>CM052705.1:52042762-52155157 GCA_028551405.1 Uromys caudimaculatus
GGTTCAACTGGCAGTCTACATGTAGAAGAATGCAAATTGATCCATTCCTATCTCCTTGTACAAAGCTCAAGTCCAACTGGATCAAGGACCTCCACATGAAACCAGATACACTGAATCTAATAGAAGAGAAAGTGGGGAAAACTCTCGAACACCTGGGTACGGGGGGAAAAGTTCCTGAACAGAGCACCAGTGGCTTATTCTCTAAGATCAAGAATAGACAAATGAGACCTCATGAAATTGCAAATCTTCTGTAAGGCAAAGGACACTGTCAATAGGACAAAACGGCAACCAACAGATTGGGAAAAGATCTTAACCAATCCTATGTCTGATAGAGGGCTAATATCCAATATATACAAAGAACTCAAGAAGTTAGACTCCAAAAAAACCAAATAACCCCATCAAAAATGGGGAACAGAGCTAAACAGAGAAAGGGGGAAGACAGGAGTGGGTCGGCGGGTGGGTGGGAGGGGGAATACCTTCACAGAGGCGGGGGAGTGGGGAGGAGATAGGGGGTTTCCAAAGAGGAGACCTGGAAAGGGGGAAACATTGGAAATGTAAATAAAGTATCAGAAAATTAAAAAAAAAAAAAAGAAAAGAAAAAAAAAGAAAAGAAAATCCAGACATCGAAAATAAATTGCTTAGGTTGCAAACAAACAAACAAAAAAGAGAACACTCATATCTGTATCCTCATGCACACACACACAAGACTCTTTAAACAGACAATAGGCAACACTATCATTTGTAATATTTTTAAATTTATTCTTCTCTCATACAATGCATACCAACTGCAGTTCCCCATTTTTCACTACTCCCAATCTCACTGTCCCTCATCTACTCTCCTTCAGATAAATCTCTTCTCCATTTCCCTTCAGAAAACTGCAGGCCACCCAGGGATGTCTACTGAACAGAGCCTATTAAGTTACAAATATTCAGGCACACACTCTGATATCAGCGCTGGATAATGCAACCCAGCAGGAGGAAAAAGGTTCTTAAAACAGGCAAAAGAGTCAGAAACACCTCCACTCCCACTGCTAGAAATCGTACAAGAACACCAAGGCACACAACTATAACATATATGTAGAGGACCTAGCACAAACCAATGCAGGCTTTGTGACTGTTGCTTCTTCAATCTCTCTGGGCTTCTATGAATCCTGCTTTGTTGGTTCTGTGGGCCATGTTCCAGTGTCCTTGACCCACATGGTTCCTAAAATTCTTTCCTCACCCTCTTCCATGGGGTTCTCAGAGGTATCCAATGGTTGGCTGTGTGTCTCTGCATCTGGTCCTGTTAGTTGGATTAAACCTCTCTGATGACACCAGGGCTAGTTACCAATCTGAGTATAGCATTAAATCATCAGAAATAATTTTATTGAATTTTCTTCCTCCTCTTCTCTCCCTTTCTCTCCCCTCCCCTTCCTTTCTTTCTTTCTTTCCTTCCTTCCTTCCTTCCTTCCTTCCTTCCTTCCTTCCTTCCTTCCTTCCTTCCTTCCTTCCTTCCTTTCTTTCATTCTTTTATTCCCTCCCTCTCTCCCTCTCTCTCTCCCTCCCTCCCTCCCTCCCTCCCTCCCTCTCTCTCTCTCTCTCTTTCTTTCTTTATCTCAGTTGTGTTTGATTCTACCTTAGATGTCTGGATATCCAGCCTCTGGTTCATGGATATCCAGGCAGTGTCAGGCATGGAGTCCCAAATTAGACTAGTCATTGGTTGTCCTCTTCTTCAAGTTCTGTGCTACTTTTACCCCAGTATATCTTGCAGACAGAACCAATTGTAGAGTGAATGTTTTTTTGGCTGGGTTGGTGTACCAGTCCCAGCACTGGAAGCCTTAGAGGAGATGGCCTGTTCAGGCTTCTTGTCATTCCTGGCTTGGAGTATTCACTAGGTCACCCTTATAAACACCAGGGTTTTCTACTGCACTAGGTTTTCACATCACTCTCCACCAAACGGGCCACAATTCTAATCTCTCCATGTACTCTCTCCCCATCCTGCTCCCTGCCTAATTCCTCTTATTGCCATTCCCAGCCACACTCAATGCACCCTCAAAATTTATTCTAATTCCTTTTCTAGGGAGATACATGTGTTATCCGTTGAGCCCTCTTTGTTACTTACACTCTCTCAGTCAGTGGATTGTAGCACCATTATCCTTTAATTTACAGCAAATATTTGTTTATAAGTAAATGCATACCATGTTTATCTTTTTGGACCTGTGTTATTTCACTTAGGATGATTTTTTTCTGGTTCCATTCATTTGACTGAAAATTTCATTATGTTAATTTTTTCTAACAGCTGAGTAATATTCTATGCTGTCAATGAACCACATTTTCTTTAAGCAATCTTTGATTGAAAGATATTAAGGGTGTTTTCAGTTGTGTGTATTATGAATAAGACTGCTATAAACATAGTTAAGCAAGTATTCTTGTGATAGGATGGAATGCCCATTAGATATATGCCCAGGGGTAGTATAGCTGGGTCTTGAAGTAGGTTGATTCCCAGTTTTCTGAGGAATTGTCCTACTGGTTGTCAAGGTGGCTATGCTAGTTTGCACTCCCACAAGAAATAGAGAACTGTTCCCCTTGCTGCACATCCTCATGAGCATAACCTGTCACTTGTGTTTTTGCTCTTAGCCATTCATGCAGGTGAAAATGGAATCTCAAGAGTTGTTTTGATTTGCATGTTGCCACTGACTTAAAATGCTGTACATTTTTTAAGTGTTTCTTGGCCATTGGGATTTCCTCTGTTGAGAATTTTTTGTTTAGATTTTTACCCAATTTTTAACTGGGATATTTGGTTTGTTGGTGTCTGGTTTTTGAATTCCTTAGATAATTTGGATATCAGCTATGTCATATGTGGAATTTTTGAAAATCACTTCCCAGTATGTAGGCTGCCATATTTGTCCTATTGACAGTGTCATTTGCCTTACATAAGTTTTTCAGTTTCATGAAGATCCATCTATTATTTGTTCATCTTAGTACCTGTACTATTGGTTTTCTTTTCAGGAAGTTGTCTCCATTACCTAACAGAAAACCACACTTGGACAAATGTTACTTGTCCTTGTCTTAAAAGATCAAACAAACATGAGCACACTTATTGATGTTCCCACAAATAAAAAAAGTCAATAGATATTGTTTAATTAGCTAATTAGCATTTATAATACATTTAATCACTTCACTAATATATGAATCTCCCAAATTTATAGTATTAGTTTTGATGTTGATGTTCTGTGCTGTATTTATGTCATTTAGAAACTTTTTGTCTTTTTCCCCACTGAGCATCTTCTGTAAAAGTAACAGATAAAAGAAATAAAGATTTGTGACTTTCTTTGAGGAAATTATATATATTTCATTTCAGTCAAAGTATTGAAAACTAGTGGAGAATACCACAAGGCTTGTGATTTTTTTTCTTGGAACAGCAGTGCACAGGATGTGGCTAGGTGTAAACAGAGAGGGAATAAGAACACTTTCCACGTTGCAATGTCTGTCACCTTTGGCATGACAGGCCAAGCAATGGGGGGTAATTGGAAAGCACTACAGCAACAAATGTGAATGTTCTGCTCATTAGATGTTGAAAGGCCATGTAAAATTGACGGAGGATAAAGGCAACAGGCACAATCCCTAGCCTAAGTCCAGCAGCTCCCAATTCTTCTAGCAGTCTTTCCTTAGAATGCCCATCTTTGGTGGAGGAATCCAATGCTTCTCTGAAAATGCTGCTTAAAAGGTGGTTTTCTTAATTTTCTTGTACTTTTAGAATGCAAAACCTAAAAAGATTACTTAGTATGTTTCATTCACTTATTGAATGTGGCAATTTTTCATTAAAGTGATGATTATACCTGGTGAAAATAGGTTTCCTTAGAAATAGCTTTTCCCAAAATGATAGCTAATTTTTAATATATCTGTACCATCATTTCTATAGCAATACTTTTGATGATTCATAGGTGAGCCTTAATTTTTTTGACAATTCCTCATTTTGATATTCATATGTGCAGCTGCCCTATGTCTAGAAGACACTGGAATTTTTTGTAGTCATACGTTGACTATGTCTCTTACACTCATCTTAGCTCCTCTTTTGCGGTCATCCCTGACCTTTAGAAGAAGGAGTTTGTGATGGTTTGTATATATTCGGCCCAGGTAGTTGCACTATTAGAAGGTGTGGCCCTGTTGGGGTAGGTGTGTCACTGTGGGTATGGGCTTTAAGACCCTCATCCTAGCTGTCCAGAAGCCAGTATTCTGCTAGCAGCTTTCAGATGAAAATATAGAACTCTCATCTCTGCCTGCTCCATGCCTGCCTGGATGCTGCCATGCTCTTGCCTTAATGATAATGAACTGAATCTCTGAACCTGTAAGCCAGTCCCAATTAAATGTTGTCTTTTATAAGACTTGCATTGGTCATATTGTCTGCTTATAACAGTAAAACTATAACTAAGACAAGGTTGTAGTATATATGCTACATTTCTGGATAATCTTTTTGGAATCTCTTATTCTCTGCACCTTGCTCCATTGTTACCTATGTGTTATTCACCATCAATTGCAAACTGAAGCTTCTTTTTGCAATATAGAAACATTCGAGTTTCATGAAGTTCTATTTATTCATTTTAGTCTTAATCTCTTCACTTTTAACTGAAGAAGATACCAGAAGATGACAAGACCTTCCATGCCTATGTGTTGGTAGGATAAATATTGTAAAACTGTCTATCCTACAAAAAGTAGCCTACAGATTCAACACAATTCCTTATAACTCTGGTACAAGTCTTCCCAGCAATTAAAAAAATCTCAGATTCCATAGTGAAATACAAAAGATCCAGAGTAACTTAAAAATCCTTAACAACAAACTAATAAAAATATCATCATCCATATTTCAAGTTATACTACAGAGCTATAGTAGTAAAAACAGCATGTTACTCACATAAAAAGATTCATTGACAAATATATCCACAATTGACAATACATTCACAATTCCTACACCTCTCTAAATTTTGACAAAGTAGTCAATAAGACACACTGAAGAAAAGACACAATCCTCACCAAATGATGCTACTTAAAGTAGACAGTGAAAATCAATCCTTATCTCTCACCCTGTACAAAACTTAAACCCAAATGGATCAAGGACATCAACATACGTTTTTGTTTTGTTTTGTTTTGTTTTGTTTTGTTTTGTTTTGTTTTGTTTTTCTGTGCATGGTAAGTTCCATCCTAGGTTTCTGTGCTGTCTGACCTTTTGTTTCTGGTCCTTAGGCAGTGTCAGGGGTGGGATCCCTCTCAAGGAATGAGTCTCAAGCTAGACCAGTTAAGCCACTCCCACAATTGCTGTTCCACCTTTAACCCCATCACACCATGCTTCCATGACAAATTGTAGGACAAAAGGTTTTGAGGCTGGGTTGATGTGGTGGTTTAAATACGTGCGATTCATGGGAAGTGACATGATCAGGAAGTGTGGTCTTGTTGGAGGAAGTGTGCTCAGGCTCTGTCCAGTGTGGAAGAGAACCTCCTCTTGTTTGAAGAAGACAGTCTTCTTCTATAAGCCTCTGGACTAGATTCAGAACTCTCAGCATCATGTCTGTCTGCATGTTCATGTTTCCCACCATGATGAAAATGTACTGAACCTCTGAAACCCAATTAAATATTTGCCCTTGTAAGAGTTGCATTGGTCATGGTGTGTCTTCACAGCACTGAAACCCTAAAGAAAGACAGATGATATCCCAGTCCCTTCCCTGGAAGTCTTGCCTTTATAGGAGATTGCTGGTTCAGGTTTCAGATAGGATCCATCCAGCAGCTGATGGAAACAGATGCAGAGACCTACAGCCAAACATTGAGCAGAAGTCAATGAATCCTACAGAAGACAGCTAGGAAAGATTATAGGAGTCAGAAGTGTCAAAGACAACACAAGACAACCTACAGAATCACCAAACCTGGACACATAAGGGCTCACTGACACTGAATTGACAGAAAGGGATCCTACATGGGTTTAACCTAGGCCCATGGCACATATGTTATAGTTGTATAGCTTGGTAGTTTTGTGAAACTCCTAACAGAGGAAGCAAGGCTGATTTCTGAGGCTTTTGCCTGCTTTTGGGACCCTTATTCTCCTACTGCTTTGCCTCATCTGGACTTAACTGCAAATTGATAGGCCATGTTCGGTTGATATTGCTGGGATAGCTACCCTTTTCAGAAGGAAAACAGAGGAGGGGTGGATAAGAATCGGGGGGGGGTTGGAAAGACAGGAGAGAGAGAAACTTCAGTTGGAATGTAATATATGAAAGAATAAATTAATAAAAAATGTCAAAAAATAAAAATGATACTCTAAAAATGATACTATTGAACTCATTGGTACAGGAAAGTATTTTCTCTGAAAGGGAACTCTTATTTAATATTATTACACACAAAAACATACTAATTATTATCATTACATGTACAAAAATTATTATTGTTATACATACAATTATGATATGCACACATAACAATTTTATGCACACACACATATAACAATTATTATCACTACATGCATACATACATATAAAACTTTTGATTCCATTTATTGCTTCTTATATGAATATGTGCACAGGACTGATCACTTTTCATTAACACACTGCATGTGTAGCAGTGTAATTACATAAAACTCTCTTAAAGAGACTACAGGATGTTCACTGCAATATAAAGAAAAAACTCAAATCAGATGTAAATATAAAATTATATCAAACAAAATATCATAATAAACAAACTATGAAAGGCTAGAATAATCATGCCTCCTCCTAATTGCTGTGTATTTAGGAAATATGAAGACCTTCTAAAGGCCCTTGGCTTGTTTTGTTTTGTGTGTCATTGTTCCGTGCAACAATAGAAAACTAAAATAATCAACATATCATTTACATTACAGAAGAGAACTCACAGAATTACTTCATTTGAAGTTATGGGATTCATTTGCATTACTCATCAAGAGATTTTCCCTCCATTTTATCAATTTTCTTCCCTTTTTTCAGACACAGTTTCCATAAATAATTGTCATTTGCATTATAAAAGTTTCTGCATTTTCATGTTCTGTTGACATTATATTTTCCATAAGCAGTGTTTAAAAAACATTGGAAACTAGACTCTTAAAAATGATGTGAATATATCATTCCAATTCGATGTCCATGAGCATTGTACAAAGGCATGTTAGTGTTGCAGGAAATATTAAAAAGGAACGGCATTTCCCTGTGCTGTGCCCTGGTTCTCTCTGCCCCGACTGGCCGGCCATCTGTGCACTGGCGGGCAATGGCTGGACCAGTTCTTATCTCATGGAGACTCTGATTCAGAGCTCCAAAATCTCTCCACCCAGCTCACTAGGTTCCCACTGGCAGGTCGCTACCATGCTAACCACATGCTTCAAAACCCCCGCGGCCTTTGTGGTACACATCAGGCAAACTCACGCTTTGCCACTGTACTGGCTGGTTTTGTGTCAACTTGACACAAGCTGGAGTATTCACAGAGAAAGGATGTTCAGTTGAGAAAATGCCTCCATGAGACCCAGCGGTAAGGCATTTTCTCATTTAGTGATCATGGGGAGAGAGCACCTTGTGGGTGGTACCATCCTTGGGCTGGTAGACTTGGGTTCTATAAGAAAGCAAGCTGAGCAAGCCAGGGGAAGCAAGCCAATAAGTAACATCCCTCCATGGCCTCTGCATCAGTCCTTGCTTCCTGACCTGCCTGAGTTCCAGTCCTGACTCCTTTGGTGATGAACAGCAATGTGGAAGTATAAGCTGAATAAACTCTTTCCTCCCCAACTTGCTTCTTGGTCACGACGTTTGTGCAGGAATAGAATCCCTGACTAAGACAACCACTGTACTTTTCTCTCTAGAACCCAGTCAAGTCACCTCGAGAAGAAAAACACCACACAAACTTAGTTCAGAAACAATGGTAACTCAATATCTTGGTGCAACAACTAGAATCCCAATCTTGTAAGCCATATTAAATCTTCCTCTGGTGGTGAATCCTGGCAGATTCACAATACCGGGAAACACTAGCAGCTACATGTTAGTATTCCTATTAGTATATTAGTATATTAGTATACTTGCATATATATTTGTGTGTGTATATTAACATCTTATATGTGTGCATGCATATATACACATCTATACTTATATTCAGCAATGCTATTATTCTATTGGCTGCAAAGTCTCAGAAGAGCTTTCTTAATTTAATAAAAAACATTTCTTCTAAACACAGTCTTTATTTCACAGGAAAGATTTTAAGATTTTAAGTAATTTTATACTGTTTTAATAAGGGTTTTTTAATTATAAAATACAGTCAAAAATGTGCTTTGAAACAACCATACTTCTCTTAGTCTATGGCTGTGAAATGACACCAGGACCAAGGCAACTCATATTCTTAAAAAAGCATTTAATTAAGGGCTTGCTCACAGTTTCAGAGGCTTAATCAGAGACTTAATCCATTGTATTTATTATGGAGAGGGCATGGCAGAAGCATGATATCACTCATAATCCTAGAAAAGTATCTGAGAGGTACATCGTGATACACACACACACACACACACACACACAGAGAGAGAGAGAGAGAGAGAGAGAGCACAACAGACACAGAGAGAGACAGAGACAGAGAGACAGAGAGACAGAGAGAGACAGAGAGAGAGACTGGTCCTGGCCTGTGGTTTTAAATCTTCAAAGCCCACTTCCTGGTGACTAAGTTTTCAAACATATTTGCCTATGGGCAATCTTATCCAAATCACCATAATATTTTATTTTTATAAATCAGGTCTTGTTTGTTCTTTAGAACCTCCAGTTAAGATTTCACTTTTGTGATTTATAAGGTCAAAATAAATTTGTAATAAATTGGCATATCTTTTGTAAACTTTCAGATAAAAAGATTGTGGGCATTTTTAAAAAGTGTAACATACAACATTATTTTTTATTCAGATCTTGAATACCTTCAAAAATTGTGTACATTCACTTTGCCCACAGTTGAACTCTCATATCTCTTTGCACCCAATACAATCTTCACATATCTGCATGGACAATAAAATTTCTTGCATAAAAATAATACCTAAGAATAATAGATTAATAAAGGTGGTGTGAATAATGGTAACTTGTCATAAAATATAATATGTAGTTCTTTTATTGCTCCCTATTTACTGTATCAAAAGATTTTTTTAAATAAATATATGTCTTTTGCTAACATACTTTGTTGTGTTTGGTTAAACTCTTTATTTTTAGATATGTACTAATTATACAGACTTTACCATAGTTTATCAAATACTCTCCAGATAACAACCTATGTTAGAGGATACATGTCATACACACACACACACACACACACACACACACACACACACACACACACACGCATATATATATATAATAACGTGACTTGTCTTTTTCATGAAAATTCAACACTGTTAATGTGAAACCCTGATAGAGAATAGTGTTTTAAATGAAAAAAAGTACAAAAATTTTAAATTACATTTATTTTATGTGTATGTTTTTGTGTGGATGTGTGTGTGTGTGTGTGTGTGTGTGTGTGTGTGTGTGTGTGTGTGTGTGTTGTATATGTGTATGCTCATATGAGCATGCTTACAGACTGTGCCATGGCACAAGAGGAGAGTACAATGAACAATATTTTGGAGTTTGTTCAGCTGTCTGACCACTACTGATGAATCTTCTTGTCTTCATATGAACTAATAGAAATGCTATAATTTTTTCACTCTGAACACTGTATCATTCATGTTTTGAATTCAAATTTATAGAAGATTTTAATGGCAATGTGGCTAGCCTCTAAAGTCCCTTATTATGATAATTAGTGCTTTAAGCATTCTGATTCTATTTTAAATTTATACATAAAAATGTAATGTAAATATCAGTGAAGCATAACAGAAAATTTTGAAATATGTATGCATAATAATATTTAAGTTACACTAACCACATCTTTTCCTTAAGCATTTACCATTTCTATATAGTAAAACATATCAAAATTCATTCTCACAGTTTTTTGAAAGTTATTATTTATAGTCATATTAAGTAAAATATGCCAATACTTGCTTCTGTCTATCTCTGACTTATACCTGCTGATCAACTTCTCTTTCCCCAGCCTTCTCTCCTGCTCTTCTCATCTTCTGAGAGCCATGATTCTACATCATGTTTTGTGAGAAAAAAAACCTGTTTTGATTTTTATATATTAGTGAGTTTATAAAGTACTTGTATTTTTGTGCTTGGCTTATTTCACTTAGTAGGTAGAATGATCTTTAGATTTATCTATAGTGTCATAGAAGATAGGGTTTCATTAATTTTTATCAGTAAATGGAATTTTATTGTGTTTGCCTTATTTTCTTTATTCACTCATCAGATGAGAGACCCTTAGCTGTTGCTATTTTCTACATATTATGAATACTTGGCAATGAATGTGAACATGTCCATATCCATTTTACATGCCGATTTCATTTTTTTCTAGGCATATATCCAGTAGTAAGATTAATGAATCATATAATTCTATTTTTGCACATATAAAAATTTAATGACTAGCAATTTATGCTAGCTAGGTAGCCAGGCACACCTCCATAGTAATTTGACATTCTACAAGATTTGGCTATCATTGTTTATGGAAGTGAGCACATTTGGCCCTGATTAGTCCTTCTGGAAAATGAGATATTATGACCCCTGAAACTAATGGTAACACTCTATAAATGACAGAGGTTAGAAAGTATTTATTTATACATAGATATTTTGAAATTATCATTTGATAAATCACAACTACATATTATGGACTATAAATCTATGATATTATACTATTGTGCTCCCAGTGTGGAATGATTAAATCAAGAAATTAGAATATTCATCATCTCAATTATCCATTAATTTTGGCAAGGACTTATTTTAAATTCTGAAGATGTTTGAAGCATAAACATATGCTGATGAATGACAACCTGCTATGTAATAGATATCACAGGTTTATTCTTTTTGTTTATGTCAAACTTTGTTCAAATTGTTCACTGTCTCCCCATCTCCTTCTGACTCTTTGACTCTGGTAGCTACTATTTCACTAGTTTTGTTAATTCACTAGTTTTCATTTCCATGTACAAATGAGATCACATTATACCACCCTATATCTGCAGAGTTGTAGATTTACCAGAATAAGTTTCACCAGCTCAATGCTATATAGTTTCTTTTAGAAAGAATAAATTGATCATTTTATTTTAAAGACTACTGTTGTTTTAGTTACTTTAATATTGCTGTGATAAAATATGACCAATTCAACTTGTAGATGAAAGAGTATATTTGTAGCTTACAGTTTTAGAGGGTTAGATTGTATGATCATCATGGCAGTAGACATGCAGTCAAGCATGGCACTGTAGTTGTAGATGAGAGTTTACATATGCAGACACAATCATGAGGTATAGAGAGGAATCTTTTGCAAGTTCAAAGCCTGCACATAATGACACACCTCCTAACTTCCCAAACAGTTGCTCCAAGAGGGGAGCAGGTGTATATTAGCCTATGAGGGTCATTATGCCTCAGACAACCACAATTGTCAAAATAATAAAATAATCTGGACTATCTAGAACATTCTGTGATGGTATTGAGTCTGTGTAGAAATGATATTATATAGTCATACTACTCCTTGAAAAAATATATATATTAATGAAATCCTTCAGATTGTGAAAAAGCCATCAAAATCAGTGTTCTAGTTTGTGACAATATGTCATAGCTTGTTTTCTTCAACTGTATGATGAACCTTCCAAAGACACAGTGTTTATAGAACAGTAGTCATCAATACCCAGATAGCATGAACAACGTGATCCATTCAGCACAGGAGAAAGTAAAAAGATGGGACTTTTATTTTGTCAAGAGTTTGTCATTCAAAATAGCTATTTTGTAATTTTTACATATTTCATAATGTATATGAGAGATTCATTTGTTATTCATAGAGTAGTCAAAAGAACATGTTTTACTAATAGAGTGAACATTCAGCCAATGTGAAGACTGCTGTTACAGCAAATAGAAGATTAATGGCATCCCATTTATAAAGGCTAGCAAACTGTCAATAAAAAGTTCATTTATCTATTTTCCCATGTCTGCAATAAAACACATTCACCTGAATGTCATAGTGTGAAATGAGTGCCAATGCTAAACATACAGAAATGCCTACCTTGTACTAAGTAGCTATATTGATTTGAGAAGCTGCATCAAAGCAATTGCCTATGTATAATTATTGTCTTTCTTCCAAAATATCTAACCTCGCACAATGCAAAGTTTAAACACTCAGTGTATGTGTGTTTTTTATTAAATATGTTCAATATTGTTGATCCTTCCTTTCTGCATTTGATCTATAAACAAATGAATAGAAAATGAGTTTAATAAATCATTGATGGCAGGTTCAAGAGAGTCCTGCTGTTTATTTTGGCTGAATGCAAAGCTGAATATTCTCTAAACTTAAAGAAAAAAAGTAGAAGTGAATAAACTGGGTAATGAAGAAAGATTACAGCCATGAATTGTTTATAACCTTTGTTTTAATATATTTTAATGAAAAACTATCACTTGTTTGTTTTAAACTTTTTGGTATGCTTTAAAATATAAACCATAAAACACTGTTCCTGACATTCATGCTATGTCTCCAAATTATATAGCTACTACTTAGAATCATGAATGTCTCAAAATTACATAGCTACAACTTTGAGTTACTCTTGATCAATGTTTTTGTGTGCTCTTGGTCTGGTTTTATGGCTTTTAAGTGAAGAATTCTTGCTTTATTTACTCTATCTGAAATCTAAACACTCCCATGTTAAACTGATAGTTAAGTTCATGTTTTTAGAATATAACAAGGAAGCTCACAGTCTCACTGATCACATTTCAATTTATGAGAGTGACACTGAATGGAGAGTATGTAATCTTTGTTAATGTTCAAAATCTATGATGGAATGTAAAACATTTCACCAGTGTTGACTATTTGTGAGACAGGCCAGGAGTATTATCTGGAGCCTTTAATGCAAACTGATCCTGAGGTGGCCTGGGATTTGACTAAGTATGACTGGATGGTGGGTGAATTTTTTTTTTGAAAAAAGTGAAAGGAAGCTATGACTAAGTACGAAAGTGAAGTTATGCAACGGTAACTGCTCCAACTCTAGCAGTGGAACACATGTACTTCTGATGGAGAGGATGACGAAGCTGCTTGACTTGACATTGAGTTTACTTGAAAGAATTAGAAATTATTGGTTGACAATTTCTGGTTCCAGGCCATATTTATGCTATTTTGCAGAAATGACCCTAGAAACTCTGTTGTCTAAAAGCTGAACATAAAAAATTACAAGCAAATTTTCTGTCTCCATTCTTTCCAAGCAACAGATAGAAAAAATTAACCATTATACATAGTTCTAGAGAAAAATTACACATTAAATTAAAAGAAAATAAATTCACCACCAAAGAATAGGAAGTTCTGAGGTGATAAGCTATGGAAAATAACATGGAGAAAACAACATACAAATCCTTCAAGTCGACTCCAGAGAAACCATGGATAGACAATATATGAGAGCAGAATATTAAATAATTTTAATATGATTAAATTAATAAAATTGTTATACCAAAAAGCAGAGAATACCAGTGAGTCTAATTATATTTAGGCAGAAATTAAAGAATATATGTAGAAATTAAAATATAATGTTTAAACTCAGATACAATATACATATTAATCAATGATTAAACAGACAAACTATTCTGAAGAAAAATTCAGAAGTCTAGGTACAAATTTTCAGTATGACTAAAAATATCACTTAAATATTGATGTATTTAGTTAAGTTCATATTTGAAATTTCTTTGGACTACATTAAATATGTGTGTGCCTCCAAAGTATAATGGAAAATACAATAAAAGATTATAGTAAGTAGTATTAGCTAATATTAAGAATGGAGAACAAAAAGTAAAAAGAATTTTTAACAAGACAGGATGCATTCAAATCATAAATAGGATTATGGAAATGTATGCTATATATTTACTAATTACAATCAAAGTACAAGAATTAAAATATTTTAAAGATTTATTTATTTTTACAAGTGCACTGTAGCAATCACAAATAAGACCACTAAGGAACCTAGTGGAACACGTGCCCCTGTGACATGGTGGGGCATCTTTTGGGTATATATATTCTAAGAGTGGTATTGCTGGGTCTTCAGGTAGATCTATTTCCAATTTTCTGAGGAACCTCCAGATTGATTTCCAGAGTGGTTTTACTAGTTTGCAATACCACCAGCAATGGAGAAGTGTTCCTCTTTCTCCACATCCTCACCAACATGTGTTGTCAAATGAGGTTTTGATTTTAGCCATTTTAATTGGTGTAAGGTGGAATCTCACCATCCTTTTCATTTGCACTTCTCTGATCACTTAGTACTTTGAACATTTCTTTAGGTGCTTCGCAGCCATTTGAGATTCCCCTGTTGTGAATTCTTGGTTTAGTTCTATACCGCATTTTTTAATTGGGTTGTTTGATTTTTTGGTGGTTAGCTTCTTGAGTTCTTTATATATTTTGGATATTAGCCCTCTATCAAATGTGGGGTTAGTGAAGTTTTTTTCCCAATCTGTAGGTTGCAGATTTGTCTTATTGACTATGTCCTTTGCCTTACAGAAGCTTTCCAGTTTCATGAGGTCCCATTTATCAATTCTTGATCTTAGAGCCTGAGCCATCAGAGTTCTGTTTAGGACATTTCCTCCTGTGTCAATGATTCAAGGCTCTTTCACACTTTCTCTTCTATTAGATTTAGTGTATCTGGTTTTATGTTGAGGTCCTTAATCCACTTGTACTTGAGTTTTGTGAAAGGTGACAAATATGGGTCTATTTTCATTTTTTTATAGACAGACAGCCACTTAGACCAGCACCATTTATTGAAGATGCTTTCTTTCTTCCATTGTATATTTTTGGCTTCTTTGTCAAAGATCAGTGTCCATAAGTGTGTGGTTTTATTTTTGGGTCTTCAATTCTATTCCATTGATCAATGTGTCTGCCTATGTACCAATACCATGCAGTTTTTATCACTATTGCTCTGTAGTAAAGCTTGAGGTTATAGACGGGACGGTGATACCCCCAATAGTTCTTTTATTGTTAAGAATTGTTTTCGCTATTCTGAGATTTTTTTTTACCTTTTCAGATGAATTTGAGAATTACTCTTTTCATGTCTTTGAAGAACTCTGTTGGGATTTTGATGGGAATTTCATTGAATATGTAGATTGCCTTTGGTAGGATGGCCATTTTTCTATATTAATTCTGCCAATCCATGAGCGTGGGATATCTCTCCATTTTCTGAGATGTTTTTCTTCAGAGACTTGAAGTTATTGTCATACAGGTCTTTCACTTGTTTGGTTAGATTTACCTCAAGATATTTTATATTATTTGTGGCCATTGTGAAAGGAGTTGTTTCCCTAATTTCTTTCTCAACCTGTTTATCATTTTTATGAAGGAAAGCTACTGATTTATTTGAGTTAATTTTATATCTGGCCACTTTGCTGAAGTTGTTTATCAGCTGGAGAAGTTCTCTGGTAGAATTTTTGGGGTTGCTTATGTATACTATCATATCTTCAGATACACCAGAAGAGGGCATTAGACCCCATTACAGATAGTTGTAAGCTACCATATGGTTTCTGGGTATTGAACTCAGGACCTCTGGAGGAGCCAACAGTACTCTTAACCACTGAGCCATCTCTCCAGCCCAAAGAATTAAATTATTTAGGTAAGAGATAATCAGTGTGGATTTAAAACATAAGCATTATATAATATTTTAAACAAACTTTCATGATACAGATGAAGTCATAGAATTTGTTAATGTCATTAAGTAAATAGAGAAAAGAGAAGTTAAGACAATAAATGGATAATTAAATGCTAAATTGTCCAACTAGATTTCATGGTCTACATCTTTAAGCACATAGCTATATACAAATGTGATGAGGAATTTTCAAAAGGTAGAAGGAAAAATTCAACTATTTACTCTCATAGTAACAATTTTTCCCTAAATGAAAGGCTCCAGAATAAATAAGGTTTTAATCAAAGAACATTAAGGGCTGGAAAGATGCCTTAGCATTTGAGGGTATTGGCTACCCATCTGGAAGACCCAAATTTGGTTCCTAAACACTTACATACAATGGCTCATAATTATGTGTGACTCCTGTCCCAAGTCCAGTTCCAGAGGATGTGATTCCCAATTCTGATCTCTGTGGACGCATGTGGACCAATGAATGCTTGAAACAGACATACATTTATGCAAAACACCCATGCATATAATAAGAAATAAATGTTAAAAATAAAAATAAATTTTAAAATGAGGATGAAGGAATAATTATTGAAGTGTCTAACAACTAGAGGATTGATAATATTTATTCATGGCCACAAAGCATTTCCAAAATGTATGTACAGAAAAGAGTAGAGTAATCATAAAAAAGTCTAAACATATACAATTATTTTAAATATGTAAGAAAGTAATGATTAAATAAAAATATATTTCTAGACACAATAACAAAAGGTTTAATTCTTACAAAATTCATACAAATGATATACCTTAATTAAATGATATTTGCCTTAATTAAAAATAGAAAACCTTAAAAGTTTTGAAACCTTTCAAGCTAAATAGAATTTAAAGTGCATATTTAGAAGTATAAAGAGAATAAAGATTTCTTCTAAACATAACATGAGGCTCTAAGTGAAGATATGTAGATTATGAGAGACTGAAACATGTAAATCTAGGCTAATTAAAAGTTTGTCCATAAAAGGATATAGTGATCAAGAGAGACATGAGAAATGCAAGACAAAGTCCTAAGAAGAGATCATCTCAGATCTGTTACATAGATCTAAATTACAAAGGCACGTTTTGACAAAGAAGAAATTGGAATATTCATTCAGTGTTGTGTGAATGTAAGCTGTTAAACACTGGGTAAAATACCGCCAATAAATTAAGAAAGTTAGCACCTTTTTCCCACTCTATCCAGTAAACTGTCTGAATGTGGTTGCAGTCAATATCCCAGACACTCGTGTTCTTCCCCATTTGTCATAGTAGTATTTACAATTGCCAATTTCTATAAATACTACATCTGCATTGACAAGTAAATAGATTAAAGAAATAAAGTACATTTATTGAGTGGAGTATGTGTTAATTTGATATACTCTAGAGACACTGGGAGATAACCCTCTCTGTTCTTTGGAGGACTATCCTGATTAT
This sequence comes from Uromys caudimaculatus, assembly GCA_028551405.1. NCBI lineage: Eukaryota > Metazoa > Chordata > Mammalia > Rodentia > Muridae > Uromys > Uromys caudimaculatus. Next base: position 52,059,924 of record CM052705.1, read on the forward strand.
GTTAACTGAGGTAAGCATAGCCATCTAAATCATGGGCAAAGCCATTTCCCTGACATCATGGGCTGTATCAAATAAAGGGAGCAAGTATGCATTCACCCTTCTCTAGTCTTAATAGCTGGAGCAGTGTGACCAGTTGCTTTAAGCTCTTAATGCCTTGAGTTGAGAACTAAAATTAAGCCTCTTTTCTTTCAGATTTTGTCAGAAAATATTATTTCAGCAACAGTAAAATGAACTAAGATAGAAAACTGATTTGATCTTGAAAGGGAAATATATTCTAGAGTTTGTTAACTGCAGGGTCAAAAATGGAGAGGAGCCTGAGGGAAAGGAGGTCCAGTGACAGGCCAAAATTGGGATCCAGCTCAAGGGGAGGTCCCAAGATCTGACACTGTTACTGATGATGTGGTGTGCTTACAAACAGAAACCTAGCACGACTGCCCTCCAAAAACCCAAGAAGCCACTGAAAGAATCAGAGGCAGATATTTATATCCAGCCAATGGACAGAAGCTGTGATCCCTGTGGTTGAAATAGGGAAAAGCTGGAAGAAGCTGGGGAGGAGGGTGATCCTATAGGAAGACCAGCAGTCTCAACTAGTCTGGGCTCCTGAGATTGCTCAGACACTGAGCCACCAACCAGGCAGCATACATCAGCTGATATGAGGCCCCCGACACATATACAGCAGAGGATTGCCGTGCCTTGACTCAGTGAACGAAGATGCACCTAAACCTCGAGTGACCTGAGGCCCAGGGAGTGGGCAGGTCTGGAGGGGTGGGGGTGAGGGGTTTGGGAGGATAGGGACATAATCACGGAGATGGGCGTGGGAGGTATGGGATGTGGAACAATCAGAGGGCAGACAGGGAGGGGGATAAAGAAGCCTGGGCTGTAAAAAAAAAAAAAAAGATTAAAGAATTAAAAAAGAAAGTTTGAACTAAAGAAAAAAAAAGAATCTCTAAGTGAGAAAAGTCAGTCACAGAAGGTGAAATATAGTCAAACTCACAAAAGCAGAAAGCAGAATGATAACAAAAGGTTTGATTAGAAGGTGAAACAGTACAATAGCTAGAGTTAACAATATCATATTGTGCACCTGTTTCTCATAGCTTAAGCTCTCTAGAGTGCTCACACACACACACACACACACACACACACACACACACACACACACACACACCACAGGCACACAGTTGTAAAGAGAGAAAGAGGGAGAGAGACAGAGAAATAATGGCTGGAGACAGTGGACAATCTCTTGCAAGTACAAGTGATGGCTACATTTATTCCTTTTCTTGTGCTGATGATTTCACAGGTTCATGTTCAAGCACACCAAACTGAGGATATCAGTTCACATAACAACTAAGTTTCAAGAAACCTCCCAGAGTCCCCGGCTCTGAACCACCAACCAAAGAGTACCATAGAGGGACTCATGGCTCCAGCCGTGTATGTGGCAGAGGATGGCCTTGTCGTACATCAGTGGGAAGAGTGGCCCTTGGTCCTGTGGGGGTTCGATGCCCCAGTGTAGGGAAATGCCAGGGCGGGAAGGCAAGAGTGGGAGGGTGGGTGTGGAAGCACCCTCATAGAGGCAGGGGGAGGGTGGATGAGATAAGGGGTTTCCGGAGGGGAGACCTGGAAAGGGGATAGGATTGGAAAGGTAAGTAAAGAAAATATCCAATAAAAGAAAAAACAGTGTCACCAATAAGATCTTCTAAATATATAACAGATGAAGGATATGAGATTTTTCACTCATCTTACAACAAATTACAAAATGAAAATATTCTCATTTTGTTAGGTACTACAGAAATGGAAATTAAAATTACAGTGAACAATCACTGTCCACCATCAAAACAGCTAAAGATGAGTGGCAGTAATATAAAGATGTGGGGAAATGACATTATTCATGTCTTGCTGGTAAGATTGTTAAAAATACAGTGATTTTGAAAAATATTTTACTAGTTTCTTTAAAAATTAAATGCTCACTTACTATTTAATCTAGTTATTATATCAATAAACATTCATTATCAGAGTAATGAACATTTATGTTCCCACAAAAAAACTTGTACAGAGATGTTTATAGAAATTTTACTCACATTAGCTACAAATAAAGTAATGCAATTATCTTGCAAAGTGAACAAACTTTATCTTACTGATATTAAGAAATAGAGTGAGAAAGAATATTTTTCTTTATACACTTATACATTTTAGCAGAGATGACTCTCTAGAGAATTAAGTTTGAATGAAAATAGAAAATATCTAGGTTTTTGCATGCTTTGTATTGCTTCTAAATCTCAACCTTGAAATGGCAAAAAGTAGGGAGTTGGGTAACATATTAGCTATTACCAAGGAAAGGGAGAGGAAAAGAACATGGTTGTGGCTATGTATTGATAATGTGAAGGATCTTTATGTAGGTATAAATTATGAATCCTTATGTTACTAAACCCCAGTTTTCCAAGTTCATACAGTTGGAACATCTGTTGAAAGACACCTGGCATCATTTGTTTAATTTCTTAAAAACTATATTTTAATATAAAGTTATCTCAGCATATGAAATGTTAAGCTCTTTCTTACATTAAGGCTGAGTCTCCCTTTGTAGCTCATGTCCTGAAACTGAATAAGTAACCCAAGCTGACTTTGTACAAGTGTCAATAATCCTGCGTCAGGCTCTTGATTTGTGTGAGTACATACCTGAGTCACCACACCCAACTCAGAAAAGACAACTTATATTAAAATCCAAAAACAAAAACTGTTCATCAAAATTTACCATCAAAGAAGTTTAAAAAAAAACCAAATCTAGGAGATGATATCTGAGATGCTATTCACTGAAAATATATTGTACCTAAATATATCTGGTGTGAATCTAATGAATGAGGAAAAGAAAAATGGCAATGGACTGTTGACAAGGAGTATAAATAAGTAATTCATGAAACACCAAAGTCTAATAAACACATGAATAAATGCTGAGGCTCATAAATATTAATTATATTAATTCACTTTATCATATTGTACCAGATAGTTTTATGTCAACTTGACATAAGCTAAAATAATTTGAGACTAATGAACTTCAATTAAGAAAATGTCTCCATTATGTCCAGCTATAGGCCATTTTCTTAGTGATTTATAGGAGAGGGTTCAGCCTATTTTGGGTGGTGCCATCCCTGGGCTGGTGGTCTTGGGTTCTGTAAGAAAGCATGCTGGGAAAACTATGATGAGAAGTCAGTAAACAAAACTCCTCCATGTTTTTTTTATTGGCTCCTGCCTCTAGGTCCTTGTGGGCTTGAATTTCTATTCAGGTTTTCTTTGATGTGGAAGTACAAACCTAATAAACCCTTTCCACTCCGTATTTCTTTGGTCATGGTATTTCATGACAGCAATAATAACTCTAACTGACACACATACTGATAATGTTTTCACTAAATGTTGATGGTGATGTGAATGAAGAGAGGTATGGGCAACCATTTTGGGTAAAAATACCGTTTAGAAGCAAAATTTTGGAAATTAAATTGCTATTAACATGATAAAACTCAACACTGTAAAGTTCCACTCCTAATGATCAAGGGACTGTTTCATAGTAATTATGAAGATGATTATAATTTCATGATAAATAAAAACTGAGATGGAATTTCTCACAACTCAAAATTGACAGATGAAGTAATAATAAAATTTGATATATTCATTTTAACACTATGCAGAACTGAACACAAATGAACTACACTCAATAGTGTGAATGAATCTTACCAACATAATGTTAACTAAAATAAAGTACCAGAAGAAAACTTGCTATTTCAATCAATTGTTAAAAATTAGATAAAACCAAATAGTGTATTGTTCAGGAAAATTTAACACAAACATAATTAAAAAGAAAAGCAATGTATGTATATATATTTTTAAAAACTCTGAAAAATGACATTCTAAATTTTGAGAGCAGACTAATTATTACAACTTGAATTTTCTCATATCTTTTAATATTTTGCCATTGGTTTTATATTTGGATTTCTCAACAAATCATTTCTGTCACCATATGTGCATTTCTATCAATTTAAAGTTCACCTTCCTTTAACAATCTGCCATTTCCTTTCCTGACTAAAACAGATGAAATGTCTCTTGACTGATTCATAATAATGGAACAATTATTTCTATGTGGAAATCTAAAGTATTTTCTTCTAAGATGTAATTTACTATTTTCAAAATAACGTTGTAAAGTATTTGGCCTGCAGATATAGAATAAAAGACAATTTCATTATGGAAGATATAAAATATAGTACAGTCCTTTAACATTAAAATAGTTTATTTCTTTTACTTTGTACCAAGTCCCATCATGAAATAATCATTTTCTAATTGACCAATAGTTTAAAATTTAGAAGCATCACATAAAAGTTATAAAATATTTGACTATGGACAAAAAAGCATAATTTCTTGTGGCATGAGTATGCAGATGTATGTGGCTTTCTGTCAAGTTGTGTTGTTGCTGTCTCCTCATTCATCCATACACACACAGGCTTCTGCATAAATGTGTTGACTGGCTTATTGGCTTATTTTTAGATGGTTCTTAAAGGCCTCATTTTACAAGTATTGTCAGCAGAGTAGTGGGGATCTTTAAAAGTATTTATTTATTTTTAATCAGGAATTTGCATGCTGCCTTTCTTGTTCTTCTAAAATCTTCCAACTTTCTCTCAATGGATGCTACAAATCAATATGAATATTAAATTTGTAGTGTATGATTACCTCCCCTCTTAGAGAAGTTAGTATATGCTCATATGTATTAACAAGTAACACTACAGGCAAAAGGTAGTGATCTTTTGAAATGTGCTTAACTCTTGAAGGATAGAAAAGAACAGACATAAATTCTCATTTCCTCCTCTAATGACAGTCTTGAACTCATTGTATATCATTTTTTAAATCTTGATAAATATCCTTAGATATTCCCAAGATCATTCCAATTTTTCTTTTTGTACATAGTAACATATATTAATTATAGAGAACAATGAGTTTTGCTCTGGTGGTCTCATTCAAGCACACAATGTACTTCATTCAGAGTCATCCCCACTATACTTTTTGTTACCCTCCCACTCCAGTTCATTCCTTTCTTTTCAAATTCTTTCTATTTCATTCTATTCCAATGTTAAGTCATGACCCGGTGAGTTTAAAGACAGTGTGTTTAATGAATCTGGATTGCTCAGAATGAGTTCAGATTTCTAGTATCTTACAACATCCTCATTAAATTATTGCAATATTTCTGGCTCACCTTCAGAGTGTATATTTTATTCAATGTGAAATCTTTAAAAATATTTATCTTTGCCAAATCCCTTCAGTGTCAACATTTCACAATGCCTTTGTTTTTCCCCTTTAAACTAAATTGATTTACCTGACTTCAGTTTATTATGTCTTATTTATGTTTATTTATGTGATTGATATTTAGGCCTGCTCCTTTCATTTTTCTTCTTTGTTTTCTTTCCTTTTTTTCTTCCTTTACTCTTTCCTTCCTTCCTTCCTTCCTTCCTTCCTTCCTTCCGTCCGTCCGTCTGTCCGTCTTTCCTTCCTTCCTATCTATCTATCTATCTATCTATCTATCTATCTATCTATCTATCTTTCTATCTATCATCTATCTATCTATTTATCTATCTATTGTCTGTCTGTCTATCTATCTATCTATCCATTCACCCTTTTATCACATAGAAGCAAGAGTACTTCTCACCCTCTATTCACAAACATTTGGCCTGGCACTGGCATGCTGAGTCTTCTGCATGATCTAGCATGGTCTTTGGTTCTACTGCTTCACCCCCACTACTTACAAGCTTGCCAGAACCATGGCATTGGGAACATGGAAACTGAAATGATTGCACTGGTTTCTTTTGTTCACTGAAGTCATTTCAAGAAGCCAAGGACCTCAGGGTCATCTTCCTCCGCAACACCACCACAGATGGCTCCATGTATGGATGGCATTACTGATCCAATTACCCACTATACTTTTATTTTGTTATTTCTTCACCAACCACTCACACTGAAATACAAGCCTTCGTAGTCTAGAAACTCTGTTCATCACTTTTGTATTGCATTAACTTACCTACCCAGCACAGTTCCATACATATTATAGATACTAACAATATTTTTTAGACATACAGATACATAGTAAATGTTTGAGAAAACATATTCATTTACCTTTAGCCTTTGTATAGCTTATGGTAAAATCTGTGGATCACTTTTTTGACTGATGATTGGTTGGGAGGCCCAAGCCCTCTGTGGGTGTTTTAAGAATGTGAACTAAGCAAGCCACATGCAGCAAACCAGTAAGCATCTTTGCTTCATGGTTTCAGCAGGTGTTCCTATATGAGTTCCTGCGTTGAGTTTCCTCAGGGATGGATGGTGATATGGAAGTTGATTCAGGGTTATCAGGATGCTGGACTGAAGTTTAACAATGCTGCTGGAATGACCGGATCAGTGGGCCCTGGCTGTGAAACTTAGTGGTTAGCTTTTCTTCATCTGTACTTTTCTTCTGTTGACTGATTGTGTTCCATATTTCTGCATTTCTCTTTGGTGCTTGATAAGTAATCCCGCCCCTCCTGGTTCTTCCTACTGACTCAGAACCCAACACATCCCACAGCCAGTGTTGGTGAGAAACCGGATTGTTAGTACTAGAGGCGTGAATAAGTCTATCTCTTCATGTGTGCTTCCTATTTTAAAAAATCAATTAATTAATTTTTTTACAATCCAGATTTTCTTCTCCCCTCTCCCCTCCGACTGTTCTACATCCCATATCTCCTCCCCACATGCCTGTCTCCACGTGGATGTTCCCACTCTGCACCCCACCTGACCTCTAAACACTCTGGGGCCTTCAGTCTCTTGAGGGTTAGGTGCATCATCTCTGATTGAACACAGACCCGGCAGTCCTCTGCTGTATATGTGTTGAGGGCTTCATATAAGCTGGTGTGTGCTGCCCGGTTGGTGGTCAAGTGTTTGAGAGATATAGGGGGCCCAGATTAATTGAGATTGCTGGTCCTCCTACAGGGTTGCCCTCCTTCCCAGCCTCTTTCAGCCTTTCCCTAATTCAACCACAGGGGTCAGCAGCTTCTGTCCATTGGTTGGGTGCAAATATCTGCATCTGACTCTTTCAGCTGCTTGTTGGGTCTTCCGGAGTGCTGTCATGCTAGGTCCCTTTTTTGTGAGCACTCCATAGCCTCAGTAATAGTGTCAGGCCTTGGGACCTCCCCTTGAGTTGGATCCCACTTTGGGCTGTCACTGAATCTTCTTTTCCTCAGGCTCCTCTCCATTTCCATCCCTGTAATTCTTTCAGACAGGAACAATTAATGGTCAGAGTTTTGACTGTGGGATCACAATCCCCTCCCTTATTTGATGCCCTGTCTTTCTGCTGGAGGTGGACTCTATAAGTTCCCTCTCCCTACTGTCGGGCATTTCATCTAAGGTCCCTCCCTTTGAGTCCTGAGATTTTCATCTCCCAGGTCTCTGGTGCATTCTGGAGTACAGAATATCCAAGATACAGTTCACAGAACTCAAAAAATGTCAACAAGCTGAAGGGCCCAAGTGAGGACACCTCAGTCCCACTTGGGAGGGAGAAGAAAGCAATCACAAGTGTGGGGGGGGACCTGGGAGGGAAAGTGGACTGGGGTGGGGGAAAGAGGGGAGCATGTGTGCTTTCTTTAATCTACCGGATCTGACTTCACCAATGGAAAAGCTTATGACAGAATCCTCACAGGGACTGAGCAAGACCCATTTCCTACAGGTCCACTGTCAAGCTTCTGACCAATGACTAAAGTAGCAAGATGTCTAGCTTTTCCGTCACCTCCCAACCTCTCACACCAACCTGCACTGCTACTCTCCCTGAGCTGTGCAGCAGTGCATTTCTTCTGCTCTATGCATTCTGTTTTCCTGCTTTGTATTTTGACTCACTCGAGTCACTGCTTTGCTGCAATCTGCTCTATCAAAGCCTCCTCCACAATCACTGTCTTTGCTTATAGCCACTCCCAAGGATATCTGCTGAGTTGTTAGGAAGAAACCATGACAGTAAGATCACAATAATTATTGTTGAAGTAAGTGATGAGCAAGCCAATAGAAGACTTCTATGATTTTGGATTCAGGCAAGATTTCTTCTCCTCAAACTATAATCTGTGAGGTACGAAGAAAATTTACAAAGCTGCTTTTTTCTTTGGTTTGTCATGCAGTGTTGAAAATAGTATTCATCTTTGAAAGCTTATGTGACAATTCATTGATATTCCACTATAAGTTGGATTTGGTACATCATAGGGACTAAATAGTTAAATAAAAAATGAACTAAGACAGAGGGTCAGGAAAAAAATAAAGTTAGAGGATTTGTTTCACTCTTGGTCTTCTTGCTAGGATTCTTACTGTTATATGTTGCTCCCTGACTTTTATAAGCCTAATATTAAGTATCAGTTCCTTGCCATTCTATCTTCTTCCCATTTCCAAACTTTTCAAGCAATCCTAGCAACTGTAAAAAGGTCTGGGGTGATGTCTAAATGGCATGGAATCTTGAAAACATTCCCTGCTGAGTCACAGAGAGAGAGAGTGGAAGCAAAACTGATGAAGTGTTTTCAGATATGAAGATGAACTACTATGCTCTTCTACCCATTCATACAATAGTTACCCCAATATTGCCCTACATTATGGCATTTAAAAAAAATAAGCTCAACAGCTCTAATGACTTTAAAGTCTCCACGTTTTGCATTGCTATGAGGGCCACATATTTTTGTCCAGAGTATGAGAAGTTAAAAACCATATTCCAAATTGAGCATGTCATATTTGTGTCTCAGAATATGATTCTGACTCCAGTGCACAGTTTCTAGATTTCTTTTCAAAGATGTTCAGGTGTAAGGAACTTGTTTCAGACCCTTGACCAGGCTCTGTCATTCCTTGGCCCTATTCTTTCCTAAAAGGGGTCAGCTTACATTTCCTTCTGAAATTCCTCTTGATTTACTCTATACTTCCATGTCTTATAATAGTATGAGAACACAGTAAGAATTCCAAGTAGAAACTGTTTAATTACAGACTTGTAATCATGTTTCTCTACTACAGTTTTATCTTAACGCAGAAGCCAAAAAAATGGTTGTAGGTGTGCATTCGGTGCACACCCATCTGGAAATAGAGAACTGTATGTGTGGACAGTATTAAGATTGACAACCAATATCTAGTATAAAAGGAAAAACAAAACTCAATAAATCTGGCTTTTTCTTAAATAAAAGCAAAAATAAAAAGCAGTCCTGTGTATATTGTGAGTGCTTTATAAAGGAACAATATGAATATGATGAAATGACAGAATTTGAACTTTATTTAAATTTCAAATATGCTTACACATATGAAGTGTCTATCCTTATGGTTATGCTTCTTAAATATAAGTTATCTGGCTAGTTTTTATACAATGTAGGGAACAAATGTCTTTGGAACTTATGCTGAAATGCTCAGAATGAAAACTATTGCAATAGTCTTAGTGCTGAGGGCTGAGGCTTGATGTTTGTGTAATGTGCTTCAATTTGGCTAAAATACCTCTTCTCCTAGCCAAATGTCATTATACTTGGATCATGTTTTCAAGAGCTTCTCTCTCTAATCAATAGAAGAAGTGTCAGTAACATGATTTATGTGATGGGGAACTATTAGAGTAATCTCATTGGCAACCTGTTATTACTAACAAACTCACAAGTGCTCTGAGTTACTCACTGAAGTGAAAATTTAACAAAAATTAAAGTAAAATTAATTTGTTGTGAAAACTTTAAGCCAACAAACACATCTGGATTAATAGCATAAAAAGATAAATAAGAATAACAAACAATGCCGGGCAGTGGTGGTGCATGCCTTTAATCCCAGCACTTGGGAGACAGAGGCAGGTGGATTTCTGAGTTTGAGGCCAGCCTGGTCTACAGAGTGAGTTCCAGGACAGCCAGGGCTACACAGAGAAACCCTGTCTTGAAAAACCAAAAAAAAAAAAAAGAATAACAAACAATATTGATATTTAAGATAGTAAGCACAGCGTATAGAAACTGCAAAACGTTGACCCTTTATTCATTGATTTCCTTCCCTAAATGTTGATGTTAAATTGTACTTATTTCAACTTGTTTTTAAGGATGAGCTGCTGTTTTCTTCCATACAAGATTGTGTTGATTATATATAGAAGACACTGGAAGGAAAACTCTTCTACACAATTAAACAATTTCAGGGTTTTGCATGCCAAATTTTAAAAATTGAAATTATCTTTAGTTTTATAAAGGGATGAACAGCAAGTAATATGGACTAGTGGTTTGCAATTTTTGGTACATTTGAATACAATTTTCTACATTGTCATTACTTTTGACACATTTGAGTTACTAACATTGCATTTATTATTTGTGTTATAAGAATAAGTGGAACAAACTTGATTGTTATATAAAAGGAATATAGCTTTCCCAGAAATTAGCTCAAACCTCATTCAAATCCTACCATAGGTTGTTGAAACTTGAGCAATGCATTAGGTAACTGTAATTATGGAGCTTCATTCATTTTCTTTAAGATTCAGGTATTGTTTTGTTGTTTTCTTACCGTTAATCTGCTGCTGAATACTTCTTTTAGATGAGAAGAATTTGGCTTATTTAGAGCCAAACAAGCTGAGACTTAATTAAGAAAAACATCACCTGATATTCCCATGTGGTTATCAACCAAGTTTGGTTTTTTTCATTAGAACAACTATAAAAACTTTAAAATATCTATGATACATTTCAGCAAATAAGAATATAGCAAACAGAGCTAACAAGTTTACTTCATGTGACTGGTTCCAGACACATGCTGAGTGAGTGGACTGGGTGGATTGGCTTCATGCTGACACCCTGAGTCAGAGAGTAGCCTAGAGTATAGTCTTGGTTTTCTTACTTGTGTGTTACCTGTCATTTACTCATTTGCTTCTACTCTTCATTTTATTATTCCTCAAGAGATGGGGTATTTTACAGATAAAGTGTTGTCATGCGTATAATCCTTAAAACCCAAATAGATTATTTTTACAGGATCATATTAGTTAGCTTTTATTTCTCAGGCTCATCATTCTTGTTTAGGTAGTCAAGATACGGTTTTAAAGGGCTCAGATTTTCTGCACTGGTTCTTATGCTTTCTAGTGCTGTGGGACAAAACCTTTCCCAGGGGAGACAGAACACATACCTGTTTATCCCAGATAGAGATCCCATGACAAACCAGTGCACAAATACCAACAACATCCGACTTGGTGAACCAATGCATTTTGTGGAGACTGTGCATAGGAATATTGGTAGATGTTCCTTAAAGGAGCAGAAATGACTCAAGGTCAGCTTTCAGCAAAGCTCACCACAGTAGGGGTGACAGATCTCCAAAGCTGAGAACCTGAAACGCACTGCACAGCTTGTAGGGAGTTCAAGAAATTGAAGAGTGTCTATTCCAAGTGACAAGTTAATAGAAGCCTCTTCCAGGCAGCTCAGCTCATTTCTGCCACTTCTGGGCAGCTGGTCTGGTATTAGTCATCCTTGCAGTCTTTCTTCTCTGAGAATCTTCTTGGCAGTTCCTTCCATTAGACCAGGAGTCTCAGCTTTTATTGCTTACTCTGGCAGAAAGGAGGTCTAGTGAATCTAGTTATTTTCAGGGACTTCCTGAATCTATTTTGAGTTAGCTGCCTTCCTGTTTAAAGAGCCTCCCTGTAGGATGAAATCTTCAATCTTGGAGAAAACTGTTATGCAACACTGCATATTTCAATGATGTGGGTGGGTATCAGAGGATAAATGAAAAACATCAGTTTCATTTGACAGTAGGTGAATCCCTAATGAATTGTTTCCAAGAGATGGAATTTAAAGAAATGACTAAACTGTTATTCTCTTAAACGAGTCTTGGCTAGGCGACACTGTTCATCTTCTATTTCTGTTTTCTTGACAAACTTGACTTAAACCAGTAACAATCCAAACGTAGTTCAATAAACTAAGACAAATTTTGTGCGGAAAGTTACCTTTGATAAGAAGGTTGTAAACTTTATGTCATTTAATGTTCAGGAACTCCTTTTAGGAGAGACATTATGGATAAGACCTCAACAGGCTTATCTTTGTGCTTTACTTATGTCCAGAATTTCTAGAGCCTTCTCACATTGTCTTAGAAAAATTTGTCCTTTTAAATCTCAGGAGTACAAGTAAGAAATGATTGGTGTTCATTTCCTTTTGTTAATACAAATTAGTGTGTGGAGAAAATGATAACAGTGCCAATTTCTTTCTTTTAAAATCATGTATTTATTCTTTAATATACTGCAGCTGCGGTTTCCCCATACCTTCTCTTCTTACCGTCTCCCTCACATCTCCCCTTTTTCCTAGATCCACTCCTCCTACTTTAAAGAGCAGGCCTCCCAGGGATAACAAGCAAACATAGCATAACAAGCTACAAGACTAGGCACATATCCTCATTTCAAGTCAGGGTATGGCAAGCCCCTAGGAAGGAAAGGGTCTGCAAAAGCAGGCAAATGAGTTACAGACAGTTCCAATTCCCACTGTTAGGAGTCCCACAAGAACACCAAGCTACAAAATGATAACATTATGAGTACAGATATCATTAGGAATCATTTCATTGACTTTGTGTTTTCTGTTTTCCTTTCTTTTTTCTTTCTTTCTTTCTTTCTTTCTTTCTTTCTTTCTTTCTTTCTTTCTTTTTTCTTTTTTCCTTCCTTCCTTCTCCTTTCTTCTTTCCTTTTTTCCTTCCTTCCTTCTTTTTCTTCCTTCCTTCCTTCCTTCCTTCCTTCCTTCCTTCCTTCCTTCCTTCCTTTCTTTCCTTCTTTCTTTTGTTTTTGCCAGTCAAGTTTGGTTATATCCTAGACCTCTGGGCCTTCCATCCTTCGGTTCCTGGCTCTCTAAGCAGTGTCAGACATGGGGTCCCTTTCATGGTCTGGTCCTCAAATTGGACCAGTAAAGTTCTGTCTCACTTCTATCCCAATACATCTTGCAGGCAGGATAAATTGTAGGTCCAAGGTTTTTTGGATAGGTTGGTGTTCCAATTCTTCCACTGGAAGTCTTACCTGGTCACAGATGGATGATTCTGGCTCTATATTCTGCATTACTAGGAGTCTTTGATGGATTACCCTTGTAGACTTGTGGGAGTTTCCATTATACTAGATTTTCTACCTCATTCCAGAAATCTCCACTCCACTTCCCAATATTCTTTATATCCATCCACCCCACCTGATTCCTCCTGTTTCCATCCCTACCCACCCCCAGGCCACCATTGAAATCTATTCTACTTGCCCTTCCGAGGTATATCCCCTTGTGCCTTTCTTGCTACTTAGCTTTTCTGGATCTATGAATGGTATCGTGATTATCATTTACTTTATAGCTGATACTCACTTATAAGTGTGTCCATTCCATATTTGCCTTTCTGGGTCTGCGTTAATTTCCTCAAGATCCTTTTTTCCCTGTAAATTTCATGTTGTTACAATGGTTAAGAGCACTGGCTGCTTTTCCAGAGGAGGAGGGTTCAATTCTCAGAACCCACATGGCAGCTAACAACTGACTGTAATTCCTGTCCCAAAGGATCCAATTCCCAGTGTCCCGTTTCTTTTCCTCTCTGTCAATTTATAGAACATGAGAGCCCAGAAAGTAGAATAGTGAGGGAAAATGGGAAGTAGGTTGTCATGAAGGATCATTCTGTCTGTTTTTCAGACTCTTACTAAAAACTGTCCCAGCAACCTGACCAGGCTCATTCTTGCTATGAATGTCTGTACTAGCAGTCTTCCACAGTCGCAGGCAGGAATCATTGCATGTAAACATTCTGTGTAGATTGCTTCACGAGTCACAATGGTAATTAAAAAATAGAATTTTAAAGCAAGATTATAGAACTGAAAATTGACTCAAAGACTTCTTTATGTTCTTGGATCAAGATGGATAGTTGTAGAAAGTTGACTTTCCCACCTCAGTGTAGACATATCTTAATTTAGAACTCCTAGAGAACTTGATTGAAAATTAGTGTCATGTAATGCATCCTTAAAGTTATATGAGAGAGTCCTTCAGGTATAAAAAGCTTCTCATATTATGGAATCTATTGTCAGATAATTCTCTATTATATATCAAGACAGGCACAGCTCAACAAAAGGAAATCAACACAATACTATAAGTTGGGCGTTAAGGTGTGTGAGCAAGAAAATTATGTGAGATTTACTACAGTATGTCTGTTTTCAAAAATAAAATTTAAAACTTCTTAACATAGAAGGTGGAAATCACAAGGAGTCCCGTCCTTAAACAAAGAACTATAGGAAGAGGGAGTCACAAAACTGTTAGAGGGATGAAATGGTGTAATTATAGTCTAATTAATTTTTTTTTAATGTTGATTCAATGGTTCATGATCTTCTGGTGTCCTCCACCCCCTCTGACTCCTAAAATCTGCATCACAGTGGTGAAAGACCTATGAGACCTCCAATTTAGATCTCTCTCTCTCTCTCTCTCTCTCTCTCTCTCTCTCTCTCTCTCTCATTTCTAACTTTGATTTTCTGCATCCACTCCCATCTGCTGTCAGAGGAATCCTCTCTGATGATTATTGGACAAGGCACAGATGTATGAATATAGCAGTATATCATTAGGAATCATTTCATACACACACACACACACACACACACACACACACACACACATATGAGTGTGTGTATGCGTGGGCATGTGCTTGTGTGTGTATTTTCAAGTCATGTTAGTTTTTACACTGGGTCTCTAGGTTATCCAGACTCTAGTTCTTGACTGTCCAGGGCTCCCATGGGCTCACAGAAACTGAAGCAGCAATCATAACTGCCCACAGAGGTCTGCACCATGTCCTCTGCATATATTTTATGGCTGTTAGCTTGGTGTTTGTGAGACTCCTAACAATGGGAGGAGATTTTTCTCTGACTCATTTGCCTGTTTTTGAGATATTTTTTGCTATTGGTTTATCTTGTTTATCTTTGAGAGGAAGACTTTTGACTTGTCTTATTGTATCTTGTTTTGTCCTGCTGGCTATCATCTCTTGGAGGGCTGTTCTTTTCTGAAGAGTAACAAGAAAAGGGGTGAATCTGAGAGAAAAAGAAGTGGGGGAGGGGAGCTAGGAGAAGTAGAGAGAGGGAAACTTTGGATGGGGTATACTGTATGAGAAAATAATTGATTTTCAATGGAAATAAAGATAAAAAAAATTTTAAAAAGCTCACTTTCATAGGTTTGTGAGACTAACAAAATTTAAAATAAAAATTAATGGGGACAAATGCATCCATAAGAAACGTCAGGACCTATGTAGATTAAGTTGTACACAAAGTTAGTTACCACACTAAGTAGTAAATTCAGACTGCTCAGGACAATGGAAGCATGTGATAAATAGGAGATGAGATATAAAAGAATAATCATAGCTTTGTAACCAATTATGGAGACAAAGTTAGAGAACTTTGCATCTTTTCTTTACTGTTCATTAAAATATGTGTATATGTATCACAACATAAATCTATTTAATATATCCTAACAATATTTCACTTAGAAGAAATAAGTTCAAGAGAGCTATTGTATCTCATATAGAATGTAACTAATAATCATATGTTGTATTTCTTAAAATGTCCTTACACATAAAATGGTAAGAAATTGAAGTAATATGCATGTAAAGTAGCTTGAGTTTTTATTACAAAATGTTCATCTATAAACATTTACATGTGTATGTATTTGAATATATTACTATATTGTCCTTTTTGGTCATGGCAATTAATTTAAAAATTGTGTTTGGTAGAGCTTTTTGCAAATTAATTTCATATTACAAATTATTAGAAAAGATAAATAATTAGAGAAAATTAGTATTTTTAAAATATAGTTAAATTAAAACTTTGTGTCTTATAATTTGGAGGGAAGGATGGAAGTTAATTCTATATAGCCAGAGGGAAGAATTGACCTTTATTATGGATGCCCATTGTAGCATCAATGATAGGACAATACCCTAACTATCCTCAATGTTTTCAACATGAGCCACAACAGAGCTTCTCAGAAGAAACATTTGGTATTAGATTTGTGGCTCTTTTGTAGTCTACATACTAGATTTCAGGATATTGTTTCCAAACTCTAGATTATGGCAAATCTCTTGCACTTTGTTCTCTTAAACTACATCCTACAGTTTATAATATCTAACGTAGGCACATAGAATGGTCACTTTTTCCAAACTTGTGATGTCTATGCTTGCATCTTCCTGTTTTCAAATCCTCAATACCTCAAATTAGATATTATAGAATACCTAACTTCCTAATGGCTCTATAAAGCAGTCTCCTCCCCACTCTCTTTTCTCCCTGCCCTCTGCACACACACACACACACACACACACACACACACACACACACCCCTACCAAATTTATTGGCATGTTATAAAAAAAGAGTATATATGAGCTAGTCAAAATAGAGCATTCATTAACTATTATTGACCATTTTTTTATCCAAAGAGTATTTTCTGACATTTATTAGAGCTACACTTTTACAATAATAAAAATTAGTATTCTAATTTGCATATTTGTCTAGGCATGCTTATAAGAAGAAACAGATGCAAGTGTTTTATGTTAATGAAATTAATTGTTCTAATTCTATAAACAAGTAATTTCTTTGAAAATAATAATTAGGTTTTTATGAATATGTTTTTATCTTTACGCCCCATTTTGTTCCAAAACTTTGCATGCTTTTCAGTAGATATTTGGACATTTTGTCTTGACTGTTTAATGTTGATCTCATTCAGGTGTGATTTTTTTTCTTGCTTTTATTCATATAGCAATGAACAATATGATAATAACATAATTTAAAGAGAGATAAATATTTTATACAGTGAAGAATATTGGCCTACTCATCAACTCTATAGTTCCATTTACTGGAAAACATTTCATTTCATAGCACCAATATACTCCAGTCCCCAGGCTGCTTATTTGATATTTCTGCCTACTTGTCCTACAAACTTCAGGTTTACGGTGTTCAACAAGTCTCTCTTTTCTCTCTTGCTCTACTCCTGGTAATTTCCATTCTGTCTTGTATTTCTATATGTTCAACTTTCTGCACTAAATTCTAAAAATAAGTGGGATCATGTAGGATCTCTGTCAGTATAGCTTATTTTACTTATCATATTATCCCTTAGAATCATGTGTGTTAATGTTTACACTATCCAAAATGATATACAAAATCACTCTAAAATTTCAATGTCATTATCTACAGCAATTTAAAAATTCATGTAGAAGCACTAAAGACCATAAATTTTGAAAATAGTCTTGAGGACAAAAGAAAAGTTTGGTTGCTTCATACTTCTTGTTTTTAAAACATATGAAAGGCTGAAGTAATCAACATAGTATATTATTTTTAAATTTAATGATTTATTTTTATTTTATATGCATTGATGTTTTTCCCTATGTATGTCTGTTAGATCACCTGGAAATGTAGTTATAGACGGTTGTGACCTGCTATGTCAGTGTTGGGAATGGATTCCAGGTCCCTGGAAGAGCACCCAGTACTCTGAACTGCTGAGCCATCTCTCCAGCACCAGTGTAATATATTACTAACATAAAAAACAGTCACTGATTCTGATGGAATAAAGTAGTGGACTTTAAACCAAAGCTTGTAAGGAAGACTAATCTTTGATATTGAAAAACTGAAGGTACAATAGCAAATGTTAATCTCTGTGATAAACCCTGGGTCAACACAGAATTCGAATTATGGATAGTCCATCTTAACTGGCCAGACTCCCCGGAGCTCCCTGAGATTGGACCACCAACCAAAGAATGTATACATGGAGGGACCAATGATGCTGGCCACATATATGGCAGAGGAGGGCCTTGTTGTACATCAGTGGGAAAAGAGGCCCTTGGGCCTGAGGGTGTTAGATACCCCAGTATAGGGGAATGCTAGGGAGGGAAGACAGGAGTAGATGGGTGGGTGGGTGGGGAAGAACCCTCATAGAGGCAGGGGGAGGGGAGGATGGAATAGGGAGTTTCCGAAGGGGAGACCTGGAAAGGGGAAAAAATTTTAAATGTAAATAAAGAAAATATCAAAAACAAAACAAAAAAAAAAAAAAAAACATGGATAAAAGTCAACTTGGGATGAATTAAAGACCAAAGATAAAATATGAAGCTGAAAATAACTAAAAAAATAATACAGGGAAGCTTTTTTATATATTTATTTCACATGTATGTTTTACCTGCTCGTATGTCTGTGCACTGTGGGTATGTAACGTAGTGCCTTTGGAGACCAGCAGCAGGTCCTAGAAGTGGAGTTATAGCATGATAAGTAACTATCATACGACTGCTAGGATTCAAAACTGTAGCTCCAGAGGAGCAGTCAGTACTCTTAACTGGTGGACCATCTCTCAAACATGGAGAAGCTCTTCCGAATATAATATTTGACTATTACTTTCCAGTATTACACCAAAAAGTGTAAGCAATGAAAGCAAATATATATATATATATATATATATATATATATATATATATATATATATATATATATACAGTGAAGCTCCATCAATCCCAAATATTTCTGCACTGTGAAGAAAACAGGAAGCAAAGTGGAAAGTCATCTCCTGGATTAGAAAAACTATTTGCAAACCACATTCTTGCTCTGGTGTTGATATCTAAAATATATAATGGTTCTAGTAGTTCAATAGAAAATTATATAAACCTGATTTTAAAGGGGTAATGAAAGATAGATAAAATGGCCATCAGGGGGAGGAGAGGCCCTTGGGCCTGAGGGTGTTAGAGGCCCCAGTAAAGGGGAATGCCAAGGTGGGAATATGGGAGTGGGTGGGCAGGTGGGTGGGAGGTGGAATTCCCTCATAGAGGTGGGGGAGGGGGAGGGGATAGGGGGTTTCCAGGAGAACTAGAAAGGGGGAAACATTGGAAATGTAAATAAAGTATCAAAAAAAAAAATGTCCAAACAGACTTTTCCCCCAAAGACAAAGAATTCTCCAATATGTATATGAAACAGTGGTTGGTGGCACAAATCATGAAAATGTGAATCAGAGCCATAATGAGATGTCACCTCACAAATAATAAGGTGGTTATGATCAAACAAATTAAAGCTTACTATTGTTAATATTGGAAAATGTATGCATCTAGACATTTGTGAAAAACTACTACACACTCATGGAAAACAATTTCTCCATGATTTGCTATATATTGTGGCAACTTTTCTGATGGATAAATACTGAAGCAAAGCAGTAATCACTGTGTAGGGATACCTGTGCTCCTGTGAGTGTTGCAGGATCACTTACAATAACATGTAATCATTTTAACAAATAAAAAGTGGGTTAATAGAAAATACTAACATATTTTTCCAATAGTATATTACTCATCTTTTTTCTTTATTTTCAAAACAGGCAATTTTGCCGTTTGAGACAAAATGAATAAATTTAGACGGCATTGTACTAAGTGAAACAAATCCAACAGAAGAAAAAATCCTACATATTCAAATGCAATGTTTGTTCTCAGAGTATCAATTATCTCTTAAACACTTTTTCTTTTAGAGTTAATTTTCCTTTAATCTGCCCTTAATTAGTGAATTAGTGACTGCAACTTACATAATCTATCTTTTTTTTTTTTTGATACTTTATTTACATTTCCAATGTGTCCCCTTTTCTGGGTCTCCTCTTTGGAAACCCGTGTCCCCTCCCCATCCCTACCTCTATGAGGGAATTCCACCTCCCACCCACCCGCCCACCCATCCCCATATTCCCGCCTTGACATTCCCCTTTACTGGGGCCTCTAACACCCTCAGGCCCAAGGGCCTCTCCTCTCTCCCTGATGGCCATCAAGGTCATCCTCTGCCACATATGTGGTCCGAACTATGGGTCCATAGATGTGTATTCTTTGGTTGGTGGTCCAAACTCTAGGACGACCGGGGGAGAGGGGGTCAGGCCCATTGACGCTCTTGCTCCCTCCATGGGGCTGCAAATTCCCTCAGCTCCTTCAGACCTTTCTCCAACTCCTCCATCTGGGACCTCACTCTCAGTCCAGCGGTTACTGTGAAGTGAAACTTGGGCATTCTGAACTTTTGGGCTAATATCTGCTTATCAGTGAGTACATACCATGTTCGTTCTTTTGTGACCGAGTTACCTCGCTCAGGATGATATCTTGACACTGTAATATTCTATTTTCTAATCTCTCTCTATCTATCTTTGCCTCTCTCTCTCTCTCCCTCTCTCTGCTCTCTCTCCTTTTCTTTGTCTGTCTCTCCTACTCTCTGTCTCTCTGTGTGTCTCTGTGTCTGTCTCTGTCTCTATGTTTCTCTCTCTCTCTCTCTCTCTCTCTCTCTCTCTCTCTCTCTCTCTCTCTCTCTCTCTCTCTCTCTCTCTCTCACCTCACTCTGCAGTGTGCCTGAGTGAATGATTGACCTACCATGAACTAGTGAGCAATGTTTCCTGATGGCTTGAGGTGATATTCTGGGCATAGCCTAGCAGCACTCAGAAGGAAAATATAATATGCTTCTGTCCTGCCAAAGTACTATCAATGGACTATGTACCTCCACAAAGGTCAGTACCCTGCAAAGTTTGTGTCTTAGTTCTTTTGTTGAATTTGGCGTTGGTAGTTTCCCTTGCTCTTGTTCAGAGATACCATTCTATCTTTTTGAGATTTTTCTACACTATGCTCACATATTTGCAGAGTTCCCTTTTTAAAGCTATTTTTAGGAACCTAGTTTGAATGTTCTGTATATTTTCTGCCTTTTGTCATGGATCTGATTAGTGAATCCATTTTGCTTTTCTCTTCATTTATCTTTGGTTCAAATATATATTAGCTATAATCTCTACATTGTAAAAGTATGTTAGAATATTCAGTCATCTCTTCTTTTTTGTTGTTTTTTTTGTTTGTTTTGTTTTGTTTTTTCGAGACAAGGTTTCTCTGTATAGCCCTGGCTGTCCTGGAACTCACTCTGTAGACCAGGCTGTCCTCGAACTCAGAAATCTGCCTGCCTCTGCCCCCTGAGTGCTGGAATTAAAGGCGTGCACCACCACTGCCGGGCTGGTCATCTCTTCTTATGATTGCAAAATCTACTCACACACACTGCTATAATAATGGCCATTTTGTTTTGGACATAGATTATTTGACTTCCTTAATGGTCAGAATAAATCACACATGAGAGTGTTTTGGAATGTAAAAGCATTTAAAACATTGTTTTACAAAGTTATAGCTTGGATCTGCTATTAAATAACTATGATATTTGGATTTTATCTTTGTAAAAATAGACTTCTATTTGGCATTTCATTTGGAAAATAAAAATGTTGAACATACAAGCAAGTTAAGGCAAGATCTGTGTGCAAAAATGCATAATACCTCTTGGCTGTTCTATTATTATTATTATTATTATTATTACCGGATATTTTCTTTATTTACATTTCAAATGGTTTGCCATCTCCAGGTCTTCCCTTTGGAAACCTCCTATCCCATCCCACTTCCCCTGCATCTATGAGGGTGCTTCCCCACCCACCACCCACTCCCATCTTCCCTCCCTGGTGTTCCCCTACACTGGTGCATCGAACACTCAGGCCCAAGGCCCGCTCCTTCCACTGATGTCCAACAAGGCCATCCTCTGCCACATATGTGGCCTGAACCCTGAGTCCCTCCATGTTTATTCTTTGGTTGGTGGTCCAGTCCCCGGGATCTCTGGGGAGTCTGGCCAGTTGACACTATTGCTCCCTCCGTGGGGCTGGAAACCCCCTCAGCTACTTCAGTCCCTTCTCCAACTTCTCCATCTGGGACACCGCGCTCAGTCCAATGGTTGGCTGCAAGCATCGGCCTCTGTATTTGTCAGACTCTGGCAGAGCCTCTCAGGGACAGCAGTATCAGGTTTCTGTCAGCAAGCACTTCCAGGCATCCACAATAGAGTTCAGGTTTGGTGGCTGTATATGGGATAGATTCCCAGGTGGGTCAGTCTCTGGATAACCTTTCCTTCAGTCTCTGATCTACACTTTGACTCTATATTTCCTCCTGTAAGAATTTTGTTCACCCTTCTAAGAAGCATTGAAGCATCCGCATTTTGGTCTTCCTTCTTTTTTGGGCTTTATATGGTCTGTGAGTTGAATCTTGGTTGTTCCAAGCTTTTGGGCTAATACCCACTTATCAGTGAGTACATACCGTGAGTGTTCTTTTGTGACTGAGTTACCTCACTCAGGATGATATTTTCAAGTTCCATCCATTTGCCTGCGAATTTCATGAAGTCATTGTTTTAAATAGCTGAGTAGTATTCCGTTGCATAAATGTACCACATTTTCTGTATACATTCCTCTGTTGAGGGACATCTGGGTTGTTTCTAGCTTCTGGCTATTATAAATATGGCTGCTATGAACATAGTGGAGCATGTGTCCTTATTACATGTTGGAGCGTCTTCTGGGTATATGCCCAAGAGTGGTATAGCTGGGTCCACAAGTAGTAGTATGTCCAGTTATCTGAGGAACCGCCAGACTGATTTCCAGAGTCTTTGTACAAACTTGCAATCCCACCAGCAATGGAGGAGGGTTCTTCTTTTTCCACATCCTTGCCAGCATCTGCTATCACCTGAAATTTTTATCCTAACCAATCTGATTTGTGTGAGATGGAACCTCAGGGTTGTTTTGATTTGCATTTCCCTGATGACTAAGAATGTTGAACATTTCTTAGGTGCTTCTCATTGGCTACTTGTTTATATAATCCTTTTATGAAATGATACTTGGTTTGACACTGAGAACATTTGTAATTTGACTCTAACACTTCAGCTTCTCAACAACTGATTTTTCATATGTGACATAATTTTGAAATTCAGTGAACTATTAGAAAATTCCTATCATCCTCTTTGCAGGTGAAGCCTCCTGACCTTATTGTATTGCATTCCTGCAGTCTTGAAATGCTCTTGATGTCTCTATTCAGTCTCCCTAATATACCACCCAACTATCAGTTCAAATATCTCCTCTTTTAGAAAGCATGTGTTGTTTTCCCTGTGTAGATGAGGGCTCTTGAACTTCAGCTTGCAGAGTCCTAATTCAGAATTTACCACCACATTGTGGTTATATTTGTTCACAGTCATTAAACAGTGAGATTTTCTAAAAATAGGCATAGCCAAATTTCAGTTTGACTTATGAGCTACAAAGATAGTGTGTGACACATAGTAAATATTCAGTAAATACATTTGAATCAAAGTATCTTCTCCAAAATATAGTTTTGTGCTGTTCATATTTTGTTATCTTCAGATCATTTGGAGGAAATATGTAGCTTACAGTTCTAAGCATCTTATCTTGCTTTGCATGTGTTAAGCTATATAACAGTTTGGTTCAATGTTTCACCACACTGGAATGACAGTATCTCAATATGATGCCCACATCGTCTCTGCTTATGGTAATACCTGGGAGCTGATCTAGAAGCTGAATCTGCCAAGAAACCCGACATGCATATGTTCAGAAACTTTATTTTACCTCCAAAATTACATTGAGAAAATTCTTGCTAAGTATTAGAATGACTACTCTAAAAAATATAGTAGTAACATAATTTTAGTAAATAATTTTTGATATTCTTTAAATCTTTTCCATTTAGACACTAATATCCAGTTTAGAATAATTTTCTTTGAAAACATGAATTTACTATTTACTATAGCAACACATTATATTATAATTTTTAGTTTAAAAATATTTTAAAATCTAATTTTTAGTAAAGATTTAATTGACTTTCCAAATAATGTTAATACTATAAGTATATATTTGAATCTATAAACTCATCTTTAAAGACTGAGCTAAATATCTAATATTGTAATTAGAAACATTTTATAGCAATATATGTCTAGCTTTAAAATTGGTTGTGAAGTATTTTTACTTTGTCCCTGGAACAAATTTAATGATATATTAGTAGATACTCTTCTTTTTATACCTTTGACTAAACATCTTACTTGAACTTATGGTCTAGGGAAGTACCACACAATACATGCTTGAAAATATAAGTGGAAGATAAGATCCCAGAATTGTTTTCAGTTCCTTATAGACATGCTCCACTGATACACTTTTAATTGCCCTCAATGTAAAGAAAGGTAGTAGTGTTCTTTAATCTACTACTATGTAAGAAGTCCTATATATTTCCAAATTAGAAATCCCTATCACATCAGTGGTGGAGAGAAAGGTTGGTACAGGAGATGTAAGCAAGGCAAGTATCTTAGTCAGTGTCCTATTGCAGTGAAGAGTCATTGTGACCACAGTAACTCTTATAAAGTTCAGTATTTAATTGGGGATTGCTTACCATTTCAGAGATTTAACTCACTATCCTTACGGTAGGGAGCATCAAGGTATGCAGACAGACATAGTAGCTGAGAGTTCTACATCCAGATCTGCAGGCAGCAGAAAGAGAGAGTCACAGAACCTGGCGTGGGCTTTTGAAACCTCAAAGCCTAACACCAATGAAACACTTCCTCCAACATTTACCACTATGTGAGATTTTCTTCTTCCTACACACACACACACACACACACACACACTATATATATATATTGTATAATTAATGTTATACATATATATATATACACATAAATGAGAAAAATCAAAATTTTAACCAAAGTTCTAAAATGTGCATTTCAAAGTATTAAAAATTATGCACTATGATAAATCAGGACTAATCCTAAGAGTACTAATGTATTTAAGTATTTGGAATATTGTGTAATTCCATACATAAAATATTAAAGCATTAAAGTAACATGATTATATCTATAAATGCTAAAAATTAAATAGAGAAATCCATAGACATTTTCAAACTTACTATGCATACACTATTTTTAAACAGAAAATTAAATTTGGCAATTGAACTGGGGAAAGAGTTATAATTTATATGGAATAAGATGCCCTAACAGATAAATATCACTTAAGACTGCATGGCTGCAATAATCAATCAAGATGACATTTGCTTTGAATTAGAAGTAATATAAAAAATTGACAGTGAGTCGGTAATTATATGCGCATTGTATCCTGTAACAAAACAAAACAAACAAAGAGCTTACGAGAATATTTAGGATCCTTTTAACTAAAGTAAAAGTAGGAATTTTTTTGTTTTGATCAAGACTCAAGAAACTAAGAACATATGTGAAAGAGAAAAAATCTTGACTACATCTATTTACAGAAAGTCACCCCTCCTCATATGTGTAGCAGTGACCAATTAAGAGAAGCACTTTTCTGATATTATCTAATTCACAAACTGAATAAGATAGTCATTATCATTATTTTGCACAGAAAGACAGTAATGTATAGGTCTTATAGCTAGGAAACTATTCACCAAGGAAACCATTAATGGAGTCAAAGTCTAACAATAGATTTGAGGGGAAATTGCTGTAACACAAAGAAAATGGAGTTATTATCCGTGTCATAAAAATAATTTTTTCAATTACTTTACAATAGAAGGTGGTGAAAAAGAAGCAGCCCAAGATGAAGTAAAACATGCCAATATGTATTACACAGAATAAGAAATTCAAGTGGTCAGTAAATGCGAATGTTGTATTAATTATTTTTCTGTGGCTGTCATAAACAACATGGCCAAGGCATTTTAGAAAAATATTTTATTTTGTCTTACAGCTCCAGAGCCTGTGTCCATAATGCCCAGGGCAGCAGGCAGGGTAGCTGGGGCACTGAGAGTTGTGTCCTTTAACACAAACATGAAACAGAAAAAGTGAATGGGAAGTGGTATAAGATGATAAGCTCTCAAAGCCCGCCCCCAGTGACTTACTTCCTCTAGCAAGGCATTAGCACAGAGACACTTGGATGTTCTGCTAGTGAATCTAACAATGGCATTTCAACTGAGTCTCTCTATTCACTAAATATTAATAAGATCCACATCACCAGCTGTTCTGACTTGTAATTATTTTGAAATGTTTCTCAATTAAGTGTTTGAGAAAACAGGTCTCATATTTATTTATCATTAATAAATGTACACTTAAAATGCAAATGTATAGAATATTCAAAAGAACATCACGTTCAGAACTGACAAAAAGATCAGAACTTCACTCACAACTATCACATCTGTCATTCCCACCCCTTCTTCCCTGCAGCTCCTCCTTCCTTGTAAATTCATGAACTTTTCTTCTTTAATGAATACATTTAATATTATTTATGTAGATGTGAAAACACAAAAACACTATCTGTGAAGACAATGTAAATAATAGTTATGTAATTCTGAGGACAGCTGTTAATGAGCTTGCTGGACAAGACATCTGCCAAGCAAAACTGCAGAAAGGAAATAGAACCAGCCCAAAAAAGAGAAGTGTGTTGCAGTTACCAACTCTGGAGGGGCAGAACAATACAAACCCTCTGACATCAGACGTGAAGGATCTGGAGTTTGCCTGAGGAGTTTCCTCACTATGTCCCCCTTTGCTTCCCTTTGGGATGGTAATGTGCACTTTATGCCTTGTCATCGTGGAAATACATGCATTTTGGACTTTGCTGTTGAATTTATAGGCAGTTACGGTTTAGAGACTGCTGTGTGTTTCATAAGAAACTTTTAACTTTTAAATTGTATTGAGCTGAAAAGATACCAGGACTTTTAGGTTTGGACTGAACGCATTTTGCAGTCTGATATGGCCACCAGCCCATAGGAGTCAGGATGTAGACTAATCCACATGAACTCACATATTTCAATACTTTGTTCACCATTGGTGGGATGGCTTGGGAATGCTTAAGAGTTAGTTCCTGTTGAAGGAGGTTAGTCACTGGGTATGGGCTTTGAGGTTTAATAAGACTCATGACATCCCAAGTACTCTTGTTCTGCTCTTATTTTTGGGTCAAGATGAAACCTCTAAGCTGGTCTTTCCACCATGCATTTGCTAGGCTACAGAGGACTCTATCCCTCTAAACCCACACACCGAAATAAACTCTTTTATTTAATAAGTTGCTTTGTTCATGGTGTCTTATCACAGCAGTGGAAGGATAATTAAGACAATATCTTTTGGGGAAAAAAATTAAGATTATATAAAAATGATCAATGAGATTAAATAACATTGATAATATCTAAACTTTGAAAAAACAGATCATCATTTTAAAAATCACCAGCATTGGTGATATTTTGAGACAATTTAAATGAAAGTTAGAAAGTAATGTTATAGGTATGTAGCATATTTAATATGACAGACAAAATGTCCCAGATGAGCACAGCAAGCAATTTTGGATAGGTTGAATTTCCAAAACAACTCATTAAGTAACATTTCTTAATTTGGAGTGGATGATGTGTTGAATGGAAAATAACGGAAAAAATAAATTAAAAAAGCAAAGAGAATGAGGTGTGCCAAGGCTGAGGGCAAATACAAGGAAGGACACAGCACTTGAAGCACCCAGCTCAGAGAATACCCAGAGGAACAAAATTGTTAGCAAATAATTATTTACGACAGATATATTAATTTATAGGTTTAGAAATGTAGGTCCTATAATAATTTCATACTATCTCCAACAAATTAATGTTAAACTCAGTAAAAATACATTTTAATTTTTAAAATGCTAATTCTTATATAAATGCTAAGCTTACAAAGAAGACCCTCAGGCAAAGTGTGGAACTTACAGCTGTAAAAGTTAATTTACATGAAAGAGTTCTCCTGCCTCCTTCAGAAACAGCTTGGTCCTAAAAAGCAACAGACAAACCAGATATACATGAAAGAACACACAAAGTTAAGCAGGAAGCCTTGACAGCTGCAGTCATTTATTTTTCAAACTCCTGGTCACACTATAGCATGCCTACTAGATCTGAGTTGGATAATAACAACAAAAAAGTTGAGGAAAGATATAGCCAGAAGGCTTTTAATGCTTTTTCAAACACACTATTCAAATGTCCTTGAATTTTAAATTAGAATCATATCAATGGACATTAATTTTATGCCACTAAATTTTCCAAATATTCCCTTTGTTGTAACAATGTCACAAAGTAAAATCCACTAAAAGTGAATTTTTAAGTTTTGATTAATTAAAGAAATGAAAGTACTCTTATTACACCTCATATTTGCAAAACCACTAAATATTAATGTGTGACCAGCAAACATAGGGTCTTTTTAGTTTCATTTACTATTTGTTAACTGAACAGCAGGGCATGAAGCTCAGTGATCGCATGGTTGGAATGCATTTAGATTTTATCTACACCTTTAATAATATTTATTGCCTTTTAATATGCTTTATAGTTACATAACTAAGTTGGATAAGCATTTGTCCAACTTTAAAGATTTTTTAAATTTTCTTTCTTTTAATATAATGTTTATATTTAGTCTTTGAGAATTTCATTCATGCATTCAATGTATTTTGATCATATTCATGCTCTCACATACCAACTCCTCCTATACCATATACATTTTCTCCATTACTTTCCTTTACTTTCTGTTAAAAGAATCTACAGACATAATGTTATACTACATTGTGTATAGTTTATACTTGTGTTATTCAAAAGCTTATTTCTCTGCCATCATATCTTGTTCAATCCAGATATGGCATTGTAATATATCAAGAATTATGTCAGAATCTCCTGTCTCAAGTCTATGTAAACAATGGTTATTTTCTGCATTGTTAGTAGAATCTGTTCATGCAATGGTTGAGCAGAAACGGGAATAGGAGAGGACTTCCACCAGCCAGAGAAGGGAAAGAGAGAAGACTATGACAAATTGAGCCATGAGGAAGATGGAGAGGAGACATCATGAGAATTCAACTGGAGCATGGAAGGCCAATAAATGAAGGTATTATGGAGATTTTGACTGGGAGGTAGCCACATTAGCCTACAGAATTAAAATATAGATCAAGGACTGCCAAGTCTGGTCTGGGCATGGCAGGGATGAAATGACATGTTTCCTGCCCCTGGAATAGAGCCAGTGAAAGACCTCCGAGCTGGGGAGACCCTCGCTGAAGTCTAGGGACACTGCGACCCCCCCAAGAACTCACGAAAGACCGTCCTTGCTGCAATCACATGAGGTTTATTCAGGGGGCCAGTGCACTGGGGTGGAGCTCATAACCCACGCAGGGGCAGAGGAGTCCGACCCTGAGCAGATGAAGTCGGGGGTATTTAAAGGAAAAACCACAAAGCAAGGGAAAAAACACAAAGCAAGGGGTGGGGAATGGAAAGAATTTGCATTATGGGGAAGTTCAGAATGTTCTAAGTTAGTCACAAGGCAGTTGCACATTTTTGTGGTTAGCTAGTTCCTGAAGCATTGTGCCTCTGGCCCTGGGGCCAGGCCAAGGTCACCGGTTTCTTAGGGAAAAGAATGCAGCTGGGTGGGGTTTGGCAATTTCAGTCCTATTTCTGTTTCTGGCTCCAAGTTTGCTAGGGGTCTAACTTTCCTCATAAGGGGGTCAGGTCTTTCACCAGCAGGGCATGGGCTTCCAAGAGTGTTGATGATTGCTGTGGGCATAAGGTTTGTTTACATAGATAGCTATAGGTAGATAGAGAGATAGAGAGATAGATAGAGAGAGAGAGAGAGAGAGAGAGAGAGAGAGAGAGAGAGAGATGGATGGATAGATTTTTTCCACAATCCTCTTTTGAAGAATATTCTTTCTGTCAAGGTTAATGACTCTATGATAATCAGAGGACTCACGAGTCTGATAATCAAGGATGTAACTAATGACTCAACAAAATGGTAGAATGCATTGATCTTCAGAATAGCCCTTAAGGCTGTGGGAAAGAATGATAAAGACACGACTTCAAAAAAAATACTCTTCCAACTATGAAAAAAATAAGAATGCAATATGAATTATATAAGGGGCTTTGAGGATCTAGAAAAACAGAGGCAACTCCACTATGAGCCAGCTTGTCAGAAAGATGCAGGGGCAGATAGATACAAGGGCAGGCAGATTCCTGAGTTCAGGGTCAGTCTGGGACAGAAGTTTAGGTCCGGGCCCAGGCATGGTAGCAATGATAATTTCTGGGTAGGGTCTCACCTTAGTAGTTTAACCTGGGGCAGGCAGATCTCTGAACTATTTTGCAATGGAAAAAAAGTGTGCTTGCTGTCTCTAAGAATCAATGGGCAGGGGTCTTCATATGCTGATTCATAGGATAATCAAGAGGGAACCTGAGATAATGACTGAATTGATATGTAAGTAAAAAGCTGTGCTTTTGATCTGTAAGAGATGAGCTATCCAGCCAGGTTTAGAATAGTAAGAGAAAGCTGTTTCATGCAGGACACACACACACACATACACACACACACACACACACACACACACACAGAGGGGGGGGGAGAGGGAGAGGGAGAAGGAGAGAACAATTTGGAAAGCTGTCTTAAGGCTGTTAGGTTGTCAGGTTTAACACATGATTTGACTTTGAATAGTTTGTTTCCCTGCTCCCAAACACCTTCTCTCAAAACCCCTCTCCAAGCCTAGGCTGGTCCTTGGCAAATGACTGCCCAGGTATTGTGATAATGATTGATTAAATATATATTGGACTCTCTGTGTCATTATTGGGGAATTGGGATAAAGAAAAAGCCACTGTAATCATTTACTAAATACATTTATATTAAAATAGCCATTACAAGTATCTGCTTTTCTGTGAAGATTCAGACAGCTCTCCATTGGAGAATTTCTCTTTAGTGTAGGTAGGTCAACCTGGGAGACTGTGTTAATTGGAACTCATTTGTCTAAAGAAATATAAGTGATTTCCTTAGGAGAATCTTTTAAATATTCCAACATCAAATTACTTATTTCTAACTTGGTGCTATATTCACTTCTGTTTTTAATTAATCATCCCATTTGTAAAGGTATTGTTGAAATATACTAGTTTAGAGAGTGCACATGTAGTGACATATCTCCATGTGTTCAAGGAATTTAGAAATTTACCCGTTTTCATCATCTTTTCTTTCTTCTATAATTAAATATTAGGTATCACATAATCTTCATTTCTTATAAAGTTCCAAATGTCATAGTAAGCAGAATATCTAGGTAATAAATAAGGTCTTGCATTATGAAAATTAATCTAGTCTTCACCCCTAAAAACTTGTGTAAATATAGATCCTTCAAAACTCAATTTTTTCGTATCCATTTTTTCTATTACTTGTTGTCTTTATTAAATGGTAACCACCTGTACTTAAGTCCTTATTCTTACTGTTCAATATTCTGCTTGATATTTTACTCTTGATGGATGTGATGCTTGGAGATGACCACATCTCCTTCCTATTTTTGTTTAGGCATCACCATGTATTGATCTCTATCTTCAAAGCATTGTCTCTGTTCTTGTAAAAATAAAACTAGTTTTCCACAATGAAGGATACAATATGCATTATTCTATTTTCCCATTACCACAACTGTGGGGCAGTGATCTGTGGCAGGCAATCTGACACCCAGTTGAACTCAAGCTAAAAATTCTGGGAGACCCCGTGAAACTTTTTTCACAAGGGACCAGACCATATTTTTAGCCAACGCTCCCAGAAGACTCCTGTAAAACCAGCCACAGTCTTTACAACCCCTGTATAGAGAGAGGCTTGGCTTGTGAGATTTGTCATGTAGAAAGCAGCCCTGAGTCCCGGGCAAGCAAATGAGGTACCACAAACCAAGCCAATGGAAAGTATCGGTTACTAAATCTCTGACCCCTCCCAAACAGTATTTTAGAGCATCCAGACCCAAGTAGCTCTCTCTGTCTCCCCCTTCTCCACCTGCCTGCTCTGCCCACTCTCGCACGCGCCACTGTCCGCCATCCAGAAGGAATAAAGGTGCAAAACTGCTCTGGTGTCCGAGAGCCTTTTATCCCAGGACCTGTAACACTTCTAGCCTGAAAGAGATCCACTCTCCGGGCCAAGCAGTGGGGCCCGCTGGCAGCGGCTGATTGCAGGTACTGCTGAGAAGACTTGGCGCAGGGCGACAAGTACTGAGCGAGCACAAAGTCAGGCTCGGAGCTGGAGAGCACCGAGGCGGCTAGCATCCGCGGCCCATCCCATCTCTAGCTGCTGGGACCTGACTCGAAATGGACAGGTGGGTCTTGCAGAGATCGCCTACTGAAACTGGGCGTGGAGCAGGAGAGTGCAAGAGGTGGCCAGCGCTCCCATCTCCACCTGAGCTCCCTCCCCGCGCCCTGGGCCAACAACCCGCCTGCACTGGCCACCACAGGAACCAGGACCAGGGGACTCTGTACACGCTTGTGCCCCCTCTTCCCGTGCAACGGTGCAACACAGAACAAAACCTTTATCAAGATCTGCAAGTTTTTCAACAGATCTTCTAGAAGCATTCATACTTTCTTTCCCCTTTCTTCTCTCAACACATCTTTTAGAGTCTAAGTTCACATTACATATGGGTTTAAATAGTTTCTTATTTTTCTATGCTCCTTAAATCTCTCCATATTTGTATGACCTTTCCTCATAAATTGTTTATGCAATTATGTATATTGGTGAAAACAAAAAGAAAGTATCATTGTTTTTTATTTGCATTAAATTTTGCAGTCAGTGACTCATCAGCTTGTCCTCTTCAAGTGAGTCTTTTAATTTCTCCCCCCTTCCTCATGAGATCAGTCTATAACCATCATTTCAGAAGAATATGTGATGTTGCAAGCTAATTACTATGCTATTTTCTACATCTTCTAAAGTTCTGGTTGCATGATAAAATTTAACAGTTTTTAATATTAGTCTTAACCATGTCCTTCCATTGCAAAAGAAGTCTGTTTAATAAGACATACTTCATCCCATTAACTATTCTTCTTTCTTGCTTGAGATATAAATATGTTGCCTTTGATTGTTGATATATATATGTATGAATATATATGAATTAATAATTTTATGTCATATATGATATATATTGTCTATATTTTAGAAATATTTTTAAGCTATTGGGAAAAAATTATGTAAAAAATTTTGTCTAACTTTCATGAGTTTTAGAATTGAGCTTTACTTACCTGATGTTCAATGTAAGCTACCTAATAAAAAGTCCCTTTATGATGAATAAAATGTTGAGATTACATCCTATTATGATATAGATCCAATAAATTTGAAAGAAAAATGATTTCCTGAATAACCATTAAAGACAATGCAAGAAGCAAAGATCTAAGAATTTCTAGCTACACATATCTTAAGCCTAAGAGAAGACAGTTCATAGCATAAGGTTGTGGCTGTTTGTCTTTAATACACTGGTTCGTCTGAGTTTCATAAAGTGCTAGGGATCTGAATTCAGGTCTTCATGCTTGTCTAGCAGTGCTTTCCCAAATGAGCCATTGTTTCTGCCCCACAGAAAATTTAATAGACTTTAATTCTAGTAATATTTATACAATTTATATCTCCCTTAAATTTTATCTTTCATAAATCTTCCTCTGACTTATTTAGACTTTCTGCAGTGTGTTCTATGATTTTGTTCTTACCACAATACTTCAGACAAACTGCTATTTGAAATGCTTTCTCAACTAAAAGCATTCCCTTTTTAATTCTTTCTCTCTCTCTCTCTCTCTCTCTCTCTCTCTCTGTGTGTGTGTGTGTGTGTGTGTGTGTGTGTGTGTGTGTGTGTGTGTGTATTTATGAATCAGCACATACATAGGAGCATTTTCTACTCTTGTATCAAACCCAGAATTAGTTCCCAGCACCCACGCTGTTCTTTGTCGAACCAAGATGAAAAAGTTCTATGGGTCTCTGATCCGGACTGAAATGACCAAAGTGTAAAAGACCTTAGAAAGGAAGCAAGGAGATTTGGACTGCCAGTGCAAGGCAGGTAGGAGGTGTCCCTGGTCTCGTCAGCTACTATAGCAGTTCCAGTGGCAGAGGTAGGGCCTGTGTTGGAGGAAAGCAGTAGTGGGGGAAGGCAGTGGCAGGTGGTGAAGGGCTGACAAAAGGGACAGGGTTGGCAATATCGTGAGCCTGGCCTGCCAGATGGGTCTAAGTTCCATTGATAAATGCTTCAGTAGAGAGAACTCTTCCCCAAGTGTTTAGAGCTCATCTGGTGAAATAACTTGTGGATAAGGACTTTAAAAACAATGAGGAGTAGCATGGGATCCAGGGGTGGAAGCTCACCATTGGCTCAGTTTGAAATACTAGTGATGTTCCATTTGCATGGGGAAGGATTCCAGGTGTTTTCTCTAGGGCACTGAGTGCTATAGTCCTCTCAGAGGGGTGTCGTGGTTACTGGTTCCAGGGTAAGTAGAGGCAGGCAGGGAGTTGACATATCTTCTACCACTCTCATTTCTGAGCTCACTCATTCTTTCCAGTTCTTTTGCCTGGTGGTAAGGTCCACTTGCCCCACACACCCATATCTAGTGGTTCACAGCTGCCTATAACTCCAGGTGCAGGGGTTCTGATTCTTCTGGCCTTGCCTCAGTGGACAAGATTATCATTTATGTTTTCTTAGATTATCATTTGGTTTATTTTGTAAATGGTCATGTTTTCTTTTTATTTTTCTGAATCTCATGTTTAGGGGACTGCCTTACTTCCTCAGAAAATAATGCATACTCTCTTCAATGAAACTTTCTTTAGTAATGAAGTAAGTAAGACCTAAAAGCAAGAAGAATACACTGAAGTATAAGTAAACAAACTTAGATGTGCAAAGTGGAAGTGCATAAGTGTGGAGTAGAACAGGAGTACCAAAGATTTAAAATTGGGATAGGCAGTGAAGGTGCACAGGACAGAAGATTGAAGTTTTCAGGATTCAGTGGCTTGACTAGAGCCCCATACCACTATTTCTAACTAGAAGCATCAGAGCAGGCCCTCAAGTGATGATATCACCACTGCTAACCTTCCTAGGGGCAATGACCTGGACTGTTATCAACCAAACATTATGAGCACTCACATGGCCCGACTCCCTTCCCTATACCCAATCTCAGATTCTCATAGTGCTCAGAAAGAATGAGTAGAGATTGTCAAGGAAGGAAATGAGATAGTAGTTGTTGGTCAAGGCATACCTGTCAGGGAAGAGAGAGCTGAAAAGGACATGAGATTCCTTTGAAGTGACTGATTAGTTTCTATCAGGGAGCTGGTGTCCTGTGTCAGCAATGGAGAATAACAGAGTGAGCCCTGTCCAAATCAAGCCTGTAAATTAGAATGACTCCTCTTAGCCAACCCTGAAATTAGTAGAATGTATGCGTAAATATAAATTTCACTCCCATGCTAGTTCACCAACTGATGATGGGTACTAGGTTTTGGTAGGAACCCATAAAAATGTCCAGGGCTTTATATCATGGAACAAGAAGGTAAGCATAGACAAGAGATATAACAAAGCAGTACAATTTTTAAAAAGGAATAGTTTCAAAAAGGAAGTAGACAAGAAAAAGCACAAGAAATCAACAGCAGTCATGATCAAGGGTTTGGGACTTTTTTGTGTCAGAGAGTAGGATTTCTGAGTCATTAGTAAAGTGTATATTTTCTTGCCTATGTTCTTTCTGTTATGTATTAGAAGGCTGGGCTTCTGACAGAAGAAAGACTTCCCGACATCCCATAGCCAACACTTTCTTTCTACATTCATGTATGTTTTATTTTTGCATGCTTGTATTTTATCATTTGTAGAAGACCTTCAGACATTACTCTTCCACCCTCTTCTCTTGCTTCATGCCTATAATGCTGCTACAGTAAATTATGTCTAGTTTGCACAAGCAAATAATCTGATGGAAGGTGGAGGTAGGCTTTACAAAGTATTTATATATAAAATCAGGCCCATAGTTCATCTTCTGCCAAGTATAATTTCTATTTATTTTTACTTTAATAAAGTTTTCTCCTTTTGATCTGAAGAGGGGGGTGTAATTTTCCATCTGTAATATGAGATACTTCAATTAGCCACAGTTAAAGGAGTTGAATCTTCAAACACCAAGGAAATGGAAATACAAGACTGAGGGGGTTTCCTTGGGAATGGAAAATGAAAAATCTACTTAATGTTTTGCTCACTCTCTTTAGCATAAAATTAAAGTTATTTCATTAACATATACTTAAATAATTTTATATTCTTGTAGTATATATTTAAATTTGGATAAAAACAGCTACCTACATCAAAAGGTTTTGCATCATCTAAAAGAATATTTTAATTGGTCCATCTGGCATTTGAAATAATACTCTACTTATTATGAAGCAGGTGTTAGTCTGAATATCCTGTTCTTAATTAAAGCATTACAAAGTATGATTACATTTTCTGCTTTTAAATTTAAAATCTAAAGTTAGTTGGCATGAATAACAAAATATATGGAACCATAAATTTGAACTGATTAGTAAATGTTATTTCTTTAATGTTATACAAAGTATGAATTGTTTTGGATTTGAGACATATAATAATAGGTATATTGATATATGGATAGTATATTAAAATTTTATTTACTTATCCCAATTGAAAAAATCAGTTGTACTCTTTAGTATTATAAGGTTCTGAATACAGTTTTGAAATGGATTGAAATGACTTGAAGTAATTGTGTGTGTGTGTGTGAAAAGCAAAGAAAAATTTTATTTTGCTACATTGGGAAAGGTAATGAATCAGTAGTTTCAATAGGCTATTGTGGTGGTACAACTGTGCTTGGTCCATGGGACTATTAGGAAGTGTGGCCTTATTGGAGGAGGTGTAGCCTTGCTAGAGGAAGTGTGTCACTGTAGAGGCTACACCTTTGAGGTCTTATATATATGCTCAAGTCTAGCCAGTGTGATCCACACCCTTCTCTTGACTGCCTGTAGAAGATAGTCTCTTTCTAATTGCCTTTGGATCAAGATTTAAAACTCTCAGTTCTTTCTTCAACTCCATGTCTGCTTGAACTCTATCATGCTTCCTGCCATGATAATAATATACTGAACCTCTGAAACTATAACCCAGCCTCAATTAAAATTTTCCTTTATAAGAGTTGCCTTGGTCATGGTGTCTCTTCACAGCAATAAAACCCTAACTAAAACAGCTGGCAAAATACCTCAGAAAGGTACAGTACTTGCTGTTGTAAAACAAAATTTTTCCTAGGGAGACTCAACACACAAGTGTACTCACCCTATATGGGGAACCCATGACAGAGCAAAGTTCTGACCCCATCAATGCCCAACTTGTTGAATGGAGTTTCTTACAAGAGTATACATAAGGGGTTACTTACTCCAGGAGCAGAAATGATTCAGAGCCAGGTGTATCAACAAAGCCTACCCAGCATGGGTGATTAGTTATCAAAGCTGAAACCCTGAAACATTCCAAACAACCTGCAGGCAGTTCAACATGTTGTTGAGTATCCTTTCCAAGTGACTAAGTTGCTCTAAACATCTTCCAGGTAGCTTGGTTTCTAGGCAGCTGATCTGCTCCTAGAGTCTTCTTGTTGGCTTTTTTTTTTTTTTTTTTTTTTTTGTGCGAGTTGAGGATAGTTAATATGATCAGTCTTAGGGACTTCCAGAAACTATTTTTGGTTGTTTCCTTCCTGATTAAGGAGTTTCCCTACAAGATAGAATGTTCCAATATTGGAGAAAACTGTTTCATAATGACTGCCACCAAATCTGACAAGACCTTAGATAACTAGGAGCTGCACAGTGGCAGGACAGAACAACTTTCCCCAAGTCATCATTTGATTTCCATATATGCACAGCTCCCTAAATAAATACATGCTAAGAAACAAACAAACAAACAAACAAACTTTAATAAAGTCTTGGGACCAACCTTTTCTTTCTTTCTTTTCTTTTTTTTCTTTTTATTATCTTCAATCTTTTTTTACAGTCCAGTCACTATCCCCCTCCTGTTCTGCCGTCCGACAGTTCCTCATCCCATCCCTCCCTCCCCCCAGTCTCCAAGAGGATGTTTCCACACCTCCACACAACCCCACACCCTGTCAGACATTCGTTCTCTGGGGCCTCAAATCTCTAACCCTTGTTAGGTGCCCCTTCTTTCACTGAGGCCAGACCAGTCCTTTGCTGTGTATATTTAGGGGGCTTCAGACCAGCTAGTGTATGCTGCCTGGCTCAGTATATGAGAGATCTCAAGGGTCCGGGTGGCCCACCCTTTTTAAGTAGTCTCCTTCTGGAACATTGACATGTAGTTTAGATTTTTAACTGAGACCAAGAGTTACATATATGAAACAGTCTTTATAGGGTTTTATCCTGCCTATCATTATCTTTGCTCCCAAGAAATAAGCTCGCCTTTCAGTAGCACCAGAACCATAACATTTTCCTTCCCTAGAAAAGATCCAACAGAAACCCCAGTTCCTTAGAATCCACCATCTCAATAATCCTGTAGCCTAACAAGGACCACAGTTACCTCTCTTTACAATACCGTCAAGTCCCATGAAGGCAGTGACAATTCCTTGCTCTATGTTTATATCAATTTAAAAGAATTCAGTGTAAAAAATCTTGAAATTTGTCTGGGCCAAAGGTCAGCTGTTCTTGAGAATTCAAAACAAAAATTCCAACACTTCTTTCTCTATTTCACTAAGTATAAGTGAAAAGCAATCGATGCCTGTTGAAATAAGAAGATAATAAAAAGACGATAGGATGGGGTGATGTTAGCATCTGTGGGATCACTCAATATTTCTTCTCCGGCCAACTAGCTATAAATGACTGATGTGGAAAATGTGTCTATATGCTGGAGAATGACTTTCCAAAGGGTTCCTATTGATATTTAAACACAAAGAAAGAAAGCTGACTTAATGTAGGCACTATGGGAAGAAGAACAAGTACAGCATTGCAGTGAATCCCCAAGATCCATCTTCCGGTATATTTCTCAAGAAAATCAATTCATTGTTCTATACTTCAAAGCTAACATGCATTAAAATATAAAGCCCTGATGAAGAAACAGATTTGTTAAATTAATATCCTAT
Organism: Uromys caudimaculatus; assembly: GCA_028551405.1. Lineage (NCBI taxonomy): Eukaryota > Metazoa > Chordata > Mammalia > Rodentia > Muridae > Uromys > Uromys caudimaculatus. Next base: position 52,098,514 of record CM052705.1, read on the forward strand.
TGGTTTCCTTCAAACAATTTTCTGGCAGAGTTTGATGTAATTTTGAAAAGAAAATATTGTGAGCATTTTGGCTTTTTAATATCCCAGTATATATGAAACTCACTAAATTTTCCTTAGCATCCGTATGTAAAATAATAAAATGGGAGGCAGAAAATAGCCCTGTTGATTGGGAAGGTTTTAGGTTAAACAGCAATGAAGAAGCAAGGGGAATCAAATCCGAGAAGGCAGAAACCTCTAGTGGTACACAGAATAAATTTTACTCAACACCGTTACAAAGACATATTAATTTTTAGCTAAATAAATGTAAAGGAAATTCAAGAAAAAGCTACCTCCTGAGTTAAGGAAAAATGTATTCACCCTGGCTAATCTGCATGCTTTTCTTTTTCTTTTCCTTTTTTTTCTTTCCTTTTTTATCTTTAATCTTGTTTTTACAGAACACTAGTTAGTTAGCCCCCCATTGGTCTGCCCTCTGACAGTTTCTCATCCCGTTCCTCTTCCCCCACCTCCAAGGGGATGACCCCACTCCCTGGTGCCACAAGTCTCTCAAGAGTTAGGTACCTTTCCTCTCACTGAGGCATTTTTTAAAAAACCTACAATAGTTTCTGCAGTGACAGAAAGCATCACAATAAAACAATCATCAAGCAAAATTCTATGCAAAGCAACAGCTAAATTTAGTCACAGACATATGGCATTATTCTGTCATATCTTCCCACTCTTAAAAGGAACTGGAATTCTTAATCAGCATATTGGATACCAAGAGAGCATGGAAACCTTAATACTCTGTGAAATAAATAGAAAAGCAAATGCTTATATAAGATAGGCACACTCTATCAAGACTAGAAGGTACGGTTATGATTTACAATCATCTGAACAGACTTTTATATTTTAACAAAGACTGTCAGTTGTAGCTAGGTACAGCAAAACGACAAATATAGTAGCTCAAGTGAAATTTATAAAAAGGTATCTAGAGGTTTAAATAAACATAACTAGTCCATAATATTAAGCTCATCATTGTTAATCAAACCACTGTGTAAATATCCTGAAATATGAAATAAGAATGTGATAATATTGACTTTAAGGGCACACCTATGAGGATATAGGTTCATTTGCATAAATATAAAGAATTTATACACAGCACCCATCAATCACTGGTTGCTTCTGTTCCTCCAGTAATTATGTCCTGCTGTATGTTTGGACTGAGTACTACTCCAGAATTTTGGAAAATCTAAGTCTCTTGGGGGCAGAAATACAGAACATAAGCTTTAGAAGACCCTCGCATTCCCTTGATATTGTAGCACCCAGTGTACAGTGTTGAGCTCCAGGGAGCATCTGCAACACATATCTGGTATAGTAGTGTGCCTAGGTAGATATTAGTGGGATTAGAGAAAATTACAGCTGGGCCCTTTTCATAATGAAAAGTATATAAAACCAAGGACTGTAACTACAGGACTCTAATTACTGACCTATTTCATAGCCCTAGATCATTAAGATAAATATCTAAACCTGTGGTTCCAAGTGTCTTACAGCTTATAAGATTACTGTATAATAGGAGGTGGTCTGGTAACGAACCATTTTGCCCTCTTCTAAGAGTCAATAAAAATGGGGCCTCTCAGTCATATGCTTCTCAGGAAATTTTATTGTTTCAGAGGCTTTTTAAAATATAGTATAAAGCCTACTGAAAATGTGGATTGGGGCAATAGTGCTCTTGGCTCACTAAACTCTTGATTGTTTTCTAAAATATATTCTCGGTGTCTTATCTGAATATGTTTTGACAGAGATCACAAAGGCACAGAACAAAGAGAAGCCAGAGTGAGAGTATAATGATAATCATAACACATATATTAGAAAGCTGTGTCAAAATATTTGCAAAATTAATTTGAGGCATACTTTCTATATCACGAGACAGATGATAAGTATGTACCAGTAATTTTAATATGAATCTATTTAGTAAAGTAACACAGCAGCTGTTTTTCTTTATCCTTGCTGGTTACCAAATAAAGACACAAAGAGACCTAGACTTATATGTCACTTGAAGTACAATAGCTAAGCATTATAATTCTATTCTAATCCTCTAATCTAATCTGGCTACATCTGAGCCAAAATCCTTGAGATACTTCTGTTTTTATTGGTCTGGCCCTCCAGACTTCAGGTGTGTTCTGCACTGATGTCTCTCAGGTCCCCCTTCCTCAAGGCCTCCCACTTACTTGTCACTCTCTCCCAGTCACCAGGCTGATGGAAGACCTGCTCTATTCTCTCTCTACCCAGCTATTGGCTGGTGAGATTTTATTGACAAGGCATTGTTTACACAAACTTGAAACAGGAGGTATTTGGAAAAAAAAAAAAACAGTGCAATGTCATATTTGGAATGCAACAAGATAGCATGGCAGAGAAATAAGCATTTGAATAATACAAAGATAATCATTAACAATGCAGAAATATATTAGTCCTATATAAGTAGGAAAACATAAAGAATAAAGTACCAATCTATATTGGAAACAAAATAGATTGACAGAATAATATGACTTGTTTGCTACTTTTATCCAAATACCAAAGAGGAATCATAGACTTCACATCGTAAGCAAACCATTGTTGGGACTTGAGTCATGTTTTCAATGAACTATTGAGGTCCTTCCAAATCAACAAAGATGTGAGCAACTTTGATAAAGATAAGAAACACCAGCTGTTAATTCTGAGCATGACCTCTGTTATGGTGATCTCAGATGAGCTGAAGAGTGAGACACAGCAACAGCATATTGTAAAGACAGATACTTACAATGTGTTTAATAAAACATGTAAGAACTTTTTTAGGCACAATTTAATATGAAAAGAAAGAGCTTAGTTCAACTCTGACACATTGAAAGACAGCCCACTTTAATAATTGGGCTACTAGAGATTGGTTCTCAGGCACAAGAAATTTCTTTATTTCTTGTAGCCATGAAATTGGTATTTGCTGTGTTTTTAATGTTTTGAACATCTTCATTTACTTGTTTTAGGTCAGATATATAATATACCAAATTACATTGTTTTAAAAGAAGCTGAACTAAGAAGCTCCTTCCAAAGTTCTGGGTGTGAGCTTCATTCATATATTTACTAGTAGATGATTGTGATAATTTCTGTTAACATTTAAATCTAGTGACAAGGACACATTCAAACTTCTATCAGTTATAGCTTCTATAAACAGCATGTATTTCAACAAATGACAAAAGCCAGTTTGTGAAAACTAAAAAGATCAGCATTTTATTAAAATTTATGGGTAGTAATTTACGATGTTCTGTGGTTTTCCAATCAACATTTGAGGCAGTGTGGGGATAGAATTCTGCTTTTATTTTTTTATTGTTTTCTAGCAAACACTGAATGAAATATTGAAAGCAAAATAGATTATTCTGTGGTACTCAGGGTATATGCTTTTTATAGAATGGATGGCTTTCAACCCATAGTAGGTGTTATATATATATATATATATATATATATATATATATATATATATATATATATATATATATATATATATATATATATATAGTACTACTATATATATATCCTTCACAATTAATATAGATTTTTGCTTCTAATATAGAACACTAAAAAGCATACTTCAAAAACCTCAATTTAAACTTATTACACTGTATTATCCATTAAAAGTGTTATTGGTATTTTTATGCATTAGAAATTTCTTGATGAGCATAAGAAATACTTCCTTCTCCATTAGTTACGAATATCAATAATTGGTTTTATAATTTATACTTTATCATATTTACTTTGACATATTTATGCTTTGTCATATTTAGTTATCATTAGTAATTAATATATGTCTTTAAGATTATTCAATTGCAATTATAGAAGTGAGTCCTACAAGGAACTATGTTGCTAATGAAAGTGGACAAAGAAGCTAATTTACTAAATACAAATGATATGTTCAAAACCTATAAAACTCACACATTTAAAATAAAAATAAACTTCATATAAATTAAAACCAATCTATTCAGCCTATTTTACCTGAATGTATGTTTCTAAGTTGTAAGATTGTGATCATTTATAACTAATCAATGGGTGAGATATCCAATTTGGTGTTTTGCTTAAGAAAATACAATTTATTCAGTGTTGAGTTGTGTTAGATCACAGAGAATGCTTTCTAGCAGGGATCAGTCACACCTTACATCATTTTTAGAGGCTCACCCAAAATATTAAGCCCAGAGATCCCTCTCCTTTAAAATCAGAAACCCCCAACAGACTATAGAATTCTATAAGACCTTTTATTTTGTTGTTTATAGGTTGCTGTTGGGTCTGCTATCCTACTTTCTTCTGTTGTATGTGAATTGCTTATTAAAGACTAGATTACCTCCAACTCAGTCACCATATTGCTTTACTGAGCTTCATTATTTTAAAAAATCTGGTCTTTCTTATCTATTACTGGATAATTTTCCCAACAATGTGAAGACTCCTATATTGCAGTATGCCAAGTAAAGCAAAGATGTCTGCTTCCTACTTTAGAGTTTTTGGTGCTCAGAATACATAGTTAAACAGACATGCTAGATACGGAGTGTTCTTCATAACACATACATGCACATGTACATGCACACGTGCACGTGCACATGCGCACACACACCCACACACACACCCACACATCATATATACCAATATAAATAAATAAATAAATAAATAAATAAATAAATAAATAAATAAATAAATAAATAACCTAGCCATATTTTCCATTTTGTTTGAAATTTTTACTAAGGGTTTTTATTAATATTTTATCAGGTGTCTTAAATGTGTCTTAATGTTCAGTTCAAAATATTTTAAGTAAATTTTTGTGAGGAACTTGCTATTCAGACTAGAAAGTGATACAAAGTTTTAGAGTAAAGGGACATCCTGAGGGAGATCATTTTTCTCCTTGCATATTCTTCCTGTCTTTTTTAGTAATTCATCTCCTTGAGCAAGCTGTATATATAACTCTAGCCTAAGATACATAATTCAGTTTTTCCACTCTAAATTTGATATTTCTTTAGATTTTACAAAGGAAAAGGTGCAAACAATTTCCAGGAAATATGCTTACAGAAAGAAGAAACATCTTTCCTTAGCTTATTTCCTTTTTCCCTCTGAAATGCAAACCTGATTGTTTGAGTTAGAATCCATTACAGATTTTGGGCAGACAGTGTAATTTAATTTTGATGTCTAATTTTGATCAAAAGTGAATGTGAGAAGGAAAGACCTGAATATGTGCCAAATCTGCTTTTTATTGGTATTTCGATTGTCTTAAAACTACTAATAGAGATACCGAGTTTAACGACTGACTCATTTGAGTTCCACTTAACAGTTTAATCATTGTGTGATTGTAGAAGTCATAGACCCAAGCACGGAATCAGAGGACAGAGAAATATATATATATATGTTGAACAAGAATACAATTTATATTTCTTATGTTTGCTGGTATGTTTGGATTTATTGTTGGCTTCCTAATCTGTTTTGTTCTACATGCTTTCGTATTCTCTTTACTTTGAATCACATCAATTTTACTGTGAGTAATAGAAATGGGCTCATAACACAGAACATCAAGGACAATAAGTGCAACTGGGAGATTAAAGGGTGAGTGTTCAGCTAGTGCGACAAGTAGGGAGCTGGGGGAAAGTAACTCTCAAAGCAATCTTTCTGCAAACAACAAAAATCTAAGGGCCCTTCATTACTACAGAATCTTAAATACAATCAGATAGGAAAAGTCCATCTTCATAGGTACAGAAGGATGTTCTTGAATATGCTCAGTTCTAGGTCACTTATCATCTACTCTTAAATATATTGATGTGTAAAGCTCTGGACATATGCTTCAGAATTATAATGGGCATCATGTACCCTAGGTTACCAAAATGGTTATGTGTAGGATTGATTGACATAGTGTTTTGCATTGTTCATTTGTAAATTTCTCTGGAAGGTTTTACTTGAAACAAACAAATACCCTAAATACATTGAGGTAGCTTAACAGTAATTTAAATGGGTGGGATCCACCCATGTTCCACTATACACATGCCAAAAAGTGTTGCTCCTCCATTATTTGCCTGCTGATTTTATATAGTCTTTGACAATTCATACCATACATTTTATACATAGATAATTTATATTTTATTCTAAAATTTAGTTTTGTTACTTCAGTTGTAACATGCCTCTTTGATATGAGCATGTCTGAAGATTTCTGTCTTCATTCTTTGCCTTAAAATATTTGTAATACTTGTATCCCAACTCTAGTTTTTCATGTTTAGATTTTTTTTATTGCTGTTTTATGTGCAGGCTTTTTATTTTGCCTGCATGTATATCTGTCCATGAATTATGTGTTTGGTGTTAAGAGGTGTCAGAAATGGGAGAAAGGAGCTCAGAGTTTTCTGGAACCAGAGTTGGATATGGTTGTTATCTGCCATGTAGATGCTGGGAATGGAACCTGGGTCATTTAGAAGAGTAGCCAGTGCTCTAAACCAGTGAAAAATCTCTCCAGAAACAAGTTTAGATTATTTAGAGAGTTTTTTGACTTCAACATTAGTCATATTTAATATCTATTTGATTTCACTGTTTTAATTTCTTCTCATTGAAGTATAGTCTTTATATCTATCTAGCCACAGAAGATTCAGAATGTTTAACTTACTCTTTGAATCTTTGAAACAGATTTATTTACCCACATTAGTAATCATTTTAGTTGTAGAATGTGTGATTTGGCCTTTATCACCTGTCAATTTTTAAAGGTTATTAAATTTCTTTTGACTTCTATTTTTTTTTATTTTTATCACTTTTTTGAGACAGCAATACAGTGCATTTTGATCATATTCATCCTTATTAGCCCAATTTCTTTCTGTTCCATTCATCTTCCTTACTGACCAAACATTGTATCCCTTTGTTTTTAAACCATACAGTCAAATTTGTAATGTCTGTATAGCCTTGGATGTTTGTGTCATTACACTGGAGCTTGAGTCCCTATCCACGTTGGGATTTGGTCTGACTTGAGCTTGCAGAGGTCTAACTTGTATAAATTCTGTACATTTACATATGCAGCTGCTCTACTATGCCCATAAGATACTGTTGCCTCAAAGCCATTCAGTAGTTTGGCTTATTACACTCCTTCTGACACAATTCAATGATCACTGAGTTTTGGGGCAAAGAGATAGTGTGTGTGTGTGTGTGTGTGTGTGTGTGTGTGTGTGTGTGTGTGTGTGTGTGTTCAATTGGTGTGATGATTTTGCACCATTATTCTCTGTGCTAGTTGGACAGTGATGGATCTCTTTTCATTTATCATCTACTTAATATAGAAGCTTCTCAGATGAGGGTTAAAAAATATATTGATCTATGCTATAATGATAAACTACTATGTCAGTTTAACACTGTCTATTTAGCAAAATAATAGTAGTAGGTCCTCTTCTTGGGCATATGACCTTTCTTTCTATAAGTTCTTGGCCTGATAATAATATTGTCAGTATGGGTTAAATCTTGTGAAGTAGGACTTAAATCCAATCAGAAAGTAGTTGGTTATGCCAATGAAGTTTCAGTCACTATTACATCAGTGAGTACATCTTGCTAGAACATAGGTTTTTGTAACTCACAAAACACTTAAGTAGGTATGATTGTTGAGTAATTTTCTTCTCTCATAATTCACCTTCAACACCATAAAACTAGTCTGTAGAGATGATACTACCATTCAAAACCAGCTTGATTTCTCCTTATTCTTATTCAACTATGTGGTAACCTTAACAATAGGATCTTACAACAATGTGTTCAGAGTAACCAGGAGGGATGATGATATGTATAATGTTTTTCAGAGAAGCTGAATGCCCTAATATATAAACATAATACATTTCAATATCCATTTACCAGCTGGTAGGCATCTATTGTCTATATCATGATTATAATTTACACTTTACTTTTTTTCATTTTAATTATTCTTCCTTCCTATTGGTACTGCCCAAATTTATGTTATCAACTAGTTAAGCAGATATGTAATGATACAGATGGTGTTATTTGAAACTTCTCAGCATACATTGTTTAGTATTTATATTTGCCATTATTATATTTTTGTTGTTTATTGTAGAATTTTCATTTCATGCTTTACATATATTTTCACATTCAATTATAAGAATACGGTTATTTTTATTATTTTATTATTTTTTTTACATTCCTATCTACTCTTCCTCTTTTTCTCTTCAGAAAAGGGTAGGCCTCCCATGGATATTAATAAAACACAGCTTATCAAGTTGCAGTAGGACTAGTCTCCTCCAATGCAGGCAAAATGAGTCAGAGACCACCTGTGTTTCTCTCTTAGAAGTTCTACAAGAAAACCAAGATATACAACTGTATTCTATCTATCTACCTACCTATCTATCTATCTATCTATCTATCTATCTATCTATCTATCTATCTATCTACCATCTATCTATCTAAAATAGAGATAGAGATAGAGATACCTGTGTGTGTGTGTGTGTGTGTGTGTGTGTGTGTGTGTGTGTGTGTGTGTGTGTGTGTGTATGTGTATATGTATCCTAAGATAGTTCTCTGCAGGCCCTCTGGTTGTTGGTTCAGTCTCTGTGAGCCCCTGTGAGGCCAGTTAGTTGATTCTATGTCATTTCTTGTGGTGTCATTGACCCCTGAGGCTCCTATAATCTTCCTCAACATCTTTCACAGGATTACCCAAGTTCTACCTAATATTTGGCTGTGGGTATTTGTATCATTTTTCCATCAATTTCTGGATGAAGCCTCTCTAATCACAATTAGGCTAGGCACCAATCCATGAGTACAGCAGAACACCATTAGGAATCATTTCATTGATGTTTTTCCCAATCCTGTTTGATTCTGTCTTGGGTCTCTGGGCTATCTAACCTCTGGGTTCTGGCATTCTAGGCAGTGTCAAGGGTGGGATCTCTTTTGTGGCATGTGTCTCAAGCTGCATGAGTCATTGGTTGGTTACTCCCACAATTTCTGTACCATCTTTATCACAGCACATCTTGTAGGCAGAACAAATTGTAGGTCAACAAATTTGTGGCTGGCTTGGTGTTCCTGTCTCCCCACTGGAAGTCTTGCCTGGTTACAGGAGATGGCCAGTTCATGCTCCTTATCCCCCATTTCTAGGGGTCTTAGCTAGGGTCACTCTCACTGTTTCATTGGAGTCTCCATTACACTAGTATTCGAGAAAATTCCCAAGATATCTCCAATTCCAATTGTCTCTCTTAGTACTCTTTCCTTCCATCCTCCCTACATCTGAACCCTTCTGTTCCTATCCCCCACTTCTACTCATGATGTCCATTTTATTTCCCCTTCACAGGGAGATTCAATCATCCCCTTTTAAGCCCATAGATTGTACCATGGTTATCCTTTACTCTACAGCTAATAGCTACATACAAGTGAGTACAAGCTTTGTTTGTCTTTCTCAGCCTGGGTTATCTCATTCAAGATAATTTTTTTCTAGTTCAATCCATTTGCCTGCACAGTTCATACTGTCATTGTTTTTCCAGCAGGATAATACTCCATTGTGTAGATGTACCACATTTTCTTTATCCATTCTTCAGTTGAAGTGCATCTGTGTAGTTTTCCGTTCCCGACTATTACTAATAAAGCTGTTATGAACATATTTGAGTAAGTGTTCTTTGGGTATATACTCAAGAGTGGTATGGCTGTATCTTGAAGTGGATCAATTCTCAATTTTCAGAGAAACTACCACATATGAATTTTCAAAGTGGCCATCCAAATTTGCACTCCTATCAGGAACGTAAGAGTGTTCACTTTGTTTCACATCCTTCCCAGCTTAAACTGTCACATGTGTTCTTGATCTTAATCATTCTCACAGGTTTAAGATGGAATCTCAGAGTTGTACTGATTTGCAGTTGCCTAACAGCTCAGGATGTTTAAGCGTTTCTCGGCCATTTGAGATTTCTCTGTGGAGAATTCTCTGTTTAAATCTGTATGCTGTTTTTATTTGAATTATTTGATTTGTTGATGTCTAGTTTTTTGAGCTCTTTATATATTTTGGATACTAGCCCTTTGTCAGATGAGTACTAGGTGAAAGAATTTTCTCATTCTCTGGGCTGATGTTTTTTCCTATTGACAGTTTCCATTGTTTTACAGAAGCTATTAATTTTTATGAAGTTCCATTTATTAATTGTTGATCTCAGTGCCTACATTATTAGTGTTCTATTCAGAAAATTGTGTACTGTGTGATGTGTTTATAAAAATGGAGAGAGAGATATATGTTATATGGGTGTAGGGAGGTAGGTGTAGGGGAAGGGTGTGCCTCAGCAGGCCCAAGCCCAGGCATCCCTTCCTCCTGAGGAACCAGCCACACACAAAAGTATAGTATAGAAATAGAGTTTATTTAGGGCATGGGGAGGGGAGTTAAGAGGGTAGTAGAGGCAGAGAAAGGCAGAGAGAGGTGGAGGCCGGCCATGACCACGTGGAGCGAGGGGGGGAAGGGAATGGGGAGAGGTAAGAGAAGAGAGAGGCAAGAGAGATAAGAGAGAGAGGAGGGGGCAAGAACCCCCTTTTATAGTAGGCCAGGCCCGCCTGGCAACAGCCAGGCAACTCTGGGGAGAAGCATACCTGTCTGTTGCCAGATAACTGTGGGGTGGAGTTTAGACAGAATGCCAACACTGTGTCAATGTTTAAAAGGCCATTCCCTACTTTCTCTTCTACCAGGTTCAGTGTATCTGGTTTTATGTTGAGGTCTTTGATCAATTTGGACTTGAATTTTGTGCAAGTGATAGATATGGTGATAGATATGGATCTATTTGCATTCTATTACATGCAGACATCCAGGGAAACTAACACCTTTTGTTGAAGGTACTTTTCCCCGTGGTCTATTTTGACTTCTTTGTTCAAAATCAGGAGTTCATAGGTGTGTGAATTTGCATCTGGGATTTCAATGATCTACCTACCTGTTTTTATGCCTTTACCATACACTATTTATTAATTTAGCTCTGTCATGGAGGTTAAAATCAGCGTGGTGATATACCTAGAAGTTCTTTTACTGTACAAGATTGTTTTAACTGTCTTGATTTTCTTGTTTTTCCATATGAAGTTGAGTATTGTTCTTTCAAATTCTGTAAATAATTGTGTCGGGACTTTTGTGGGAATTGGACTGAATCTGTAGAATTATTTTGGTAGGATGGCCATTTTACTATGTTAATCCTACCAATCCATGAGCATGAGAGATCCTTGTATCTTCTGTTATGTCCTTCAACTTCTTTCTTCAAACATTTGAAGTTTTAATCATGCAAGTCTTTCACATACTTGGTTAGAGCTAGCCCAAAATATTTCAAATTATTTCTGTCTGTTGTGAATGGTATTGTTTTCCTGATTTCTTTCTCAGCCCATTTGTTATTTGAATTTAGAAATGATACTGATTTTTTAAATTAAATTTTGTATCCAGCCATTTTATGGCTGAAGGTGTTTGTAAGCTATAAGAATTGCCTGGTAGAATTTTGGAACTTGCTTATTTATGCTATCATATCATCTGAAAGTAGTGATACTTTGACTTCTTTTCAGATTTTTATCTTCTTGATTTTTATTAGTTGTTTTACAGTTCTAGCTAAAACTTCAAGTACTATATTAAATAGATATGGAGAGACTAGACAGAGTTATATTGTCCCTGACTAAGTGGACTTGCTATAAGTTTCTCTACATTTACATTGATGTTGGGTATGAGCTTGTTGTATATTGCCTTTATTGTGCTTAGGTATGTGCCTTGTATCTCTAACCTTCTCAAGACTTTTATCATGAAGGGGTGTTGGATTGTGTCAAAGGCTTTTTCAGCATCTAATGAGATGAATGTATGGCTTTTTTTCTATCAATTCATATACATCATGGTTTACTTTGACAGATTTTCAAATCTGTTAAACCATCCTGCATCTATGGGATGATGCCTATTTGTTCACAGTGTATGATATTTTTGATGTGATCTTAGTTTTGTTTTTTAAGTATTTTAGCATCAATGTTAATAAGGGAAATGGGTCTGTAATTTGCATTCTTTATTAAGTCTTTGTGTGGTTTGGGTATCAAAATAACTGTAAAGTCATAAAACTTGGCAGTGTTTCTTCTGATTCTATATTATGAAATAATTTGAAGAGTATTGGTATTAGCTCTTTGAAAGTCTGATAAAATTCTGTGCTATGCTAAAACTCTATGGTAGGGTTTTTTTGGGGGGGGATTTTCATGACAGCTTCTATATCCTTAGGGGTTACAGATTTATTTAAGTTGTGTTTACTTGATCTTGATTTAACTTTGGTAAGTAGTATTATCAAGAAATTTGTCCATTTCTTTAATGTTTCCCAATTTTGTTGAGTTCAGATTTTGAAGTATTATCTAAAGATTATTTGGATTTCCTCAATATATGTTCTTATGTTCTACTTTTTCTGATTTTGTTAATTTGGATATTTTCTCTCTGTCTATTAATTAATTTCAACAAGGTTTTGTCTATTTGTTGATTCTCTCAAAGAACCAACTCTTGGTTTCTATGATTCTTTGTATTGTATTGTATTGATTAAATCTTATTGATTTAAGTTCAGAGTTTATTTCCTGCAGTCTACTTTTCTTGGGGATGTTTGCTTCTATTTCTTTTAGAGCATACAGGTGTGCTGTTAAATTGCTAGTATGAGATCTCACTAAGTTTCTTATGAAGGCACTTTCTTCTATCACAGCTTTCATTGTGTTCCCTAATTTTGAGTATGTTGTTCGTTAATTTTCATTATGTTCTAGGAAGTCTTTAATTTCATTCCTTGTCTTCCTTGACCTAGTGGTCATTCAGTAGTGAGTTTTTCCACATTTCAGGAGTTCATATAATTTCTGTTATGTCTGTTGTTTAAATTCAGCTTTAGTTGTGGTGGTCTGATAAGATTCAGGTATTTTTTTCTAATTTTCTTGTATCTGTCGAAATTTGCTTTGTGACCCAGTATGTAATACATTTTGGAGAAGTTTACATGAGGTTCTGAAAAGAAGGTATATTCTTCTGTTTGGGTGAAATATTCTCTAGATATCTGTTAGGTCTCTCTGTGTTATAACATCTGTTAGTTCCATTATTTCTGTTTAGTTTCTGTCTAGATGACATAGTCCATTGGTAAAAGTGAGGTATTGAAGTGTCCCACTATTAATGTGTGGGGTTTGATATGTGATTTAAGCTTTAATAATATTTCTTTTACAAATGTGGATACTCTTGTGTTTGGGGCATGGATGTTCAGAATTGAGATGTCACCTTGATAGACTTTTTCTTTGAAGAGTTTGAAGTGTTCTTCCCTGTCTTTTTTGATTAATTTTGATTGTAAGTCTATTTTGTTAGTTATTAGCATTTCTACAGCAGTTTGCTTCTTGAGTCCATTTGCTTATAAAATCTTTTACTAGTTCTTTACTCTGGGGTAATGTCTATGTTCGATATTAAGTTGTGTTTCTTGTATACAACCCAAAGATGGATCCTGGTTCTGCATCCATTCTGCTAGCTTGCATCTTTTTATTGGGGAATTGAATTCCTTAATATTGGAAAATTAATAACTAATAGTTATAAATTCCTGTTATTTTATTGTTTGTAGTAGTGGTGATTGTAGTGTGTGTGTGTGTGTGTGTGTGTGTGTGTGTGTGTGTGTGTGTGTGTTTCTCTTTTATGTTTTAGCTGGTATAAAGTTATTTATTTCCTGTGTTTTCTTGAGTATATTTATCCACCTAGGGTTGGTGGTTTCCTTCTAGTACATTCTGTAGGACTGGATTTGTGGATATATGTTGTTTAAATTTGATTTCATCATGGAATATTTTTCTCCATCTTTAGTGATTGAATGTCTTGGTGGGTATAGTAGTCTGGGCTGGCATCTGTGGTCTCTTAGTGTCTACAAGACATCCATCCAGGCAATTTTAATTTTTTAGAATCTTTGTTGAGAAGTGGACAAGCTTCATTCCTTTCATTCCAGCGATGTTCCAAACAGTGCCTGAATACTCCAAGGGCTGAAAACAGACCCAGCCTCACATGTCCTTTTGCCTTACTTGGCCCTTTTCAATTGTAGCTTTTAATATTTTCTCTTGCTTGGTATGTTTAATGTTTTATTTTATGGTGGGGACACTTTTTTTTGGTCCAATTTATTTGATGTTTTATAAGCTTGTTGTACCTTTATAGGCATCTCCTTTCAATTACAAAATTTTTCTTCTGTGATTTTGTTGAAAATATTTTCTGGGCTTTTTAGCTTTTTTTGTATTCCTACTATTCTTAGGTTTCTTCTTTTCATGTTGTCCTGAGTTTCCTAGATGTTTTGTGTCAGAAACTTTTTTAGATTCACCATTTTCTTTGACTACTTTATCAGTTTCTTCTATCATGTCTTCTAGGCCTGAGATTCTTTCTTCTATCTCTTATATTCTGTTGGTGATGCTTTAGTATGTAGTTCCTGTTAGCTTATCTAGACTTTACATCTCCAGGATTCTCTGAATTTGTTTGTTAGTTTGTGTGTTTTTCTTTTTGTTTTATTGCTTCTATCTCCATTTTCAGGTCTTGAACAGTTCTATTCATTTTCTTTACTTGCTTTTGTTTTCCTGGATTTTAAGGGATTTGTTCTTCTCCTTTTAAAGGGCCTCTATCATCTTCATAAGATTAGATTTAAAGTCATTTGCTCATGCTTTAGCTGTATTGTAATATCCAGTGCTTGCTGCAGTAGGATATCTTAGCTCTGATGGTACCATGAGGTCCCAGATATTATTTACTGTGTTCTTAAGTCAGCTACAAATCATCTGGGTTTGGGGTTATTATAGGTGTAAATGCTGACCTCTGAGTTTATTTTTGTTGAATGGATGCTTTTAATATTTTTCCCAATTGCTTTTTGATTCTAGTCTGGTCTTCTGTCCTGAGTTGCCTGTGGTTCTGATGATCAGCAGGTCTAGTACTGTGTCTTTGCTGAGGATTTGGAGGCCTGCATGACCCCTGGAGATTGGAGTGCTCACATAGCCTCTGTGGTTTGGGGGCTCTAGGAACTGATGTGTAACCTCTGGAATTCCAGGTTCCTGGGTTCCTAGTACTAGCACGGCCTTCAGAAAGCCTTCTGTTGAAGTTGTAAGCTGGGAAGGAGTGCTGTTGTAGATAACTGAGAAGACTCTTAAGGATTGTCAGTGAGCAGTGGGTGGTTCAGTAAAGTTAGTAACTGTTGAGAAAGCTCCCAGAGTATTAGGGGAAGTGTCTTGCCTAGGGTTCTCAGTACCAGCATTGCCTCTGGTAGAGCAAGATTAAGTTTTTTTGTTTGGCTGGTTTAATTTTTATTATTATTATTATTATTATTATTATTATTATTATAAATTGGATATTCTATTTCTTTATTTCAAATGTTATCCTCTTTCCCAGTACCCCTCCCCCAAAACTCCTATCCCATCCCCCCTCCCTCTGCTTCTATGAGGGTATTTCCCCACCCCACCCCCACCTACTGCCACCTCCCTGCCCTCAAATTCTCCTACACTGGGACATTGAGTTTTCACAGGACCAAGGACCTCTTCTCTCACTGATGCCCGACAAGGCCATCCTCTGCTACATATGCAGCTAGAGCTATGGGTCCCTGCATGTATATGCCTTGGCTGGTGGTTTAGTCCCTGGGTGCTCTGGGGGTCTGGTTGATTGATATTCTTGTTCATCCTATGGAGCTGCAAACCCCTTCAACTCCTTCAGTCCTTTCTCTAATACCTCTCTTGGAGATGCTGCATTCAGTCCAATGGTTGGCTGCCAGCATCTGCCTCTGTATTTGTCAGGATCTAGCAGAGCCTCTCAAGAGAGAGCTATATCATGCTCCTTTCAGCAAGCACTTCTTTGTATCCACAATAGTGTCTGGCTTTGGTGACTGCATATGGAACGGATCCCCAGGTGGGGCATTCTCTGGATGGCCTTTCCTTCAGTCTCTGCTCTACACTTTGTCTCCATATTTGCTCCTTTATTTTGTTCCCCTTTCTAAGAAGTATGGATGAATAAAATTTCACTGTGTACATGAGCCATGTTTTCAGTATGTATTCATCCACTGATAGATATATTCTCCTGTAAATTTCTTAAGCAAGTATCCAACACATGTGAAAACCTCATTGATCTTCTTAATACTCAAATTTGATTTGTAATTTCAATCATTTCCACAAGTTGAAGCCTTTTTTTCATTTTTGTACATCTTAGCTTTTCATTGACAGTGAACTTTTTCATCATTTTCCCATGTTAGTAATTTGTTTCATTTGCATGACCTGGAAAAGTTTCTGTAACTGTAAAATGCCTTTGGATCACAGCCTATCCAGCCATTCCTTGACTTTCACTTAACTTTGGTTGATTTCCTAGACTCCACTTTCTTGTCTTCTTACTTTAAGATTTTCAAAGCTTAATTTTAAGCTTTGCCCTCTGTCTTCCTGAGCAATTCAGTCACATTCTTTCTGGTCTTTTTTGAAACACTTTTAGTTTAGCAAGTCTTAATTTCCTATCTCTGCCTAAATAAATTACCATAGGTTTAGAGACTTAGAAAAACATACATTTATCATCCAAATTCTCTCCAAAGAAGAAGTGTTGGCAAAGGGAGGCTCTGCCTCTTTGCTGACCTTGAGTTCATCAGATTGATGTGTCAACATGACTGTATTTCTTCACCGAATTTCTGAGGCCAGCTCTTCTTCATGTTCACTTGGTTGGTTGTCAGATTTCTGTGGGTCATTTTTTAAACATCTGTATTCCTTGGTCTGTGGCCTCCAGATTTAAAGACAGAAAGGGTGGATTTCATAATTTAATGCTTTGAATCTTTGAAACACCCTCCTTTCTCAAATGCCTCAGGCATTGTTTCCATTTGCACTGCTGACTCTTTCACCTTTCATTTCTGATGCTCTAGGCTTATGTAATTACATTGAGCTACCATTTTAGGATATTATTCCTCTCTTACAATCAAATGATTAGCAAACTTAATTCTACCTTCAACCTTTTCTTAAACCATGGTATCTAGATTAGTGAGTAAGAAGGGAACAGGAATAGAGGCACATAGGTATAGAGATCCACTGCTGCAATTTCGGTAAAAAAAAAAAAAAAAAAAAGTATATATGTCTCTAACCCAATGCTCAACACCCAACAAATATTTTGTTATTAATAGAGTATTTTCTTTTACTACTCCCTGTTAAGTCACTGAGTATAAATCAAACCCATTATCTTCCATATAATATTGGCCTTTTCTTAAACGTTTTTGTTATCCTGATCATATAACTAAGAACAGCCTCTCAGGGTATTGCTCTACAATGCATACTTTTATGTTTTTGGTTTTTTTTCCCTTTATTTCATAGTCTAATGGATTAGAATTAGCTAACTCACTTTTGTGTTAGCTCTAAGCATAGCCTCATCTTCTGGCAAGATATCATCTATTCTCATATTCACAGTCCATTCCTAAATGAAATTTTTGTTTGTTTATTTGTTTGTTTATGTTATCAATTATCTTACCCTGTTATCATCTTCTGAAGATGGAAGAAATCTTCTCAGATAGTTAATTTTTAATCCTCAGGAAATTTTCACAACATTGATTTTATGGCCATAATTGCATGATCTCACACTTCATAACTATTTCGTTTTGAAAATGTGATCCATTGCATTTCCCCTTATCCATGGGCTTCACATGTTGTATTCAACCAGATTTCTCCATTTTCTATTGAAGAAGTAAAACCTATACTAATATTTTTCATCTAGCAGGCTTTAAGGATAATAAAGACTTGATCTTCTCATAAGTTATCCTACACATTGGTGACTACCCCATTGTTGAAAAGACATACATAATGTAATCTATAAGTGCTGACTTAGAGGTAGTGATAAAACAATGAAAGCCACTGGTCTTGATTGAACTGTGACAAATAAAGAAGACAAATCATGCAGCATTACTTTAAATCTTGACAAGAAAAACAGTTAGCACTAGACTTTTTAGGATATTACTAGAGAGTATGGGTTTAACTTGTTGTGTTATGAGAATGGACTGCTGAGTTACTAAGAGGGATACATGATTGAGGAGCAACGCTTGAGGGGGTGCGATGGAACCTAACTGCTTATTCCCCAAAATGTGATTTGTTGTAGAAGCTGAAGCACTGATGTGAAAAGGTGATAAGGAGGAGGGAGCCATTGATTCTGACAATGTGTTATTAGATAAAAGTATTACCTTAGAGCTCATGTGCAGGTCTTCACTGCCAACACAGCACCCCCAGCATGTTTGACTAAAGGAATGGCATTAACTTGTGACTGATTTATATTCTAACTTGACCTTATTAGTTCACTATGATAAATATTCCTCACTTTGGAAGCAAATAATAACAAAAGATATTTTCTTGAGAAGCTAAGAGCAAACCAAGGTAAAGTGGACAAATATAAAGGAGTCTGATAACAACATTAAACAAAATTGAACTTATTTGAGGGGTAGTTGACTAATTTGAACTAAATGGACATGCTGTACAAAATATTTCCTAGAGATATAACCATAATTAAATGATGAAAGTGAAACACTGGGCTACCAGGAAAGATATGGTGAATGTAATAAGAATAGTCACAAAGTATTGGAAGAGTTTGAAGAGACGAAACAGAAAAAAGAAATGATGTAATTATATTATACTCTCTCTTAAAAAAATAAAGTCTATTGTCCTTGCTTTACTAGGCTATAGGAAGAATAAGTTCCATTTAATGTTCCTGCAAGTTCTCTAGATTCAGATCAGTTGTTCTTGGTAAGCATAATAAACTGTAGATTTCCCCAGCGCCTCCATCCACACAGTTACTCACTGTGTAAATCTGAAACCCCAATACTAAGAAGCAAGGTGTAACAAACCCATCTGTGACACATATGTAACTCACATGGTCTATGACTTTAATATTTATTATTTTAAATAATTACATTTTGCAATAGTTTATGACAAAATAAAACCAAGGAAACCAAATGAAATAGATTCTCCATGCTGTTTGCCAGAGTCTTTGTGATTGTGCAACTTTAATTTGGGACACATTATTTTTATACATAAATAAAGATTCATCTCTCAATGAATTGCATATTATCTAATAATCTGAAAACTTTCTTGCAAAAATGTATTTTTATAGAAGCTACATTTTGCTTCACAGCTTCAATCATCTGCTTATTCTTCAATCAGTATTTCACTGTAGTACAGTGATAGTAACTGATTGAAGCTCAGTCAATTCGATAAAGTTTGTTTCATTTTGTTATGGCTTGTTTTTATATAAGCCCAGTGAACTGGCGCAGCAAGAAAGGATGTATGCTGCCAAGTTGGTCAACCTGAGATCCCTGGAACCACATGGTGGAAGGAGAAAAACAGATGTTTGTTAATGTCCACTAGCATTCCATGGCATACAATCACAAGCAAGCACACACATGTGTACATGAACTTACAAGCAAAGAAACAAAGGAACACACACACAGACACAGATACAAACAAACAAAATAAATATAAATGTAAAACAAAAAAATCAGTTTTTGTTTCAACTTGCTATTTCAGAGAAGCAGAACCAGAAATTGAAAAGCAGAACTTCAAGTAAGGTAACTTCTACAAAGGAAAATATCAGGAAGTCTTTTCATGGAGTAGATAATTATTTTTCTAGATACCTACTAAAGTGTTACCTACATCTCTGCCTATAATATGATAGAAGCACCAAACTGTAATCGTCACAGGCTCCGGACCTTTTTTACAAATTAAGAGCTAAGCCTATGCTTTCCTAAATGAAGGCAACTGTGAGCATACAAATCCATCCAAAAAAAAAAAAGCATTTCTGAGTGCTTAATATTCAGATTATAAATTAAAGTTGGGTTAATTTCATTTTTTAAGATTATTACATAATAAAATAAAAAAGACGCTTTAGTCTTTTCACAAAAGAATATGTAATTTTTTCCTTATTATTATCATTCATTAGATAACATTAATACATTCTCCAAGTTTTATAGAAAAACTCATTTAAGGCAACGTTGAATTTAACTTCAGAATTTTGATAAGATTCCTAGCTAATATTTGAGTCACCTTGAAACTATTTTAGTTGTATTTTAAAATAAATCTTAACATGTCCCTCAGCCTGACCTCCAACCACAGATCCTCTTGCCTTAGACTTTGAATGCTGGTGTTAACAGGTGATACTATCATACTGGATTCTCTCCTTTTTTCTTTTTATAAATCTTGACTCTACTATTAAATAGGTGAATGTATTATAAAATAGAAGCATTGATTTTATTATGTTTATGGCTGAGTTTAAGTTGTAATGTTCAATAAATTGACCAAGACCCATTATTTTTGACCATTCAAATTCCAAGATGAACTTGTAACTAGAGGTGATTTGTCTATATCTCACAGGACTAGTAAAAGTTGCAAATAAAGATGGGATCACATAAGAGAATCTGCATATTCTTCTTGTTTACTTAAAGATAATAATAGTAAAAAAAAAAAAAAGAGGTGAATTCCCTAGGGATTGTACAACTGCCAACATAGACCTGAGAAGTTAGCTTTGATTGTTGAACTGACAGCATGATGGATCTCAGTACGAAATGCCAGTCACACCTCATTAAGTTATCTTCTTCTTTTGTCCAGCTGTTTGAAGGCAATCTTTGCTCTTGTTGCATCCATTGTTTTGACAGCTTCATTCATGCCAGGTTAGAGGACTGTTCATCTGTCTTCTCCTCATAAAGCACTTGGTAAATTGCTGTCTTGGAATGTCAAAACACAGTGTCTTTTACCCGAATACTTTACAAAGCACATAATAAACCTCCTTTCCCTCTAACAACTGTCTCTGTCTCTGTGTTTCTGTGTCTGTCTGTCTGTCTCTGTCTCTGTCTCTGTCTGTTTCTCTGTTTTGTCTCTTCATTCATCCTTTCCCCTTTCTTCCTCCCCATCTCTTATAGATACCTACAGAGCTATAGGCACATAATATACGAAACATGTAATAAACCTTCTCCTTTCCCTCTTCCAATTCTTTTCTATGTCTCTGTGTGTGTGTTTGTCTGTGTCTCTATCTAGGTCAAAATTCAAATTAAAATGTTTCCTTGTAATAGTCTTGATAACACATTCTTACTTTAATTCCACAGTACTAGAAAAGGGGGAAGTAAAGGCATAGACAGTAGAGCTACTTAGTGCATTATTTTGATACCTGCAACTAAGCATCTTAAAAGAGTCTTAAAACCCACTACTTCTTCATCAACAATATGTCTCACTGGCTGCCTGCAAACTTCCGGGATTTAGACTCATTCTGTTAGCAGAA
Organism: Uromys caudimaculatus; assembly: GCA_028551405.1. Classification (NCBI taxonomy): domain Eukaryota; kingdom Metazoa; phylum Chordata; class Mammalia; order Rodentia; family Muridae; genus Uromys; species Uromys caudimaculatus. The sequence continues at coordinate 52,119,710 of CM052705.1, forward strand.
GCAAAAGACAGTAAAATAAAAGACTACATGTGTAATCTTTTACCACAATATCCTTCATTTGTTTATAAGAATTTTAAAAGGTAAGAAAATGGGAAGAGAATCCAATAAAAAGTCTGCAAAAGTCCCTTACCCTGGTGGTAATAATTGTGCTTATTGTAACAGTAATATAAGCTGCACTTGCTTAAAAATTAGTTATTCACTTGTGTGTCTTAGCTGAACTTGCTACCGTTTGAAACTCTGAGCTTCTGAGACTCATAGGAATGCAATGGATCTCATAAGACTATCTCAGCCAGACCTCAAAATTCTAGCCTTTTTTTCACAACCTGCATGGGATTTTTTCCTGTAATTTATTGATACATAAGCTTATAATAAACAGATACATGGTTTTATTTAAAATATAAGTTCAGAGTTTGAGAACATTAAGAAAATAATTTTCAATAGTAAAGTTTCTGTGCTGAAACCCATGCACCTCTAATTTTCTAGCAAATATAGGCCTTTAAGAAAGAATCAATGAAGAAACCAGTAGTGAACTATAAACGTTTTTCACAGTAAAAATGACTAGAAGATATATCAATTGAAGTATTAAGATTTTGATTTTGGAGGAATATCAAAAGGATAATGTCACTATATGGACTAACTTATCAAATATGTGTGCTTTGAGAAGAACATAAAAATGCATTCATGTATAGCATTACTGCACCCCCTTGATTTTGAGCAATTTATGAACGATCATTTATCCCATATGATACTGAAATAAAAAAGCTAGTAGTTTAAATGGGTTTATTTGTAAGAAACCTATATCAATCATTCTGCTTAATACAAAACTATTTTCAAGGTACAGATTATGTGCTTCACGGTTTTATTCTATGTACTAATGAGTGATGATTAACCATGAGAATTCTCACATAAATGTCAGAAGTATAAAATACATTTTTAGAGAACATGTGGTGTGCTTATGCATAAATAGAGTTAAATTAACTCAGCTAACTAATCCGTGAGCTTTTCTGCATTACAATTGTGTGTGTTTAGGTGGATGCATATGTGCTGAATATGTGTGTATGTATTCATGTTTTATGTAAGTACACATGTTTGCTAATCTCTGTGTGTCCATCAGTAGGAACAAGGTGTGATACCTGGTGTCTTCCTCACTGGCTTCTCCATCTTATGTTTTTGAGACAAGGCCTCTCAGTAAATGTTGTACTCCTTGTTTAGGCTAACCTAGCAGCACAGCAAGTCTCTATGACCTACCTGTCTCAGAGGCACCACTGCCACCCTGCATTGGTGTACAAGCATGCACTACTTTCATGTACTTTTTTACATGTGTCACGGGGTTTTGAACTCAGGTCCTCATGCTTATGCATCACTACCACTGAGCCATTTCCCTAGTTCATAAATGATAATTTTAAATTAGCCTAAATCATGCTAAAATAGCAGTTTTAGCATCTCTTTTCTAGTCTAACATGTTTTTTTAATTTTATATTTGTTCTTTACTTTGGAGCATTCTCGTATGTCTTCAGGCATGAGGCCAACATGAAGCTAGATGTAAGCACCTGAGCCTGACTCAGCAGCATCATGGTCTGCTTCAGGGGCTGAGAGAAAGTGTTCTGGACAAATGCGTCTCTACCGCCTTTTCCAAACCATGCATGAGTACACTCAGAGCTGCTTGTCTCACTTTATACTTGAAACAGTGCCCTGATGACATTCATTTATCATACAGGGATGGATAGACCCTCAGGTGTAATGGTTGTTTGCCTTTAGAGGGCAGAGGATGTTTTTAGACATTAGCTTCAATTGTAATCTCGAGCCTCCTTATTTATGGTGATGCACATTTTTACTAGTCATTTGAGATATCAAAAGCATGTTTAAGTTAGTAAGTTACAAAGTTAAATTCATTACTGTAGACAGTACATAAAACCACCTAAACTGATGGCTGTGGTTCTAATAAGTTATAGAAACACAGAAGGCTGGGTATGCTCATTCTTAGTGATTCCTATTTATTTGGTAAATTGATAAAAATCTGATATAATTGTCCTAAGTTTTTAATACAAAGAGATTTTTATTCCCTTTAATAAAATTAATTAGGTAATAAATTGTTGCATAAATATTCTCATGTCAAGACTAAATAAAATTGCTCAGAATTTCCTTTTGTCAGGCTTTAAATTTTACATGTGCATAAGCACTGTTTAATAATGTAGAGGATAAGGTGTTTCTAGTCAAGTAGTGTTGGGAGAATCATTACACATAATGGAAATGGTTTTACAGCAGAGTCAATCAATTATGCATCAGCTAACCACTAATAGGCTTTAATACCATCTTTGCATTATGATGAATCTGGTAATTAGTAAAAATGGAGTTTAAGTTAACTGCTAGTCATTTGGAAGGATAGCTTTGTCTCTAGCTTGGTCTGCTCCATCCTCAAGGTCTTGAATTAGTCATGGAATCACCCCTGCCCCTTAAAGGGGACATCTAGAGATATTTGGAGAAACTGCTTGTCATAAGGGTGTGGAAGGAGCAGCTGTCATCTAGCATGTGATACGTTGGAGAACATCACCATAAAATTCTGACGACAAACATTGCGGTAGGATAGAAAGAAACCTAACTTTAATTTATTAAGAAACTTTTCTGAATCTATATTTTCTATTTGAAAGTTAAAACTAAAAATGACTTTGCAATAATGCAAATAATAACAGATATAAATGTCTATTTTTTGCTGCTCTCTGACATTCAATGTAACAAGCTTACCTCAAGACATCTGCACTTCATCGTCTACCTGCTTGGAAAGCTGCTCACACAGAGGTTGTCAGAGTCACCTTTCTCAATTGCTTCCCATTTAGGAAGAAGCAGTTTTATAGATGCAAACCTAGTTATATGTGTAGATAATTGAAAATTCTGACCTACTAATTGTTTTAATACTCCGTATTCTTCTTTTCTAATTTTTTACCATAGAACTTATAAAAACATATGACATATCATGTGTACATATACACACACTCATACCTGTGTATGCATGTATTATGCCATGCACAATTTTTGTCTTTATATATAATATATATTGAACACATTATTATGTAATAAGTATTTGCATGTATGTGTGTTTATAATACATATTTCTTTGTGGTTTTGCTGTGTTGTATTAATAACAGAACAGGGTAGCTTAACACATGATCAGGAAGAAGGTTAAATTTTGCTAAATGAAAGCATTATTGATCCTCCTCTGTCAGAGGAAAGTCATTAGAGGTAGTCGTAGAAAGAAAAGTCAAGTACTCCTCCTTGCATGGAGCTTATATTCAATGTACTCTCACAAAATAATTATAATATAAATCATTTCAGAAAATAAAAGAATTAGAACTAGAGAGTTACAAAAGGGTCAATTTCCCATTGATAGAGACAGCCTTTATGGTAAGATGTCATTTAAATGGATAACCAAGAAAGTTAACAACCATAACAAACAATAACAAGTATTTATTGTATGCTTTTCATACATGATGATCCGAATTATTTTCTTTCATTAACAAAATCACACTACCGACATTATGAGATGAATATTACTTCATAACCAAATTATTGATGAATAAAATAAAATGCAAGAAATCAAGTGGTATAAATAGAAGTGTACAAAACACTCAGTAAAACATAGTTATTGGTATTTTGAAGAGCCATTTCTGAGCTTTGATAAATTGAGGCTAACTCAGTTCCAATTACTGTAGTCATAAATTCAAATATTTAGCCTATCATTGTGACAAAGACAAAGTAGTCTGAATCTTTGCCAAGTATATTGTGAGGACTGTCATTTAATTCTTTTAGCTACTTTGAGAATATCAGAATGTCCCACGGAATGAATTCTGTAATATATACATATGTCTAAATTCAGGAGTGCTATAGTATTCCAGGTTACAGTATGACGCTGAAACATGAACAAAGGAGTCTAGAAGCAAGCATTTGACAGTCCATGACACTCAGGTTCTCTTTCTCCATGACAAGTAACCTGAGAGAAAGAATTTGAAAGTGCAAATATTCCTAGGAGCTACCATCTCACAGCAAACTCACCGATTACCTGGCTCTTACAGTCTTTTCTACTCTCTTCTCCACTGTCCCCTGTACCTGGATGTGGGAGTTGATTTACACAGTGTATAGATTTATACATTGGGAATGGGCTCTATAACTTTGCAGCTTATGTAGGTAACATTATCTGTAATGGTTTGTCTGTGGCAAGTAGGAGTTTCCATGATGAGGGGGGAGAATTAGACTTATCTGTGAGTATATGGACATATATTTAGAATATAGAAATCGTGTTATTTTAGTAAGTTGTTGATAATAGGTTCTTCTCTAAGATCTATGACTTTACTAGACAAGGAAAATTTGCTAGGTTTCCAGTATAGCTATGGTTTTCCTCTTACTGAAGCATATCTTAATTCTATTAGAGAGCTTTTGGTTGTCAACAAGGTATGTGTACACTGTTATGGTTATCATGCAATAGTGGTCCATTGTTTTGGTTCATTGGTTCATACATTTCATAGTTTAGTAGGAATGTTGATGATTGCCTCCTTTGGTAACATGCAGGGCATCTTCTGGTACCATAAAAGCTATGTCTTAAGAAAAATTCAGGTCAGTTTTAGCCTAGTGGCCTCTGGGCCCTACATCTGAAGCTCATAGTGTCTTCAGTGTTAGAGACTTACCTTCCACTTCTGAGGGGAACCAAGAGCAGTGGGAACATTTGGCCAAATTTTGGGAGTATCTTGGACACCCTAACCAACAACTCAGGAAACAGTTGCTGATGACTGGTGTTTAGTTTTTTGTTCGTTAGTCTTTGACACTTTGAGGAAATATTGTCAGTCCAGATGAGAAAATTATATTTAAAAATATATGTATTTATACACAGACATATAAAATAAATATAATAAAGGGATTTTAGGTAAACAGTTAATAGTATGGCTCCATAGGACTCTGTCAGAATACTTATTGTTATTTTACTTTCTTTTCTCCTTTCTCTGTATTCATCCCTTCTCAATTATAGTCCCCCCCTCACCCATCTCTTGATAAGATCACCTGTACTCTGTTATTCCCTCCTCTATTGCATGCCTATTCCTTGCTATGACAATGGTCCCACTTTAGTTGCTTAGTTTCCATAGTTACTGCAGGCAATATACTCACATGTAAAGTTTTAGAGCTGGGAATATCCAATTAAAAAGAATATGGAGTTTGTCTTTCATGGTGTGGGTTAGTTACCACACTCAATATGCATTTTTCTACTTTCACTTACCTGCAAAATTCATTATTTCATTTTTCTTTATAGCTGATTATTGCATAGTATTTATATACCATATTTTCATACAATTTACAGTGTAACATTTCCTAGCTCTTGGGAATAGAGAGGACATGGCAGAGAATGTAGATGCAGAATAGAATGTCAAGATGCTAAGTAATGATATAGCTGAATTATATGTTAGATTTATTTTTAGTTTTTTTGCAAATTCTCCACACTAATTTCCTTAGTGACTGGACCAGTTATAATCCTATCAACAGTGAATGAGTGTTCGCTTTTCCCTGAAATCCCTCTAGAATTTGTTATTTATTGTTTTGTTGCCTATTGGGGTAAAAGTGAAATCTCAAAGTTGTTTTGATTTGCATTTTCCTAGTTGGTTGAGGTGATAAATATTGTTTGCTGTTCATTTTAAGTTTTATTGTATTAAGGCCAGATAAAATGCAAGGAGCTATTCTTGTTAATTAATTTTTCTACATCCCAAACATTGCCTCCCTCCCAGTCCCACAGAGTCCCTTCCCCATTCCCTATCCTCCTCCCCTATCCCCTTCTCCTCTGAGAGGGTGCCCCCCTGTGAGTATTCCCCCACCCTCACACATCAAGTCTCTGCAGGGTTAGGTGCAGACAAAGGAGCCCTGTTAGGAATGGATTCCACAGTCAGGCAACAGACTCAGGGACAGTCCCTGATCCAATTGTTGGGGCACCCACATGGAGACTGAGCTTCAGGTCTGCTACATAATGATACTCTGTTATGCTTACAGATAGGAGCCTAGCATAACTGTCTTCTGAGAAACTCTATCCAGAAGCTGACTGAAACAGATGCAAATTCCCACAGCCAAACATTGGGTGGATTGAAAACCTTGAAGGAGATAGGAACCCCAAAGGAAGACCAACAGAGTCAACTAACCTGAACCCCTGGAACCTCTCAGAGACTGAACCACCAACCAAAGAGCATTCATGGGCTGGACCTAGGCCTCTGGCACAAGGAGCTACTTCAATATTATATAACTTGTAAGGATTTGTGTTCCCAGATGTCATGCATATTAGAAAATCTTCCATGTGCTGCTGAGGATGTGTATTTTTTGGATTTTCAGTGGAATTTTTTTAGGTATCTGTTAAGTTCAGTTCATGTATGATCTCAATTAATCCTGATGTTTTCCTTTTTCATAAAAAATTCTTATTGAATAAAGAGAGACCACTTACTATTAATGTAGTTATGTTAATCTTTGTCTTTACATACTGTACTATACTTTTTATTTGTAGGAAATTGGGTACCCCAGAGTTTTGTGCAAATAGGTTTAAGATAGTAATGCCCATCTTTTTGGTTAACTGTTCTCTTTTCAGATTCATATTCACTTGAAAGAATATGTTCCAAAATTATTTCATTCATAAATTAGAATAATGTTTTGTATTCATTTAATAAAATTGGAAATATATATAAAATGTTTAGGACCACTGTAAGACTCTGGGAAACCTTAGCTTACTGGAGACCCCCAAGTGAACACCATGGAGTCGGAGATCAATGCAAAATGCAAGAGGAGTTTATTGGTCCAACATGCTGGGGTCGCCCTGCACACAAAGGAGGGAGAGAACGAACACAAGCAGCCCATTCAACAAGCTTTTATAATTTTTAGAGCAGCAACCATTAAGCACAATATGATTGGCAGAACAGTGTGACTTTTAAACTGATTGGTCTTTAGGGAATGAGGTAGTAGGGGCTTAATCAGCCCTTCCCTTCCACCCTCTAACTTGTTTCTTCCAGGAGGGTAGGGGTGCCCATGTGCTCAGGGATCTGGTAGAATTTTTCCAAAGTTCCTAAGCTGACTTCTTCACCACCACCCATAGATCCTCCTGCATCCAATTTTTCTACCAGTCAGAGTTAAATTCTTCTTCAGTGTCTAGCCACCGAGTCTTCCTGATGTTTCCTATTCACAGAATCTCTTTACCCTCCCCTCCCCCACATTTAGTCCAGATCCCACTTCCAATACTCAGGCCTATTCTGGCCACCCATGATTGCATGACAACCAAGCACTAGGCTTCTGTCAGGACCTGCTTTAATTGCTACAACACACTTAACTACTGTCTTAGTTAGGGTTTCTATTCCTACACAAACATCACGAACAAGAAGCAAGTTGGGGAGGAAAGGGTTTATTCAGCTTACATTTCCACATTGCTGTTCATCACTAAAGGAAATCATGACTGGAACTCAAGCAGGCCAGGAATCAGGAGCTGATGCAGAGGCCATGGAGGGATATTTCTTACTGGCTTGCTTCCCCTGGCTTGCTCAGCTTGCTCTTTTATAGAACCCAAGACTACCAGCCCAGGGATGGCACCACCTACAATGAGCCCTCCCCCCTTGATCACTAATTGAGAGAATTCCTCACAGCTGGATCTCATGAAGGCAGTTCCTCAACTGAAGCTCCTTTCCCCGTGATAACTCCAGCTTGTGTCAAGTTGACACACAAAACCGGCAATAAAATACTCATTGTTACATCCAACCCCTCTATTCAGCCAAATCTTCCACATTCGTCAACCTGGTCTAGCAGCAAGTATTGCTAGAAAATGAACAAATATATGAAATCCTAAGCCTAAATATATGAACTTCCTTCTATTTCCATTTTTATCACTTCTAAATTATAGTCTAGAATACTTCACTACTGCTTCTATTTTATGTACTCTGAGATAGCTCTTGGGCTCTCATGTCTTGAATTCATTGAGATCTTTGTTACCAAAGGGTGTTTCAAAGATGATTGATCCTTTGCTTGTTCTTTCCTTTTTCTGTGATTGCTTGTTTGGTTTCTGTTTGTTTCTCTTTGAGACATATTTATGCCCTGCAGTGCAGGTTTTCCTAGAATTCATTACAGAGTCCATTCCATCCTTAAATTTCTTGCGATCCTCCTGGCTCAGTCTTCTGAGGGTGTGATTACAAGCATGAGACACAATACTCAGTTAGTGACTGACTGACCCTTTCTGGAAACTGTTGTTTTACTTTTATTAAACCATGGTTCTTTTTCTTTCACTTCTCTGGGAAAATTAAAATATTCCTAAAATCTGTCACTCATTCTACAAGATGTTCCTAAAATTTCATCTCAAGATGATACCCAAACTTTGAAAAGCTTTTGTGTGAGTAATCCTCATAGTATATAATCATATGAAAACTCTTATATTATTCTTTATGCTTTATTTTTAAGATAAAATTAAAGTATTTTGAAAGACACATATAGAAAATGATATAGCTTTTATTTATTTAATATGAATAAATATTTTTCACCAAATAGACCTGTAAGTTCACAAAGTATTCATTTGATCAACCACAACTGAAAGCCTACAAATAGTTCTCTGCCACAATCATCAACATGGTCATTTTGATTGTAAAATAGTTTTCCTCCACCAAATGCTACCATTTAGTTGGAATTTTTATATATTTTCCAAATATTTTGGAAGAAAATACAAAACTGACAATTTTTATTTGTACAGCTTGAATCATTACCTTTTTATGTGCAAAAAATGCAACTGTATCAGCAAGCCTGCCTTAGAAGAAAAAGTGTAGGCTACAGATGATAGATGTCAGATGTTGCTCATATCATATTAACTGTATGACTAGGACAAATCTTTGGTATCTTTTGTACCACGTTTTCATTTGTAAAACAATAATAAAACTTAAATAAATGTTAATATTTTTATTGTTGGAGATTTCATATATATGCATATGATATGCTTTGATCATATTCATCCCCACCTCAAATTCCTCCTCTGTCCCACTAACAAGCTTTTCCTGACAACTGCATCTGCTTTAAAAATAGAACAGACTATAGGCCCATACAAAATGGTCCCTTTTTAAAAAATTTATATTGGTTCTTTGTGAGTTTCACATCACGCATCCCAATCCTACTCATCTCCCTCTCCCCTCACACCAACTCTTGTAGTCTCCCACACACACACCAAAAGAAAGAAAAAAATTGTAAAAGCTGTAGTGTCTCACTTGTGTCCTACAGCATACTCTTTCGTCCACACTTCTTTGCTTACAAATGTTCATTACAACGGATCATTGGTCTGGTTCAAGGATTCTGTCTTCTGGTATACTAAATGGAACATCACTGGAACACCTCTTGGATATCCTGTTCTTGCCCTATGTCATGGAGATCCTGCAGCTTTGGCTCTGTAGGACCTGGCCCTTCATGTACTCATTATGTTCATTGATAGGGTAGATATTGCAATGAGCCAACTCAAAGCCCTGGATCTGGACATGGGAACAATCTGAGACAGTCAATCTGTCATCTCTCCTGCACCCATACCACCAGGGCAGCTCATCACACTGCCCAGACTAGCTCATCCAACACTACGATCAGTAAGGGACAGAGCCAGTTCTCCTGGTGGCTTATGTGCACTCTTCCTATTAGGGTCAGCTCTCTGTGCTGCCCATGCAAGATGCAAGGCCCACTCTCCCAAGTTATGCAGCAGTTAAGGGGCTGGGCCAGCTCTCCTGTTTGTCATAGGTAGTGAGGGATGAGGGTTGGGGAGGAGGGGAGGAGATGAGGAGGGAATCTCTTCTCCATGCCACTGCATGGTAGACAAGTGGTGAGGGCCAGCCCTCCCATTCTTATGCCCTCAGGGAAGGCTTACCCACACCCCTGACACTAGGGTCAGCTCTACTGTTCTGTCCAGTCAAGGTGCAGGTCCTGCTCTTCTGAGTGTTGCAGGAGGTGAGGGGCAGGGCCAGCTTTCACAGTCTCATGACTCTAGGGCCAGCTCTCCTGCTCTCACACTCTCAAGACCACCTCTCCAACAATGCCTAGGCAAGGGTTAGGCCAGCTCTACACAGTCGTCAGTCATCAATGTGGACTAGGGCAGCAGCCCAGACCAGAGACATCTGCCTACACTTTGGTTGTAACAAACCCATGCTGCTGAAGGGCTACAGATCCAGACATGGCACTAATTGGCAGCACAGGTCAGGACCTCATCATGGACTAAGATCGCATCACTGCCTACACATATCAGACAATTACTTACTACCCTAGAGTCTCTAGTTCTGACTCTCCTCATTGTGCACACATCCTTCTGCTTCTCTTTCTCTTCCATCTCTCCAGGATTTACTTGTTTCTCTTAAGTACCTGGTCTCTCTGGGTGTCTGGGGTCATCTCAGGAATAGTCTCAGGGGTGTTATGCCCAACCAGTGCAATGTGGCACTAGGCAGGAGGAATATTAAGCATGGTCTGCCTATCCCATCTGAGTGGTACCAGACTAGTGGTCAACTCATGCTTGCTTTCTGCCAGTGTGGCACTGGGTGGGAGTCATTGCCCACTCACATGCATAGCACCTGATGAGGGTTGTCTCTGTTGTGGATCTTCTTGGTAGTGGACTAGTAGTCATCTCAGGTTTGCTCCCCTGAAAATGGTCTTTTCTTTTAGTTCCCTGTTATCTAAAGATTCTTATGTACTCACCTGTGTAGATTTGATAATAGGAAGCTCAGATGGGACAGAATATGAGAAATATCTGAGTCTTGCTTATGCCATTCAATATGTTCAAAGGCACACACATGCACAGGCACACCCCCATATATATCACAATAGTTAAGGAAAAAAGCTATGAATTGAAAGAGGGCAAGGTATGTCAGTAATAGGAGGGTTGGAAGGAAACAAAGGTAAAGGAAAAATTATGCAATTACTTTTCCTTCCTGGTAGTGTGCCTAGAACCTTCCAGTATTATGAAAGCTAGCCAGAAGGGCAAAAGCTTCCAGCACAGTACCAGCTTGATTTTTTTCATGTTCTATAAAGAAAGTATATGATGTTTTCATTACCTGGTTCTCATCTTCAAGTGCTGGTGAGTATCCCAGAGCAATGCAATGACTTGTAATTTTTCCATGTTCTATGGGACCACATTAACAAACAACTCAAAAAGAAATAATTCATACCTGCCATTGTACTTATTTGATAACCTGTTGTCACTGAGAGAGGCATTGCCCTTCCATTAGAGAGTAACTTCACTTAACCTCCAGGTATATATGTATGATTTATGTGTATGTGGAATATATGGCTTCCATATGGCATTTTGAAAAGTCTTTAGTGGTAGTTATCACTCCCCTTGCTCTCTTCCTCTCTTCTCTACACCACCTTCCTGTCTTCTAGCTCATTTAATCTATTCTGTTCAATTGTTCCATTGTTCACTTTTCTACCTTCAGCCTACCTACATTACATTCCCTATCCTTGAAATCTCCCATAGTTCCTTACTAGTTTCACAGTTTATTTTTATAATAGCATCATTGAAAAACAAACAAAAAAAAACCAAATACATTTCATATACAAAAGATGCATAGATAATTTCTGTTTATGATATGATGTTTTAGCATAATCATAGTTGCCTATGATTTCATCACTCAACTTAAGGCAACTGTGCTCACTAGTGTTATGTCCATTTGAGAAACCTTGAAGTCATTTAAGAGGAAAGAACCTCAATTGAGAAAGGGCTGTAGACAGGGAAATCTGTAGGGCATTTTTTAAGTGATTGATGATAGATGTCACACTCTATTTTTGGTGGTGATACCTCTGGCTAGTGGACCTAGGTTTCATAAGAAGGCAGGCTAGGGAAGCAATGAGGACAAGCCACTAAGCTACACTCTTGGTCTCAGCATCAGTTCCTGCCCCCAGGTTTCTGTCTGGCTTGAGTTCCTGCCTCAGCAGACTAGGATTCAGTATATGTAAGCCAAATAAATCCTTTGATCCCCAAGACATTTTTGTTCATGGTATTTCTGTTAAATGTGAGATTTGAGTGGAGAAAAAACAAGTCCATAATTATGTAATTAAAGCAAGCTGCATTTTGTCCAGTGCAGCTGCCTCTCCCTAAATGAGGATTTTAGAGAACAGCCCTTGCTGGCCTCTTAGGGCCCTTTTATGGGAGAAATAAAGGGTTTATATGAGCAGGAGAGTTGGCTTTATACATTGTTAGAAAAAAATAAGGATATACATCATGTGACTAGAGTCACAAATTTAGTGCATGCAAAAAAACATGTTTTACATTTTACACCAGATCTAAGAAACAGAAACATATTCTTAATTACAAATAGAATCCTTAACTTGCAAGGACTTAACACAGGATAAATAACAACTTATTTTTTAACTATAAACAGAAATCTTAACCTGCACAGGACAAATAGAAAGGTATTGTTAACTGTCTTGGTTGCAAATAGAAACCTTAACCTGAAAAGTATATTATTTCTATTTTGGCCTCACTTTCCCCCCTTGAGTTGTATCCTGAGTCAAATCAGTGGATATATGGTTAAACTGGGATCAAATAACTATCAAGTTAGTGGTATTCAGACAGGAATTTGTGTATCTAATTAAGACATTAAAGATGCAAAGGGCCAACAGCAATTAGCAGAAACAGAAGAGTAAAAGGCCCTGGGATGGTTGACGTCAAAGTTACCATCTAGGAGGAGCCCCAAGATAATAATGAGCACCAGCCATTTATTTCCTCTCAGGTAGCCCTTTTTGCAGTGTTTCTTTGAGTACAACCAGATTATCTCTAATGATTCCCAAGTGGTTTGTAAAGAAACAACAATTTTCTCTTAAAGCCATACAATAACCATATTCTGTATAAAGCAAGTTGAGTGCCATATCATATTGTAGAACTGTTTAAGCTAAAGGATCTATGTGTTGATAAATGTATGTCTATTTTGTTTTAAGCAGATACCTTTCATGATATGCCAATAAGCACTGTGGGTAGCCATTCTTTCCCCATGCCATGGAGTTTTCTTTCAGCCTATATTCCAGCCTTTGGTTGAGGATATGGGGCAATATACTCTCTTCTATAACTATTTCCTGTTGAAATTAGGACATCATTGTCAGGACACAGGAAGGCCAGAATGCTAGTCAAAGGCTGGGAGGGGACTCAGGAAATGGGGTATTCATTAGAAACATCTGGTTCTCTGACTCAGCTAAAGAGGGAGGAAGCAATCCTATTGACTGGACTGATTCACATCAGCTTTCAGCAAGTTCAGGGCTTGCAGCCATTTGGGGCAACTTGTAATCCTCAGCTAATTCCAGGATGATGTCTCTCAGCTAAATGAAAATCTGCTGAGACAGATATAGACTAGGGACAGAAGTTAAAGTTTAGAAGCTTAAAGAAAAATCTTACCTTTGGAACTTTCAGACCTATTATCTTAATAGTTGTTGTGGTGATTTGAATTGGTATAGATGGCCTCTATAGACTCATGTGTTTGAATGTTTGTTACCTATGCAAATGGCACTATTAGGAGAGAGGTGTGACCTTGTAGGAGTAGGTGTGGCCTTGTTGGAGGAAGTGTGTCACTATGGGGGGCGGGTTTTGACGTCTTCTATGCTCAAACTATGCCCAGTATGCCACACAGTCTCCTTTTGTTGCCTTTGGATCAAGTTGTAGAATTCTCAGTTCCTCTAGCACCATGCCTGCCCACACTCTGCCATGTGTCCTACCATGTCAGTAATAGAAAGAACCTCCAAAACTTTAAGTTACTACCAATTAAATGTTTTCCTTTATAAGAGTTTCCACGGTCATGGTATCTCTTCCTAACAATAAAACCCTAACTACGACAGTTGGAGAAGGAGAAGAGTCACAAAATCAGGGAAGAGGGGGGGGATATCACACCCTCAAGAATAGACAATTGGGGAAACTTAGGGGGTACTATCTAGGGTCCATTTGACTTGTAATGGGATCCAAGTCTTTTGACTCTTGACTCCCTGAAGATTACATGAATGCTTAGTTTACGAAAAGAGATGAGATAATCAAGTGATTTTTTTTCTTTCAGTTTGTTTATATTGTGGAATACATGGAAAGATTTTTGTATATTGAATCATCCCTGCATCCCTGGGATGAAGCCTACTTGATCTTGATGAAAGATGTCTTTGATGTGTTTCTGGATTTGGTTTGTGAGAATTTTATTGAGAGTTTTTGCATTAATGTTCGTAAGAGAAATGTCCTCTGAGAAGCTCCACCCAGCAACTTCTCAGATAGATAGAGCTACCAACAGCCAAACCAGTGGATGGAGCTTGGGGACCCTTAAGGAAGAAAAAGAAGAAGGATTGCAGGCCCCAAAATGAATAGAAACTCCACAGGAAGACCAACAGTGTCATATATCCTGGGTCCTAGGGGCTCTCAGAGACTGAACCACTAATCAAAGAACATACATAGGCTAGACCTAGGCCTTTTCGCTCATATGTAGCAGATGTGCAACTTGTTCTTTGTATAGGTTCCGAACAACTAGAACGGGAGCTCACGAAAAGCTGTTGCCTGTATGTGAGATATGTTCTAGCTAGGATGCCTTGTCCAGCCTCAGTGGGAGATGAAGTACCTAGCAGCCTAGAGTTTGAAGTGCAAGGGAGTTGGGGGATGGATGGATACGCAAAGGGCCCCCACCTGCTCAGAGAAAAGGGGGAGGAGGAATGAGGGAAAGATTATGGGAGGGGTGACTAGCAGGGGTCAGAGAGCAGGATATAATGTGAATAAGTAAAAGAAAAATAAAATGAATCTTAAAAAAAATAATAAGGAGAAGCTAGGACATTAGCAAAGTGATACAGGAAGGGGGCTGGGTGTACAGGGTCAATAATGAAAGCTTTTATATCTGAAAAGTAACAGGGTATGCCATATAGTAGCCCTGTTGATTGACTCTGGGCTTTTCATCTGAGAGCCTTTATCACTGCTGTCTAGAATGGCACCTTGGAGTATTGAACATGTTCAATAAACATTTGCAAATCTGCAAAAGATAATTTTAAATATGTTAGCATTACCACTGTAATGTATACAAAAGTTCACATTGTAAAACAAGCAGATAATAGGTGTCTATAAAACAGCTGATGTAGATTCAGACCTTTGAGTCATCACAAAGCTATGGCTTTGGGTTAAAAACATGAGCAATCTTTTCCTCTGTCCAGAGGGCTGAATATACAGACTTGACAGAGATAATTTTAACCCAGTGAGAAGAACTTTTAAGTCTATATTTAGAAAATAATCAAAGGAAATCCTAAACAAAAACACAGATATAGACAAAACAAAAGAGAGCTGGGAGCCTGGACTTACCCAGTGGAAAAACACTCCACTATTTGGGTCAGGGGATCTCTAGCTAATCCTGAATCTCAGACAAGAATACCCAAATATAAGGGTCCATGATTCACTGAAGAATGATACCTTGGATTCAAATAGTATGTAATCTCAAAGAGTGTTTTATTCTGCAGAAGTCCAAGATGCTGGGGTCTCCCATTATTAAGATAAAAGAGACAAACAACCAAGTGAGCTCACAGCCTCAGTTTAAAGCAGTTTGGAATTCCAGGGTAGATGAGCTTTATTTTGCTCTATCTCTAGGCATTCTGGAACCATTATCAGAGTGTGAAGATGAAGCCTGCTTTTTTTGTTTGGTTGGTTTTTTTTTTTTTTTTTCTATTAGTAATTGATTTGCCTGATCTTGCCTAGACTTGCCCAGTTCTTAGACCTAGTATCCTTAACTGCCAATGTGAAATCTGTCATGAAATCAGCCTAGCCTTCTCAGTGACTGTATAGTGAGGAATCAGTGCTCTACCAGTATATCAAACTCCATTGACCAATGGTATTTTTGAATTTTTGAAATCTTAGTATAACAAAACAGAGGAGGAGAGGAATTTGAAACATTTCCCATTTTTTTACATAACTTAAATAACTTTCTTATACCTTTCCCACTAGCATTTATACACCTTAACTTATTTTCTTAGACCCTCAGAATTTACTTAAGCCTTTACATCCTCAGCCGTTTGTACACCTTAGAACATTTTCTTAGACCCTCAGAAACTACATAGACATTAAACACTCCTGTGGAGGAGGAACTTGGAGGGATGACCTTACATTGTCCAGGCAAAGCAGAGGGAATTAACTTTCCAGTATCCTGTTTGGGCAGAGTCCTGGTGGCAGGTGAGGTTCTGGGGAAGTTACACCCAGTGGTTAGTGTTACTACAACCCTGGTGGAGTCAGAGTGCCCCATCCTCTTCTTTGGAGATGTCGGGGTCACCTCCAGGAGCTGAAGTTTCTGTCTGCTGTAGTTTTTTTTCCAATAGACATTTCAAGTGCCATATTCAGCAGACCTCATCATTTGAGAACCATTGTCTATTACGAGTATCTGAGCTAAACAAATTCTGCTTGTTTTTAGTTTCTTTAGGTTTAATCTTCAAAACATAGACAGGAGGCTAAATAAAAGTGTGTTATTGTGACTGAATTACATTTGAATTGATCACGGCTGTAAGCATAATTCTGAGAACTTTAGAGAATTTGATCCTTTATGAGGTGACTGACCTTTATGTTGCATGTCCTATGTAGCTGTCTTTAAAGTTTATAATAAGTTTGTAGTGTTTGTAAAACTAGGACTTTACAACTTTATCCTTTTTAGTTTGGGCCTTAAAAAAATAACAACTTCTGTAATGAAGTTTTTTTATTATCAAAATAAAACTTTAAATTACGAATACAGTCTATGGTGAGACTGGACACTTTATTTTTCTGGTCCTTACATAGTACACAATTACAGAATGTCACAGTTTCTTATGTCTCAGTTATCAAAATAGCCAAATCTTAACAAACTTATCAAAAGACTAGGAGGCTAGATATACATTCTTAAATCAATCTCAGATTAGGCCTTAGGTAAGGAGAACCATTCTATAGGCTCTTTGTTAGTCTGCTTAGCTCTGTGCCTTGATGCATCATAAGATAGGAATATCCCAGATTCTGATGTTTAGAGTTTGGTGCTCATAGCTGTGGTCCTAACACTTAAGCCTTTTATTTATTTATTTAAAATTACATAGTAATATAGACATCATAATCTCTCATTATCTTATAAATTTAAATATTTAAATATACAGTTTTAAATTAAAAAAATTTCCTCTTTAAAAGTTTAAAATTTTTAAATCTATTGTGCAACTATAGGATCCTGCAATATCAAAAATAAAACAATATTTTGAAAGTAACCTTTTTATTTATTTATTTTTTAACTTCAAGAGGGAAGAATCAAGAAACAGGGCACAACCATAGCAAGGTAAAACCAAATTCCAACAGTGCAAACAACTCAATGAATAAATACCTGGGATTTATTCATAATTCTCTGGCCTTCTTCCAAGAACCTTGTATCTCCTCTCTGGTCCTGCCCTGAGCAGTGTACATAGCCTATCCTCTAGGCTCCAACCTGGTCCATCCTATTATGGGTAGTGTTTCTGGTTACTATCACATATCATGGTCATCTCCAAAACTGGTTGGCTCCCTGTAGTCACTAGGCTCAGTTCTTGCTCTGCCACACAGTGTGGTGACTCTTTACACTACAAAGTTCAGCTGCCAGTACAGAGAATATTCTTATATATGAATACATGGAGGTTCAGCTTTTGCAAGCATTATTTTTAAATCCCATCGTTTATAGACCCTATTTTCAAGACAGCAATCATACAAAAATCTATCCCAATCCAAAATATCTTAGAGACCTGTTTTTCCCTTTTTGGGTAGCCTGTACCCTGTTTTCACTTTTAATCAAGATGATGGTGAAGTCATATGGCATCCACCCTCTCTAACCCTAACAAAGAGGGTTGCTAGCCACATGGATGCCTCCTTCCTGGTGGGAAACAGCAGCTAAGATAGCAGCAAGCCACGTGTTGCTCACTTCCCAAAATGGCATCCTGCCACATGATTCCTTTAAGATTACCTAAACATAGATTCGTAACTATCCACCCCATGTTAACATTCTTCTTTTTTCCCATCACAGATGTTTACAAGTTTTTAACCATATGCAATAAACGTACAAATCTTGAAGTACAGGAAGTTCACATTAAACAGTAGTCTAATTTTTTAGCTATTCTGCTTGATTCCCCTCTCCCTGTCAGAGCCAGGTGATTCACCTGACACAGAACATAGAAAAGATTTTAAAAGTGTGCCTGGGTCTAGAAAAGAGAGACCCATAGCCCAATCCAGAGCCACTTTGCAATAAAGAACAACATACAATAAGTTTAATATTACTCATACCCAAAAGACATTTGAATCCCGATAAACTGAATCCAATAACTGGGAAGTTCAGAGATAAATTCTGAGCTCTGGCTATCAAAGCAGCCATGACAGTAGCTGGCTGCTGGGCATTGGCAAAGCAAGACAAGGCCAATAAACAGAGAACCGAGAAACCTCACACACTCAAAGGAGACCAATCAGAAACAAAGTATGCTATCATTCCTAAATTCAACTGAGCCTGACCCATTACTCTCTCCAATTTGCAATGAAACTTCAGACACATGAGGAAACACAGACACATCTGCACACAGAAAACAGTCGGAAAACTTTCCCTTTTCTCAGACGCTGGTGGTAATCACTGAGTGATTCCCTACCTCGTTCACAGTTGTCATTCTGAAGAGTGGCTCCGTCTTGGCAGAACCCAACCTTTTCTGCCTTGAACTGAAAGGCCAATGAGACTATTCCAGGGATCGCTTCAGCTGCCTGTGGGATAGATGCTACTACTAATTGGATCTGCAATTAGATTACCCTCACTGAGTTCCCCTTCCTCACACTATTTGCTATGGTGCCTGCCAGCATAGTAGGGGAATGGTAAGTCAATGATACCTTATGGTGTGGGAGAAGGATGGAAGAGCAGCAACTAGGCAACCCATGACCTGCAGCAATTAGTTACACAGCATTTTTCTGGAGATGGAGCTTCAGCCACAGAACAAATGGTCCCCATAGCCTGGCATTGTGATGCTACAGTGAGCCACAGTAGCCTCTGGGTTCTTGCAGAGCTCTGGGTTTTCCTTCAAAGCTGCTCTTCACGCCTCGAGCCTGGCTGTGGGTTCTACATTCCGTATCTACTGCACACAGACATGTACCTCCAGTGATTCCCCACTCTCCCAAAACTGCACCATCTCCGGAGTGACCTCTCTACCAGCAGTATCGCTGTTGTTGATAGGATAGGCAAAATCTTTAGCTACAGGGGGATATGGTTTGTCAAGTTGTTTTGAGAACACCAGCCGGAGGATTATCCAGTTTACCAGTCTTGTTACCCATGTTACTCTTCCATTTCCATAGCCCCAAGTCAGAACACGAAAAAAGACAGGTGAAACACAAGATAAGACACAATTTTAAAAAAAGAGAACAGAAAACACAAGAAAATGACAATTGGAGTCATTCAAAAGTTTATGCATTTAAGCAAAGAAATTTCTTATAATTTAATAGAGGCCTTTAAATAGAAGGCCTTATTTTCCTCAATAGGCTCCCTAGACAACACAACCCTATCAGAGGCTTTTTTTTGGGGGGGGGGGGGGGTTGAGACAGGGTTTCATCATAGACTTCTTAAGTGACAGTTTTCCTCGATCCAGTTGGGCAGAGCCTTTCCTTTCTGATGCCTGAAGTCCTCACTGAGTGGGACATCCTTATGATTCCTCGGCTCTTTTGTGCAGCCCAGATGTAGAAACACTGCCGGTGGACGCCCAGGCACCAGGCCCCTCAAAGTTTATTCTCAGGTCCCAATCTTCACCAGAACATCCTCAGGATCTCAAGGCAGGCCATTAAAAAAAAAAAAAAAAAAAAAAAAAAAGTTGACACTGGTTGAACTCCCAATTAACCAGAAGGTTGTTCGACCTGTGGCTTTGTCCTGGTCTTATACTCGCCCTGGTCCTGGATCCTATAGAATCAGAACCAGACACTAGGCAGAAAAATATCATAGAAAACTAAAAAGCTTTCCATGACTCACCAAAAGAAGGCCTTGGGGCGGGAGGGATTCTTGCTACCTCTTTTTTCAAGTAAGACCATTCACTCCAGGAGTCCTTAGGAATGAAGGAAGAACCCCAGAGACTTGGACTACTATTCCAAGGTATGCACCCCTAGCTCACAGACCTCGCAAAGGCACCAGAGTGAAGGATCCAGCTTCATAATTTGGGCAGATGGTCAGATCTTGCTGTGAATCTCCAAAGGTTAAACCTAAAATCAAGTCCGTGATTGTCTGAATAAAGCAAGCTGTATTTGGGGGTGTACACAGAACCAACTAGTTCAGCTGCCTTTACCTAAATCAGGATTTTAGAAAGCAGCCCCTACTGGCCTCTTGAGGACCCTTTTATAAGAGAGATAAAGTGTTTCCCAGCGAGACAGTCGGCTGTTATACATTGTTAGAAAACATACAATGAAAGAAAAGGAACATGGGTAAGTAAGGATATACGTCATGTGACTAGGGTGGCAAGATCAGTGTGCATTGAAAAAGATAGTTTGCAATTTACATCAAATTTAAGAAACAGGAACTTAAGTACAACATGCAAGGATGTAGCACAGGACAGACAGGAACTTATATTTCCCCTTCCCCTTCTTTTTTGAGAAGGAGAAGTCCCCCTCTGGGTGTCAACCAACCAATCATGTCCCCCCTACACACACAAACACACACACACACACACACACACACACACACACACACACACACACACACACAATGACGTCAAGTCATTGCAGGCATAGGCACATCCTCCCCCACTGAGGCCAGACAAGGCTGTCCATTTAGGGATGCAGAATCCGCAGGCAGGCAGGCAAGCAACCGGCTCAGGGACCACCTCCGCTTCAGTGGTTGGGGACCAGCATGAAGACCAACCTGCTCATCTGTTACATAAGTGCAGGGGGCCTAGATCTAGTCTGTGCTCACTCTTTGGTTGGTGCTTCAGTCTCTGGGAGCTCCCAAGGATACAGGTTAGTTGACTCTGTTGGTCTTCCTATGGAGACCCTGAACTCCTCAGATCCCTCAGTCTTTCTCCCAACTCTTCCATAACACTCCCGAGCTTCATCTTTCTAATGTTCGAGTGTGAGTTTCTGATCTCTTTCCATTGGCTGCTAGGTGGAACCTCTCAGAGGACAGTTATGCTAGACTCCTATCTGCAAGAATAAACAGAGTGTCATTAATACTGTCACGGATTGGTGCTTGCCCACAGACTGGGTCTCAGTGTGGGGAAGTCATTGGTTAGCCATTCCCCTAGTCTCAGAGTCTTTGTCTCTGCACTTCTTGTAGGCAGGCCACGTTTTGGATCAAAGACTTTCTGGGTGGGTTGCTGTCCTTATCCTTCTACTGGGAGTCTTGCCTGCCTTTAAGAAGTGGACACTTCAGGATCCATATCCCCCACTGCTCAGAATTTCAGCTAGAATTGCTCCATAGACCCTCTGGAATCTTCCTATCCCAGGTTTCTGGCAGGTCTTAGAGATCTACCCCCTGAACCTCAGAAGATCTCCCTTCTCTCTCCCTTGTTTTTCCTACATATGATCCCCCCACCCCACCCTACTCCCCTTCCCATCCCCTCTTCCACCAGTTCTCTCCTTCCATCGACCTCCGATATCTATTTTGTTTTCCCTCTAAGAAGGATTCTACCATCCACCCTTGGATCCTCCTTGTTATTTGGTCTTTTGGGGTCTGTTGATTAAAGCATAGTTTTCCTGTATTTTATGGCTGATACCATGCATGTCCTTTTGGGTCTGGGTTACCTCACTTATGATATTTTCTAGTTCCATTTGCATGTGAAATTCATGATGTCCTTTTTTTTAATGGCTGAGTATGTAAAGTTTTACATTCACTTATTTTTCCCATTTTTTTTTTTTTATTAGTGTGATTTCTCCTGTTTGAAGACCTTATAGTTAACCTTCTGTCTAGACTTGTTACTTGAAGTTTTTCAACCTGGGGATCTCTTTCAAACATCTTCTACAATTGATACTTTTATGTATGTTTGATACTTATTCATCTGATTTCCTAGTATATATCTCCTTGTTCTGTTGGGACACAGTCCCTGTTCACTTTCTAAAAAAGAGAGCAATGAAGATACACTTTTGGAAAACCTGAAGATCTGACCATCTCTTTAAGAATCCTCACAAATGATTATAAATAAAAAGAATTCATTTGAAGTAATTCAAGATTGGAAAATACCTTAGTCTAGAATTTGAAGGGCTAATTTAGCATATTTTTTCTCTGTGTTGCTCATATCTCTTGTGTTCTAATTCTTTTTCTTCAGCATATGCCCATCTTTCCCAAAAGAGCTACCAGAACCATATTTATCCATAAAGAATTAAAATGATATGGGGACATTCATAAAGAAGGGTGTTTTATTATGGATGTTTTATTTCTTTTAAATATTGATCTGTTTTTGTTTGGAAACTTCATTAATTAATTAAATTAAATTATCCTTCTGGGTTTATCCTGTAGTATTGCAAACATTTTTTAACTATTATATTCACATATATTTTAATTGTTCTAAAACTAACCTAGCCTGAGATATTTTTTTAAAAAGTGTATGTATAATTTCAAATACATATTTGAGAATCTACTTTTATAAAAAGATGCTTATTCTCTCTCTCTCTCTCTCTCTCTCTCTCTCTCTCTCTCTCTCTCTCTCTGTGTGTGTGTGTGTGTGTCTGTGTGTGTGTCTGTGTGTGTCTGTGTGTAACAGGGCATGTGTGTGGAGGTCAGAGGACAACTTGTGTAAATCAGTTCTCTTCTACCATGTTGGTTCAATAATCAAATTCAGGTCATCAGGTTTGGAGACAAGTGCCTTCACCTGATTAGCCATTTCACTAGACTTTTCTTTTAAAATATATAATGGATATAATTATATATTGAGACATAATGACCTCTAGTTTTACTCTATGTGATTCTATGTTTTAATATTTTTGTTCCATGATATAATATTTTCTTTAATTTTTTTTGATAATGTCAGACTTTCTTTTTAATTTTTGATGGAGTTATCTATCAATATTTGTGTTTCTCTTTATTTTGTTTTCTCTTACAATTTAATTATTTGTATCTTATGTGTACGAATGTTTTGCCTGCATGTATGTAAGTGTACTGTCTATGTTCCTGGTGCCCACAAATGCCAGAAGAAAATACCTGATCTTCTGGAACTGAAGTTCTGGATTGTGGTGAGCTGCAATGTGAGTGTAAGGAAACAAAAACCCAATTCCTCTGCACGAACTCCATGTGATTTTAACCACAGAATCACTATGTCTGCCCCTCAATTTAATTTATTTTTTTTTAAATTTAGATTTCTGTCTTTCATAGATTCCTTGGCCTCTATTCATAGTAAATGTGAAATGTTCTGAACAGCTCAGCATTACATGGCATCTTCACATAGTGGCTTCCTTTGTTCACTGATTTGGTCTTTCACCATGCAACAGTTATTTGTAGCTATTTTCTTGAGATATCAAATGTCATATTTTCTATTGGGTTAATTTTATCCAAAAGGGTCATTTAATATTGTCTCAGGAGTCTTAACCCTCAATACTGGCCTGACAATCTACCTATAGCCTGTAATTTCCAGTTTTACAATGATTACAAATAAATGGTCTGACTAGAACATATTTCTTCAAAGGGTAAGTCTATTTTTTTCTCTCTGGATTGCTCCACTAAAACTTTTCTATAGATGAGTTAGTGGTTTGCTGTTGTTTACCCAAGACATCCTATTATGAAAACCAGTATCTTATACTATTTAGAGGAGCATTAAGTAAAAGAAACAAGAGAACAAAAAGGAGTATTTAGGCAGTAGGCCCAAGGTAATGGGGCATGAAAGAACCTTGCTAAAGGCCTCAGACTGAAGGGCAGATTGACAACTTCTCTAATTGGTAGTGCTGCATGGCTCTGCCAGCAGGATGCAGTGATCTACGGAGCATTGATTAGAATTTTCCCCTTCATTGGACTGAACTGAAAATAGAAACAATCCAATAGCAAGTCAGTGATGTTATGAAATGAATGAATGGGCCTATGGCAGTATAGAAAAGAAAATCTCTGTGGAGAACAATAGGGGAAAATAACTTGCCTAAACAAACAATTTCAATATTTATTTCGAGAAAGCTTTTTTGCCATCAAAACCATTATATAATCGATCACTTAACTAGAACTTTTTTAGAAGCTCTCAATTGCATCATAACACTTGATTTACTTTCTATTGTGAGGGAAAGAAAAGCCCATAGGTCTCATAAAGAATTGATTGGCTTTTCACTATACTAGCTTAGAGAAGAGTCTCAAAACCTAGGAAATTCTACTACTCTCTGATGCTACCTGCACTTAAGCATTAACTCTTTTTTACTTTTTATTTTACTATACCCTAGAAAAACTTATTTATAATGTTGTGTGACTAGTTGTTTTGTGGTTTGAGAACATAGCTTTTCATATTTAGATTCTTTCTTCTTATTAAGATGACATAGATTTAGATGTGCCTTTAAATTAAGTAACATAACCCGTCTTTATCGTGGACCTAGTATGCAGGAAGGGAGGAGAATGGTGTAACTTAAGGTATCCTTTGAAGAGAGTAGGACATACTAAGTGTTAACATTCCTTCTAGGATCCACCCACAGTTACCTGGCAACAGTAGGTATGGCTGACTCAGTATAAAAGGGGCCGATTACCTCCTCTTCTCTTGCTTATCCTCTCATTCTCTTACTCTCTTACTCCCTGCTCCTTCATCTCTCTCTCCATCCCCCTTTCTCCATGTGTTCCTGGCTGCTTCTCTCTCTTCCTCCCTCCCCCCCCTCTCTGCCTTTCTCTGCCTCTACTTCCTCAACTCTCCTCCCCCATACCCTAAATAAACTCTATTTCCTACTATATCCATCTTATGGCTGGTACCTCAGGGGGAAAGGATGCCTCAGGATGGGCCTGCAGAGGCACCACCTTTCACCTCAACATACCGTGACTCTACAAAACATATCCTGGCTCCTTCTTTCTTTTTTGTAAAACACAACACTAAATATAGATGCAAAATATTTGAGAGGTCTGGGATAAATTTTGGGATAAATCGAGACAGTAATTTGATAGAAATGTAAATAAATTACAGAGTAATTTCCACACTGTATTTCTGCTCATTTAAGTTCAGGAAATCTACTTGGGCAGACAGTTCTTCCATATGCCTAGAAGATGGCAAACCCGTATTGCAAGTCTATCAGAAGGGTGCAATTACAAGAAGGGTTTCCTAATAAGATGTGAAAGCAATGGATCATAGATAACCCTGAAGTAATGTGACTGTGCAGATCCAACTGAAGAAATTTCAGAAGATGACCGCCATGCCAAGATTAGCCATCTGATCTAATAATGCATCAGGGTCAAATTGAAGAAAACACTCCAAGGAGAAGACTCAGAAGGAAAAATAACAAGATTAACCCAGAGAGAAACTTTAATGATTTGATGGCCATGAGAGGAAGGCCGCCTGTCTTGATAAATGCATTTTAACTAATTTAACACAATTGTTTTTATTAACTCACCTGCCCACCTACCTCCCCTCTGGTTTTCCTAAAACATTTTTCTGGGTATTTGATTGCAAATGCAAATGCAATTAATACTCACCTGTTTCTGCCTCCTTAAGATTAGTCTGTTAACTAATGCCTACTCCTGACAATCCCTATACTGTTTATGTGGCCAGCAATCAAAGGTCATGTGGCATTTTCTTCTCTATCTAGTTTCAGTTCATTTAGTGCTCCTATCATTTTTGTTATTTGACATCTCATAGAGAAATTAATTAGATTTTTTTATTCAGTGTCATTTGTATTGCATATAAGGGGAGCACTCTCTAACTCCCATATCATTTATCCTTTTAAATCACTGATGAGGAAAGGTTTTTTTTTTTTTTTACTTGTGTGGCAATTTAGTTTAGCTATCGTCTTATCTAGGATGTTTATAAATGATAAGTATTGTCTCATATTAAACCTGTTGTTGAAAGAGGCTACAACAGTCTCTAGACCCACAGGATGATTCTTCTAATACTACCAAAATATTTGTGGGGAAGGAAGAGACACAAGTTACATTTCCCAGGAAACAGACTCTATGGCAAAGATTTATGGAAGATCTAAACAAGCATGGTTGAAAATAATGGGATGCAGTCACAAAAACTGCCTAGGCAGAGAGCAGAAGGGGCTGTGTTAGTAAGATGTTCCTTCATCAATATCTAAAATCAAGCAAAGAAAGGCAAGCTCTTGTATCCTGTAATAGACATTCAATATACTCCTACTGCTCTCAGGAAAACAACTTGATCTGCATGAAGTACTATCTTCTGCTGAGGGAGAGTGCTAGAAGGGAACACAGATGAGAACTGTCAGCTCCCAAGACTTCCATAAGCCAGGAAAATGAACATTTCGGACCGAAGAGTAGAAGAAGGAATATGAATACCTCACCAGAGCATTCACTTGTAGTTTCCACTAAGTTCTCTGCATTTTTCAGGGTTCTGATGTATCACATTCTATAGAATATAATGATGATGCTAAACATCATTGTCGCAATCAAGTTTGGCTTGCATAAACTGCAGACCTGTGCACGCCTCCCTGTATCTTGTACTGAGGCTATGTTGCAAATTCCTCATTTTTTTCCAGTTCTCCTGAATGTGTATCTTGCATACTAAAAAGATGTAGAATGTTTTTTAGCTTAATTACTATTTTTAATACTAAATTATATATTATTATTTATTTTGTGTATTGGAAAGATTAACACGTTCCAAGAATTGCATGGAGAAGTCCTATTTTTCTACAATGTGGGTTCTGGAGATCAAATTTGTTTCCTCAGGCTTGGCAACAAGTAGGAGCCATCTTATGAGCCTCTTCATTGCCTTTTAAGTTAATTTACTCTTTGATGATTTCATGTTTCATATAGTACATTTTAATCCTACTTACCCTTTCACCGTGTCTTACCCTTTTCTTACAACCCTATTCCTTTCCTTCCACCAATCTCCAGCCCACTTTCATATCTCTTTAATTTGTATATAGACTTGCTTTGCAATTCACTTCGTTTAATCTGGGAAACCTTCACAGAGATGGGTGTGACATTATCTACCCAAGCATGGGTGAGTAACCAGTGTCTACATCAATAAATATGACTTCCTCTCCTTTGAGTATTATTATCTCCCTTAGATGGGGCAGCAGGAGCCCATTCCCAGTCTATGATTGAATGCTTACTGGCTTAGTCATCCACAGGCCATATTCAGGCAATTATAGATGATGAGAATTCATGAGTGCCAGGGCTATATCGTTCCTATAAGACAGTATCTCATGCTGCATCATCATTTCCTTCTTACATTCTTTCCACCTCTCCTGCAGTGTTTCTTGAGCCTTGGAGGAAATGACGTGAGTGACTCAGTTACAGCTAAGTACCAGCATCTTGACAAGTCATACATCTCTATGGTCACTGTGATTGGTTTAGGTAGTGTTGCTGTGTTGCTCTGTTTATTGTGGAACATTTGGTAAGTATGACTGCAGATGAGTATGGTCTCACATGAGCACACAGGTGTAAGAAGAAGGAAAGGTAGCCCTTCATGAGAACTGATTAACATAGGAACCTGGAACACTTCTCATCTTACTTGTATGAGAACAACCGTATTCATACAGAGTGAATCATTTCCATTGAAAATATGAGTTGCTCGCTGTACCTGAAACAAAAGGGCCCCTGTTGGGTACTTCTGACTGAATTTGTCACAAAGTTTGGAGAGCATGTTTTTCAGGAACAGGAGTTTAGCTGAAGTTGGTTTTTTCTTTTTTCTTTTTTTCAGTTTTTGTCATTCTCCATTATAGTTAATTCTGAACCCTGTGGGATATATGATCCTATTCAGAGAACTCGCCATAAGCTTGAAACATGTGCCTCATAGGTTATCAAAGGCCATCTTTGTCATTCAGGGTAAACTGAGGCAGAGTGTGGAACTGGCGATTACCTGGGGCCAGTGAGAATACTCCTTGGGGGATCTAAGAAGAATTACTTTGGGGGCCACAAGAGGCCTGAACTCCTTCGAGCCACAATATGTCACTGGAAAAGAAAGAAAAAAAGGGGGGGTGGTGAAAGAAACCCCCCCCACAGAGGATGGGTGAAGCAAACTTCAAGAAGCTCTAAGGAGCAAGCTCCAGCAACTTTATTTTTTCTCCCACAGCTTATATATTCTAGCAAAACCTTTCAAGCAGTATAGAAATATGTTTACAGCAATACCTTTCCATGAAAGAAAATTTTATATAGTACAAGTTTAAAAAAAAAAGCCAAAATATCAAATTATTTCCAAGTGCCCCTAGACATTCATATCTAAGCTACTTGAAATAGATTAACAAAGTATGAGTAAGCAAGATAATTTCCTCAACCAGTTTTTCTTATGGCAGGTAGCAATTTGTAGTTATAAACAAAGGCTCAATTATTTTATCATTTATCTTAAAATGTAATCTTATAAAATTTTAAAAGAATCACTAATCTAAACTTTTATATAAAAAGCAATCAGTCATTTCTACTTTAAATCCTCAGAATGCACATTAGGTCACCAACAATTTTCATTAAATCATATCAAGAAGCTGGGGGCAAAAATGGATACCAAAAAATTAATCATCACCTAAATTGACAATCCGGCCTCAGTTATAGTCACATCAGCCAATGCTAGCTAGACTGCCATTGTTCTTGGTCCCTGACCTCAAAATGTCACTAGTTGAACTAATAAGAGTCTGTTTTTCTGAACTTCAAATTGTTCCCGAAGATTTTCTGCATCAAAGTTATTAACAAAATCATCTTAACCTAGGTTTACTAACAATTTATTTTTTCCAAATGCTTTCTAAGGGTCATGGTCATTGTTCACAATCTACATTTCCAAGTTCTTTCCTAGGGTGGGGAAGAATCATTAATCTGCTCCAGCAGTGATGCCTGAAAAAGAGCAAGTATTATTATTGTGAGTGCCAGTGATACTGCCCAGTGAGGGGCTGGAAGCCTGCTCAGAGCTTTCATAAAATTCTTAGATTAAGAGGGAAGGGAAGGCAACAAGCAGAGCAAAACTGTATAACAGCATGAAGTCCACAGGTAACGTAGTCCCGGGGGCTCTGCCTCTCGGAGGCACACCCATGGAGGCTGTGCTAAGGGTGAGCTGCAGTCCGTGAGTTCTAAAGAGTTTGCTGTTACTCCTGCAGGGCCTCAACCATAGGTCAATCCTGCAGCAGAGCCATTCCTTGCTCTAAGTCATCCCCAGAGTTAGAAGATTTTCATATTTGGAGTATATAGAGTAGAGACACATTGCTAAATAAGGAATGTGCTAAATGTAGTGAGAAGTTTAACATATGACAGTTCTTCATATCATAGGAAGTTGGTTGCAACATTTCAAAACAAAAACCCTATTTTTAATGTTTTCAAGAAAGACAAAAATATATTGTATTATTACCACACATTCAACTTTATTCTTTATATCATGCGATGATGATTTTAAAAAACAATATAAAAGCATTTAACTCATAAACATAAACCTTAGAGTGGTATTATTTGTAGCTTGTAGCTGGTGCACACACATGCTTTTCTTTCTATTTATTTTTTAATTGATTATTTTATTTACATTTCAAATATTATCCCCCTTCCCAGGTTTCCCTCCACAAGCCCCCTATCCCCTCCTTTCTCCCCCTTCCTCTATGAGGGTGCTCCCCCACCTGCCCACCCACTCCTGCCTCAGCGGCCTAGCATTTCCCTCTCCTGGGTCATCAAGTCTCCACAACAACAAGAGGATCTCCTCCCAGTGTTGCCAGATAAGG
This sequence comes from Uromys caudimaculatus, assembly GCA_028551405.1. Classification (NCBI taxonomy): domain Eukaryota; kingdom Metazoa; phylum Chordata; class Mammalia; order Rodentia; family Muridae; genus Uromys; species Uromys caudimaculatus. The sequence goes on from CM052705.1 coordinate 52,149,444, forward strand.
TCATCCTCTGCTACATATCCAGCTGGAGCCATGGGTCCCCCCTTGTGTACTCTTTGGTTGGTGGTTTAGTTCCTGGGAGATTTGGGGGTTCTGGTTGGTTGATATTGTTGTTCTTCCTATGACAAGTTCATCATTTTTTCTTCATTTCCTTATACAGAGACAGTGTACCTTTACTATGTATTTTCAGGCCATTGATGAGGACAGAATAACCAACAAAAAGGATTGTAGGTGACTCTTTCTCTTTTCCTGTCATATTTTTAGCTTAAGTAGCTTATGTGAATGGGCAAGTAACAAATGAAAAGACCATGACAAAGTTCCCTGGCTTCTTAGGTATTTAAAATGTTATTACCTTTTATTGTCTTTAAAACAGACTCTGAGCCATTTGGAAATGAGCATCTGTTTCATTTATTGTGAGGATCATATCTTTTTTCCTAACCAGTTTCAAAGAACTCACCTGAATTGGACAGAATGGATGACTGTATACCTCCAGGGTTCTCCTCATGCACATGGTCTATGTTAAACCACTTTAAACACAAACTTGAGCCTAAAAAGCTGCCTAAGCTATTAAGTCCCAGTTCTTTCAGAGAACATCATTCATTTCCCAGCACTCATACAAAGCAGTTAACAGCAGCATATAACTCCAACTCCAGGGGATCTGATGACCTTTTTGTGTCTTTCAGAACTCACTCATATGCATGCTATACACATATACACATACACATGTATAAAGTAAAAATAAATCTTTAAGAAAAGGCCCAGACTTATAAACTACTAAGAATTTCCTCACAGCATTAAGTGGAGCATAGGGATCTCCTGAGAGAGGTCACAAGCTGATGAACCTGCTCCTGGGGCAGAGGTCACATTGCTGAAAATTGAGGGGATTCACTACCATAGCCACTAACATTTGTAATCTGGAGACTTTCTCTTCAGAACCTAGTTTATTTTTAAGCTAATAGTTTTCAGGTCTGAGATTTGACTCAGACTTTAGTAGAACAGTATGATATATTATTGACCTATGTTCTCTTGAATACCAAACAACCAACCCTTGATTTATTTTTTCATTACAATCATAAAACAAGATTATTTTCTGCTAGTTTATCTTATCCATAAAACACTATAGGTTTTCATAAGGCAGGATACCCTGAATGACACTTTAACTTTACTGCCAGTCAGAGAATTTATGCGTACATACCCCTTGATGACTAAGCACTGCCACTTTATTTTTTGTTGCATTATACTGAAGCCAGTGGATGAAGTCGGTTCTTCGACAGCACCTTCCACCACTGTCCCCGATTTACAGAGGATGAGAATCATTGAGGTGCTTCATACTGCTTTGTAGCCTTGTATACAACATCACTCAAACCACAGAAGATTCTGAGACCTCATTTATGACAGTTTGTGCATGTATTCTTCTAGTATGACTATCTGGGCCTTTTGAGCTTCTTTATTTTCTATCTTTGACAGGAACACTCACATTTCCTGTTCATATTTCATGGTCTACCACTCTCTTCAATATCCTAAGAAAAATCGTAGTATGAAGTTATTGTTATTATTATGCATTTTCCACCAAAGACCACTTGGGCATGGGTTCAAACCAATAGAAACTATTAACTAACTCGTGACTATACTGTGCATTCAGGATGTAAGTATAGTCTCAACCCTTTGGCAGGGTGGACATTTAAGCCCAAAGTACACATTGTGTTGACACAGCTCAGTTAGCAAGAAAAGTGAGCCAGAACCAGAACTACAGAAGCCAGTTAGCAAGGTTTAGAGATTTCCCCAAAACTCAGATCTTTGCTGGATTATGTCTTTGTTGTCTATTTTCCAGGTGGTGCTGCTTACGTGCTGGGTTCCAAGGCCCGAATGTTACTTTCATCATGACTTCAGGTGTGCTAAGATCTGGGGTTCCACTAAGGTCTGGAGGCCTCTGTGTGTCATTGTTTCTTCTTTCATGATAGCCCATAGAGTCTTTTCTATGGTAAACTGTTCTAATATTAAGAGAGGTTTTTTTTTGTTGTTGTTTTGTTTTGTTTTTGAGAACTCCATCCTTGTTGTAACACATCTGGAAATCCAATCATTTCTAGTCCCCTGGGGAAGGCTAATGCTAGTCCCACTCATCATCTGTCACATCACACAAATATGTATTGGTCACCTTCTACAGTACCATTGAAATTGGTTTACTTCTATTACAATAAAATAGGTGCTTTCCAGACCGCGTGATATTGGAGCATATTATTGACTGAAAGAGTATGATACAATTTATTCTGATAAGCTACGCTTTCTTGCAAAGGGAAAAATTATCCAGCAGTTTAGTTTCACATATATAAAAACATAGATGTCCCTATATTAAGCCCCCTGGTCCAATTCATCTTACAATGGCTCTCATTGTCACACAGAACAACTTCTAGGACTGAGAATTAATCCTTCTCTAATCTCTTCTCCATAAAATGGTTAAGATATGAGCTCCATTCTCAGCTTCCTGAGCCCTACCCTTGTGGGAGATAAGCATCACTTTATATGCTGCCAAGGTTTTCACACTTAAAGTTTAATTGGTGATTAATCAACCTCAGAATTTTATTGTTTTTTCTTCTTCCAGAACACTGAATAACCCACCCAATTCTACAGTTCTTGAGAATATTTTCTTAGCTAAAACATTGCACCTGTCAGTGCAATTCCCTCTGTCTCTAGAGGTCTTGTAATCATTTCCTCTGTGGCTAGGAATTATCCATGCTCAGTTCTATGTGTGATCACTGATGGATTCAGTGACAGCCAGTCAAGAGGGTCATGAGGCTCCAGTAACTCTTTTCAGAGTCTGTTTCCTTGAATCCTTTCTGACATAAATTCTGTCAGATTTCCAGGCAATAGACTCTGATGTGGAGATTTGCATGCACGAAATGTAGTGGGGATTACTTTTCAAATCTGCATCTGGGGACCTTAAAAGAAACAGAAAAGAAGTAAAGGGAAGTTACTCAACTCTGATGTGTTGCCACCGAAGCTGCAGGGGAAGGCATGCTGAGGTCTAGAGTCCAAGAGACTTTCAACTTTGTTCTGATTTGAGGCAAGAGGACCAGCTCCTTTTACTTCATCAGTTACCATTCACAAGATACTGAAGGGATCAGTATTGGCTCAGGACCTCTAAGACCAAGTTCTCAGTGCCAAGGAGATTTATTTACCCCAGAGGGACAAAGGGCAGGGAATAAGACACAAAGACAGGAGATAGAAAACAGAGAGAATGGGGCAAAGGAACAAGGGATATGTGTGTGTGTAGGGTGGGGGGTAGCAGGATTGTCAAAGGACTACAAAGGACTGTCTCTGGACAGAGAAAAGACAGATCTGGCCCATAGGCAAAGGGCACTTTATAAAGGTAAAAGGGAAGCTCCCATGTTAGAATTGGGCATGTTTGTTAGGTGAGCCAAAAGGGGTCTTTTAATTGCTGGGCCTTAAGACTTTGATTGGGGTGGTAGAGGGGTGGGATCGAGAGATGGCTCAGAGGTTGAGAGCACTGACTGCTCTTCCAGTGTCCTGAGTTCAATTCCCAGCAACCACATGGTGGCTCACAACCATCTCTAATGAGATCTGATGCCCTCTTCTGGTGTGTCTGAAGAAAGCGACAATGTACTCAAATAAATAAAATAAATCTTTAAAAAATAAACAAACAAACAATAAAAGACTTTGATTGGTGGACTTTGGTAGTCAGCCTCAGGAGAAAAAAGTGTCCAAATTAGGGAATAGACCTTGGAGGCTGGTCTTAGAAATGTAATCTGATGGGTATTAGCAAGGCAGAGGGAATGGGGGAGAAGGGCTGACAGAGCCATGTTTCCTCGGGCTAGCTAGAGTCCCTTAAGATACAGCCTATCCTAGAAAGAAATCATAGTGGGAGTCAAAGCAAATTTCTTAAATCTCTGAAAACGTCCAACTAAGAGATTGTTCCTTTTTTTTTTTTTTTTTTTTGATTTTTCGAGACAAGGTTTCTCTGTGTAACCCTGGCTGTCCTGGAACTCACTCTGTGGGCCAGGCTGGCCTCGAACTGATATTGTTCAGGAAGGTTGTGGGAAGGATGGGCAGTAGCTGCACACTGAGGCATCTACTTCTTATGTTTTCAGAATGGTTTTAGAGAATGCCATCCCAAAATTTTAAAACTATTCCTAGTGTTCATTTGTCCATTTGTTTGGTCATTTGTAAAAGTGAAATGTATAAAGTGAAATTAAACTTGACATTATATCCCAGAAACCTTAACTGTGAGCAGCAAAATTACTTAACTTTTCACACATCAGCGCTTTTCCTGCAGTAAAGCAGTGACACTAGCCGTATGCCAATCTAGAATGAGACAAGGTGATGAGGGTTCAAAGCCAGAGTCATTCTGCTCTCTGAAACAGCATGATTTTCCCTGACTACTGGGTTGAATACTAAATTAGAGTTTCATGTTTGGCATGCATACCAATTTGGTTTGAAGCACTTAGTCCTGTGTGGCATTTAGAGGTGCTATTTTATGTGCTTGTTTATTTATGGCACCATTTGTTTATAATAAAAAAGCAATAGCTAAAGGTGCATCTAACCTCACAGTTTTGAATTTGAATGAAAACATTATATTTATGAAATATACTTCTATGAATTTTCACAAATAAATACTTATGAGAAAAACATCAAAATGAAATAAATGCCAACAGAATACAAGAAATAGAAGAGAGAATCTCAGTAGCAGAAGATACCATAGATAACATCGTCACAACAGTAAAAGAAAATGCAAAATGCAAGAAGCTATTAACCCAAAACATCCATGAAATCCAGGACACAATGAGAAGACAGAACCTAAGGATAATAGGTATAGAAGAGAATGAAGATTCCCAATTTAAAGGACCAGCAAATATCTTCAACAAAATTATAGAGGAAAACTACCTCGACCTAAAGAAAGAGATGAACATAAATATACAAGAAGCTTACAGAACTCTGAACAGATTTGACCAGAAAAGAAATTCGTCCTGTCACATTATAGTGAAAACTCCAAATACACAAAACAAAGAAAGAATATTAAAAGCAGTAAGGGGAAAAGGTCAAGTAACATATAAAGGCAGACCTATCAGAATTACACCTGAATTCTCACCAAAGACTATGAAAGCTAGAAGATCCTGGGCAGAACTCATACAGACCCTAAGAGAACACAACTGCCAACCCAGGCTGCTATACCCAGCAAAATTCTCAATTACCATAGATGGTGAAACCAAAATATTCCTTGACAAAACCAAATTTACACAATATGTTTCCACAAACCCTGCCCTACAAAGGATAATAAATGGTAAACGTCAACTCAACGAGGGAAACCACACTCTAGAAAACACAAGAAAGTAATCTTTCAACAAACTGAAAAGAAGATAGCCACACAAACCTAAAAGTTACATCGAAAATAACAGCTACCAACAGTCACTATTCCTTAATATCTCTTAACATCAATGGACTCAATTCCCCAATAAAAAGACATAGACTGACAAATTAGATCCATAAAGAGGACCCAGCATTTTGCTGCATTCAGGAAACACACCTCTGGGATAAAGACAAACACTACCTCAGAGAAAAGGGCTGGAAAACAAGGTTCCAGGCAAATGGTCCCAAGAAACAGGCTGGAGTAGCCATTCTAATATCGGTTAAAATTGACTTTCACCCAAAAGTCATCAAAAAAGATAAGGAAGGACACTTCATACTCATCAAAGGAAAAATCC
>CM052705.1:52155657-52175459 GCA_028551405.1 Uromys caudimaculatus
CAGACCCTCAGAAAAATGGACATAATACTACCTAAAGACCCAGCTATACCTCTCCTGGGCATATACCCAGAAGGTGCTCCAACATGTAATAAAGACACATGCTCCACTATGTTCATAGCAGCCATATTTATAATACCCAGAAGCTGGAAACAACCCAGATGTCCCTCATCAGAGGAATGGATACAGAAAATGTGGTACATTTACACAATGGAGTATTACTCAGCTATTAAAAACAATGACTTAATGAAATTTGCAGGCAAATGGATGGAACTTGAAAATATCATCCTGAGTGAGGTAACTCAGTCACAAAAGAATGAACATGACATGTACTCACTGATAAGCGGATACTAGCCCAAAAGTTCAGAATACCCAAGTTTCACTTAACAGCAACTGCTGGACTGAGAGTGAGGTCCCAGATGGAGGAGTTGGAGAAAGGTCTGAAGGAGCTGAGGGAATTTGCAGACCCATGGAGGGAGCAAGAGCGTCAATGGGCCTGACACCCCCCCCCCGTCATTCTGGAGTTTGGACCACTAACCAAAGAATACACATGTATGGACCCATGGTTCGGACCACATATGTGGCAGAGGATGGCCTCGATGACCATCTGGGAGAGAGGAGATGCCCTTGGGCCTGAGGATGTTAGAGGCCCCAGTAAAGGGGAATGTCAAGGTGGGAATATGGGGATGGGTGGGCGGGTGGGTGGGAGGTGGAATTCCCTCATAGAGTGGAGAGGATAGGGTGTTTCCAAAGAAGAGACCCAGAAAAAGGGAAACATTGGAAATGTAAATAAAGCATCAAAAAAAATAATAAAATAAAAAATAAAATAAAATAAAATAAATGAAACAATAAAGAGAACAAATTCCATCACTTCCCAAAAATTTCTTTTAGACTTTGTGTATTGGGAACACAGCAGTCTGTTGTCTGGCCTAGTTGGATTAGATTTTCCAAAGTGTCCTGTGCAGTAACTTCTGGATTATGTGAACTGTAGATTGTCTCTTGTAAAGTCAAAATTTGAGATGTATTAATTCATGAATGAATACCTTGTTTCTCTTTGTGACTGTGTAATAGAATGTGTTTATCCATTATGGGCTTGTCTTCACTTGTCTCTTTTGTCTGTACTGAGGAGTTTGCTGGGTTTTCTCTTACTGTGATGTTGTGCAAAGCTTTAGAACAGAATACAGGTTGATTCCGGACTTTGTATGAGTCAAGATTTTCATTTTACATTGGTAAATACTTACAAATTGAATTCCCATTTCATATCATAATAATATGTTAAATTTATAGTAAATTGGCAAAAACCATGTTTAAAAGTGAATTCTTATCATCAGGACATAGCAGTTGTACTTGCTAATGCCCTCTTTAGATTTTGGTATTGTTTGTTACTTCATGTTTTCACTGATAGTAAAACTGTTTTCACTTTGACTGTAAACTATGTTTTACCTCATTTAGTCTTGTGCTGACAAATTTTTAAACCTCTGCTGTGCTGTGTGGTTCTGGGCATCCTATATATTCTCAGATATTGGTGCAGGTATATGTTGTATTTCAGTAATCAAAGCATTCATTATACTTCTTGAATGTTTTCTACAGCTCCATGTGTTTCAGATGGATTAGAAGTGTGCATAGTTCACACAGAACAAGGGGTGAACTTGTATCTTCTCCTCTTCAGGCACAAGACTGCAAGATCTCAAAGATACCTATTCCAGGTTTCTCTTCCAATTCAAAAAAATAAATAAATATCATCTTACTCTCTCATACTGCTGCATAGTTTCCCTTGTAGAGCCCAACATCATGGCTTAAATGTTTAAAGAAAATATGGAGAAATTAAATCACAGAAATTCCTTTATAATCTTTAGTATTTTGCCTTTTTTTTCTTATAAGGACCCCCTCCTTTTTGTTTCTTTTCTTTACACAGAAAGTGATTTTTTCCACCAGTTTTAGATGTCCAAATGAACACTCTTGTACTGCAGAGGTCTTAGCCTTGGGGAGCAGTTGTTGAAGTGGGAATGCAGGAGCTCACTAGGCAACATCTCCAGGCAGAAGAATGTGTTTCCTATAGGTTATTTTGATGCTCTTGTCTGCAGGTAAGTGTCTCAAGTGTACTTGTTCATGTCAAGGATAGGAAGCAGGGTGATTGAATATCATAATTAACTTTTTTTCAAAAATTTCCCAGAGTTACCAGCTGTGTTTTATTGTAAATAGCCTGCAAAGTGCTTCCTTTATCACTAATGGATATTCTCAATTCTCTGTTTACCCACATTCACGCTGGCAACATCTGGTTAGTTTGATCTTGAAGTTTCTTGCCATGGCCCTGTATGAACTCTAGAACCATAAAGAAATGTAGGTAGCCTTCTAGGGTAAATTGTGAACCTTTCAGTTGTTGATTTTCTCTCTCATCTGTCACATCTGGACTTGGGGATTAAGTTCTGTTCCCTCATGCACACACTTTCAGACTTATTTAAGTATTTAGTGTTTTCGTTTCAAATGTACCTAGACTAGAAATTACTTTTCTTTAATTTGAAAGCATATGTGTTTGTTTGTGTGTTTGTGTGTGTGTGTGTGTGTGTATGTGTGTGTGTACTATTTAATAAAGAAAAATTAAACACTGACATGATTTTATAGTTATTTAAAATCTGTCCTATAATATTACACCTAAATAAGGAATGCAATTAAATTAGTTTGCAAATGTCACCATTTACTGGGAATATGTCATGAGCTAAAGGTGAACGCATGATAAATGAGCTTAGAGGAAGCATTTAATTTCCTGCCAAACTTTTCTGAGAAGTTCTTGTAAGTGTCTTTCATCAGATCATTTTCTTTTATCTCACAAAGTCTCATGCCTCATTCTGAGTGAAGCTACCCTTTTCCCCTTTAACCCAAAGTCCTCAGCTCAACAGTAAATAGGCAGGTCCCTTTGAAAAGATCCTTTTAAAATGTTTGTTCAAATACATTTAGACCAAAAGGCCCCATTCACACCAGAAGTATGGTATTCTAGCTTCTTGCTGCAAATGGAAACAAGACAGTCATCTACATCAACAACATTAGATACAAACACTCTGGAAATTTCATTGTGCCATAGCTGACATAATCATAAGGAAGAAAGACATTTCACAGAGAAGGGCCATCGTAATGCTGAAAATGTACTACATGGAAAAATTGCTGTCTGAACTTAGTCACTGAATCTAAACTACAGACAGGACTGCACAGTCTAACATTGGTAGGTCAACTGACTTTGTCTTATGTCTCTGTTGTGGGTACCTCTAAAGTATTCACTGCCTCAGGCTTCCTGTTCACTAACAGCTGGGTTTACTTACCATCTTGCCCTTAGGTCTGAACATCACTCCAAGCTATTAAATTGTTAATACTTTGATACTGAGACAAAGTAAAATACTTTAAATCTTTAGGGTTTATTTGGTAAGGAGGCTAAAATTCACATCAGTGACAGGAGACAAAAAAAAAAGTCTCTATTGGTGGCTGGTTTTTTCTTTTATTATTGATATAAAGAATGTCGCTCTGATTTCCCTCTTATATGTTATTATTTAGTAGAGAACATTAAAACACTTTAGGTTATGGGGATCATCTCTGAGATTATATAGGGATCATAATGTGTGAACATTAAAGTTAGTCAAGAAAGAGACAGTAACATTCAAACTGGCTTCAGTAGTGGGCACCCATGAGAACTGACATTTCCACCAGCAAGAGAACTTCGGGAGTCCAGGTCACCACACAGGACAGGAATGGGTCAAGAAATCTCTAGAGGTGAAATGGAATCTGAAGGTCTATTATCACATCCAGGTAAGGTCTCTACTCTGTAAAGCTGCAACTCTGAACAAAGAGCTTCAAGGAGCAGCAGCAATTTACCATCTTAGGCAAATACAGTGTCAATCTTATCTGTGGTTAGCAGATGTTGAATGAGCATTCTTTGAGGTTAACTTAAGGTAGAGATGCTCTAAGTGACAGACATATTTGGGAACTATATTTACCGTGATTGACTGTAAGAGCTTGAGTTTGGCACTCTGCCTTGGGGTTAATGGTCCTGGCCTGCTGTGAAAAAGCAATCAGTGTGAAGCCATTTTTAGCCACTGTGCAGGAGTGATGTTAACCCATTCACATGATGGTTATTCTCCATTGGTCATTTCAGCAAAGAAAAAAGTAGAGAAGTTGCTCATCCTTACACCATCTTATTTCAAAGGACAAGCATCCAACCCTGTTCTAAAGAAGTTCCATAAAAGCATTCACTGCTACAGTGATATTTTGGGATCTCTCAAACTGAGAGATCTGATTCCGAGTAGACATTTCTGTTACTCATTCCAGCCCCAGGGTGGTTCCTTCCATTATCTTCCTACTCCATGGGGACTGATTTGTTGACTGTTGGTCCAGTGAGTGTGTTATTGGTATGATAAAGAAGATAAGAGGCATATGGCCTTCATAAGCAGAGCAATTTTTGATATAAGCTTAAAATAATCAGAGTTCATAGGTGGACTTATTTGGAGAATGAAACCAGAACTTTGCAGATGCAGATAAGATTAGTTCAGTTTATCAGTAGTGAAGATACATTATTTATATTTTACTAAGTAGTTTGGGGAAAGCACATGAGATAAACTGTTTGATGTTATGTATTTTACTTGAAAATATTATATAACAGAATCATTCTGAGGGCATTATTGTATACTGTATAATTCTAAACAATAACAAATATATTTTGAGTGTGAAGATTATTGCCATGACCAAGCAACAATTATAAAGGACATTTGATTGGGGCTGGTTTACTGATTCTGAGGTTCAGTCCATTATCATCATGGCAGGAAGCATGGGAGCAGGAGCTGAGAGTTCTACATCTTGTTCCAAAGGCAAACAGGAGAAGACTGACTTCCAGAAACCTAGGGGGTGGATCTCAAAGCTCACTAACTACCACAGTGACATATTTTCTCCAACAAGACCACACCTATTCCAACAAGGTCACACTTCCTAATAGTGCTATTCCCTGAGCCAAGCATATTCAAACCACCACATTCCACTCCCTGGCCCCCATAGGCTTGTTCAAACATATGAGTCTATGGGGGGCATACCTAGCCATAGCATAATGCAAAATACATTTAGTCCAACTTCAAAAGTCCCCATAGTCTATCATAGTCTCAACAATGTTTGAAAGTCCAAAATTCCAAAATCTTTTCTGAGATTTATCCAATAGCATAACTGTAATCTCCTATAAAATCAAAATAAAAAAGCAGATCACATAGCTCCAACATCACAGGATACACATTAACATTCCAAAATGACATAGTGAGGAAATCCTGGATAAAAACAAGATCAAAAACCAGCCAGGAAACTCCAAACTCTGCATCTCCATGTCTAATGTCAAAGCATTCATCAGATCACCAATTTCTTTCTACTTTGATGACTGGAACACATTATTTTTTTCTTTAGGCTGTTTACACTCCCTGCTAGCAGCATTCCTCAGGTCTTTCCTCAAGGATCAGGCAACTCTAACATCTTGGGATTTCCAATGCAACTTCAACTTTGCAGCTTCTTGTTCCAATGTCTGGGTTCCTCCAAAGGACTTGAGTCACATCTCCAACTATGCCTCTGTAGCACCTCAGGGTCTGGTTGACTCCACTCCACTGCTGCTGCTGTTCCTGGTTGTCATTCCAGATACTGGCATCTGTAACAAGCTAGGGTTTCTCCTCTCATAGGCTCCCTTTAGGGGGCCAAGCCTCAACTTCTTTGCATGAGACCTTCAGTCCTGGGTTATCAACTACAGCTAAGGCTGGACTTTCACTAATGGCCTTCTTTGGCTTCACAGAGTGCCAAGCCACAGCTGCTTTCTATGACCCTTTCATACCTTCAAAACCAAAACCACCTTAGTGATTCCAAGCTGAATTATCAAATCAAGCTGAATCATGAGGTACAATCTTGGCTCTCTCTGGAACACAGCTTCTTGGTGCTCTCAGAAAACACTTCTCTGATTTCACTTTGGGGATGCTGGTCTCTTCTTCATCAATGCTAATTTCTTAGCTCCAGCTAACCAGCATCATCAATTGTCCCAAAAGTGTCCTTCCAGTCTTGATTCTAAAGCCAGTACTGCATGACAGAAGCTGATGAATTTGCTCTTTACTGGAGTTGGAACATGGCTCCTTTGTTCTATTACATTAACACCAGCTTTCTGTTTTCTAAATCTTTCACTGCCTAGGCTTGGCTGTCCTGGAATTCGTTCTGTAGATTGTCCTTGAACCCATAGGTCCACAGGGCTCTGTCTCCTGATTAAAGGCCTGTACCACCATGCCTAGACCTCAGCTTTTTTTCTAGTTGGGACCTTGCTCTGTATCAGGCTGGCCTTGAACCAGGTAGGGATATGCTTGCCTCGGTCTCCTGGGATTAAAGTGTGTACCATCATGCCTGGGCCTAATTCCTCAAGATCTGGATCAAAAGCTTGTGTCTTTTAGCCTCAAGATCTGGATCACAGTTGTGCTATTTCTGGATTGTAGTTCATTTCAGATTAAAAGTCCCAATGAAAACAATAACCAAGTCCCTTGCTTAACTGCAAAAGCATAAACAATAACCTTAGCAGCGTGGGATATTGCCTCAAGATTACCACTTCCTTAGTCTGTTTATCTCCTTGAACACAGGATTCAGATCCATTCTACTTCCTGGCACCCCTTTATTCTTTTAACCATACATTTTGTAGTTTTCCTTTCCAAGCTTGCTCCTTTTTATTAACAGACTTTTCATAGGAACCACATAACAAAATTTATACCAGACTGTTTGGAGACTTATGAGTAAATTGAAGAAAATAACCAAGATCCTCAGAAATTATTAATATGTTAATTACTATATTAATTACTGTGTAAGTATTTGGCATGCATTCAGGTGTGTATAGATACATCTATAGAAACTTGTGTGGAGTCTGTACATTTCTATACATGCATGTGGAGTCTGAGGTTGATACTGAGAAGCTTGCAAAGGGTCTCCCGACCCCAGAGCTCATAGGTATTGCTGTAATTCACCACCAGCTTGATCTAGGAATCCTATCCTTTTCTTCTGAAGCTAGAATTTCAGTTGAGCCACAACAGCCTAGGTTCTGGGATTTAAATTTCTTTCTGTTGCTCAAGCAGTAAGTGTTATTTATTTTTATTTTGTTAACTTTTTGTGTGCCTTGGTATTTTACCAGCATGTATGAGAATGTCTGAGCAGTGGCTATTCTTCCAAAGGAGCTGGGTTCTATTTCCAGCACTCACATGGTATGTAACTCTCAACTCTCTGTAACTCTAGTTCAGACAGTGATACCTTCCTTAATAGCTTTCCAGTTTAATTTTTGAAACATGTCTTTCACTGAACAAGGAGTTTAACAATTCAGCTCAGTGTGATGGCTAGGAATCTTCCATGATGTTCCTGTTTCTACCTCCCCAGTGCTAAGACTACAGGTAAGTGTTGCTGTACCTGGCATTTTTCATGCATGTTGGTAGTCCAACTGAAGTCTATGTGCTTAAATGGCAAGTACTTTACTGAGTGAGCCATCTCTCCATCCCAGTACTGACTTTTAAGAAAGATGTACAGTCTATCTTCATAGTTTGCTTCTGCTACTAAGAGAAACCAAGCTGTAAAATTTTACTGAGATATCCATATATAATCAGATTTTTATTGTACAGAAATACTTCACATTTGGCGTTAAGTACTGGCTAAGAACCACTGACACCATCATTCTGATACCCACTGACCACATCTTGATATCTAGAAGCAACCATATAATTTCCAATAAAACGGTTTCTTAGACATTATACCCGTGTTATGTTAGACAAGTCATTTAATAATCCTTTCTTCTCTTTAAAAAATGAACAACAGTGATTATAATAATACCTATTCTCAAAGTCTTAACGAGATTAAAGCAATAATTGTATTGATTGTTTTGTGTCAACTTGACACAAGCTAGAATCATTTGGGAAGAGAGACTCTCAGTTAAAAAGAAAATTTGCATATTTGTGTCTAGCCAAGTCTACATGGAATTTTCCTGAGTGAAGGTTGATGTGGGAGGTAACAGTTCACTGTGGACAGTGCGAACCATTCACTGATGGTCCTGGGTGTTATATAAAAGGCTGAGAAAGCCATGAGAAGCAAACCAGAAGTAGCACCCCTCCATGGCCACAGCATCAGTGCTTGCCTTTAGTTCCTGCCCTGACATGCCTCAAGTATTGGGCTCTGAAAATGAAATAAATCTTTCTCCACAAGTTGTTTTTGGTCATGGTGTTTATCACAGCAATAGGGATTTAACTAAGATATAAGTTCAGGAAAAAAGTTCTAGTAAAAGTCTTGGCAAAGAAAGTGCTACAAATGTGACCTGTCAAATTAGGAAAACAACAGTCTATTGAATAATTTCAGTTATGAAACTGTGGAAGTCACAGAGTCCCTCTCAAGGGTTTATGGAATTTTTACACGATCAGTAATATAAACACAATTCACAATTCTTTATGTCCCTCAGCTACACTTAAACAGGATTGTAAAGGAATGATGGACTACTCTGTCTCTTTGACAATGAAATTTAAAATCAAAAGGGTCAAACAAATCAGAAATTCCATCCCATATCAGACTTCTTGTAAGTAAAATAGACACAGAAAAACCATTTAAGCTGACTTGGAATTTTGTATGATTTTTACCATCATCAAATATTTAGGGAGAAAATGTTTTATTTTTGATTTTAGAAAAGTTTTCTTTTGACATATATATTTCCATCAAAATTTTATGTATAACAGTAATTTTGTTAAAAGAAGTTCCTTAGCATTTTTTGAGTAGCTATATCTATTGGAAGAATTGATTTTTAAATTAATGTTCTATAAAAGAGAAAAGAATTTCTATACTTTCCCATTAAAAACATAAATTTTTACTTAATTTTGGCTTAAGTGTACTTTTAGAATTATATATGGCCATGTATGTGTGTATGATTGCACAAAATGGTAATCACTTTAATGTAGTTTAATGTAATTTGTAACATTCATATCAGAACTAAAGAGAATTTAATAGTCAGTAGGCTAGCTTAATTCTTTGCAATGAATTGCAATATACTGTGGTTCTGTGAATGACTACTAATTAAGAAATTTGCTCAATTGGCATGTTTCAGCTTTCAGTAAGATATGTAAATTAAGTAAATTGTGCTTTTTATTAATTAAAATTAAAAGTAAGAAACTTTTCCTTCCAATTAATTGACTTCATAACAAACAGAATAATATAGAAATATTTTCAGATAGATTTAGGTATCATTCTACTTATACTTGCTTTCCTATATGTATTTTGAAAATATGTGATACTTTATATCTTACAAAATATTAAGCCCCTTCTTACATGGAAAAACAACAGATATCCCCTGTGAATTAGAACGAAAGTGGCTAGTGGGATATATAGCAGGAGAGGTAACCAGATACATCACTCCAGGTAGACAAAGGAGCATATGGTACACTTCAGAGATAAGGATCATTTCTCAAAGAACAAATATTATATGATTCTACTAACATGATTTATGTAGAGAAGGAGAATTCAAAGAGGAGAGGACAATAGAAATAGGAGAGAAGTGGGAAGAAGTAGGAGTGTGATATTATCTGCCTATGAATAATTTGCCTGAAGCAGAAAAAAAAAAGAATAGGACAAAGAAAATCAAGTCTGCATACCCTGGAGTTACCCAAGATAATATCATTTGGCTATGCAAAACAAAGGCTAGATGGTGTATTTATACCTCATACTTAAATCTAAAAAAAATACATTTATTGTATTATATACCATTATTATTATATTACTTAAATTTAGTAATATTGAATACAGCTATTCTAAAAGGTATTCTAATTCTGCCTCATCATGGATAATAAAATGTCATGTATGTTTCATGTACTGCTCAGAGATTCTGAAGAGAGACTCAAAAATGATAACCAAGAATGAGCTCATCCTTCTATTTGTCTGTACCACCATGTGACATTAGTGGAGTAATATGCAGGTGTTAAACAACCTATAGATAATATGCTGTGTCTTTAATGAAATAGATTCTCAGTAGAAGTCAAGGTACCTAAATAATTATGCAGATGATACATCATGAATGTATATCTGTAATTCAAGTGAGTATAAGATACAAACCTAATTTCAAAATAAAACAATGTTAGGCTGTTTTCTAGTTCAATTTCCATTGAACAAAAAGCAAATTAAGGGAGAAAGGTTTCATGTGAGTTTAAAATGTGAAGATACTCTCCACCATTTCAGGGGCATTACAGTAGGAAGACCATGAGACATCTGATCATATTAAATCACCAGTCAAGACCAGAGGCAACTAAAGGCTTACTTGCACATGCTCTTACTCTACCTAGGTAAGCAAAGTTGTAGTATTCTATAACATCTGAAATAGTTGAGATTATCTTAAGTATGGATTTCCTCTATGGGCAATGCCAAGTACATTGGCCTTGTAATTTCTGTCTGAAAATACAGACCTTGATGATAAGATTTTAAAATGATTAAAAACATATCATTTCAAAGTCATACTGTGGGGGCTAACTAAATGCATTTTAAAGTTTTTTTAACCTGTTTTTATTTTTTCAGCTTTTGTCTACTTTTATTTTCCCAGAAACATATTCAAAAGTCTTATAATTATTTTTATTACATATTTGTTTGAATTACTTTTTAAATAGAGAAATAATTTTATCTGGGTATATAAATATGTATTATTATGTGATGAGAATGTCTGGGAACTTATGGACAGGCATGGACCTATAGCCTCTCCTATTTATTACAAATATTAAGAAGACACACTTTTAATATGGAAAGTGCACAGCGTTTAGGCTTTCATGAATCTACTGTGTCTTAGTACAGATTGATAAAAAGTGATGAAATAGTAGGAGGGAGAATATTTTCTAACTGCCAGTTGTCTTGTAACACTTTATGATGCACTTTATTTTCTAGTAGTACTTGAAAAGTATGGACAAATATAATATTATGGGCTAATTTACCTACAGTCTAGACTAATAGGATGTCTCAAACAGATATCCTATATAAATATCTACATAAATATAAATATTTACATTATTTTGTGTGTATCTTCATGTTTTAGCACTGTAATATGTGTTGGAGGTATGTACATACTGTGGGTGTCAACTAAATGCTTTTAAAGTTTTTTTTTTACCTGTTTTCATTTTTCCAGCTTTTGTCTGCTTTGTTTCCTGAGAACATACTCTTGGCTTTCTTCAGATAGCTAGGACAGGAGATGATCTTCCTGCTGACACCTACAGCTACAAGTCTTTGGATCTTGTAGCTCCTATTTACACCCTTGGACAGGAAGCCCTTGGCAAGTAGCTATCAAGGAAGAATATGAAGTCTTGCCTCCTTTGCCTTAAGCAAAGAAACACTACTAGGACATGATTCAGAATGCAAGATCAGGATGAAATTATTCTTTCAGACTTTGCCAGACATATTTTTACATGGCTTCTTCCTTTTTTCAGTTACCCAATGAATAATGATATTTTCTTTGAGTGTAACTGACAACATCTCTGAACTTGGAAGGAGTGACAACAAGAAAGCTTTAAGATTGTCCAAAATACAGGTAGATAGATAGATAGATAGGTAGGTAGGTAGGTAGGTAGGTAGATAGATAGATAGATAGATAGATAGATAGATAGATAGATAGATAGATAGATAGATAGATAGATGATAGTAGGTTGGTGGGTCGACAGACAGTCCGTGCAGTTAACAATGCACAGTATAAATAATGTTAGTTTCCTTAGTGAGTTAAAAGACAGCCTGATATATGAAATCGTGACCTTCCTCCCTCCCTCTGTCTTGTGGTGTGTGTCTCTGTGTGTAGCTGGTCTGAGATGGTGAACAACTATTGTATAACTGTTCAGCACAGTTAACATGGTAGTTCTCACTTGGCTTTTCACAAAACTTCTTACATAGTAGTTTTGCTTCTTAAACTCTGATATCTTACACCAGAACAATGTTGAATCATATGGCAAGCTTAGATATTAGTATACATGTAAAGAAATGGCCCAGTAAGAGTCATCTTTAGATACATGCTTAGCTAAATATCGTGTGGAAAACAAGGATCACTCACCTTATTCTAAACTGAGTTACGGTACTAGGTTGAGAGACTTTACAGAGCCTTGCTTCCCTTTACCAATGGTGTAATGCAGGGTGTCTAATGAAACACATTCCAACCTTGAGATGTCTGCAAGTAGTACGTCAGAGTTGCAGTAAACATAGTATTAAAAACCCTGGCTATTATATAATATTTGATAAGAGTTGCAATGAGACAATCATGACTACTTTTTTTGTTGTTGTTGTTTTTGTTTTCAACACAGAATTTCTCTGTATAACCTTGGCTGCCCTGGAAACTCACCAGAGTGGCCTCAAACTCAGAAATTCACCTGCCTCTGCCTCCCAAGCGCTGGGAATAAAGGCATGCGCCACCAATGCCTGGCCATTACTTCTTAATAACCTAATACAGTGCCAGTAGAACAGAAATCTGGGATGTACCAGGGCCAGTCTCTATGCATCATATTGGGAGGTAGTAACAGTCAGCCACTGTGTCTATAAAAGCCACTTTGAAGTTCAAGTCCTAATTTTGTCAGGGGATGAGTTTTTATAAACCACATAGCCCTCTCCTCTATATCCATTACATCCTGCAAGTATTTGGAAATTTGACATTCTAATTCCTATATTAAGTAAATTAATCCTATATTAATTCTTTTTCCTACATATACTGGAAACAGGACTGCTTATTGCCTCAAATAGCCTGATGCTGTTGGAAACAAATTCTGCATTACAGGTGGATGCTTAGGGCCGTGTGAGATTAAGTATCCCGTCATATTCACGCAATCTGGACAGGGATGGATGTGGGATTCAGACCCCAGTCTGGAGCTTCACCCTGTGCCCTTTCCACTTTACCAGACTATCTACAATATTTGCTTCCCCGAGAGGTTGTCATGAAAATACAATTCTAAGAAATTCATCATTTTTTAATCTTCACTTTTCACCAGCAAATATATTTCTGGTTGTGATAACTGTAATCTGCAGACTGCTACATATTAATACCAACTGACACTGGTTTGTTTTCAGGTGTTCATTTATGCAGTGTGAATGAAGTCAGCTGTGGCAAAGTGACAGGAGAGAGAATTTCTTACGCCTCATTAGTGGAACATACAGCAGCAATCAATTGTTGCGTTTAATAGTCACCACACATGGGAGATAGAGATTTATTTCAGCCAAAGAATTAAACTTGAAAACAACAGTGAAAAAGCGAAAGACTAAAGGAGGTCACAGCAAAAAGCTTCTAAAATAATTTAGCTTTCAACAAGTTTTATAAAATTTTTCTAAATTGTACATGAATATAAACATACATACATACTTACATACACACATACACACATATAATCATGAGAACTATATATAATTTCTTCTACCTTTGAATTTTTAATTAATTAATTTATTTGCAACCCAAACACTGTCCCCACTCCCAGTGCCCCCTCCCAGACTCCCTACCCCTATCTACCCTCCTCTTCTCCTCTGAAAGGCCTCCTGGGTATGCCTCCATCTTAATGCATGAAGTATCTGTAGAGTTAGCTATATCCTCTCCCACTGCAGCCAGACAAAGCAGCCCTATGTCCAGCATGTGTATGCTATTTAGTTGGTAGCTCAGTCTCTGAGATCTGCCCAGGGACCAGGGTAGTTGACTCTGTTGGTCTTTCTATAAAGTTCTTATCCTCTTCATAGCCTTCAATTCTTCCTCCAGCTCTTCCATAAGAGTCCCTAAACTCTGTCCAATGTTTGAAATGTTTGGATGTGGGTATCTGTACCGGTTTCAGTCAGCTGCTGGGTGGTGCCTCTAAGAGGACTGTTATGCTAAGCTCTTTCCTGTCTGCAATCATAACAGGGTATCATTGATAGTGTCAGGGATTGGTGCTTGCATGAGATGGGTCTCAAATTGGTCCAGTTATTGGTTGGTTATTCCTTCAGTTTCTGTTCCATCTTTGTCACTGTATTTCTTTTAGAGAGGACAAATTGGGGGTTGAAAGTTTTGTGGGTGGGTTGGTGTCCTTATCCCAGCACTGGGGTCCTGCCAGGCTAAAAGAAGTGGCCTTTTCTGGTTTCATGTTCCCTGTTAGGCATCCCATCTAAGATCACCTACATTGACTCCTGAGAGCCTCTCCTATCCTAGGTCTCTGGAGCTTCCTAGAGATTCCTCACAGTCCCCATCCTAGGCCGCTGTAGATTTCCATTCTTTCCCCTGTCCTTCTGGCCCTCTCTCCTGATTCTCCATACACCTGATTTCGACCCCTCTTCTTTCCCCTTCCAGTCCCCTCTACCAAAAAGTTCCCTTCTTTGCTCTGCCTCCTATGACTTGTGTATCTGGTTTTACATTGAGATCCTTGATCCATTTGGTCCTGAGTTTTGAGCAGAGAGACGAATGTGAATCTATTTGCACTCTTCTACATACATACATCTGTTAGACCAGCACCATTTGTCGAAGATGCTTTTCTTTTTCCACTGTATGGTTTTGGATTCTTTGTCAAAAATCATAGGTCCAGAGGTGTGTGGGTTTATTTCTGGTTCTTTGATTCGATGCCATTGATCAATCTCTCTGTTTCTATCCCAATACCATGGAGTTATTATCACTATTGCATTGTAGTACAGCTTGAGATCAGGGATGGTGATACCTCTAGTAGTTCTTTTATTGTTCAGGATTGTTTTAGTTATTCTGGGTTTTTTGTTTTTCCATATGAAGTTGCAAATTGCTCTTTCACAGTCTATGAAAAATTGTTTTGGAATTTTGATGGAAATTGGATTGAATCTGTAGATTGCTTTTGGAAAGATGGCCATTTTCATGATGTTAATCCTACCAATCCACGAGACTGGGAGATCTTTCCATGTTGTGATATCTTCTTCAATATTTTCTTCTTCAGGGATTTGAAGTTCTTGTCCTACAGATCTTTCACTTGCTTGCTGAGTTACACCAAAATATTTTATATTACTTGTGGGTATCGTGAAGGGTATTGTTTCTCTGATTTCTTTCTCAGCTCATATATCATTTGAATAATAGAGGGCTTCTGATTAGTTTTTTAGTTAATTTTACATCCAGCCACTTTGCCGAAGTTGTTTATCAGCTGGAGAAGTTCTCTGGCAGAATTTTGGAGTTTGCTTATTTATGCTATCATATCATCTTTAAATAGTGAAATCTAAACTACTTCCTTTCCCATCTGAGTCCCCTTGATCTTCTTTTGTTGATTTTTATTACTATAGGTAAAGCAAGTATTAAATTCAACAGAGAGGGAGAAAGTGGTGAGCCTGTCTTGTCCCTCATTGTGGTGAGTTTGCTTTAAATTTCTCTCCATTTAATTTGATGTTGGCTATTGGCTTGCTATATATTGTTTATTATTATGTTTGGGTCTGTATCTTGAATTCCTGATCTTTCCAAGACTTTAATATCAAGATTTTGTCAAAGGATTTTCTGCATCTACTGAGATGATCACCTGACTTTTTAAGTTTGTTTAAATAGTGGAGTACATTGATGGATTTTTGTATATTGGACCATCCCTGCATCTCTGGGATGAAACCTACTTGATTATGGTGAATGATTTACATGTGTGCTAGGATTCAGTTTATGAGAATTTTATTGAGTATATTTGCATAGATGTTCATAAGTAAATTTGATCTGAAATTTTTTATTGAGTCTTTACGTGGTTTAGATATCAAGCTGACTGTGGCCTCATAGAATGAATTAAGTAGTGTTCTTTCTCTTTCTATTTTGTGGAATTGTTTGAGGAGTACCAGTGTTAGTTCTTCTTTGCAGGTCTGATAAAATTCTACTCTAAATCCATCTTGCCCTGGGCATATTTTTTTTTTTTTAAGTTAGGAGAATTTTAATAATTGTACTGCTTCTATTTCCTTTGGGGTTATGGGACAGTTTGGATAGTTTTCAAGATTTTGGTTTAACTTTGGTAAGTGGTATCTGTACATAAAATCAACCATTTTGTTTATATTTTCCAGTTTTCTGGAATATAGACTTTTGAAGCAAGACCTAATGATTCTTTGAATTTCCTCGTCTGTTGTTATAACTCCTTTTTCACTCCTGATTTTGTTAATTTGGATATTGTCTCTGTGCATTTTAGTTAGTTTGGCTATGGGTTTGTCTATTTTGTTGATTTTCTCAAAGAACCAGCTCGTAGATTCATGATTCTTTGTATTGTTCTCTTCGTTTCTAATTGATTGATACCTGCCCTGAATTTTATGATTTCCTGCCATCTACTATGCTTGGGTGTATTTGAATCTGTTTGTTCTGGAGCTTTCAGGTGTGCTGCTAAGTTGTTATGATGAGATAGATCTCTCCAATTTCTTCATGAAGGTACTTACTGCTATGATTTGTCATCTTAGCACTACTTTCATTGTGCCCCATAAGTTTAGATATGTTTTGCCTTCATTTCCATTGAATTCTAAAAAGTCTTTTATTGCTTTCTTTATTTCTTCCCTGACCAAGTGATCATTGAGGAGAGAGTTGTTCAGTTTCCATGAGTATGTACACTTTCTGCTGTTTCTGTTGTTGTTGAAGTTGAGCCTTAATCCATAGTGATCTGATCAGATGTAAGGGATTATTTCAATCTTCTTATATCTGCTTAGACTTGCTTTGTGCTCAATTTTATGCTCAGTTTTGGAGTAGGGTCTATGTGGTGCTGAGAAAAAAGTATATTTTTTTGGTTTTGGATGAAAGGTTCTGTTAGATCCATTTGGTTGATAACATGCTAGTTTCATTGTTTCTCTGTTTATTTCTGTATCAATGACCTGTCCATTGGTGAGAGTGGGATGATGAAGTCCCCCACTATTATTGTGTGTGGTTCAGTGTATGATTTGAGCTTTAGTAATGTTTCTTTTACAAATGTGGTATCATTGCATTTAGGGCATAGATGTTCAGAATTGATGGATTATCTTTGAAGACTTTTCCTTTGATGAGTATGAAGTATTCTTCCCTGTCTACTTTATTACATATTAGAATGGCTACTTGAGCTTGTTTCTTGAGTCTGTTTCCTTGGAAAACCTTTTTCCAGCCCTTCACTGTGAGGGAGTGTCTATCTTTATTGCTGAGGTGTGTTTCTTGCACCCAGCACAATGATTTTGTTTAAGCAGCTACATTTGTAGCTTGTGACTTTCTATTGGTGAAGTGAGTCCATTGATGTTGAGAGATATTCATGACCAATGGTTGCTTTTTTGTTGGCGGTAATGATACTGTGTATGTGTATAATTCTCTCTGTCTCTGTCTCTGTCTCTGTCTCTCTCTCTCTCTGTCTCTCTCTCTGTCTCTCTCTCTCTCTCTCTCTCGGATTTTGCTGTGATATGGTTAATTTCTTGTGTTTTCTTGGTTTTAGTTACCCTCCTTATATTGGATTCTTCCTTCTAGTATCCTCTGTGGGACTGAATTAGTAGAAAGGTATTGTTTAAATATGGTTTTGTCGTGGAATATACAGATTTCTCTATATATAGTGATTAAAAGTTTCACTAGCTATAGTTTTCTGAGTTGGTATGAAACTAACAGATGTTATGAACCAAATCTAACAGATATCTACAGAATCTTTCACCCCAAACCAAAAGAATATATTCTTTTGGTATCTTAGGGTCATCAAGATATCTGTCCAGAATCTTCTTTACTTTAGAGTCTCTGTTGAGAAGACAGGTGTGATTCTGATATGTCTGCCTTTGTATGTTACTTGGCCTTTTCCCCTTGTGGCTTTTAATATTCTTTCTTTGTTTTAAACATTTAGTGTTTCTATTATTATGTGGCAAGAGAATTTTTCTGGTCCAATCTATTTAATGTTCTGTAAGTGTCTTGTAAGTTGATAGCCATCTTTTTAGGTTAGGAAGTTTGTTCCATAATTTTGGTGAAGATATTTTCTGGTCCTTTGAACTGGTAATCTTCACTCTCTTCTATTCCTATTATTCTTAGGTTTGTTCTTTTCATAGTGCCTCAAATTTCCTAAATGTTTTGAGATAGTAACTTTTAACATAGAAGACCCATGACTCTAGCCATATATGTAGCAGAGGATGGTCTTGTTGGGCATCAATGGGAGGAGAGTCCCTTGGTCCTGCGAAGGCTTGATGCCTCAGTGTAGGGGAATGCCAGAGCAGGGAGGCAGGAGTGGGTGTGTGGTTGAGGGAACACCCTCAGAGAATCAGGGAGGGGGGGATGGGACAGGGGTTTTCTGGGGGGGGGGGACCAGGAAAGGAGGATAACATTTAAAATGTAAATAAAGAAAATATCCAAAAAAAAAGAAACTTTTTAATTTGGCATTTTCTTTGACCAATGTATGAATGTATCAATCTTCTATGCCCAGTATTCTCTCTTCTATCTCTTGGGTTCTGTTGGTAATGCTTGTGTTCCTGTTCCCTTTCCTAGATTTTCCTTTTCCAGGGTTGCTTTTGTTTGTGTTTGCTTTTATTGCTTCTATTTTCATCTTTTGGTCTTGTATTCTTTTATTCATTTCCTTCAACAGTTTGGTTGAATTTTCCTGTATTTCTTTAAGGGATTTAGTTGTTTCCTCTTTAAGAGAGTCTAACTGTTTGATTGTGTTTTCCTGTGTTTCTTAAAGGGATTCACTTATACCCTCTAAAAAAGCCTATCTAATCTTCATGAGATGAAATTTAAGAACAAAATCCAGGGATTGCTGTAGTCAGAAAGCTGGGTTCTGATGGTACCTTATTGCACTGGCATCTGTAAACTATGTTCTTGTTCCTGCCTTTCACCATCGGGTTGTTTCTGGTGTTGGCTGGCCTGGTAGTCCTTGGGAGTAGCAAGCCTTTGAGACTGGTTGTCCCAGATAGCTACAGATAGCTCCAGACCTCCCACAGTGTTGGCCGAACTGTGGCCTGGGATATGGGGTGCAGACACTTGGTTGAGGGAGAGGAATGGACTGGAAGGAAAATGCAGCTTTAATAGGGTGTGGCAGAACTCAATACACTACTACTGCTGGGCTTCCTGAGGTCCCAGCAGGTGGTGGATGTGGAGTCAGGTCATGGGTATTTCAGCTTTGTATCTTGGCTTAAAGCAGGCCTTCCAGGAGGCAGGTGGAGCTGGGGGATATGGGAGCAGTGTACAGATCATGACTGCTAGTGGGGATGTGGCTCTAACACAATTCTTTACCAACCCATTTATAATTCTAATGTATCTAAGGATCTCCCCAAAGAGATGAGCAGTGAGCAGAACACATAGTCACCTAAACCAGGTCCTCACCAGGACTTCCTTTTTTAAGCCACACTTAAACTTTTCTGGGAAGCCTTCTTCCACTTTCTTGAAAAATAGATCACTTAGAAGTCCTTTTGCTTTTCTATTTTAAGTTTATGTTTATTATGGTTTGGGTGGAAAATGATCTTGACATGTTCATGTGTTTGAACACTTGGTCACCAGGCATTGGTGTTGTTTATTTTGTTAACTCATTTGGATATAGTGTTCAGGATCAAGCCCAGGGACATACAGAGTGGACGACAGAAATCTAGCCAAACTACTTTGGTTTGAATTCTTTGAAACCCAGTTCATAGATCTGTAAAAGATCCTGCCACCACCGATGTATTCCCAGCAGTGAGCCTTTACCAGCTATGAAACTGTGAGCTAAAGGCAATCATTTTCCCCCTAGGTTGTTAGTCTCAGGGATTTTATCACAGAGTGTTGGGAGCCGCCACCCCCCAGATGCTGAGATCTCTATAGGTCATGAGAAAATGAAGCCAAGAAGAACAGGAAAATATTATGACTACTCCAAAGCTGAATATGAAACCACAAAGATCAAGGATACTCTGTTGTCGTAAAA
>CM052705.1:52175959-52198744 GCA_028551405.1 Uromys caudimaculatus
CATACCCCCTGTTTCCCCCCACCTCTGAGTTTCCCCCTTTTTGAGTATTGTATAAAAGTAGATGAGTTTTGAAAATTAAACGAGACCTTGACAAAGAGCTTGCTTGGTCTCCTTCTTCTCTCTCTCGCCCATTCTCTCCCACAGGTCATGGGGTCTCCTCGGGTTTCCCTCCAATAACTGGTCCCGCTGGTCGGGGCAACAGAGATATACAAACTAACTACTGGAAGTGTCTCAAGCATTAATCATCAAGGTGATCTTAGGGCTAGCATTCCACAATATGAGAATCATACTTAAGCATATTCCATGTGGCACACAGTATACTGGTAATTTTCTTTCATTTCCTTTCAAAAATTGTATTAATTTTTTTCTTTTTATAGTATATTTTGATCATATCTTTCCCATACCCCATTCCTCCAAGATTTTCCCCACTCACTAATCTACTCAGCTTCATATCTATCTATTTATCTATCTACCTATCTATCTATCTATCTCTCAAATAAGAAAAACAAGATAACAAAACAAAAGTTCAAAATTAAATACAATAAAACTGATAAACAACAACAACAACAATGCGCGTGCGCGCACACACACACACACACACACACACACACACACACTCACCCCACTACAGAATGTGCAGAGTGAGAAACTCTGGAACACTCATTCCTCAATGGAATGTCTCCATAAAATCCCTCCCACTAGGGATCAGAGAACTTTGTGGATGAGGAAGCAGAAAGAGTTTAAGAGCCAGAAGGGATGAAGGACATGGAAGAAAGAACCTGACACAACAGGATTAATGAACATATGAACTCACAGATTGTAACAGCATATAAAGGGTCTATAGAGGTTCAAGCTACATTATTATTTTTCAGCATTGATATTGGGCTTTTGGCACAAGAAGCTATCTGCAATTGATATCTGCTTGCATAGGAAAATTTACTTTCCTCTAATGGATCCTCTTTGGGTGTATTAACCACACTAAGGTGTAGGCTGCACCCAACAGAACATGAACTCAATGCTATTTTTCTAGATATTGTTTTGTTTGGGCTTCTCTCTCTCTCTCTCTCTCTCTCTCTCTCTCTCTCTCTCTCTCTCTCTCTGTGTGTGTGTATGTGTGTGTGTGTGTGTGTGTGTGTGTGTGTGTGTGTGTGTTTGGCCTTTTGTTTGTATATTGTCATTTATAATTTGTCTTTTTATGTGTTTTATTTAATTTATATGCCATTCTTATGCTTTTTCTTTGGCTTATTTTTCTTCTCTTTGTTTGCTTGTTTTTTCGCTTGCTTGTTAACTTGTTTTCTAAAGGGAGAGAGAAGAGCAGCATCAAGTTGGAGGAGTAGGAAGGTTGTTAGATCTAAAAGGGGTTGGGAGACAGAAAACCAAAGTTAGACTATTATTATTAATTATTATCTAAAATTATTTTATTTTCAAATACACACACAAACACACAAGGAGTATACTTTTCTTTTGAGATATGCTAATATAAAACTGGCACAAATATTATATGAATACGTAGCTATTGGTTCTTGATATATCAGTAAAGATACCATGGGCCAATTGCTGAGTGGAAGGATAGGTAGGACTTCTTGGTCCTGCAGACAAGCTAGAGATGCAGGAGAAAGAGGAAGGGAGAGTTCACCATGCTTTGGTGAGAAAAAAGCTAACCAGCCATGTGAGACCTAGGGTGGGAGTTTGCAAATGTTGTGCTGGGATTGAAGGTGGTTGAGCAACTGAAGTTGAATGCAGATTTAGGGTGCTGAGCTGGGAGTACTGGGAAAAGCAAGCTAGCTGAGGTACATTGGGGCCACCCTACAATTTAGCCAATAAGGCAAGTTGTAATCAAACAATCATGTATGTCTGTGTTTTTCATCCATGAATCCAGTATCCTCTGGGTGGGGGCATAGTAGCATAGGTCACCAGAGGCCTTAGTGGGATAGTAAAAGCTACATGTTACACTCCAGAACTTAAGACTTAGATTATGGGCATAGTAGAACTACTATTGTTTGGATAAAGAGAATCTGGGAAGAATGGGGCCTGGGAAAGATATGATCAGAATATAATGTAAGAAGAAAATCTTTAATAAAAACCCTTTGAAAGAAAATGAATGAAAATTATCAGTTGGACATGGACAGTGCTTAAGTATTATTCCCATGTTTAAGGATAGTTCTAGGATCACCTTGTTAACTAATGATTGGGGCACATTTCCAGTAGTTATTTTGAGGCATGTGTCATGAACCTACAGTTATTTGCTTTAAGTCACACTTCTGTCTTGTTATAAGTCTTCCCACTACAAATATTAATAACAAAACCACTCCTAATGATATATCATTACTTCTTTGTTTCTCTGTCTTGTTTTAGTATTTTGTTTTCATTTGGTATTTTTTTGTTTGTTTATTTGTTTGTTTGTTTGAGACAGGGTTTCACTCTGCAGCCCTGGATGGACTGCAATTCACTATTTAGAGCAGAGTGATTCTGAATTCACAAAGATTCATCTGTCTTTGCCTTCTAAGAGGCATGTGCCATAAGCCCACATTCATTTGCTTTAAATAATATTTCTGTATTCTTTAAGTATCCCACAACAGACAAATGAAGCCAAGATAATACTACTATATTGTACAATGTTGCATATTTCTTATAGATGGTAGAGTTTGGATATACACTCAGATAGTCTGGCTATAGTATCCATTCTCATATGTCACAGAAATGGTCTTCCCATGCAACTAGACTGTATATATCTGAAAGATTCCAATGTATTTTATTCTGATTAGCATCTTATTAAGCACAAATCTGTAGATACTTTAAGTCTACATATGATTGCTGTCTAAAAATAATTGTTTTGCATTTAAAAATTAAGTCTAGTAATTGATAGGACTAAACTTGGCTTCATACAAGATATGAGCACAATGAATACAAGATCTGCCAGGTCTCTACATTTTCTCTAAAACTTAAGAAAGTCAAAAGTGCTGTTCTTATTGCCTTTTGTGGGATTCTGTGCACATAACAGTTATGTAGGCATAAAGGAAACAGCTTTAGAATGCGCGGTAAACAATGTTTATGGGGGTTGGGATAAGCATTGTCTGAAGGGCAGAGAGAAACTTTAGGATGCACTCTAAGGAAGAGTCTTAGGAGATCAAAGATCATAAAAAGGCATGGAATTGGATGTTCATGTATATATGCTGTTACAGATAGATAGAGAGAGAGAATAGATAGATAGATAGATAGATAGATAGATAGATAGATAGATAGATAGATGGATGTAGATGATATAGATATAGATATAGATATAGATATAGATATAGATATAGATATAGATATAGATATAGATATAGATATAGATATAGATATAGATATAGATATAGATATAGATAAGAGATAGAGATACATATAGATATAGATATGTGTTCCTTAGAACCTTGTGAACTATTTTTGATTTAGAGGAGAGATTAATTACAAAACACACACACACACACACACACACACACACACACACCCCACATACAACTTTTGGTTAAACAGTCATTATGCTGCATTCCCACACATTGTTAAACCCTTAGGGTATTCCAATTATTAAAGTTGGGCTTGACCTCATTTTGGGACTGCTACTATATAAGTTGAGAAAATATTGAAAGAAACAACCAGAATCTTCAACCTATTCATTCACCCAGCACTTTCTTATTAAGCATCCCATTATGATGGGCAAAGCTTTTTGCACTAATAGTGCGGCTGTGAAGTGAGACTATAGAGTCTCTCCTTCTTCCTTCATACTCTATACCGAGAGAGGAAAATCTGCCTTCAGAATAACTGTATTTTAGAAACTGATACCATTATGAAATGATAATGAAGATTAAGGCCTTCAGGTTTGCTAGAATATGAACAGAAAGAATATAATGTTATAGGTCTCCTTCTGTAAGTGATGCTCAAAGCAGTGGGTTCTCAACAAACAGAACCATTGCAGAATAATAAAAGGAGATACTTGAGAGATAATATCTAAATGGATCATGGTAAATATTGCAACCACTGGAGGATCATTAATTTATGTTCTCAGGGACAGAAGGAGTTTGCACAGAAGAGGATACTGTCTAGTGTACATTTATTCACAGAATAAATCAGAGCCCTCCAATTTTAAATATTAACAATAATAAAAAGCCACATGAATGTTCAAAGATGAAGGAAGAACTGAAATGTGGTAGATTTTATATATCTAAAAAGTGAAATTTTGAGATTTCTTAAGTAGAGCTAGAGTCTAGGACCAAGTGGAGAACCTTCAATGATCTGAGTATTTTCTTATTTTACATAATGATATCTAAGGTTAGAAATTCCTATTCTTCAATATATATAATATATACACACACACACACACATATATATACATATAACATATATGTGTGTCATATATTATCTCTTTATCAACATATATGTACAGATATAGATATATCTAGATATATATGATGAATAATAGATGATGGATAAAAAGATATAGATGTATATAATAATTTCAAACTGAAATTAACTAAAATTAAAGTATAAATGTATATTACAACTGTGTCAAAACTATTCAACTGCTCAAGAAAACAATGTTCTGTATTCTTTTCCTAGTATCAGCTCTTGACTTACTGCTACATCCTATTTGTTCTTGTCTAGTCTGAAGTATTTTTGTTCTACATTTTTCTACAGAGTTATATCTTCTCATTATTCATGGCTTTACTTAATCATAATTCTTTTTGATATTCCCTCTATTATGGTCGCTATCTTTCATTGCTCCTTTACTTGTTATAACTTTTAGTACTTTTGCTTTTGTTGCTGTTTTGAGACAGGATCTTATTGTGTATCACGGGTTGATCACCAACTCACATAAAATCCAAACTGCTTGAAATCATGCCAGCTTCCCACGTTTATAAATATGTGCTCCTATTTTCTTCTTTTTTTGTGAAAATAATTCATCTACTTTCTGAATTTCATGTCATGTTTTGCTGGGAAGGCCACAGTGCTCATGTATCTAATATTCCTATTCTATATCTCTCCTACTTTTTTATAGTCCTGTAAGAAAATGGGCGGCCTACCCAGGTGTAGAATTTTGGGTTGTTTTAATAAAAGGGCTCTTTAAAAGTTTGTTGGGATAGTTTTGGTAAAGTCACAGAAGAAGTTGCAGAAGTCATGAACTGGGAAGAATGTGGGCTGTTTTCACAGGTTTGCAGTTACCAACATCCAAAGGGAAGTGGGGAGCAGGAGTGGTAATCTGTACAAGTGTTTGGAAAAAATTAAAAATACCGATCTCTACGAATCCAGAGGTCTTTTTCAAAGTGACAAAAATAAATAAACATTAAAGTTTAATGTGATATATATATCATAGTCAATTCCCAGAGAAAGTGTAGACAAAATCTCATCCTTTAATAAATAACTATGAAGATACAACCATCATGTATACAGTCTCAAGAGAAAGAATATCGTGCCCTCAATCAGAGTTCTTGGCAATATTGCTTGTCACAAAAAGGTCATCATAAATGCACCCCATAACTGCGATAAAGTCTGTGTTCATTAGTAATATATTATGGAAAAACTCAGTAACCTCATGTCGTTATAAGAGATGAGACCTTTCTAACTTTTAGTGAAATTCACAGTAACATCCAGTCATTTCATATCTTTATTCTGATAGTAAGAATGTTGTTCTTTCTTGACTACACTTTGAAGCAATAACCCCAGGTCCTTAAGAAAGATATTTTTTGAATGAGAGCTGGCAAGAGGCTAATCCAACTCTTATTGAAAAATTACATGCATTGAAGAAAGAGATAAAACATATATTTAGAAGTTTTCTTTAGTAAATAAATACTCTAAAATAAGAGACATGAAAGAAGGAAAGTCTTTTATTTCCAGCAAGGGGGATAAAGTATCTTGTCTTTCATTTGTATTTGCCATTTAGTTGCTAGTTCATCCATAGAGTCTCATCAAAGACGCTGAAGAAAAAGATACAATAGCCTCATTGCTTTTACAGCCTCTAGACAACATTCTCCTTCCTTCCCACCAATACCTTTGTATTCGTTTTGATGGGACCAAGAATCAGAAGAAAATAAAAACCTACTTTTACCTTTGTTGCTTAGCATGATCCTAAGTTCATTTTTGATGCTATTATGAGATAACAGAGATTGGGTAATTTTTTTAAGGGACTTGTTTGGCATTGAAAGTGCATCCCTGTAAACATAGCATTGGGAGTTGGAGCCTAATGCATGAAGATCATAAGTTTAAGGCCATTCTTTTTGGCATAGCAGGAATCTGTTGAGAAAAGAGAAAATATATCTGTTCAACTCACAGATATTTTCTAGAGAAGAAAAGTTGACGTGAACTATTTAGTTCTGATGTTCTGGGTCTGGTAAGGGCCTCCCCAGTTGTATCACCCAAGAGCGAATGACAGCGTGGCAGAGGCACGTGTGAGAAGGAGGAATGGCATTTCAAGAAAGAAAACAAAAAGGGACAGGGAAAGCAGGTTCTTACTGTGTTTTTTTATAGCAATCCTTCATGAATATTAACAAGAATCTCTCAAGAACGATATCAGTTCTTCCCAAGACTAGAAGTACCACTGACCTTTCTTTGACTCCACACTTAAATGTCCTAGTACATTTGAATGTTGTTATTCTGGACATTTAAGCTTCAAATTCATGAACCTTGATATAGAAACCAAAATTATACAATGAAGAGGTGCATATTGCAAGAGAGAAAGCAGAATGAAATGTAGTACAAGGAAAAATTATACATGAGGAATATATATTGCTTGGTCTACATCACCCTAACCCCAAAAGCTTTTGGTACATAATGTTTAAAGAAACTTCTTAGAAATTGAGAAAATTACACTTATATAGGTCAAACAGAATGTAACAAGAAAACCATCTTTCTAACATGCCAAGTGATTTTGTCTGAAGACTAGCCCAGTGGCAAGAACTTAACTCACATTTGCACTTATCCTTAAAAGAATGCCTTGTGTTCTTCTGCTGTTATCTCACACTAGAGAGAGGGAGGCATCAATGTTTATATTGGATTGTGAAGCTTCTCAGGGGCAGACAGTACTCATAGACTGTAGGTAGTCAATTGCTGATAAATAGAAATCATGAGTCTGAAGTCAAGAGGTTCATGGTATGCCTCTATTGGATATCATCAACTAGAAACTTGAAGAAATGAAACCCATTAATGCCATTTACTTAGCCAACCTTCTTGGCTGAGAGAACACTGGGGACTATATTGGGAAATGCAGAAAACTATGTTCATTAGCCCCATCCGTTATCCATCTTCAAAACTATAGCTCAAGCAATCTTTCTAGCATTTCAGGCAAATCACACTTTCTCTACTTACAAATATGTCTACTACTTTCGCCTTTTCAGTATCACAAGTAGAAACAAACTTTGTTAAGGGCAGATAAGTTTTTTCATTTGGCAACATGTGGAGAATAATTATGATGTGATAAACTAAAATGCTGTGTAAATATTTAAGGATGAAGATTCTATGCAAAAGAACATTTGAACATGGAATTAAGTTTCTCTCACTATGCAGTTTTATATCTTTGAAAGCATGAATGTATTAATCTATTCTGGTTTCTACATTAAGCATATATAATATAATAAGTGATAGATCTCAGTACTCAGAGCAAGTGTAATAAAACCAGTGATATCTTCTTATTAACAGAATTTGCCATGTCTAGGTATGATCTGTTATTTTAAAAAATACTATTGACTTATTTAAAGGCATTTTAACCCTTTAATTTTGAATATCTGTTTAATATAATACCCATACTAAAGATGACTGTACTATTTTGAAATACCTGTTGTAATGTATACTGTATAAATAGCAATTCCTTTATTCAGCCAACAGTTGTACGCTCATCACTGTGATGGATAATGGGGTTTTAAAACCACAAATACAGAGTATAATTCTTTTTCTCGGGGAGAACTCAGTGTACTGTAAATTTTATATTCTAATAAATACTAAAAAATAAAGGTATAAACAGTCATAGTATATACATTCCTGGAAGAAAGCTAATTCATTTCTCTGGAATAAATGCTTCCAAACAATGCTATTCAAATGGATCTTGAACACCAGCAGGCTGTAGCAGAGGTGGATATACAGAGTGGTATTTGAGAGGTTGTGGTTTATTTTAGAAGCTACTGGTAGTAATAAAACATTAAGTTCATGGAAAATTTGATGAGAAATTCAAGGTCAAGTGGACAGCAAAAGCCAAACAAGGTTACATTTTATTCGTACTTTGAAGGATTTTGTTCTTCATCCTGAAGGGGATGGCAAGTCCTGAAAATTTAATGTCAAATTTACCTTTAGAAGACATAAATCCTCACATAAAGTGCATGCCTAACTGCATGGGCAGTCATAGGTCAGAAGAGCAATTTGAAGGCTATTACCATCACAGGGTGAGAGTTCTGCCCAGATTAAATGTCTGCCTATGGAAATAGGGAAAAAATGGAGGCTTTCTCGAGATATTTCATAGGACCTTTAATGTAAACACAGGGCAAGATGGAAATTCTATATAAACTCTTATGTGTTTACTGTGTGCAACCGGACACTTAACAAAAACATGGAGATTTCAGAAAAATCTTGAGCTTATCAAGGAAACAAAGAAATGATGACTAGTGTCTCATATGCTTGTTACTGAAAAATAAACTCCCATGCCAAGTGCATAACATGCCAACCATCCGTTATATGCTTGGAATCTGGGGTTGAGGAACTCAGTAAAAACCCAAAAGGGAAAGCTTATATTTCTCCCACAGTCCTGATGATCTCAGCTGGCATCCTCAGAGTGACTGAAGATGGCTCAAGCAGCTGTCCAAAACATCTGGAATATAATGTCCCAAATTTATTTTTGTCAAAAAGCATTTTATATGCATGGAAACTATCATGACCCTAAAGTGTCTATTAATGTATATTGCAACCACCAATACTCATGATAGTAGAAAGTAATGCAAAGCATTTAAAGTACCTACTAATGCATTTTAAGTAGCAATGACAAGTATCTTAAATGCTCTCATTTATAATTGTTAGATATTAATATACATTTTGAAAACAAAAATTGTCATTGTTTTTCATGTCATTATTTTTCATTCATACAAAACCTGATTTAATGAAGAGCATGCTGTGAAGCAGAAACTTAAGGGTTCTTTGGAAAGTCAGTTGCATGGTGTTTTGCCGGAGCAAACACCTGAAGGAATGTTTCATTAAAGTGGACACAGGTGTGAAAGGCTAAGGCCGACTTCTGAAAGAAAGTTTGGCTGAAGCAGACAGAGGAGAGTGGCTGTTCTGCTAAAGCAAGCACATGAAATGACTCGTGATGAAGGATTCTTTGATAATGATACACAGTAGTCTGCCTTACATTGTGTAGTTGAGTGGCATTTATGGAGACGCTATAGAAAGAAACACACCAAAAACACTTCTGGTGGTGTACTGTAGTTCTTGTCGCTTCCAGGGACCCAGCCTGATTGGATGCACATGGTGAGGCAAGGAACGTAGAGGACACATGATGTTTGGAGCGTATAAACAGGACTCCACAGAGTGATGGAGGCAAAGCTTGGCTTGCTGGTACAGCTAGCTGTGCAACACTTGTGGGTCTTTCATTTTTGCTGATCTTTGATTCCCTGAGAGATACAAACAAAAACTTTTTCTTGGGGTCCCTCTGCATCCCTCATGCTGACTCAAGCCGAGGATGAGGGCTGCTTGTCTCTCCTAAGTCATATCACTGCTGTTACTAACCTGACTCTACGGAACTGGACTACTGGTGTTTCTGTGAGGTGTTTGTGGACGGTCTAGCTGCTGCCGCCTGCTAACCTGTGAAATGAACTGATTTTCAGACAACAGAGATGAGAGTTGCTCCAAAGAACCTTTCTAAACAGGTCTACTTCCCCTGTATCCTTTCTTTTCCACGACCTCTGGTGGATGGTGCTTTACAAGGAAAGTTAAAGTGTTTAAAAACCATCATTAAAAATAGGTTTTGGAAAAGAATTAAAGTTACAATGTAGCTTTTCATATTTGTTTCCATGACCAAAGTTGCAACTTGTCATTATGACTGAGATGAAGAATCTGATTTAACACAGATGCATAGTTGGAAACAGAGGGGTATTTTATGCAATTTGATATTGATTAATATTCTAGCCTGATATGACAGTGAAATTTGAAATGCAGTTACTAGGAACTCAGTTGCAGTGTAACATCTGAAATTGGGTCAGTAAATTTAAGTCTCTAGTTATTATATTAAATATCCATTGATGTAATTTTGCATGTGAGTAGATTGTGAACAGACATATTATCCATGAGTTGTTTCTATTATGCCATGCATAGGTCATGTAAAAGTAACTTTTATTCTCCTGTTGTAATTGTGTGGGAGGCTGATTGCCTCCATCTGCTAACCTAGGTCTAGTCCTGGAAGCTTCTAACCTCTGTACAATCTAATCTAGTCTTAGAATATTTTCAACCTCTGAGACTTGCAGCTGATAAGCTTCCCTTTTCTCATTCTTTCTTAACACTAGTTGGCTGGTTCAACTCAGCTCTTCTGGCTCAAATTCCTCTACCAGCTGAATTATTCAGTCTGGCTTTTCTCCAAGCCTCTGAATTGCTCTGCTTGGCCTCAAACTACTTCTAGCAATCTTTTCTAATCTTCTGGTTCTGTCTCATTTTCTTTCTCATTCTGCCTTTACCTGTGTCTAGCTTTTTCTCTCTTCAATCTGTCTCTGTAAAACTGCCTCCTTCTCTCTCTCTGTGCTGCTCTACTTTGCCTCTCAACTCTACTGGGTTCTATCCATGAACTCTACTGTATCCCTGTGATGGACTCTCTTCTTCCTATACTCTGTCTCTCTCTAAGTAGCTTCGCTTTCCTCTCTCTTCTGAGAGTTGTGCATATCCTATTCTGTCAAAACTTTCTCTTCTTCATTTTTTTTGCCACTCAATTGGGCATCACTTCCAAACATGGGTGCTTCCCTCTACAAACTAACTTTACCTTCATTGTTTGGGATTAAAGGTGAGAATTTAGGGTATGCCTGAATTTCAGCCAGAGTGATTAAAGGGGTGGCTAATGGCTGAACCATACCCTAACTAGGAAAAGGTTCAAATATCCTGTAACAAGGTCATTTCCAAAATATTGCTTCACTGAGATGAACTCATCTTCCAAATGCTGATATATTTTCTTATAGAGTATATCCAATTTACTAAAATGACCAGTCATATTGCAACAATTTTGGGAAACTCTCAAGCTTGTTTGGGTTGATAAATTGTCACAATTTATCATTAACAATTAATAGTGCCATTCTTTTATTTTAAATAATTTATGTTCTTAAGAAAACATCTTCCAAAACCTATGTTGAATAAACAGTGTTCTTTCAATTATTTTTTCATTTAAAAATAGTGTTCTATCAAAGAAACATAATTGTTGATAGTCCTGTTGTGTAAGCACTTTTGTGTGAGACAAGTTTTACTATTAGTGAGCTTCTGTAGTTCTAGAGATTTCCTGGAAATGAGGACAGAAGAGACTATGGTGTGGAACTAAAAAAAAAAAAGCTCATTTTCTCAGAGTCCAAGAAAGCAAAGATCAAGCTGTTACACCTTGAGACTTCTCACCTTGCTTTGTATAACCAGTCTTAATTCCTGCACTATGTAAATTCTTTGTGTTTATATACATGTCTAATTCTCTCTCTCTCTCTCTCTCTCTCTCTCTCTCTCTCTCTCTCTTTATCTATCTATCTATCTTGCTCTCTGTCTCTCTCTGTCTTGTCCTCTGTCTCTGTCTTGTTCTCTGTCTCTGTCTCTCTTTTTCTCTCTGTCTTTCTGTCTCTCTGTCTCTCTCTCTGTCTCTATCTTCCTCTTATTCCTTTTAATCTCTCTTTCCCCCATTCTCTGGTAACTGTCCCACTCCATTTCCTCTCCCCCATTCTTGAAATCCCTTCTTTCTTCTGCACATATATGTTTCTGTGTGTGACCTCTCTCTCTCTCTCTCTCTCTCTCTCTCTCTCTCTCTCTCTCTCTCTCTCTGATACTAATATGTTTAGGACACATTGTAAAGCCATCATATTTAATCTTCCCAATATCCTGACACCTTTTTTCAAGCACAATCAGATTATGAGGTATTAGAGGCAAAAACTTCAACATCTCACTTTTCACGGGACATAATCACTGTCATAATAATAACAATATACACACACATAAACACACATATACCTTCTTAGCTTCAAACATGATATTTCAATGAATAATACTGGAAGACATTGGTTTTATGAAATTAACATATTTCTGTATTGTCTAGAATACACATGAGTAGGAACAATACCCCTAACAAGCATATATGGTAAGGAATTCAGAGGCTGCTTAGCTTCTCACACTTCTTTTCTCTTGACTTGTGCTATAGAAGTAAAAGCTTCAGCGTCCATGGTGTGTGCTCCTGGCCAGTTGTCAACCTAGCAGAAAAAGACAAACAGCGAACTAATGAAAGAAGATACTTTGATTTCACAGCCCATTTCAGAAAATCTCAGATGCTATTGAAGGTCCATGAACTATACCTTGAAACCATGAGGACCACTGATTTTGGCTTACTGACTGGACTGGGAAGGTTCCCTTAACTGTAATGATTGTCAGGTATGCCTAGGCTTGGCCTTTCTTTATAGCTTTGTTTTTTAATAATATGAAACTCCAGGTTAGAGACCCTCAAGAATATGAGAGACTGTTGCTGGGTGTCCTTTTTTGACTTCATCTCTGTAGTCAATTTATAATATTTTATTATTTGAATAGACATATTTCTGCTATCAAAACAAAGTGCAGCTCTTATCCCCAAGGGAATAGGAAATTTTTTTGAGCCACATATGAGCAACCATAGCTGGGAATGAGGAGCCAAGTTGCTATGAATGTTGTGTTGCATTGTCCAGGTAGCTGTGTGAACTCAAAATTACAGAACAAAACAGAGTATAAATCAAGGCATTTTCCCTACATGTAATAGATGATGTCTCCAACAAGCAGCCAAAACTCTGCTACAGATTATAGGTGTTACTCAATGACAGTTTTGTTCTTCGATTGACAGAAGTTTATGGTCTATTAATACATTTCAAACATTTTATTTAAAAGTTAAAAAATGTTAGGGCAGTCACAGAAGCAAGCACTGGATAGTTATCAAAGGGATTAGAGATATGTTGGCTGTGGATCAGCAACATTCAAAATCTCCACAGTCATGAAATTCTATGTTACAGGCATGGCTATTCCCTGGGGCCTTTAGTTTATATCATTGTAATGAAGAGGAGACCAGATCTCTGCTCTTCAATGCCAAGATAATTTAAAGTGACTCTTTGTTGCTGTTGTTTTGTTTTTATTATTTTTTCCATATTTTCTTTTTACTTTGCAAAGTACACTCACTACTCTGAAGAACACTGACAAAATCTTCTACTATTGTACATCTGACTCTCTTCCTGTAAGTCCCTTCTAGGTGTCAATTAAAAGAAGCCCTTAGGCTCAGTAAATTGATGCAGTTGATGATAGGTAATCTATAGATACCAATTATCTGTTACTTAATCAACCCAACTATCTAACCTGTAATGGTTTTACATGACAAAATAGTACAATCAGAACTTCAGTTCTTCAAGAGAATGGATAGCCAGAGTTCTTTAAAAACACATAACCAATAGAAAACATCATGTTTACCTACCTACCTACACACACACACACACACACACACACACACACACACACACACACACACACATGAGGATACTTATAATATGACTGAGACATCAAAGATTTACTCTGGACATGTAAGGTCTCTGGAGATTTAGTCTCAAGGTATGCAAACTGAGTAGTTAATGATACACACAGTCCCTGTAGAGCCTGGGAGACCATAAAGCAGGGATACATACTGTGGTTTCAGCCTCCCTCTGTCTTTTGTTCAGACTTGCATTGAATAGAGGGATGGCACCTATTTTGCAGAAGACCAACTGCTTCCCTACTAATCCAAATATTAATCTTTGCTAGAAATACCCTCACATATACATATGTACACACAAATAATATTGAATCAACTTGTTTGCCCTCCTGTGGCCCACTTAAGTTGACAAATAAAGTTAACATTATCAGAACAAAGATGGAAGACTCACGTTATTACTAATACTAATATTTGTTAGAGTTCTTTGCTCTGGTGGCTCTGCCCAATGCATGATGGGTTTTCATTATACTAGCATATCTAATTTCTCAAATAAACCACCCTGTGTATGTATCTAAGTAAATTCCTGCCTACTTTCCATTCACAAAACCTTGGGGATCAAAACTTTTTCTTCTTCTATTATCATTCAGGGTTTCTCATGCAAGTATCAACTTTTGGAATTCTTTCTTCCCAGTGGGTTGAGGTTATGATATGTGAAGGCCACCAGGCTGTTGAACTAAGATACACATTGTTCTTCCTCTTTAGAATGTACGAGCACATTTGATGGCTTTTCATCATTGAGAACCAGACTATAAAAGAATAGCACAGTGTTTTATGGAACGTGCATTGGCGTGTGCAGACCATTCTAGTGGGTCAATGGAGTCATCCCGAAGGAGGTAGCATTTTATGTATGAAAGATGCATAAACATTGGTTTCAGTGTGTCTGCCAGTCCAGTAATATATATCCTTCCATATATTGAGGAAAAAATTGATGCACTTAGGTAATTCATCGTTAAGTTTAACACATGTCTAAAGGAATCTTGGCCTAGGAAGTTGGCATGCAAATGAAAATATCACAGTTCCGATCCCAAGAACTCATGAATATGCTGGGTGGGAACAGCAGTCAGCCAGTATTTCTATTTTAGGAAAGTAGAAACAAGGGATCCCCAAAGCAAACTTGCTAATTAAGGAAACTAGACATATCATCAAGCTCTGGGTTTGATTGCTAGACCTTGTGGAATAAGGTGGAAGAGCGATGTGGGATGATTCCCAACATCACCTTCAGTTCTGCACGTGCACATGGACCAGTACACAGCATTCTCACATGTGAAAATATTTGTTCAACACACACACCCACCACGAGAGAGAGAGAGAGAGAGAGAGAGAGAGAGAGAGAGAGAGAGAGAGAGCGCGCTTGGTTTTTTGCTTGCTTGTTTGTTTGTTTTAAATCCCAATCATTTGATTTTTACCAAATGAAGCCTCATGAGTGAGATGCTGGGTGAAAGCCTACTAGCTCAGAGCAGCAGAGAAAGCACCCAGCTGACTTTGCTCCTCAACCAACACCCTAGAAAGAAAAAGTACATTTTCTTTATCCACACTGTCTTAAAATCCCTTCAAACAGAATGCCCCTTCTTTCAGTTTCCTGTATGTCTCATGGTCCATTTTCCTCTCACTCTCTTTCATTTTTTTCCTATGTTTACTCCCTCTCAATTGGTTGATTGTTCTGCCCCTTGACCTATGATTGACTTTATTCAATATTGTTTAAAATAAACAGAAGTCTCTCTCAGATTAAAGGTATGGGTGTTCTAGGTCTAACCCATACCACAACTAGAAACAGATTTATTCAGTACATAATCTCCCAATATAATCAAATAATCTACCACACTCTTGGATTAAGAGGGTGTGCTAGGGTTGAGCCATACTACAACTAGAGAAAAAAAAACAATGTTTTCCAGTAAACAATCTCAGTGTTCACAGTATGATCAAATATCCTATCACACACACACACACACACACACACACACACACACACACACACACACATATTGGTGGGGGGAATCTGTTATGTCTGCCTTTACTACAGTCTTGCACATGTAGCTAAAACAAATGGCAGAAATGTCCTTCTGCTTCTGTGGTAGCAATTGTTCTTATTGTAATGTTGTCCCTATGAGGCTGGCTCTCTATGCAGCAGGTTGCCACTGTGGTAGAGGTAGGCATACATATGCTTGTGAGAGTGATTATCCCTCCACATTTGATCTCTTTCATAAAAAGAATAAGAATTACTATTGAAATAAATAATAATAAGGATCAGAGCTTATGGTTATGGGCCTAGTGCCTGTGATTAAATATTTAACAGGATTCTATTGGAAGTGTGCATTTTCAGGGATTTATTGTTCTGATATAAAATTCACTAGGATTAAACGAGGCAGTCTGCAACTTTTTATTTTCTAAATCGGTTTGCCTGTTTTATGTTATGAAAGTTTAAAGAAAGAAAAAATAATAATGTTTCCAGTTTCAATTACATTCCAGTTCTTTTCACTCAGTGCCTGTCTGATTTTAAAAAGTAATAGTAATAATGAATGAAGAGATAGGTTTATAACATGTATTTCATGATAGAAAATGAAAGCAAAAGATAGATATCTTGTAATTGGGTGGATTTATACTAACTATATTTTCTTCTCCACAAGAATTGTGTGCCATAAGCAAGCTGTGGCTCACTGTGTGGTATGAAGCTAGTGACATTTCTGTACCATCAATTGATTTTATCTTCATAAGTAAGCAGATAGATGTTTCAATTTTTGAATATTTGTAACTCCTAGCTTTTAATTTTATCAAGCATTATAATAGATCTTTTTAATAGCATGGTTTATTTTTCTTTGCTCAAAAAATTAATATTATTAATGCAGGATGCTTTTGAAAAGTAATTATTTCAAAATACTTTTGATTTAAAAAGGCAGGTTATTCTCTTTATTTTTTTTATAAAAGTAAAAATTTGTTTGAAAACTTAAGAGATTTTAAAATTTTTTACCATTAACTATAAAACAGTGGAAAATGAAAATCCAGAAACAATGTTATCCAGAAGGACACATATCCTCACCA
Source organism: Uromys caudimaculatus (assembly GCA_028551405.1). Lineage (NCBI taxonomy): Eukaryota > Metazoa > Chordata > Mammalia > Rodentia > Muridae > Uromys > Uromys caudimaculatus. The sequence continues at coordinate 52,192,710 of CM052705.1, forward strand.
AATGTTTTTTACTAAAGGCAATGTATTCAGTATATCTGGAGGTATAATTTAGCAAATAGTTTTCAACCTCATAAAATATCCATGAATACCATCCATGAGAAATTTTCACAGAAAAAATACATTGGAAATCTGAATGCATTGAATAAAGTTGGAGTGTTTACAAGTTTTAAAAAGAATTGGGGTCAGAGAGATGGCTCAAATATTTGCCTCAGAAGCCTAAGAAGTTTGACACACAGAACGCAAAGAAAGAAACAACTTCTTAAAGTTGTTCCCATTGGAGGTACAGGTTAGAGAGCTTCCTGGTTGGCAGACACATAAGGGGCCTAGGTACCCATATGTTCAATCATTGTCCCATTTTTTACATAGAAACATTTTAAATACTTTTTTGTGTTCTTTATCTGTTTTATTTTTTAAGGTTATAATATTGTCTTGGTCAGGGTTTCTATTCCTGCACAAACACCATGGCCAAGAAGCAAGTTGGGGAGGAAATGGTTTATTCAGCTTACACTTCCACATTACTGTTCATTACTAAAGGAAGTCAGGACTGGAACTCAAGCAGGTCAGGAAGTAAGAGCTGATGCAGAGGCCATGGAGGAATGCTGCTTACTGGTTTGCTTGCCTCTCCTGGCTTGTTCAGCTGACTTTCTTATAGAGCCCAAGACTACCAGCCCACAGATGGTACCACACACAAGGGGCCCTCCCCCCTTGATCACTAATTGAGAAAATGCCTTACACCTGGATCTTATGGAGGCATTTTCTCAACAGAAACTCCTTTCTATATGATAACTTCAGCTTGTGTCAAGTTGGCACAAAACCTGCCAGTACAATTGACCCCTTGTCAACTTGACACACAAATACATCACTATTAAGCCTCAACCCTTACTTTCTTGTTTATCCCCAAGATCTAAATAACTTTAAAAGTCCCACTATTTTTGCAAATTCTTACTTAAAATTTCAATCCCTTTAAAGATATCCAGTTTCTTAGAATTCAGTCTTCCTACCATCAAACGTCTCTTAACTGTGGCTCCACTAAAATACCTTCTTCCTTCAGGAGGGAAAATATATCAGGTGACAGTCACAATCAAAATCAAAATCAAACTTCAATCATTCAGTGTCTGGGATCCACTCACGATCTTCTGGATTCCTACAAGGGCTTGAGTCGCTTCTCCAGCTCTGCCCTTTGTAGCACACACCTTGTCTTCTAGGATCCAGATGCCTGTAGTCCACTGCTGCTGTTGTTCTTGGTGATCATCTCATGGTACTGGCATCTCCAAAACACTGCTGTCTTCCACTGCAACTAGGCTTTACCAACAAACAGCCTCTCATAGGCTCTCTTCATGGTGCCAAGCCTCACCTCCTTTGCATGACCCCTTCAGTCCTGGGACATCAACTGCAACTGGAGATGCACTTTCACTAATGGCTTTTCATGGCCTCTCACAGTGCCCAGGCCTCAGCTGCTCTTCACTAATGGCTTTTCATGGCCTCTCACAGTGCCCAGGCCTCAGCTGCTCTTCACGACTCCTTCATGCCTTCAAAACCAGTACCACCTTGGTGACTCTTACACATTACCAAGTCCAGCCACAGCACAAGGTACAACCCTGGCTATCTCTGGAGCGCAGCCTCTGTGCTCTCAGAAAACACTTCTCAGGAGATTTCACCTCATTGATGTTGGTCTCTTCCCAATCACCGCCAATTTCCCAGCTCCAGCTAACCAGCATCAATAGTCCCAGTAATGGAATGGTTTTGCTTTAGTAGTTTTGGTATCTTGTTAATCACAGCTGATCCTTCAGCCCCAGCTAACCAAAACCACAGAATCTTAAACTAGCAATGGCCCTGATAAGAGTCTTTAACCTTCTCTCTGAAATTTCACAAGCCAGGCCTCCATCTTCTGCACTGTTCTCAACATTATCTTCCAAGCTCCTACAGAACACCCCACAGAGCTCTTAACATCCCATCTAGCTCAAAGTTCCAAAGTCCTTCCACAGTCCTCCCCAATACATGGTTAGGTTGCCACAGGAATACCCCACTACACTGGTACTAATTTGTCTTAGTCAGGGTTTCTATTCCTGCACAAACACAAACACACATGCATACAATACTATTACTACTAAAATAATAGAAAATTATAAGTACAATGAGTCAAACTTATACTGAAAATTTAACTTCAAATGCCCACTGAAATAATAGCAAGCCAAAAGTTGTGGCATACACCTCTAACACTTGAGAAGCTGAGACAGGTATCTTGTAAATTGGAGAACAGACTCAACTAATCAGAAAGACCATGTCTCAAAACAGTAGTGAAAAGCAAGGATTAAGGAAACGAAAGAAGCATACATTCCAGGGAGGAAGTATGGTTGGAGATGGAACTTCAGTGTTCCTTTGCAATGATCTCATTTAGACAATGTGGACTTGGAAACAGGCTTAGTGAATGTCAGAGGCAGACTTGGAGTCAGAAGTCATTTGTATAAGAGAAGATATTGGTTAAATTTATTTTCTTTGGGAAAATAGGGAATGAAAGACAGAACATTGAAATGCCGTTGTGACATGTCTATGGAGAGGAAGGAAGAATAAGAGGTAGAGAAGTTAGGAAGGAGGAGTTCATGGAGGAATAAGAGCCATGGAAACCGTCGCCTGCTAACCTGTATGGGACACTAAGATTCTGTGGTTGTTGCCACAGATATGAGTATCTGCACCTGCTATAGAGTGCCAGATATAAAATGAAAGATTTGTTTTTTATTTAACAGGCTTGTAGTTACAAATAGAGTTATAAACGGGATTTTTGAGATATTGAAGCCAACATCAGATAAGATATTAGAGAACGATTAGCGTTAGGAATAGGTGTGGTTTTTATTTCTCTTCTTTTTTAACAGTACATAGTTTGTAAGCCTAGTTGCATATAGCAGATGTGAAATTATTACACTATTTCCTGAGTCAAATGATATTTCCACTTGACTTTGGGGGAGATAATTGAATGCAAAGATCAACTGAACTCTGGAGGCAATTAACATCTGATTTAAATTTAGTCTTCCATGGAGCTTGGGTGATTAGACTACCACTTAGCAGGGTTCTATCCTAGGATAGCCAGGGGGCATGCACACCTGTTATCACTACATCTGGCTTGCCAATGTCTCTGCTGCTTCACATAAATAAGCAAGGAAATAGCTAACCAGCATTTCAGAAGCACATTGTTATGCCCTCATATGGTATTTTGATGATTTGCACGTCTTTGTAAAGGAGTATATACTTGTTAAAATGAGTAGTAATGTTCAAAGGAAACATGCTAGGCAAGTAATTTGAGTCATTATAAAATATAACATTTATCTACAAATTAAAGTGTTTTTTTTTTCTTATTATGGGTGTTAATCTTCTCTCTCACGGGAAAATGAAAGAATAGACTGGAAGATGAACTCTAAAAATTGCTATAAAATGATATGTGTACATATAAAAATAAATTTCTTTCAGAAAGACACAGAAGAAAATTCAAAGGCCTGCTAAACCATAATTTTTATCGATTTATTGTTTTTCTGAATTATGTTAGTCTATAGACTAACTAATATGTAAGCCTAAAAACTGAATATTAAAATTTCCTACAAAGGCCATAGAAAAGTTTTTAAACTATGGCCTTTATTGTATGTAGAGAACGTCTTCATAAACTACAATATTGATAGATTATTATGTCATACAAGAGAAAGAAAATATGCTCTCTGTTATTATTTGTCAAGTATATCTTTCTGTGGACTGAGTTATTATGTAAAAGTATTTTTAAGAAATAATTCTTAAATGATATTATAAGAAAACAAAATACAGGCTATTTCTCTATAAAGTCACAAAAGCAGATACGAGTTCATTATAGACTATCTAGAGAATGTGTATCTTTTTAACACAAGCGCAAAGAAAAACAAAGTTTCAGTTTGTGATGTGAGACAGAATTACGGATTTGATGTTAAAGCGAATTTTGTACTCAACAATGGCAAGCAAGCAAGGAAGGCTTTCCCTAAGGCAATTGCAATGAAATCTGGGGGTAAACAGAATCTCTCTGAACTCAACATCACTAAAGCAAAGGCTAAGGTTTGTCAAAGGAGAAGTTTGATGAAGGAGAAGTCATAAGTCATTCGGGACTGCTGAGTTTACCCAAAGATAAGAAACTCCTCACCTACACTGTAGGATAGAGGCAGTAAGTTCCTTGAAGAGCATACCACAAAGGGAAAGTTCCTAGCCCCGGAGAAAAACTCTGGGCTATGAAATATCAGGAGTCTTTACAAAGTTCTACATCTCAAACAGAGAAAAATGTTTACAATATGATTTCCTGAAGCAAATGCCATCAGAAAAGGCAAGTTAGGACTTCAAAGTTGAGAAGCTTGTCTACTGTTAACTATTCCAAAGGATTCAGCATCTCAAAGTTCCCAAAGGACTTTTGTTCAGGAGCAGGGGTGCAGACAAGAAGGTAGAGACCCGGATGGTCGTTCAGCTTCACTGTTATTTAATTAAGGACTTCTTGACTGATTATTGTTCTTCATATTATGGCATAAAAATGCTAATATTCGATTGACTCTATGGTTTCCCTCAGTCAAACTGGATTTGTTGGGCTTTCTCACCATGCTCTACCAGATTGGCTTGAAGGCTAACCTTACAGCACTTTGTGGTTTTTCTAGAGAATTTCCATTGGCAACTGATTTTAAAGAGCAGAGAGCACAAGTTGCGTGTTGAACATAGCACATAATCCGGACCATTGTTTCCCCTTTGTCAGTAGAATGGAGCCTCGTTGATCTTTCTCCTTGCTCAGTTGGTCTCAGGTCTGCTTATGAAGATTTCCTACCCCCTGTCTGTGTGGTGCCGCCATTAAGCACACTCCCTCACTTTGTGCAGACACATGGTTCTAATACCAAGGTCCTGTCTTCATGACACATGATATCCCTTTTTCCAGTTCTTCCTAGCATCAAACAGAGTTTCACACCCAGGGTGACCATAATTAAGTCTCATGTTTCCGCGTTGTCTTCCACTGGTCTCTTCCATTCCTTAGTATTCCACTAAGTTATCAACATAGGCATACGGAGTTTCACAGGTCAGCCCGGGTCTCCATGAGTAGATTGCATTCTTCAGAAGAAAATTAGTACTTTCATGCCTTCCTTTCAGCACAGCAGAATTTTGATGAATACCCATTGAATTAAAAAAAAAAAGAAATAATAAATGTCATTAAACACCCCCCTCCCATAATACACCTTGCTTTGTTTGGGCATTTTTAGCGAATGGTCTTTTGCTTGTATATTATATTTTCTCATTGTATGTTCTTATGGGTTGTATATCTTGTGTTTTTTACTTGCCCTCCCCCATTTTCTTAGTGTTCTATTTTGTTTGCTATTTAATATGCTTGTTTATTTGAGAGAGGGGGAATTAGAGTTAGATGGCTGAAGATATAGGAAGGATCTGGGAGGAGATGGAGGAAGGGAACCACAATCAGAATATATTGGATGAAGAAATGTATTTTCAATAAAAATAATTTGTTTATTTGTTTAATAATTTGTTTAAGTTTAGAAATAGTAATTTTGTAATAATCATAGAATAGTGATCCTTCTAGACAGGGTTGGTGATATCTCCACAGGCAGTAGGACAGAGCTATGTAAAAATAAAGAAATTTAGTGGAGCACAATACAGTTGAGTACCAAATATGCATTTATTCCATTCTCTCTGAATTTGTCTATAGATGTGATACGTCCAGTTGTCTCAAGTGCCTTCTTACCCCTATGACTTCCCAACAGCGACAGGCTGGGGATGTAGACTAAACAAATTCTTTCTCCTCTAAGTTAGTCTTTGTCAGGGTAATGTACTGCTGAAATAGAATTGAACCAGCATTGTACAAGGAGATAGGAATGGACCAATTTGCATTCTTCTATATGTAGACCGCCAGTTGAACCAGCACCATCTGTTGAAAATGCTGTCTTTTTTCCACTGAGTGGTTTTAGCTCCTTTGTCGAAAATCAAGTGACCATATGTGTGTGGGTTCATTTCTGGGTCCTCAATTCTATTCCATTGATCTA
>CM052705.1:52198844-52281206 GCA_028551405.1 Uromys caudimaculatus
TTAATTTTATATCTGGCCACTTTGCTGAAGTTGTTTATCAGCTGCAGGAGTTCTCTGGTGGAGTTTTTCGGATCACTTAGGTATATGATCATATCATCTGCAAATAGTGATAATTTGATTTCTTCTTTACCAATTTGTATCCCTTTGACCTCCTTTTGTTGCAGCCCCATGGAGGGAGCAAGAGCATCAAAGGGCCTGACGCCCCCCCCCCCCCAGGTCGTCCTGGAGTTTGGACCACCAACCACAGAATACACATCTATGGATCCATGGTTCGGACCACATATGTGACAGAGGATGACCTCGATGGCCATCAGGGAGAGAGGAGAGGCCCTTGGGTCTGAGGGTGTTAGAGGCCCCAGTAAAGGGGAATGTCATGGTGGGAATATGGGGGTGGGTGGGCAGGTGGGTGGGAGGTGGAATTCCCTCATAGAGGAGGGGATGGGGAGGGGATAGTGGGTTTCCAAAGAGGAGACCCAGAAAAGTGGAAACATTGGAAATGTAAATAAAGTATCAAAAAGAAAAAAGAAAAAAAAAAGAAACTGCATACTTATCTGTCAAAAAGATATTCTTCTTCTTCTTTAGCGGTATAAAACAAGGACCATCACTTTTACTTGATATTTCAACATTTTCTTACCCCCTTTCTGCCTGTTCTTAGAGTCTACAATGAATTTAAAAATCTGTTTTTGCCCAATACCCAATACTTTGTATACCTCATAACCAAAGATCTACAGAGCAAGTGATTATGTACTGAATATACTATAAATGAATGGCAAAAAAAAAAAAAAAAAAAAAAAAAAAAAAAAAAGAATTGAACCAGCTATCTTGATTATAAGATAATAAAAAAAAACCCACTTTAAATGGTCAAATCTCAGTTACTATTCTATTGTTAAGAGACATCATCATTACCAAAGCAACTCTTATCAAGGAAAGCGTTTATTAGGGGCTTCTTTGCCAGAGGCTTAATCCTTAAACTTTATACTGGGAAGCAGTCTATCACAGTGCTAGATTAGTAGCTAACAGATTTGCATTTTGAGAGGAAGGCAGCAGGCAGAGAAAGACTTTGGCCTTTGCATGAGCTTTTAAAAACTTAGACCCCCAACTCCAGTGATGTTTCTAAAGAGTTCTACTATCTCACATCAGGCATTCAAACATATAAGCCAGTGGAGGGCATTCTCATTCAAACTACAAGAACTGGTTAGCACATTTTTAACAATGAATAGAAATATCATGAACCTCATGAACTTCTGTAGCAATGTAGTATTCTTTCCAATATTGCTCTTTTTTTTACACATTCATGCAATACACGGCTATTACGTTGCTTCTATGAATGCAAAGTGCATCATCTCTAATGCTGGCAAGGATGTCAGATCACTGAATAAAAATGTAACACTTGTGTCTGCTACTTATTATAAACACAAGCGTAAAACAATACAGTCTGCCTTTATTCTCATATATTTCAGTGACTTAGAAAACCTAAGCTTTGTTCCCAGATGTCTTATGATAATGCTATGGGGATTGCAAATAAATATACATTTCATATTTTTCTATCAATTCTCCACACATATTAAACCCAGTGTAATTTTGTACACCTGCATTTTAAAATTAATTCCAAATTCTATATTATCTATCCATACTTACTTTTAGAGATACTCATTTTTAATTATACTAAAGTAATGATTGCAATATTTCCTAGTTAAAATTTTCATTTACTTAGAATGTAAATTAAATTATATGTTTAAATTAACAGCTTGTGGTTTATGGTGATGGAATTGGGTTTGGTAACATTACTTTCAGGGAAATTGTAAAAATCCAAAGAGTAGACACTGAATATTAAAGTGTTCCACTTTTATTTTATTAATTTTATTATTACTAATATTTTTCTTATCAAATATGACAGATACAAGCCTTCTTTACAAGTTTCCAAATGTAATTATCCATCAAAAGTGTTAGTTTCCATGATAATATTAAATGCATTCTTAAACATTTTTTAATTTTACTGTTTTCAATTAGAAATAGAAATAATATAAAATAAATATTGTCCCAATGATCCATGCTCAGACTGATCCATATCTTAACATGCTTAACAATTTTGTGTATGGGGCAATCACTTGACATTAAGTTAATAGTTCATAGGCATACAAAACCAAAATATATCAGAACCCATTTTTCCCAAGCATTCACCTTAATGTTTCAAAATGATTCTGGAAGATTTGAGTTTTTTTCTCTTGGTTATATGAAAGATTATTATATATTTTATTCATATTGACAATATGATATTTTTACCTACTACTATACATAGCCTCATCATGTTAAAATATTACAAGAACAAAGGTTTAAGGGGATTAATCTTAATCTGAAACAGTCATTTTGTGCACACAGTGACAGTATGTAACCAGCCTATTTTCAGCTGACTTCCATAAAGATATATTGTAATTAATCTGAATAAAATTATGATTCATGAATCCAAGCTACTGTAATACTTATTGAATCTATTAAATGGTAGTTAGAAATATTCGTCTGTTGGTTTCTTACATGTAGTTCCTAGAATATAGGTACATGCTTTAATCATCTTATCTGTTTCAAACTTGTCATTCATTTCCCAAATGAAAATTTCACTAAGCCTAAGGCTGAGTGCAGTGGTTGGAAAACTGTAACTCTACCTGTTCACTACGTTGCTTTCCCTTCTAGGACCCGCAAAATGTTATTAAAGAGTTTCTACAAATATGTGGCATAGATTACTATACAATCTTCTAATGACATCTGATAAGTCTACTTCTAACTTTCACAGCCATTTTAATTTGGTTCCTGTTCTCTTTGTCATTGATTTCTTAAAAATCTAGGCATTGTTTAATATCATAATAATCTCACCTTTAGAACTGCAAAGCTTATTAAGATTTATTTTGGAAAAGAATGAAGATTAAATGGGTGCACTGAGGAAGGAAAGGAGCAACCCTTGTAGACTTGAAGCCACGTCAGGAATTTTTCTAAACCTTTCATGAAGCCTGGTCCAAGTCTAAGAGCCATGAACCCTGATATAGCAGGAAATAAAGTATCATTTAACCAAGATTTGGCTATTCGTCTTATGAATTTATATTAAGAAATCATTAAATTACATTATGAAATGCACAACCTATTACTCTTATTGTTGATCTTGTCTGATAAAATTTTATTTAGGTTTTTAAGATCAATTTTATTTATTTTTGGCATATATGTGCTTTATTACATATATGTCTATGTACCAAGTACATGCAGTACCTAAAGAGGTCAGAAGGTAACAACTGATTCAGACCCTGAGTTACAGATGGTTGTTAGCCTGGGTCCTCTGCAAGGGAAACAAATGTTCTTAAGTGCTAAGCCATTCCTCTAGCTCAGTGGTTCTTAACCTTCCTAATGTTGTGACTCTTCAATACAGTTTCTCATATTGTGGTTGACTCCCAGCCACAAAATTAATTTAATTGCTACCCCATAAATGTAACTTTCCTACTTATGAATCATAATTTGAAAATCTGTATTTTCTGTAAGTCTTAGGCACCTTCTATGAAAGGATGACTTAATGCCCCCGTAGGGTTTGGGAACCACTGCTCTACCCCTTGATTAGATGATTTTTGAATTTTACAAGTTGTGTCAGATTCACATATAATAGATTTCATAGTTTTTTTATACTTAAGCTGTTGTCTTAAATGCATTTTTATATCAAGTGTTTTCAATTTCATCAACATTCAGTTGGCTTTTGTGCTTATTAGTTTTTGTTAACTTGATACAAATTATAGACACATGAGATTGGGGAAACTCAGCTGAGAAACTGCCTTCATCAGATTAGTTTGTGAGTATGTCTGTGGGACATTTTCTTGATTGCTTATTGATAGAGAACAGAGGCAACAGTGGGTGTTGCCACCCACGGGCAGGCAGCTCTGGGTCATATAAGAATGTAGCTGAAGATGAACCTGAGATGAGGCAATGCGCACTCCTCTGTGGTCTCTGCTTCAGGAATCCCAGTTTCCTGACTTTCTGCCTTGGCTTTCCTTAATGATAGACTCTCATCTGTAAGACAAATAAACCTTTTTTTACTTCCCAAAATGTTCTTGCTTGGTGTTTAACTGCAGCAACAGAAAGCAAACTAGAATAGCTCTTGCTTATCTATTCTACCATCTCTGATGTTCAATGGGGTTTTATATATTTATAACACATGTATGGATCAATAAGCTAGTAATTACTTCTGTAATCTGGTTGTGCTTCTTATTTTATAATATGCTGTATGGTTCCATATTCTTTTTATCTTCATGTATTATTTGGGGATAGTCCAGTGAACTTATTATTCTGTTTTTTTCTTTTAAGTTTAAACTAGTGCTCCAGTAAGAATTTTGATAGTTGTTACTCTTAAGAGTGTATGAATTTTTAGGCTATGATAGTTAATTCTGAGTGTTCATTATATCAGGTACTTCAATAAGCAGACATGTAATATTAAGCAAGATATGAAACTTACAACACATTTACTACAGCTTCCTACCTTACTTCCTATTATCTCATAATTTTGCTTTTCATTTAACAATTCCCATTTTTTTTAAGTTTTGAGTGTGTGTGTATGTGTGTGTGTGTGTGTGTGTGTGTGTGTGTGTAAGTTTATCCTTCATATAGATCCAGCTGTGCTTTTGCTAATGACTATTTTTTAGACAGACGAACACCATTCCATGTCTCTTGCATTTCAGAACTTAGAGCCTCAACTTTCACAGCTTTGTATTTTAGAAAATGTCTATTTGTAACGTGTTTGGAAGTATGTTTTCACCATTGTGAAGCTCTAGAATGACATTATTTTTTGTACATTAAGAACACCATTTCTTTGCATCCATTGTCTCATTTTTCTGACTTAAATGACCATTATTATTTTGTTTACTGTGTCTCTTTTTCTCTAGTAGTAGCTAAGAATCTGTTCCTTCTTGCTTTCCTGCTTAGCTAATTCATTGTGTCTCCCTAAGTACTGCTGTCTGCCTTTGCTGTTTATTCTGTGTGCTGTTTCTTGCATTCCTTCGTCACTTTTCCAGTTTCCTTCCTTCTGAACCCTCATTATCCCTGTGCTAGTCTGTTTCAAGACACCCCAGTAGTTCAGCTCCTTTGTTCCAGTGTTTTAGCCCTATATGTGTAACTGTTTGCAATTGGTTAATTTGAATACAGTCATCTCCATGTTGTCTTTTTATCATAACATTTACAATGTTTTGTTTTTTCCATTCATGCATATATATGTATATTCTCCTTTATCTGTACACGTCTTCTTTATAATTTAACTGCATTTTTAAAAAACTTGTTCATCGTGACTATTTTGGGTATATGCCTTGCTTCCAGGTTATATTTGAAGTTTTTTCTCAAGCTCAGTACTTGTACCTTCTTGAATTTTTCCATGGATTCTAATATTTGATCATATCTCACATACAGTTTGAAATAAAAATTGTAAACAAACAGAAAAAATGCTATTTACCACCAAATATTTATACACCTCTTTGTTGTACTATTGATATGGGGGATTTCATTAACATATTTGTTGATTGGGTATAGGCTTCTTTGTAGTCTTTGTTGCATTCATTTGCCATTGTCTGAAAATATTCTGTGACTGTGATCAGGTTTTTCCTGAGATGTAAACAGTAATGAATGAAGGTAGTTTATGCAGGTGTGCTTTGTATTATCAATCTCCCAACCACATGGGTTCTAACTGTTTTACTGCTTGGCAGAATGTGATACTTAGTGTCTCCCTTAGCTTGGTTTCTATAGCTTTTCCTTTAGTCACTCCCCCTCCCCACTACTCTGCCCTCAACCTTTGGAGAACATAAATTATTAGTTTAGGTACCACTTGGAAACTTGGGGACATTTCTCTCGACTTTTCTAGTTGTTCCTCATTATTCACAAGGATTCTATTGTAGAAGTATCTAGTGACCAGCAAAAAAGAAAAGAAAAAGGAAGGAAGACATGTATCACCTCTTCTCACTTGCCAGTAAGATGAATATTGTTTGGCACTTGGTTATAATGGAGAAATAGGCAGAGAACGTTTTGTCACTTGTGTCCTGTCACAACACTTAGGGGAGTGCTGCCTTTGGCTGAGAGAAGGCTTGCTCTTCTGAGGAGCTCATGCAGCTCTTTCTTCTTTCACTGCATCTGTTTGGGGCATGTGGTGCAGACATGTGTGAAAACTCTACTAATTAAGGTCCTGATAGCAGTCCTGCTGTGGTCATTCACCATACATACTCACAGGGCTTCTGAAGTCTCTGCTCACTCCCTTTGCCCTTGTGGATTGTAGCATCCATGATCCATGAGAGCAGGGAGACCCACAGCTGGTGCCCCGAGGGGCATAGGACATGCTGAAGATTCACAAGTACACCCACAAACACTGGAGGATAGTGACATCTTGCCAGACCATCCCTCTCTGAGGACTGGTTAGTCTCTTTTCCTTTAGGTCTGCACCTTCACATAGGACTAAATGGTTTGCTGTTTGTAGTTTGCTTCTTGGTAGGGGTCAATCCCAGATATTAGCTGGAGGTTCCCCTACCCTTTTTCCTGACCTCAACAGCCCGACTGGGTGTAGGTAACAACTTTTTAACCTGTCACAAAAATCTAGTGACACAGAAACCATTTAAAAGTCACAAGGACAGGTATCAGTTTCTTCATTTGTGGTAAGGCTGTTGCTCTTTGGGGCGTCCCAATCCTCCATGGCAGAATAGTCACAGAATATTTTCTGACAATGATAAAATGAATGCAATCTACCCACAGTCCCCTAAAACTTTATAATCCTTCAATTACCCTAAGTAAAGTTGATCAGCCTACTGACAGCAGATCCTTATGTGGTCTTTCACCTTTCACCGTAAGTACTCAAAAGGATTCTAAACCCCCAGCTTACTGTCTCTGTTCCCTTTGCCCTTGTGGATTGTATTGGCCAATGATCCACGAGGGCAGGGAGACCCACACAGACACTTGTGATGGCTACTCTTAGTTTTCACCTTCACTATAGATGGAAATAAAATCTCAAGCAGCAAGGTACACCTGTGAGGGATTTTTCAAAATTAATCATTTAAGTTAAGAAGACCCAACTTAAATCCATCTCACTTGAGCTAGGAAGACTCATTTTCAATCTGGACTACACCTTCTCATGGCAGCCTTTATAAAAGACAAAGACAGAATCTTTTGCATTTTGCCTGCATGTCCTTGCTTTCTGTTGCAAATTCATTCCTTTACTGATATCAAAGTCTAGTTCTTCAGAATTCTGGCATGTAGTGAAGGCCAACTGAGATATCTAGCCTTGTGGACACATTGATCTTGATAGTTTATGAAGGCTCAGACCATTCATAAAAGAATACACTTAAATAGTAATAGGGTAAATAAGGAGTGCACTGAAATTGCTGATACTCAGAGATTGGTTTGTAGTCAATGTGTGGGGCCATGTAATTGAGAAAATTAGCACATCACTAGGGATTCAAATCACTACCAAATATGGGCATATAGGTGGAAAAACAAATAAAAGAAAACGAGGTAAAAATAGAGTGCATAATACAGTCCACTATAAAAACATTTTCAGTGAATACTCTGGTTCATAGTTTCACTCTCAGGGTGATGTTTGTCCAGAACTGCCTACCATGAAGAGGTTCTGTTTACTCCTTAGATCTCCTGTATTAAGTAGTTAATATTATATTAAATATATATTATATAATACATATATTATATTAAGTATTAATACTATATATTTATATCCCAATGTAATAAAGTTTCTCATATTTTAGAATAGATGTTTAGTCCCATAGAAAAAACTTAGCAAAAACTAGTCACCTTTTGACACCAATGTTTATCAATATGCTTTAAAGTTGTGGTGAATTTTGGAAGAACAGAAGGACTAGGACACCTCAATATTCTGAGTAGTTATCAAGTCTGGTTCTTATTAAAATGACCCATTGAAGTTTGTAGAAGGAACAGAATTCTCATTGCCACTACTCTGCATTCCAGGCCTATATTTTACACAATAACTCTGTGACATTATTATTATTTTTTAAATCTCAATTTATTATAACTGGAGAGGTATTTGGGAACTATGGTACTGTATTATTATTAAAATCAAAGGGGAAGTTATAAAGTTAAAAACCAATTAGTTATATAAATAGTACATTTTTCAGTGGTTACCTGTTTGACACAACAAATATCTCATATATAATTACACCCCCAAAGTGTTGAAGAATAGAGAATTTATTCAAAATGACTTGAATTTCATGCATCCTCAACAACTATGTAAAATATTTCAGGTATTATCACTCTCCTTGCAGAGGGCTGCACTGCTGGAGATTTCAAAGACCTAAAATTGAACTGGGAAGAAAGCTCAGGGACTAAGCATTTATTCCAAAATATGAAAAGTAAACTCTAAGCTCTCTGAAACCTTGGGGAAAACAATTCTAGGAGTGCACTGGAAGTACTAGGTTTCTCCCTAGCAAGGCGTGTGCAAGGAGAACCTATTAACGTGTAAGGACTTCGAAGCCAACTGTCAGATCCTCTTCCCTTTAAAATGAAATACAGACAGAGATAGCCATGGCTAGAATAAAATACTAGGCATCTGATTTAATACAAAATATCCTCCTCAGTGGGTGTGTTTCAAGTCACTGTTTAATGTGAGTTAGATTTTTGGTTAGGTAGAACATGTGGAAAGAACCATGAAGATCTATTTTACCTTCTAAATATCTACAAGTCCCAAACTTCAAACTAATCATATCTAACAAATGTCTTTCCTTTCTAACAAGATTATGAACAAGATATTATGGTTATATATTAGTCATAAGGTTCTACTGCAAATTATTCCCTCACCATGGTCTTTGTATCAGAGAAATCACTTAAGATTATATTAGTTGTAAAATAGTAGATATCAGAAAATATTAAGTGTTTCAGTTATATGTATATGTTATATTTCTAGATTATTTGTTTATTTTCCTAGGGTTTTGACTATCATCATAATTGATCTTTAAGTTAAACTATAATGTGCTTATGTAATGGTCTGAATAAAATTCATCAAGCTTCAAATTCAAGTCCTAATCCCTAATAATTGTAAATTTTAATCATAGGTCATAGAAAGGATATTTCTAGACATGTCAAAACAATTGTGATGATGCAATTTTCAGAATTACTTTGTTGGGCAATAAACAACACAGTCATTATTATCATTTGAAAAAAGCAGGGAGTGATTTTACAAAATGGAAGAGCACACTGTGACCACAGTGTCGAGTGACAGAGTTCCAAACCAAATAAGGCCATGACCACTAGAATCTGGATGATGTATAGGCCATGTTAGCTCCATGGCCACCAAAGGGTATGGAGCTTCTGAAATGATGATTTAATATTTCTGGCCTGAAAAACTGCAAGGTGGTAAATTTCTGCCATTTTAAGTCATCATGTTTCTAGTACTTGGGAGGAAACAAAATGTGGTAAGTGCTTTTGCAGCTGCATCATTGACAGTATTGTTTGCCAGCATGCAAAACCTACTGACAATTGACCCACACAACACACATTCTTCATTTCTACACCACCTTTGCTTCTGGAGAATTTTCTTATGAGTATTCCACTCTATCCATCAGTAAATTATCTGACCAACAGAGTCCAATTCTAAATCTACCCAGCTTGGTTAATATGACATTAAACCAAGGGTGCAATCAACATAAATCCAAATAACTAGAATAAGCAAGTCATGGCATTGACCTTAATCATGACCAGGATAGGATACCACGAACAAACTTGTGTCAATAATGGTTCAATAACAATTTCGGGCAAGTCAGTGAGTGTGAAAGCCAGGGTATACCTTTGGGTAGAGAGGACTGCCAAAGCCAATAACTAGTAAAATGATGAGCCTCAGAAATTTGTAATTAAAAGATGTGAGGAACAGGAAATATATGTTGACTGTGACAGAACAACTTACATTTTAATTGAATAAAGTTCAATTTAAACACAAATGTCTAAGTGTTACTAGTGACTGATTTACCAAACATCGTACTACACAAACATTAACCCAGTTTACAGGTAGATTTTTACAACAAATATTATGGAAAGATAAGGAGAGTATGTTTTTGTACTGTAAGGAATAATACATTGTGGGGTTCTAGGTTGAGTGGGTAAAGGTGCACAGTGCCAGGAATCACAACCTAACTTCTGTCTCTGGAACACATAATGCAAAAGGAGAGAACTGACACTTGAAAGTTGTCTTCTGACTTCCACCATGGGATGTGATGTGAGTATAAACATACGTACACACACACACACACACACACACATGCACACACACACACACACACACACACGCACAAATAAAGAAATAAAATATTTAATTACCATTTTAGAAGTTGTAGGTTTCTGAATTATATTTTATGTTATAAAGAAAGAAAAAAATCTATATTCCAAAACAGGATAATGACAGAGCACAGAAACTAAACTCAAAGATACTTCTTAGCACGAAAGAACAGCAAGTAGAAAGACTCAACAATCAAAGAGAAAGCAATTTAAAATGATCTGTCCTGAGGTTGAAAATATTAGAAAAATGTAGAGCAAGAGAAAATATTAAACATTAGATCAATGTATAACATGATAATCAGAAAAAACTCTTTGAACATTCATTAAAACATTCATTAAAAAATTCATGGAAATAATTCTATAATTACTCATATTGCCTATAACATTTCAAAGAGCGAGTGGTTTTACTTTATGTTTGTATTGGATCACTCATAACAGAACAGTGACTAGAAAATTTTAAAAAATAACTGCTCAGTTCCTTCCAGATTTTATAATGACTTAATTGGATTTGATATTTTAAGGAAAGTATAAAATATTCACAAAATACTCCCTGACCAAATCATTGCTAAGCCCGACAGTAATGAATAAAAATGAGTCAATTAGCTGAACTTAATAAGAATCAGAAATATAAAAGTAGAAAATTATCATTGTCTATACAAAAGAGATAAATAGTCTATATGGTTTACAAAAATCCCATCTGAACATTAATCCAATTTGCTATAAGTTTGAAGTATAATAGTGCTTTTATCATTGTAAGAATCTGTAGAACATACATATAGATGGACTTCAAATTGAAATATGCATTACGTTTATAAACCCCCCTCCTGCTGAAGTGGGATAAAAGTTATCATGCATCTAATGGGAGTAACTATCATTATTAATTTTATTTATGTAAGCAAAGCATATATCAAAGAGCCCTCAATGACAACAAAGTTAACTTTATATTCATAAAACCCACAATGAATGATCATATTGATATAACATAAACGAGTAAGAAAACAAAAAATATAAGCTAAATTGTAATATAACATTTTACCATTTTTATGTATGAGTACACTGCCGCTCTCTTCAGACACACCAGAAGAGGGCATCAGATCCCATTACAGATGGTTGTAAGCCATCGTGTGGTTGCTGGGAATTGAACTCAGGATCTCTAGAAGAGCAGTCAATGCTTTTAACCACTGAGCCATCTCTCCAGCCACCAACATTTTACCTTTGTAAAAAAGAAAAGTAAAAGTGTTAGAAAGCAAGAATAGTTTGAATTAAGTCAAATTAATGAAAAGTAAAAATTAAAGAAATCAAACCAACAACCTTCCTGTAAGGAATATTAATATGCATACAAATATATGCACAATAAAATGAATTGAAGAATGATCGTAAAATTTAGTAATTTGTAAGAAATATGCAAATTATTCCACAGCTGAGCAAGAAATCCCATTATCAATAATGTGACCAAAATTATTGAATATAGCCCTATTGAAAATTATGTGGGAATATGTAAACTGCAATTATTATAAAATTATACATGGTAAAAAGGGTGTGTGCGTAAACATACATAAATGTATATTTGCACAGAAATAGAATTAATGGAATTTTAAAAAGATAGTTTAAAATGACAAATTAGTAAAAAGTCTGTTTCTATTAAACAAGAGAGAAAGGGTAGATTTCTGTGGTAGAGAAGATAGGGGAATATCAGAAGAACTGGGGGGGGGGATGAGGGGGGAGAATACGGTATAGGAAAACCTCTCCTCTAGGGAGACTGTAGAAATTGCCCTGCCTTAATGTGGTCTGAAACCCTGAGAGCTATGAGTTACAGTGAATACAGGGAAAGTGGGGGTTCTATGGAAGAAGACATGCATTTCCCAATTCCTGTGTCTTCTTCCTCTGGAGGACACAATGGATAGCATTTCTATTAGTTCCTTCCAATTGCTGTAATAAAACACAATAACCAAGGCAATTTATCAAAGAAAATGTGTAGTTTGGTTTATGGTTTCAGAAGGTTAAAATCTATGATGGCAGAATTTTGTCATCTTTTAGCATAGTTATGTGGACACAACAGATTATAATTCGTAGAGAAGCATATAAAATGAGATTAAAGGGAATTTGTTATTTCATACTTCGAAACCTTCTTTGTGTGTAAGTATTGAGCTCAATATGGTCACCAAATGAGATCACAGACAACCTAACTGTGTAGTTCATTTCTTTCCTATTAGGTAATCCCACCAGATGTGATGAAACTTTCCTCCCTCTGATATTTTAATTTATTAACAGAGAATCCCTTTGGCTCCTTCTGTAGAGTTAACAGACCTATGCACAATAGAGGACTTAATTCCCATTTTTACGAATGAAAATAGATAATTCTCTCATACAAAGCATCCCAACCAGTTTCCCCTCTGTCCACTCCTTCCAGCTCCACATCAGCTCAACCCTCCCTCCCTTCCTCCCTCTCTCCCTCCTTTCTTCCCTCTCTCCTTCCCTCCTTCCTTCTTTCCAATAGACATGCTTCCAATAGACAACAACCAAACAGAACAAAACAAGATAAAATAAGACCACACAAAAACCCTCATTTTGAGACTGAAGAAGGCAACCTATTAGGAGAAAAAGTGTCTCATTAATTTAAATGTTTATCTGAAACCCTACACACTGAACAGACCATAATATTTTTGAGTTATATTATTGGTTCCTAAGGAGCAAATACTTTTTTGTTCATCAAAGCACATGACAGTTTATAAGCATGTACAATGGCTGGAGTTCAAGCAAGGGTCTTCCTGATTCAGAATTTCTAGTGTTCAGATAACAGTATCTAACACCATGCTCTGCTGTTGTTGTTGTTGTTTTAACAATTTTTAACTCATTGGTTTTACACTGTGCCATTTATATACACAAATCATTTTCAAACTGACTTGTATCTCATTATGAGTCCCGTTATCTCTCCCAAAGTGAAGCAGGACTCAGCTTGGGTTCTTATATAATGCTAATTTACTTTTCATCTCTGTATTTGGCCTTCAGTGATGCATAGAAATGTTTCTCTGAGAAAAATGATACTCTTAGGAATCCGCAGTTTTAAGAGTGTGTGTGTGTGTGTGTGTGTGTGTGTGTGTGTGTGTGTGTGTGTGTGTGTGTGTGCAGGTGCCCGCATGCCCACATGTGCATGTGTCACATATGAAAGGTGTTCAGAGGCCAGAAGACCATATTATATCCCATGGAGATGGAGTTACAGGCATTTGAACCACCTGACATGGGGGCTGGGAAGCTTCGTGGATCCTATCTAAGAACAACGAATGCACTTAATCATCAAAACAACTCTAAAGCTCTTGGAATTCCTTTTTGATTGAATAAAAATAATTTTAGTCAATGTACTAAAATTTGGGCTGGCTAAATTGATAAATAGTACCAATATTATTTTAGCTATATTAGATCTATTTAAATATATTTTGATTGAATTTTGGAAGGCTTTCAATTGCCATTTTACTTTTTAAAAAATCTGCTTTTAAAGATAAATATTTTCTATCCTTAGAATTTTTACCAAAGCTTCCTTTAATTCCTGTTAATAAATTTAAAAGAACTTCGTTTACTTTCTATCCAAAGAGGGAAAAATCCTTACAAAGAAAATAAAATCCAATTGGCATTGGCAAATGACAGAGAGTCACAGCTTTTATTCTACCCTGAATCAATTTTGTACATCCCAGCGTTTTTAAAAAGAGACTGCTGCATTTCAAAATTTAGTAGGAGTAATAAAAAGATTCCCCTTTGTAAACTTTTGAGTGGTCTTTTCCTGCAGAATGCAGCAACTTCTGTCCTGTCCTTGACATGAAACGTTCCTGTCTCCCGAGTTCGCATTTTGTATTTCATATCCCTCTACGCTGTCATTCAGCTCACATTGCCAATGTATAAAATCTAGAAGTGAATAACTTTCAGAAATAAATGTATCCAACAGGATATTTTAGGAAATAAGATGTTTAAGATCTTCCACTTGGTGGAAGGAAGGGGGGGTTAGGTGGGAAGAAACCACTGATAGTGAGACCTGACAGCCAGTAACTATTTTCACTAAATAAATTAGAAAAATGTGGCTCAATTTGCCTTAGATAAACACAGAAAGTGATTATTTCCGGACTTAATGGAAAAAAATTATAATTAAAGCCAATTTTACTATCTAGTGACATATATAAATGTATGCCTATAGTACTATAAGCACATATACATATATGCACAAATTTAAATGTAAATATACGATGAATTTTTATAAATTCTTTATGGTTTTCTAGTTTTTCTCTTGCTTTTTTCATGGAAATATTTCTAAAGTTAGTAGTTTTTATTTTTGTGTGAATATAGATTCTGCTAAAAAATGAGACAGACGTAGGGGAAAGAGAAAGAAAGAGAGAGAGAGAGAGAGAAGAGAGAGAGAGAGAGAGAGAGAGAGAGAGAGAGAGAGAGAGAGAGATTAAGATAGCTGAGTCCTGTCTTCTAAAAATTCCAGTTATTTCTAATTGTGGTGTATCCGGGGTGTAGTGTGTTGGGGGGAGGGGGTTGTGCACTGTATATTCAGATTCTGATTCTATGCCCAGACATGTGGTTGATATTGGCATGGTCAAGCATCTTCTGTCTCAATGTTATATAAACAATCGTTTCCTATCATCTCTGATTGGGTAATAAAGTGCCAAATCAGCCAATAGATAGGCAGAAGAAACTAGGGCAAAACTTCAGTCTCCAGTCTAGGGGTTCTAGAGGGAGAAGGAAGAAGAGGGAGAAAGAAGAGAGGAGGGAGACCATGTGGATGGAACAGGAGAATTTACCATGAGATCATGGTAAGAGAGTAGCTATGAGGACACACATGGACAAGAGCAAGCCAGGGCAAGGTCAGACAGCAAGTAACAGGGCATTTTTCTGGGCAGGGGTGGCCTAGTAGGGTTAGAATAGCACGAAACCATCCTAGCTTAGTGCCAGCAGCTTGTTAATAAAAAATACCATGTCTCTGTGTCTTATTCAGGAGCTAAAATGGGCTAGAGTAGGCATAGAAACACCTGCAATTATTTGGGAGCAAAAAGAGGCAAAAAGGCATAAGAAAACCGTGTGTGCGTGTGTGGGTGTGTGCGTGTGTGCGTGTGTGTGTGTGTGTGTGTGTGTGTGTGTGTGTGTGTGAATGTTTGCCTGTGTGTGTGAGTGTATGTATTTCTGGGGTTCACAATCAGGCCCTTAAGCATGTTTTTGAAGGTTTCTGTCCCTGCCCAGGAAGTGTTGTTTCTATCCATTTGGGTCTCTGTCAAAGACTTTCTGACTCTGGTTCAGCTAGCCTAATGGCTACAATGAAACTGGGGACTGCCATTATCTCTCGTGTCTAATAGAGATTACTCTTTGTATTCAACACTATTTTCAGTTTTCTATGAAAACTTTGATTATACTTAAATGGTGTATCTTTTCTATATTCCACATCACTATGTTGGGTCTAACATTTCTTTGAATAAATTCCACTAAATACAGTTGTTTATAACAGAAATTATCAATAGAGGGAACTTGCATTGAGTTTCCTTCCTTCCTTATATTTATAAATAGTTCATTCATTTACCAATAATACTAATTTACATAAAGTATGGAAGCTCAGTATTTATTTCTTTTCCTCCTATAATAACAGTTTATTTTAAAAAATAATTATCAAATCTTCCCCAGCTCTGGACAATCAACATATGCCTAGAGCTATTTTTTTAGTTGATGGTCTATTAGGTAACTGTATGTTTTGCCAACATTTATTATAAAAAAAACCACAGGATGAGATCAAAGCTGTTTGAAATGAAACCTCATTCTGTACTGCACCTTAAAGCATGCTAGGCAGTGCCTTGGGAAAATAACCAACATCTACACAGATAGTCCCACATCTGAAAGTCACTGCTTTGGATTAAACAATATCCTCATCACACAAACTCTTCCTGTAACACACATCCAGGGAAGGTGAAATTTTCAGAATCCAGACTGAGGATTTTTAAGGACCTTGAAGAGAAAGACTGTGCAAAGGCTATTCATGTCTAAGAAGCACAATTGGAAGGTGCATACATGTTTTATAAGGGCAAAGAGAATTGTATTTGTAGTAAAATATACAGTCACAAAAGCAAACATTTTTTATGATGATCTATTTTTCACATAATTTCTTGGAATGTCTGAGACACTAATGAATGTTTATGAAAGAGAAGTAGTGCAAAGGTCTTAAGAAGAAAGCAGCATATCTGTTAGTAGAAATGAGTTAGCAAAGTAAAAGTATGCCTAATTCACTACCGTTCCTCAGGTTATACTTGTGTAGAGATATGATGAAAACAACTTATTGGTCGGAACTTGAATTTTTGACAAAACCAGTGATACTAGTCATGCAAATTCTTCCTGCCCATGATTTTGACTGCTTACCACAGTAGGGGAATGGGCACACCTTACTGGAGAAGAGTGGGGATTTACTGAAAATGGACATTATTTGTTTATTTCTGTGTATTCTATTGGCAGAGATCATCAGCCAGTTCATGCTTAGTACCAGCCGAAAGCATTTTTTCATTTAAAAACATTTTCATTTCTGAGATTACTAAAGAATTTGAACATTTCTTTAAGTGATTCTCAGCCTTTAGAGATTCTTCTGTTGTGAATTGTTTAGCTCTATACCCCATTTTAAAATTGGGTTATTTGTTTTTTTTTGGAGTTTAACTTCTTGAGTTCTTTATATATTTTGGATATTAGCCCTCTATCAGATGTAGGGTCAGTGAAGAATTTTTTCCCAATCTGTAGGTTGCTGATTTGTCATACTGACGGTATCTTTTGTCTTACAGAAGCTTTTCGGTTTTATGAGATCCCGTTTATCAATTGCTGATCTTAGAGCCTAAGCCATTGGAGTTCTCTTCAGAAAATTGTCCTCTGTGCCAATGGGGTCAAGGTTCCTTCCCACTTGCTCCATTAGATTCAGTGTATCTGGTTTTGGGATGAGGTCCTTGATCCACTTGGACTTGAGCTTTGTAAAGGTGATAAATATGGAACTATTTTCATTTTTACACATATAAACTGCCAGTTTGACCAGCACAATTTATTGAAGATGCTTTTGTTTTTCACTATACATTTTTGTTTTGTTTTGTCAAAGATCTTTTTCAGCCTGTTTATCATTTGCTGCAGATTTGTTTGAGTTAATTTTATATCCTGCCACTTTGCTGAAGTTGTTTAGCAGCTGTAGGAATGCTCTGGTGCAATTTTGTGGGTTCCTTATGTATAATATCATGTCATCGGCAAAACAATCCTGAGATTCCATGTCATATCATCAGAATGGCTAAGATAAAAAACTCAGGTGACAGCAGATGCTGACAAGGATGCACAAAAGGATGAACACTCCTCCATTGCTGGTGGGATTGCAAGCTGGTACAACCACTCTGGAAATCAATCTAGCAGTTCCTTATAAAATTTAAAGTGGTTCTACCTGAAGACCCAGCTGTATCACTCTTGGATATACACCCAAAAGATGCCCCACCATACCACAAAGACTCATGCTCTACCGTGTTCTTAGCAGCCTTATTTGTAATAGCCAGAAGCTAGAAACAACATAGATGCTCCTCAATCAAAGAAAATATACAGAAAATGTGGTTCATTTACACAATGAAATATGATTCAGTTATTAAAAATGAAGAGATCATGAATTTTGCAATATGATCCTGAGAGAGGTAACTCAGACCCAAAAGAACAGGCATGATATATATATTCGCTGATACAAAAAGTACTGAAACACCTAGGATGCAACCCATACAAGTGTAACAAGCAGAAAGGCCCAAGTGAAGAAGCTTCAATCCCACTTAGAAAGGAGAAGAAAATAATCACAGGAGACAGAGGGAAGGAGGGATCTGAGTAAGAGAGGGAAGAGAGAGGGGAAAAGGGAAATAGGGTCAGATGGGGGAGGGGGGAGTCAAGGAACAGGAGAGAAGTCTAGAGGGCCAGGAGAATGAATGGAAATAAGAAGTCAGGTGGTGTACCAGCAACCTGGGAGGTGAGAGACTCTCAGGACTCAATAGAGGTGACCTTAGACAAAATGCCCAACACTGGGGGGAGGGAACTTGAAGAGTGAGTCCTTCTCCAGTAGATAGACAGGGCCTTAAGTGGAGGAACTGGGTTACTATACTAACCCTCACTCAAAATTTCTGACACAGAATTGTTTCTGTCTAAAAGAACTGCAGGGACAAAAAATGGAAAAGAGACTGAAGGAAAGGCGGTCCAATGACCAGCCCAACTTGGAATCCATCTCATGGAGGGGGCACCAAGGCCTGATCCTATTACTGATGATATGAGTGGGAGCCTGGCATGGGTGTCCTCTGAGTAGCCCGAAGAGCAGCTGACTGAGACAGATGCAAATACTTACACCCAACCATTGGACTGAAGTCGTGGGCTCCTATGGTTGAATTAGGGGAAGAATTGAAGAAGCTGAAGGGGAGAGAGACCCCCATAAGAAGACCAGCAGTCTCAACTAACCTAGACCTCAGAGGCTCTCAGAGACAGAGCCACCAACCAGGAGCATACATGGGCCTATCTGCGACCCCTGGGACATACATAGAAGAAGTCTGCCTGATATGGCCTCAGTGGGAGAAGATATCCTTAATCCTCAAGAAACTTGAGACCCTAGGGAAGAGGGAGGCCTGGTGGGGACGAGCACCTTCAAAGAGGCAAGGGGGAAGAGGAAAGGGATGAGGAATTGTGGGAGGGGGAATGGAATGTAAATAAATAAAACCTCAAGATTCAAAAAAGCACATTTTCATATAAAATTCAGAGCCCACAGTTCCTAAAATAACTACCTTCAAATATGTATTATTTATCTAAAATTTGAAATAGTGTTATACCTTAAGCAAATATTTTCTGAGTATACAATACTGTATTAACCATGACATTTCTGCTTTTTTGTGAAATAATTTCTCACAGTGTCTTTCTAATTAATTACTAATAGTTGTTCTTAATAAAGACCTATGTATGACAATCTTTAGCATTTTATTTACATAGTATAGAAATGGATATTTCTATGTAAAAATATTTTTTATCTGTCCCATTCCAAGAAGTGTTCTTAAATGAATCATAATTTCACTCTTTTTGTATTCCAACACATATAGTTTAATCTCAGACAAATTATTTCATGGTTCCCCTTGGGCAGCAGTGGATTCTCCCAGTTACATGCAACACGCAAAGTGGCCTCTTTTGGAGTAACAAGCACAGCTGAGGACACAGGAATCAGTCTAAATAGTGAATACAGACTAGAGCATGTATGTATTCCATGAAAGCCATACTCTTGACTTGCTGTGATGCAGGCTTTCTGCAATTCAGAAGGGAGGAATTTCAATTATACAATGTAGAAAGTCAAAAGCCGTAAGGGCCAGGCTTCTCCATTTGGCCCTTTATGTCTATAGTACGTATTTACTGTTTTAATGTAAATAACCATTCCTAAGCTCAGTGAGTTTCTATTGTGATTCAGATATTTGTGTTATATTAAGTCTGCTTTTATTTATTTAATTTTTTTTCTTACAAGAGAGTATAACATTGCAATAAGGCTAAGTTTCAGTTATAATATTCCTAGACAACTTCAAATATCTAGAAATGAAACACAAGCGTTTTAAAAATATTTTCCGAGATCAATATTAACAGGTTAATTGGTAGTTTTACTTTGCATAAGTAATATTTAAATTCCTGTAAAGAATTTTATGTAATCCAAAATGTTAACATATTTATTTACAAGAAACTTATTGGTAGTCTGCAAACTACAGTCTTTTTCAGAGAACACAAATTTGAGGCAAATAGAGGCATGTTAATTTCCCTTTTTAATGTGTTTCTGGGATAAAATAGAAAAATGCTGATATTTTCTGCCCAAATCAAAATAAGTATAATATTAGGAGGGAAGTCATTTTATCAGATGAACCACTTGACTATGCTATGGTAAAACTTAAAATTCTTATATTCTAAGGGCATTGAATAAAGGAATTAAAATTAGTCCCTTAGAATCATTTTTAATGATGCTGGATAATTACTATTATGGAGTTAAAGTTGGAAATCCTAGTTTTTGTGGTTCATGATCCATTTAGAGTTAATCAGCATCGTACATGAGTTGTTAGCTTCCTGGGAATAGAAAAGAAGATTAAATGAATTTGTTTTCTTTGCCCTACATGCTTGTTACACAATACTTACTCAAATATCTGTAAGAAGAATGGAATGTAGTCGTGGGAGGCATATTTAATTCAAGTGTTATAAGAAGAGCTTTAATCAATTGTAATTGTATTGTCACGTCTTGTGTTTGTCAAAGCAAAGACCAGATGACCAATCATTCATTGGTTGTTGCTGGTCTCAGAGAATTTCAACAACTTATATACAGTAAACACTCAAGGGCAAATGCTTCATTAATTTTCATGCAAGATTACTCATTTATATATATATATTTATATTTTATTTTTCTATGCTGGAAGATAAAGCCATCAAGCCTGTCACATGATAGGCAAACAGAACAGTAAACTTATTTCCACAGCCCTAGTCCATGCAGTTCCTAACCACACTAGATTATGCATAAAACAGATCAATGATGGAATTGTAGTTACACTAATAATAACAAATTAACTCCTATAACTTCATTCTGCAGATTGTTTTGAACTCCATAATTTCAGAAGCCAACTCCTTTCTAGTGATTCAGCAGCAGCGTTCTTGGCCACCATGAATCACCACTAGCACTGAATATCAGAAAATTATGTACTTATCTTTCTTCTCTCTCTTTTGTAAGAAAATATATCATTATCTCTTATGTTTATTAGCTTCCCTGAGAACAAGAAAACTTGTAGGCTCAGATTTTCAAGACCTACTTTAATAAGGGTTATCAAATACTTTGATGCTCATTCTAGTTCGCCATCCATAGCTAGGAGAGAAAAGATGGTAAATAGGACAAGGGATGGAGAACTGTTTAGAAGTAGTTCTCTGGGGCAATTCCAACTCCATTGTAAGGATACCAGCAGTCCAGTTCAGCAGTGTCAGGACACCAAACACAAATCAGCAGTGGTGTCACAATCCATTAGAAACAGCCAGGCCTCTGCTGAATGGGAAGGAGTTAGCAGAAGCAACCACAACCATCTGGGACACTAGAAATTCTCTGCTATGCCTTTCTCAACAAAGTGATGATTAGCCAAGACATGAGAACAACACAGCATTCGTTGCAAGGCTAGCTGTGCAAGCACCCCATCATTGTTCATTGAGTCCTATTTGTACTCTCTGCAAACATCATGTGTCCTCCCAAGGGTCTTGCACAGCAAAACAACACGTGAGTCTGCGTGACATAACACAACCAGAAACTTCCACTTCACATGCTGTTACTTTCCCTGTTCTTCCTTCCTCCCAGGGCTGAGAATGGGTCAGTTCGACTTGATAGTTGTTGACTATTGTCTTTATCAGTGCTTTTAGTGTAGCATAGAATGAAGCACTTGTAGAAACTGCATAACACTCTTGACCACCGGTCATTATTATGCCTTTGGTATCACTTAATATCCAAGTACCAATGCTGTATGCGAATTTAAAGACAAAGATCTCATTTATGCCTGTATATTTTCATCCACTTAACTCTTTCTAGTATGTGACTCATTACTTTTTGTGGCATGGAGACAGAATCACCTACTTTTTGTGTTTTGCTTCCTGATTTTGAGAACTATCTTTCACAAAAACTGCTATGTATCGTTCACATTTCACATATTCAATCAATTACATATTTACCTGTTCTTACTTATACAAATGCTACTATCTCACAGAAGCTAGTTATAAAGTCTTTATATTTTATATACATTTTATATCTTCATTCACTTAATGGTCTTAGAGAAAAATTACAGGGTACTTATGTTAACAGCACAATAGATTTATACAGTTAGAGTCATAATTGATTGATATTTTTAATAGACACTTCATTTTATACATCTCACTTTCTTCATTGTTAAGGTATAGTTTATTGATGTAATAAAGAAAACTGGAGCTTTAATAATTTGCTAATTTATAGCTTCATGAGTTTTCCTTCTTAGTTTTGTTCTCTATAGGATTGGTGAAGATTCCTATACAAGCACATTTATATCATCATGCATTAAGATACCTGCATAAGGGTCAACAAGATGACTCATCTGGTAAAAGTACTTAGTTCCCAATATATATTGCTGTATCACATATTCCTTTAGGATCAGTAAGAAACACATATATTATATCAGCAAGAAATATAAAAAGAATCTCCCTGCTTAAGGTACAATCTTAAGTAAAATACGACTGCATCTCAAACCCACTGCTTCAATGACAAATGGCAATGAATAGGCTTGTAATCTCAAAACAGAGATACTTTTTGTCTATGTGATATTAGCTAAAATACAAAAACCACAGTGGAAGGAGGGTACTGGTTTATGAAAGTTGCCCTCTGACTTCCACTTGCACATACACACATACATATATACATACATACATACACACACACACATACACACACACACACACACACATACACACACACACACACACACATACACACACACACACTGGAACGCATGCACCCATGCACCCATGCACATACACAAATAACAATAATAATTAATATTAAAATTTTAAAAATAAACCCAGAGAACTAAATGTTTGGGGATGATTTTAGGATTAGGGTATGAGAGACAAATGAAATGACCGGAATTTTAATAGTAGTATGAAGAGTGCAGACAATGGCTTATATGCTTCTAGCTACCAAGTGTCTAAAGCTTCATGTCTTTTTTTTTCATTTTTAAAAACAGTTTTGAGATTATAATTGCATCATTTCCCCTTCCATGTCCTACCTCAAGCCTATCCTGTGCATACCCTCTTGCTCTCTTACAAAATTCATGATTTATTTTCTTTAATTATTGTTCTCTACGTGTTTGTCTCTGTCTCTTTCTTCGTGTGTGTGTGTGTGTGTGTGTGTGTGTGTGTGTGTGTGTGTTTGTGTGTATGTGTGTATGAGAGAGAGAGACAGAGAGATAGAGACAGAGACAGATACAAAGAGATTGTTTTCAATGTTTTTTTGTTTTTTGTTTTTTTTTAATGCCATCTATATGTCACTGAAAATAGAAAGCATCTTGGACAGAGAAAATCAGAGGGCTTTTCTGTAAACTGTTTTGCTTCCTGCATTTCCTCACTGATGGAGTCCAGGAATTGCTTCACAAACCACACAAACACTGATATCAGTCAGACAGGAATAGTTTACTGAGCATTCAGCCCAAGACTAGACAACCAGCGTGATGGTCCAGATTTGGGAACTGAACCATGACCCTGAGTTAAAATCCTACTGCATTTTAAAGCGCCAAATCCAGAAACGTGTGTCAAGTTATTTCACCAGTTAGGAGTTAGGGATGGGGGATTTCCTTAGGAACGTGTTTTCGTTGTACACTTATCCTTCTCCAATTGGTTGGGATACTCAACTGTGGCAGGGGCTTGCCTTGTCTCATATTCATGTTATGACTTGTCTACCAGGATGGGACTATTCTAATATTCATGTTTTACCTACCAACCAGGGTGTCAGTTACTCACAAACATGTCTATTTCTGCCAAGCAGGATGCCAGTTCCCAGGGAGGTCTTGGGAACTTAAGCTTTACTAGACCACTACTCAAAATGGAAATCTTATTCCAAAGAGTTTGTTATACTGTGTACTCTTATGTTGGGATCCTTCCTAGGGGCAGCTTATAAAGCAAATACCATACAAGCATATACACAGGTGCAGGAAGTGCAGTTGCATAGTTGGTTCGGGTCCAAACTTATTGTAGGCAACTATACAAAACAGTTCTACTGCCGGGCAGTGGTGGCACACGCCTTTAATCCCAGCACTTGGGAGGCAGAGGCAGGTGGATTTCTGAGTTCAAGGCCAGCCTGGTCTACAGAGTGAGTTCCAGGACAGCCAGGGCTACATTGAGAAACCCTGCCTCGAAAAACAAACAAACAAACAAACAAACAAACAAACAAAAAAAAAAAACAGTTCTACTGACTTCTATTATGATTGCTTTCCAAGGGCACAGAAGATAACAGAATATGTAATCAACTTTGGCATTAGAAAGTTTCCTAGTAACAGAAGAACAACAGAAACATTAAAAAAAAAAAAAGTCTCCTTATATGGCAGGCTATCCAGGTAACAGATACTTGGACCTTAACATTTTACCTAGGTCTTAACATTTCATTTGGCCCTTAATATTTTTACCTAGGTCCTAACACTCACACTGCAGTGGTGGTAGTTTACTATGAAGTATGCTAAAGCTAGAACATCCTTTAAAGCCAGAAATCCTTTACACGTGAATATTTGCCTCCAATTTTAAGTCCTCCCTAGAATGTGTTCCCTGTCACTTCTGCCTCTTAAGCCTGAAAATGTGTGTGTTGCATTTTATCTAGAGTTTGCAGTTTGCTTCTGCAGAGAAGGATCTGTTCAGAATTTTCATGGCCATGCTAGAAATGAGCTTCCCCAGGGTTTCTGAAATGCTTTTCATTCAGTTTTAAAGAATTATGGTCATTTATCTCCCCTGTGATTTACACTCTGTAATTGCTCTGAAATGTCTTTTTTTCCCAAGCCTAGTTTCTATAAACAACTCAGCCATTATTTTGCATCATAAATTCAGTAATTTAAGATCAGGAAATATGAAAAAATGGGAAAGAAGATTAAGGGAAGATTCTGCCAACTATAATATTCTGAGTAAATGACTAGAAGATTCAGACAGTTGAAGTCCAAAGAGTCAAACATCAGTTGTTAGTATCAGAGAGAACTTTAAAGAATAGGGCATCTCTCAACCCCATCAGGAATCTTCTTTTTACAGGAGAGGGCAATTTACACGGAGGCCAACAAATGGTCAAGATACAGAGAGGAGAGGTACAATGCGCAGCCCTAAATGTGATATCAGTGTCACATTCCCTTCTCTTAAGGCTCAGTGATTACTGCAGAAGTATGGGCATAATAACTGAAACTATAGTATTGCATGATGATCAGGAACGAGTGGTGAATGAACATAAGAAAATGCTGTTTTCTCAACACAGCAGGATGTTGCCATAAATGAGCTCCGCAGCAGTTGAAACAGCATGCACAAGATTTGCACAGGCTCAGGCCACACACATTCTAGCATGAAGCTCTACCACTAGCTAAGGAGCTTTTGAAAGCTTTTAGAAAAGGGACAATGTTTTCTTTAAAAGTGGGGCCCCAGGAAACACAACTGTTGCATGATATTTGATCACATTGTAAATCCTGAGATTGTATTATTTACTGAAAATACTGCTTTTAGTTGTGGTGTGGCTCAGTCCTTAGTACACACCTTTAATCATAAACAATGAAGATAAAGCTAGTTTGTAGAGAGAAATACCCACATTTGAAAGTAATGTCTAAATGGGGGGCAAAGTGTCAAATCAGAGAAATATTTGACAGAATATGATATGCCCAACAAGAAAAGAGTGCAAAGGGAAGCTCCTTAAGATAGAGCAACATAGAGAGAAAAGGAAGAAAAGGAGGAGGAGGAGAATGCAAGTTTTACTGGAACAGTGGTTCGGAGACAGGTTGCGGAAAGACAAGCTAGACTAGATAAAAACAAAATAATCCAGAGGAGGAGAAGGAGCCAGAAGATTAGAACAGATGGCCAATGTCAGTTTGAGGCCAAGCAGAGTAATTCAGGAGAAGCTGAAAGAAGCTACATTAAATCAGTTAGCTTGAGGAGGAGTTTGCACCAGAACAGGTAAGTTGAATCAGTCAGCCAGAGCTCAGAAAGAACTAGAAAAGAAGAGCTTATTAAACAGTAAGTCTCAGAGGCTAAAAATATTGTAACCCTAGATTAGATTGTATGGAGGCTAGAAGCTTCCAGGACTAGGCCTAGGTTAGCAGACAGAGGGATTAAGCCTAGAGATGACAATTATTGAGGCAAATAAAAAAGACTTTTACACACCACCCTCCACTAAAGGATATGGAAGGGATTGGAAGGGTCAGGGAGGAATATGGGAAGGATCTACATATGATCAAAATACAAGGTACAACTTTCTTAATGAACTGATAAAAAATGACAAAAAAAGAAACACAGAGGCTGTTTCAGGGACATAGAGGTTACCAGACAGCACAAGGTCCTAGGTTTAATTCCTTACCAACAATAATAATAATAATGATGATAATAATAATAATAATAATGACTGATACGGTCTCATATAAATGTAGCTATTTTGTATGTAGCCTCTATATTGCTCATAAAGTGAAATTAAGTTTATCTACCTTATAGGAGTTATTACTTTAACTGACACTACAGTTAAACACTAATAAGCCAATACATTATGGTTGTATTGAAGTGCCCAGCTTAACATTAAAAACTCTATTTTGCTTTCAGACTCCATTTTATGATTAACTTGCCCCAACTTGTTCCAGGAGCCATGTTACCCTTGTAACAATCACAGCTCCCCTGGACAAATAGCCACTGTACTCCTAACAACAACCAATCGATTCTTAAGGATAAAGTATGTGTGTTTAAAACAGATTGATTAAGCTAGCTAACATTGTTAATACCAAGCTCAAATCATTACGAGTCAAGGGAACTGTGCCAAGCAAATGTCAACCAGTCATGTATATGCCAAATTAGAAAGACACTTACCTTGCTACCAGGACCTTCCACACCTTCCACTGCTCTGGAAAGGTTAGAGGGTCTGAGCTGGAGCTTGAATAAAGACTCTTTGCTTTAGCATAAGATTTGGACTCCTGGTAATCTCTGGTGGTCTGTGGGGACCTTGTGATCTGGGCACAACAGTATTATTTATTTTCTGTTATCTAAATGTTCTGGAATTCCCATGTTCACTATCTGGACAGCACCACTCTTACTTCACCTAGGACCAATCAGCTTAAAGATTAGCTGATAATACTTTGTCTAGTTAGCCAAAAGTGTTGTACCACTTCCTTCCTTGCCTCTTAAACTTTTGAACCTGTTTTTCCTAAAAAAGCTTGCCCTGAGAATAGTCTGGTATCACAATTCAGCTCTCAATTCCTTTTTTGTAGTTCTGATAGATCAGTCTCAATCAAGCATCCAACAAATTTTCATCATATCTGAGATTGGTGTCTAAGTGGTGTGTGGCTAATTATGGACCCCAGCGGTGATGATGATGAAAATGATGTTGATGATATTGATGATGATAATACTGATAATAATGATAAAGTAGCTTATAGCATAAACTAAAACTCACGAGTAAAACTATGCTCCCTTCTATGCCATCTCTTAAGATTCCCACTATGAGCTTAAAGTGTTCTGAGATGAACCTCAGGTATGTTTATAAAGTAACTGGGAACAGTTAACTAAAACTAGGGAAACATCCCTGTGTTTTCTGTACTAAGCTATTCTGTAATATCTTCTATTCTATTCTATCTATCTATCTATCTATCTATCTATCTATCTATCTATCTATCTATCTAATTTTTAAGTGTGAGACACAGTGTTATTATATAGTTCTTGCTTACCTTCAATGAACTATCCCCGTGCCTCTGTCTTTGCCTCTGCCTCTGCCTCTGCCTCTGCCTCTGCCTCTGCCTCTGCCTTGCCTCTGCCTCTGCCTCTGCCTCTGCCTCTGCCTCTGCCTCTGCCTCTGCCTCTGCCTCTGCCTCTGTCTTTGCCTCTGCCTCTGCCTCTGGCTCCTGAGTGCTAGGATTCCAGGCATACCTCACCACATTCAGATCCCATTATATCTTCCAGTTTTTGTGATTCTAGGTTGTCTTTGTATGGTGCCTCATTTGCATATGATGCCCATACCTATAGGATAAAGCAGAACATGGGTGGATGAGAGATGTTTTATTCTTACATAAAAATTAGCACCTTCTCTTTTGATTTAGGGGAGTAATATAATTTTAGTGTCATTGATCGGTTCTGTAATGATACAATAAGAAAAATAACTTTTCTGAATCAATTTTGCTGATAGTTTAGATTTATAAAATGAATTAGAATTTCTGAAATATAAAATAACTTTAAATTATATTCAGATAATATGAAGAGCAAGTCTAAATGATAAAGAATTATTTAATTTCTGACCATGTATCACAATGATAATATGATAAGCCTTTGAATCTGCATTTTTTGATCCTGGAAACCAATATAAAATAACATTTAAATACATTTTTAAGTTTGCTCAAGGCTCATTAATTCTCATCTAAAAGAATTATAAATGATGCATTAGGACATTAATTACTAAAACAATAAATGTAAGTAAACATGTGGAAAAATTCAAATGTCCTAACTATTTATGCAGCACATTGGTTCCAAGAACAAATATACATAGTAAATAACTTCAACAGGGAACAGAACAATATATTGAGGAAAAGAACTGAGTATAATGAGATTCATTATAAGAGAATTTTTTAAAGAGAAACCAAATGTTGTATCCATATATTCTTTTAGGACCAATGAGGCACAGATGTCTTATATCAACACTAAATTAAAAAAAAAATCTGTCTGCTTAGGGCACAATCTTTTTTAAGCCATATATTCTGCCTAACTTTATCTGTCTTCAATCCGATATTCCATAATTCAAAGTTGAATATGAGCAGAAATAGGGCAAAAATAAAAGTGAATGAAGATAATACTTTCATAAAGAAAATTTTTAAAAAGGGGACATTGCACTATACAACTTTAATCTCAGGACTTGGGAGGCAAAGGCCAGGCTGGTCTACAGAACAAGGTCCATGACAGTCAGGGCTGTTATACAGAGAAATCCCATCTCAAAACAACAACAACAACAAACAAACAAACAGGACAAATCAAAACAAAAAAGAACAGAAAATGAAGGAAAAAAGAAAAGGTAGGTACAGGACTCAGGATAGATTGTGTTCTCATTAACAATGTCTAAACCTCTCTTTTTAGTTTGTTAATTCATTCAACTGGAATTACTGCTGGATCCTGAGTAGGAGACTATTGTAAAAAAAGACAAAAAGCTTATGAAGACAATATGTCTTGCAGACCCGATCAGGAGGGTTTATAAGTCCTAACATTTAGGATATTTATCATTTGATGAAAATTTGCATTTGCATATAATACCAGGATTATTATGTAAATGGTGCTAGTCCTCAGTACATGGTAATGACCTTTTGAGAATAGGTACATAATATGTAGGACTTATCCCTTTCAAGTATAGGAGAACATATTCTTTATAATAATGGCAGAGGTTTAGGATGGACATGACTGGTAAGTTTCATGACTGATATTTGATAGGTTAACTGAAATATTACAGATTAAAGAAAGAAAAGAAATGAAAAAATAGATAAATAAATGTGAGTATATCTATAGTCCCATGTAAGTAACCAAAGAGATTTATGGACACCTGGATTCCCTTACTCTGAGGGAAATAAGAAAAGGAAAGGGAAACATAATACTTGTACAATTCTAGATAAGGAATAAACTTATAGATGACAGTGAAAGAGGTAAGCTATTTGTAGTCACTCTTGTGTGTTTTTCCCTTTGGCTTGATTTTCTCTGTAAAAGAACTAATATCCCTTTCTTGTATAATTTAAGAAAAAAATATAGTTATCCTAATATACTGAGGTTTTTAGAAAGTAGTTTTTATTTTTTATTAAGGGAAAGCCAAAAGCAAAGGGTAAAATTTCCAAAGTTGCAGCTATTATTTAAGTAAGTAAAAAGTAGGAGTTTTTTTAAGTGCCTAACACTCATAAGCAGAAGGATGAATTAGACTGGCAGGTGTTGGGAAATGACAAAAGGAAACAGATTACTGATGGGAATCAAATTACTTAGTCCTCAGTTACATTCTAGGCATAAATAAAGTAAAACAATTAATCTTTTATTTCTGTCATCTGTAAATCTGCCAGGCATTGCATACTCAATAGCATTAATAAATTGCAATAGAAAGACAGGCTGGCCTAATTTATCTTCTGTGCTCTAATTTCAGAGCCACCATATTTGACAGCTGGAATCACCTTATTGGATCTGTATGCTATTACATGAAACATAGTGAGCAGTTAGAACCTTTAAAGATTCATAAGGAAAGACACAGAAGCTTGCATGGTCTCACCTGATATTAAGTACTAGTATAAGATTAGGTGCTGGGTTGTACAACACAACCAGTTTGGGATATGTAAAAAGCATTTGTTGAGAATAAATGTTTCCTCTGCTCTTTCTGTTGGTTAAGAGATTATTGTATGTAATTATTTTCCATTGCCATGTTGACATTTGGAGAAAACATATAAAAGGCAAAGAAATAAGCAGAACTATCATTTGCAACAGATACTATGTAATTTATGGGTGTCTCTATCTCTTAAGCATACTCATTCCTTTAGGACTGCCATCTTCACATGGGCAGATGAGGACTCTGAGCACGCATTGAAACATGAAAGGAATCCTAGGCTTGGTAATAATTGGGTTAATATAAATAAGCCTGAGAATTTAATAGCAACCCTGAACCTCTACTCTCAACCCAAAGCTGTGCTGTGCCTCTGGACATTAAGTCTCTTTTTATGTGTGTATGGTGTGTGTTTGTCTGTGTGTGTGTGTGTGTGTGTGTGTGTGTGTGTGCAGGATTGTAATTTTTTCTCGATATTTAAGCATAAGTCTTCCCCATTGTGATGCTCTCTGCTATGCAATTAGCTCCATGGTAGCCACTGGACATATGGTTGGCTATGATTGGCTCTCTTAACTCTGAGGGTAGGGAAGTAAATTAGTAGAAGACATATAAACTATTATAAATACCACCTTTCTTCTCACCATTTAAGGGGGGAAATGAGTTCTTTTTAACACAGCATTCTTTCTTAGCATTTGACATAAATTCAGCATGACTATTGTTTATCTAATTGGCACTTTACTCCTTAAGACTGTCATCTATCACATTAATTCTTGTCCAGGTCATCCCAGTTTTGAGTGACTTAACAGTTAATCATGAATCTTGTCATGAGCAGTATGAGCAATTGCAGTTTGTTTGATTTTTAATGAAGCCTGGAACTGCAATGTTTCATTTCAATTTTTTTGGCTTGTGGTGATAACTTATTTGCAAAATACAATGAGAGAGAATGGTAGGAAGAAGAGCAATGATGCCTCTAGGGTCCTTCTGGATTATTATAGTTTTTAAAGATATTCTCAAAGGTGTATTCTCCCTTCTCTCACAAAGTAACTGACAGCTGAATACTGTTTAAAGGCCAGAAAATATGAATTGATTCTGGTCTTTTAAACATTTTAAACCTTGTAGCACTCCCATCCATTTTTGTTTATTTCTTTGTTTGTTTGTTTTGTTTTTTCTCAGCATTAAAAACTATTTCTACTTTGATTATTTCTCTTGATTAGAATCAACTTTCATAGTTACTGATAACATCCTTTTCTATTTAGTTTTATACTGAAAACTAAGTCTCCTTTCTTCTCTTTTTATCTAGCATCCAAAAAGTCAAGCAGTTTTGAGGATTGATGCCCCTGAGCTTAGCTACTTCCATGAACTAATAACAAATGCATTGCATGTCCATCCAAAGGAGTATACCAAAATCGAGAAACAAAACACAACCTGATATTTTTAGAAAAAGAAATTTAGAATGTGTTCAGCATTTTAAAAACTTTTCCACTTATTAATCTGTAGGCTGTGTTACTGTGGTTCAGCCATCTAGAATATTGTCTCTATGCATTTGCATTTTTATAATACTAACCAAGATGAACTGGACAAAGACACAATCAATAGATTTTAGGTAGCTTTGTCCAATCTTGTTTCGTAGTAATTCTTCCTTAGTTATACTTAAAAACAACTGATGGATTGTTTCTGTTATACTTGTCTGCAGAAGATTTTGGGGATTGCTAGTTGATATACTTGGTGCCATCCCTCGGTACATGGGCCTGGTTATATAAGAGAGGAAGCCCAAAGGACTTTGGGCCTGAGGGTGCTAGTGGCCCCAGTAAAAGGGAATGTCAAGGTGGGAATATGGGAATGGGTGGGCGGGTAGGTGGGAGGAGGAATTCCCTCACAGAGGCAGGGAGGGGGAGGGGACACGGGGTTTCCAAAGAAAAGGGGAATCATCGGAAATGTAAATAAAGTATCAAAAATAAAAAAAAAATAAAATAAAAAAAAAAAAAAAAAAAAAAAAAAAAAAGAGAGGAAGCTGTGCCAGCAAGGGAATGCAAGCCAGTAAACAGCATTGCGCCATGACTCTGCTCCAGTTCCTGACTTCAGGTTCTTGCCTTGAGCTTCTGCCCGGTCTTCCATAGATAATGATGAACTGTTACCTCTAAATTAAATAAAACCTTTTCTCTTCAAAATTGCTTTTAATCATGATGTTTATAATAGCAACAGAAGCTTATCTATAACAGTGGGTAAGATCACTTACTATGAAAATAGGAAAGCCTAAGTTTAAATATCCATCACACATGTAAACAATGGACATGTCTAGATATGTTGTGGCTTGTAAACTCAAGACTGGGGAGCAGAGACTGGCAGATGTCAGGAACTCAGTGGTCAGTCAACACAAGTCAAATGGTAATCTTGCATTCCAGTGAGAGACCTTGCCTTAAGGGCATAAACTATAGAATAAAAGACAGCTAACATCTCTAAGATACTTTACTTTCTTTCTTTATCTTTTTTTTTTTTTTTTTTTTTGCATTCAGATGTATGTATATTCACATACTCATCTATGTAACACAAACTGTAGTTTTGGTTTCACACATTTTTATGCTATGTTTAAAAGAATGATGTAACATGAGTGGTAGGCGAACTTACAAGCCAATGACACTTACTGCTGAACTATTGAAAATGTACAGATTTCAGAAGGCAGAAGCATTGTACCTGGCATTGTATCCCTGATGAATCCTCCTGACTCCAGTGAACAGTTCCAAACCTGTGGTCATACAGACAGCACAGGGATGAACTCAGTGGAGCAGAAAAAGAGCACAAAGTCATAAATGTTGACATCAGAAGTGAGCTTCCAAACCCAGTGATGACATCACCCATAGGCAACAGGAACCTGTGCATCTGCTGCCATAACAACTGCCATCCCTTCATCTGCCCACCTTCACCTGTGCCAGCAGCGGTCAGTGGTGCGCAGTAGTGCATGTGGTTACATCACAGCTCAAATAAAAGACAGAGCCCCCCCCCCGACTTCTTTTTTCTCCTTCTTCATCACCCCCTTTTGTCCTCCTCCCCCTCCAATAAACCTCTTTCCTGTGGAACTGTGCTGGCCTGGCGTGATCTGTCCAGAAGAGCTGTCAGTCTAACACAACAATGAACAAGGGAAAGAGATTTTTATTTAAAACGGCCGGGGGGGGGGGGGTTGTGTGTGTGTGTGTGGTAGGGATGGCCTAGGTAGGAGTGACATATGAGAATAGGAGGTAAAGTAATTATAACACATTATTTACATCTGGGAAATTTTCAAAGCACAAACACTTTTTAAAAGGTGTGGCAGTTATTTTACTTACTATTATTATTTTCATAATTATTACTAGTTGACATGTTTTGGGGGCTTGGAAAGAAATCTAAAGTACAGACAAATATGTAAATTAGCTCTTGTTTGGGGCCATTTTCCTTCACATTGACTCATTTTCTCATTGTGTGGCTCTCATTTGGTACACTTTCAGAGTTACTCGTTTATTCATCCTTTCTTTCTCTACCACGAAAATAGAGAATACTGAAAGCAGAGGATGTGTTTTCTAGGGTTTTGATGCCTGAGATTTCTGTGTTTGTCTTGATGACTTTTCACCTGTTCTGACAAAGCAGTAGGAAAAATGCAATTTATAGAAGGAAAAATGTAATGGGGTTTACAGTTTTAAAGAGTATCATCATGGCAGTTGGAGGCAGGTATGGGCTGTACTAGTAGATGTGTACTTATATCTTGGAAAACAGCCAAAAGAGAAAGAGAGAAAGAAAGAGAGAGAGAGAGAGAGAGAGAGAGAGAGAGAGAGAGAGAGAGAGAGCGCTAACCGGTAATATAAACCTCAAAGCCCATCCCCAAGGATACATTTCCATTAACAAGGCCACAGCTCCTAATTCTTCCCCAACAGTTACATCAATGGGGAGGAAACATTCAAATATATGATGATGTGTTTATAAAAAGATAAAGAAATATAAAAATATGTTCTATAGGGGTGCGGGTGAAGGGGTGCCTCAGTGGGCCCATGCCAAGGCATCTGTTTCCCTGAAGGATGAGCCACAGGATGGTATAGTATAGAATAGGGTGTATTCAGGGCATGGGGAGGGAAGTTAAGAGGGTAGTAGAGGCAGAGAAAAGCAGAGAGAGAGAGGGAGAGAGTAGAGTAGAGGCTGGCCATGACCACATGGAAAGAGAGGGGGGGAGGGAATGAGGAGAGAGGGGGAGCAAGATCAGGAGAGAAAGAAAAGAGAGAGGAGGGGGCAAGCAGCCCCTTTTATAGTGGGTCAGGCCTATCTTGCTGTTGCCAGGTAACTGTGGGGTGGAGTTTAGACAGAATGCTAACATATGAGCACATGAGGACCACTTATATTGAAAAGAACACATTTTACTCTCTGTCTACCCTAGACTTGTGGCCATATCATAATGGAAAATGCATTTAGTCCAACTTCAAATGGTCCCATAGTCTTTCACAGTCTCAACAGACCTTAAAATTCCAAAGTTTCTTTTGAGACTCAAGGCAATTTCCTAATTATAAACTGCTTCTTTTGACCTAAGGCAGGAACAGTAAGGTCCTTGAAACCTGGAGTCCTCCTAAATCACATTTGCATAAACTGTCCTTTATAGTTGCTTTTCAGATGGAGGAAAGCCCTCTGGCCTTTTTCTTTCACAAGTGGCAGGATTAGCTGGGTGAGGTATCTCTCCCCAAATCCTGCCCCCCCCCCCCAAGTGGGCACCACTCCCTTTAATTCATTTCACAACTGGCCTAGCATGAATTCTTATCTAGCACACATCTTGGCTCCAACATTAAATTTTCTGGTGTTCTTCTGATCCTCAAACTGTACATTTTGTGTCTTTTGTGCTATGGCTTGTTCTTTCTTAGAGTAGTTACGCATAAAATTATTACTAATTGCCAAACAATACTAGGTGTCTTTAAACCCCATAAATGAGTTCAAAACTTTTCATTGTAGCCTCAGGCAAATTCTTAGGACAAAGAGAAGTTGAACCCACATTCCTTGCCAAAATATCACAAGAGTAGTCTCTAGCCCAGTTGGGAGTGTTCAACTCTGAGACCTCTTAAGCTGGGCTTCACTATTCCACACTGCTCTTAGTACTATCGTCTTCTAAGCTCTTACTGGGATGACCCATTAAGCCCCACTTACAGCTTTCAACTGATTTCTTAGTTCAGAGTCCCAAAGCCTTTGTCACAAAGCACCATTGTTGTGTTAGAATAGAGGCTCATCTAGACAGATCATACCAGGCCAGCACAGTTCCATGGGAGAGACTTTTATTGGGGGAACAGGGACAAAGGTGGGCAACAAAGAAGGAAAGAGAGAGGTCAGAGGGCTCTGCCTTTTATGGGCTCACAGGTGAGGGCAGCTGGACACTGGGAATGTATGGCGATTGTCATGGCAACAGATGTGTGGGTTCCTGTCACCTATGGGTGACTTTATCACTGGATTCAGAGGCTCGCTTCTGATGCCAACAACCACGACCAAGACAATTTATAAAAGAAAGTATTTAATTGGGAATTACAATTCCATAGTATACGACACTGAAACATGGGCTGACAATTGACCTCTGATCAGCAAGTATGAGGTGAGGGAGTAGGGGGATAGGGAGAGACACAAGGAGAGAAATAACTGGGAATTATCTCAAAACCCATCCCAAGTGATACATTACCTCCCAAAAAGCCATACCTCCTACACTTACCAAACAGTTCAACCAACTGCTGACCCAGCTGCTAAGTACATGAGCCAATGGGGAAGCATTCTCATTCAAGTCATCACAAATGTCAAGTTAGTTGATCTAAAATTAAATCCATAGAGATAAACTCACTCATTATTTATTTTAGGAAAGTTTGTTTTATAAAACAATTTTAGTACCTTAGCCTCAGAATAAAATGGAGACAAAGGTGTAGATTTCCTTCTTGTCCCCATGTGAGCATAGCTTCTCCTACTCTCAACATTGCCCACTGGGTTGGTAAATTTGTTTGTGTTGACTTTCTTACCTTTATGTTTCCTGATGATCCAACATGTGCAGTTTTGGGTCACTTTTGGATTAAGCATTACATAAATTTAGACAAAAAATATAATGGCATAGATCCACTTTTAGACTATTGTGTAAAGTTTTCTTGCTCTAAAATTCATCAGTGTTCTACTCATTCATCCTCCTCTTTCTCTAGTTCTTACTCATGCAATCATTAATCTCTTTAATTGTT
This sequence comes from Uromys caudimaculatus, assembly GCA_028551405.1. Classification (NCBI taxonomy): domain Eukaryota; kingdom Metazoa; phylum Chordata; class Mammalia; order Rodentia; family Muridae; genus Uromys; species Uromys caudimaculatus. Next base: position 52,235,415 of record CM052705.1, read on the forward strand.
TGCTTGTCTTCATAATTGATCTTTTCAGAAGTATTCTTAATATAAGAACATCAGAACTATGTATGTTCAATTTATAATCTCAAATGTTTTTCATTGTTAAAGTTACCTAGTCCTTAAGAAGATTATTTCTTTTTTTTTTTTCTTTCTTCTTTTTCTTTCTTTTTTTTTTTTTTTTCTTTTTGGTTTTTTCGAGACAGGGTTTCTCTGTGTAGCCCTAGCTGTGCTGGAACTCACTCTGTAGACAAGGCTGGCCTCGAACTCAGAAATACGACTGCCTCTGCCTCCCGAGTGCTAGGATTAAAGGCATGCGCCACTACTGCCCGTCCCCCACCCCCTTTTTTTTTTCAAAACCAAAGATCAGGGAGAGTTCTTAGCAAAAAAACTTTCAAGACGGAAATTGAAACTCCAACAGTTGCTACAAAAGATATAATTTGCCCCCTTTGTGTTCTGGCTCCTGCAAACCACTGACTGACCGAGGTCTAGCGGTGTAGCTGCCTCTTGGCTTCTGGGACCTGAAGGAAACAACAACAAAAGGAAGTCCAGAGCTGGGTGTGGTGGCCTTCACCTGTAACCCCAGCAGTCGGCAGGTTGAGGCAGGAGGATTACCAGTTTAAGACTGTCAAGCCTGGACTACAGAGCAAGTGACTGGAAAGTCTTGGCTGCACAGGGAGAGGCACTGTCTAGGGGGACGAAAGGAGGAGCTGAGGCTCACACTCTCATGGTCTTTGGTTTTGGTTTTTTAACTAGCAAACAAAGTATTTTGTTTCACTATAGCATTTTCAAGTAGCAATTTGTTTTGGGCTAGGGATGTAGTTCTGAGGTTGATACCTTCTTTGGCTAGTATGGTGGCTCACAACCATCTGTAACTAGCTCCGGAGGAGCTTCCTTCTGCCTCTCTTCTGAGTCTGAGGCCAGACACCAGACTCACCTGTGGTGTATGTGTACATGCAGGCAAACCAGCCATACACATAAAAAGTGTTGCTGTTGTTTTCCGTTTGAGATTTCAGAGCATTTTGTTCTCTCGATTTTGGACCAGGGATGCCCAACCCATAACGCTCACAGCAAAGGTCTCCATGATGGGAACCAGCGACTTCTTTAAAGGGCTGTATAGAGAACTTATCATGAACGGGTCTAGCTTAACTCTCAACTTCACAGCACCAGATCTCAGGAAAGGTAAATTTGGCATTGTCATCTTCCACAGGGAGGCTCCTCGGGAAAGGGGACAACGCTGAACCACAGATCTGACCAAGATATGATTCTGTTCCTAAGCTGCTTTTCCAGTTTCAAACAGCAGGGAAGAAACCGCGAGGTGGTCATAGACTTCATTAGGAGGAAGCTGATTCATTGTAGCAGAAGCCTGGCCTACAACATCACTGCCCTTAAACACAAAGAGGGCAACAGGATCCCTCGCTCCCTCACCCTAAAGGTCCAGTCTAGGAAGAGTGATGACATTATCTGGATGGATATCCTCCTGGCTTATGTTGCTTTGGGTAAATCCAGGGGTGATTTCACTTTAAAGAAATGATTCTGGGGTCTTCTTCTGGGAGAGGTTAGAGAAAGTAGAAACCAATTGCTCTATAGGTAGGTAGGTGGGACTGGAACTATCCCGTAAAGATGGATATACTTCTGCAAATATGCTTGCATGGGTTCCCATGTCCCAGTGATGCACAGATTATTTCTTTTCAACTTTATTTGTCTGTACACACACACACACACACACACACACACACACATACACACACACACATGCATATATGATGTGATTGGACATATTATGTAAGCATGTGGATGTGGAGCTAGGAATACAATTTTGTAAGAGGAAATTCTTTCACTTTTATGTGTGTTAGGGGGTTGGAACTCAGGTTGTCAGGTTTGTGTAAAGAATGAAAAAAAAAAAGGAAGGAAGGAAAGGACAAGACTTCTCCTAGGTATGGTGGAATGGTAAAGAACGTATGGTTGAGAAAGTTTGTTATAGACATGCAGGATTGCATAGCCAGAGATATCTGGGAGAACTCAGAGTAGACATGAGGACCCTGAGCTAGTCCATGTGAGAGTAGAGGAGGTGAAGGGAAAGGGAAGCCAGAGGCAGCAACCAGGAGGCCAAAGGTACAAAAGAGTGTGCTTAACTAAAATGGCTGGATTATATAGGGAAGATCCTTTGGGGGAAGAGCAGCCCAGCCTCTGGGCTGGAGAAGTTTAGGGTAAGGAGTGGGGCATGCCAGCTATAACCTGTAACAGTTAGAGACAAAGGAATTCTGGAAGAACCTAGAGGCCAGGGCAACTTTGATGTGTTAATGAGCACCTCAGCCATTTGTCCTGGGTTTGACCCAACATCCTCCATCTCCACCCCCTGGCCTTTTTGTTGATAATAAATGATAGGGGGTAATATAATCTGCGACTACTTCCTGTTGACATTGGAGCATCATTGTTGGGGACCCAACAAACTGGACTGAATGTTGGCCAAATCTGGGAAGAACAGGCTGTTTCACTAGCTGCCCGGGCTCTGCATGACCATCTAGGGCTAGGAATATGCAGTTAGTAGTTGGAGCAGTTTGCAATCTTTAATTAATTGAAAATCTGCTGAAACAGATATATATGAGGAACAGAAGACCAAGCAGCTTCTGAATCTATTAAAAATGATGGAGACTTATTGGCTACCTAGGGAGTCACCCTAGGTTCTTCCATGGTTGTTGTACGCAGAGGTCCAATGGCAACATCAGACTTCAGCCACCAAGCCCAGACAAACAAACAGACTTTCCTGTGGAGTTAATATCTTGGGGTAACTGATCTACCTTTTCTAGGCAAATAGGGGCAATCAATTCCCCAAGGTCCTACTTGTCCAGTTTGGAGAGGATCCCGGTGGCATGCAAGGTGAAGAGCAATTTTTCACCCAGTGGTCTACTTTGCCACATTTAAAGCAAACTCCAGAAGGAGGTCCTCTGTACCCCATCATGTTCTTTGGAAGAAAGCTTATGGATGCTCTTCTGGAGCTGACAATTTTCTCTATCGTGGAAAGCTTTTTTTTTTTTTTTTTTTTTAAATGTTATTAATTAACATTTTAAAGGCCATATTCAGCAGATCTCTGAACAGTTTGAAATCCATCCATCTATTAAGTACATCTGATTAGTTACTTGCTTTAGGCTAACTTTGAAAACATATACAGGAGGCAAAACACAGCTTATTCCTGTTATTTTACTACTTAGCATGATATTGTGGCTTGAATAAGAGTGGCCTCTATAGACTCATGTGTGAATGCTTGGCCTTTAGGGAGTGGCCCTATTTGCAGGTGTGGCCTTGATGGAGGAAGTGTGCCACTGTGGAGGCAGACTTTAAGTTCTTATAAGGTCAAGTCTGGCCAGTGGGTCACAGTCTCCTGTTGCTGCCTGTGGATCACAATGTAGAACTCTCAGCTCCTTCTCTAGCACCATGTTTCCCTGCCTGCAAAGTAGACTAAACCTCTGAACTGTAATTCAGCACCAATTAAATATTTTTCTTTATAGGAATTGCCATGATCATGGTGTTTCTTCAAAGCAATAGAACCCCTCAGACATGATGACAACTATAGTTCTGAACACAATAAAGGATTTTAACATTTATAAGGAGACTATTAACTTGCATGTCTTAATCATCTCAAACAGTAAGTTAGTAGTTTATAGTAAGTTAGGCGCTTTTATAAGATTAACAATTTGCAGCTTTATCTCTGCTAGGTTTACCTTTAAAAAAAATCAAACACACTTCATGTCTTAGTCAGGGTTTCTATTCCTGCACAAACATCATGACCAAGAAGCAAGTTGGGGAGGAAAGGGTTTATTGAGCTTAAACTTCCAATTGCTGTTCATCACCAAAGGAAGTCAGAACCGGAACTCAAGCAGGTCAGGAAGTAGGAGTTGATGCAGAGGCCATGGAGGGATGTTTCTTACTGGCTTGCTTGCTTCTCCTGGCTTGCTCAGCTGGCTTTCTTATAGAGCCCAAGACTACCAGCTGACAGATGGTACCACACACAAGGGGCCCTCCCCCCTTGATCACTAATTGAGAAAATGCCTTATACCTGGATCTCATGGAGGCATTTTCTCAACTGAAACTCCTTTCTCTGTGATAACTCCAGCTTGTGTCAAGTTGACACAAAACCAGCCAGTACACCTTATTTATCAAATATACCTTATTTATCAAATATACCTTTATTTATGACACATTGGCCAGACTTGAACTTATATGTTGTAGCCAATATAACCTTAATTTTTTTATCATCATAGAAAAATCCATACAAATTCAAATATTTTGGAGATTTGTTGTTGCTTCCTTAATCTAATCAGAGAAACAATGATAAACTAAGGGCTCAGTAGGATTGAGAGGTTTTATAATTGTTGCTTAATCCCACATGCCCATCTTAATGGGGAAGTCACCTCATGCACTCTTTAACTTTAGTAAAGATCGCTATTAGTCATGTATCTCCTTACATTCTGATGAGGTCAACAACAAAGATGGAGGCAAGGTACATGATTACTGTTTAAAACATGATTTCCTAGTAGATCTATTTTTTTAAAAAAGTGTTAAATCCAAATATATATATATATATATATATATATATATATATATATATATATATATATAAACCATACCTAAAACAGAGTTGAATCACATATATAGGATACTGTAGCAAATTAAAATTTCTATGTATAGATTTTAACTATATGCCTTTTGCTATAATGTTTAAGTAAATTTTGTTACAGATTCTTTAACACCCAACAAATTTACATACAAATCAATTCTGAGACAAAGAGTGTTTACAGATAGTCTTAAAGGATTTCTTGAGAGGAAGAGACAGATAAAACTCGAGATAAAAGATTTAAGAGTGAACAGTTGTAAAACCTCAGAGATAAGAAATTTGGGATCACTTGCTTATGCATTGGCAGTTGTTACAATCTGCAAGAATTTGGAACTGAGCATGCTGTCTTTGACCAGCATGCTATACTGAGATCAAGCATTTTCAGTAAGACTTTAAGAAAATCTCTGAATCCAAGGAAGAAATTGAGCCTAAAGGAGGAAGGGTCACAAAAAGAACTTTGCCACACACAGGGAGGATTAGTTAGCTGAGAGACAGAGAACACTGTAGCCTTAAGGGACAAGGAGAAAAAGCAGGAACTCCACCTTAGGGAGTGTTCCAATGTCACTTAGCATGCAGTTCCTAGGAGGAGGCAAGGAAGGGAAGCTCAAAATGCATGGGCCCTGGAGGGTGCTAGGAGAGGCAGATCAGATAGCTCCAAGGAGGGGAGAGCAAGGGAAGGGTCAGAGAACACAGGATCAGCTCTTGCAGAGAGATGAAGTTCAGGAATGAGCTGAAAGGAGCCAAGAGGGAGCAGATGAGTAAATATTATGGTATCAATAATTTTAATCTGGGGTGTCCCCAAGCAGACTGAGACTCATCAGAAAGTAATGTCTCAAATAACAGAGGATAGGCATCTCTTTCCATGTGATGGGGACCAGTAAGCCTTCCTGGCATACTAGCTTGGCTTTCAAAGTAAAAGTAGACAAAGTAGGAAGCTTCACAGGGACACCCAATAGAAGGGGAGAGACAAATGGTTAGTGCACATAGAGGAGAAAAGAGCTGAAGAGCTGCAAGTGTTTTGTAGAATTGTTGATGTGGTGGGTGGTCCAAGAGGGAATAGTATGGAGATGCCTGTGAGGCAGGTGTCCCAAAAGGGCATAGAAGAGAGATACCCACATGCTAAGTACCCCAAAAGGGTGTAGTAGGAAAAGAAGACATTTACTGAGTACAGGAGAAGAGATGGATGGTTAAAGTAGAGGGAAGAAGCAACTGAAGAGACAGACTCTAGAATCAAAGTTGGTGGGTAGCAAAAGCCAGCAGAAACAAATGATGCATACATACTTTAGGGTAATCAGAACAGCAGCTTGGTTTGAAGAGGCCTAGTTCCTTGGGAGGGAACTCAGTTAAGCCACTCATGATTTTCCAGCACCAGATGAATGAAAAAGGACATAAAAAGGAAAGGAAAGAACATGAGTGCTCCTAGGTGCAGCGAAGAATGAAGTTGGATATAGATATGTGGGATGGCATAGCCAGAGTCAGTGACATCTAGGAGAGTACAGAGTGGCCATGACCAGACTAAGTTGAACCATGTGACAAGGGGAGGGGGTCTTTGAGAGGAGAACGGGGGGGGGGGGGGGTCAGCAGCTAGGAGGCCAAAGGAGCAAAGAGTGTGTGTAACAATTATGGCTGAATTATATAGGGAAGAGCCTTTAGGGGAAGAGCATTCTATCCCCTGGGCTGGAGATATTTAGGGTAAAAAGTAGGGTATGCTAGCAGGTATGTAACAGGTAGGGACTGAGGCATACTGGGAAAATCTGGAGGCCAGGTCTGCTTTGATTTGTTAAATAGGCACCTCAGCAGTTTGTTCCTGGTTTGAACCTACCTAAAGGAGAACATAATAATCATGGAAGGCAGAGGGAGGGAAGAAATTGGGTAAAAGAGGAGAGGGGGAGGGGAAAAGGAGGAGCAGGAACAGGCATGGGGAAAGACAGGAGAAAAGGCTGGAAGGCCATGAGAATGAATCAAAATATGCAGCAGTGGGCATTAGGGGGCAGGAGAAACTTCTAAAAGTCCCAGAGACCTGGGATATGAGAGGCTACCAGGACTTAATGGAGACAGCATTAGCTGAAATGCCCAACAGTGGGGAGATGGAACCAGAAGAGACTACCTCCAGTAGATAGACATGGGCCCCAGTTGAGGCAGGGGACCATTCACCCATCTTCAAAAATTTTAACTCAGAATTGTTCCTGACTAAAGAAATGCAGAGAAAAATGGAGCAGAAACTGAAAGAAAGTCCACCCAGTGGCCAGCCCAACTTGAGATCCATCCCATGCATGCACACCAAATCATGACACTATTACTCATACCATGTTGTGCTTACATACAGGAGCCTAGCATAGCTGTCCTCTGGGAGGCTCTACTAGCAACTGACTGAGATAAATGCAGATACTTAGAGCCAACCATTGGATTGAGGTCAGAGACCAATTGAAGAGAGAGATTGAAGGAGCTGAAGGAGATAGCAACCTCATAGGAAGAACAACAGTATCAATTAACCCAGACCCCTCAGAACTCCCAGAGACTAAGCCAAAAACCAAGGAGCATATATGGGCTGGTTTGTGCAATGAAGTAGGGGTAGGTGGCCCAGTGGGGAAGCACCCTCTCAGAGGTAGGGTGTGTGTGAAGAATTCAGGGAGCGGAGTCCTAGAAGGGGGCCAATTTTTGGAATGTAAATAAATAAAATATTTTTTTTTAAAAAGAAACTTAATATACAGCAAATATCCATGAGCAGTCTTGTTGGCTCAAAGCCTGAATTATGGGTACTGTTTGTTAAAGGATTTTAAAATTTAGAATAAAGATTTGTTCACTTCACTGAATAGCCTTATAAAATGATTTTCCAGTCAAGCAAATATAAAAAGAAAGTATGCATATGAGGCTTATAGTATATAAAAATGTAAAGGTAACTTTTATTGACCTATGTAATTGTCTCAGGGGCTTTTTGCTGAGTGAGCTCACCCATTCTAGTTCTTTTTGAACTCTGGCTGGCTGGTTTAACTCAGCTGTCCTGGCTCAACCTCCTCTCTAAACTTATTGATTCAATCTGGCTTTTCTCAGATTCTCACTGAAATGCTCTGATAGCCTCAAACATATGCAGTGCCCCATGCCCTTAATCCCTTTGGGTGGAATACAAAATCCACATAGTATACACCTTTAAGGTAAAATTAATTTGTAGAAGGAATCAGCCATGTTTTAAAATGACATTTAATTGAGAGGCAGACAAAGTAACAAATCAGAGAAAGATTTGACAGAAAGAATCAAGGATTACAACCCAATCAACAAATGGGTTATAGAACTAAACAGAGAATTCACAACAAAGGAAACTCGAATGACTGAGAAGCACTTAAAGAAATGTTCAGAGTTCTTAGTCATCAGGGAAATGCAAATCAAAATGACCCTTAGATTCCACCTTACACCAATCAGAATGGTTAAGATCAAAATCTCAGGTGACAGCACATGTTGGCTGGAATGTGAAGAAAGAAGAACACTCCTCCATTGCTTGAAGACTCAGCTACACCACTCTTGGGCATATACCCAAAAGATGCCCCACCATGCCACAGGGGCATGTGTTCCACTATGTTCATAGCAGTCTTATTTGTGATGACTGGAAGCTGGAAAAAAAGTAGATGTCCCACAACAGAAGAATGGATAAAGAAAATATGGTTCGTTTATACAATGGAATACTATTCAGCTATTAAGAATGAGGACATCATGAGTTTTGCAGGCAAATAAATGGAACTAGAAGACATCATTCTGAGTGAGGTAACCCAGAACCCAGAGGACATGCATGATATATACTCACCAATAAGTGGGTATTAGCCAAAAAGTACAGAATAGCTAGAATACAACCCATAGAACTTAAGTTTAATATGCAAAAGGATCAAGTGAGGATGCTTCTTTCCCACTTGGAAAGGTGAAGAAAATAATCATGGGAGGCAGAAAAAAAGGGGAACCTGGGTGGGAGAGGAGAGGAAGTAGGGGGGAAAGGACAACAAAATCAGACATGAGGGCAGCAGAATGAATGGAAGTATGCAACCTCAGGGTGTGCGGAGACCCTCTAGAAAGTACCAGAGACCTGAGAGGTGAGAGAGTCTCAAAACTCAATGGGCGTGACTTTAGATGAAATGCCCAACAGTGGGGAGAGGGAACTCGAAGAGTCCACTTCCAGTAAATAGAGATGGCCTCAAGTTGAGGGATGGGGTTGCCAACCCTCAGTCAAAATTTCTGATCCAGAATTTTTCCTGTCTAAAATACTGCAGGGACAAAAATGGAGAAGAGACTGACAGGTGGTCCAGTGACTGGCCAACTTGGTATCCATCTCATGAGGAGTCACCAAGACCTGACAAGATTACTAATGATATGATGTGCTTACAGATAGGAGCCTAGCATGGCTGTCATCTGAGAGGCCCAACCAGAATCTGACTGAGACAGAAGCAGATACTTATACCCAAGGATTGGTCTAAAGTCGGGGACCCATACAGTTGAATTAGGGAAAGGATGGAAGAAGTAGAAAAGGAGGGCATCCCCATAGGAAGACCAGAAGTCTCAACCAACCTGGACTCCTGGGAGCTCCCAGACACTGAGCCATCAACCAGGCAGCATAAAAGAATTGGGAAGTGGAAGAAGATGTGCCTATGCCTCAAAAGACTTGAGACCCCAGGGAGTGGGGAGGTTGGGTGCAGGAGTGCTGTTTTTCGACATAAACTATTCAAGTTACTTTTGGGTAATCATTGGCCATCTCTGTGACCTTGGTCAAATAGCCTGATAATTCTGAGTCATTTCATACATCTTAAGTATAGTAGGGCCTCCTTTACATACAGGATAATTCTGAGTGGTCAATGAGAAACACATACCCAACACATATGCAAACCAAACTACACTCCAAACTGCTGCTTATTGAAAAGTAGGTGTTGTGCTTACATACCAGTGTCTACATTCCATATTTGTAATTGCAGATTTCCCCTCAATAAAGAAAATCTCTTATAAAAATATGAAGATATTTAATAGATGTTTTTTTCATTAAGTGCTCAGTGAACTGTTAACAAAGTTTATTTGGTCTCCATTTGTAGAGATTTCATTTATCATATACTGTTGCTGTTCCATTGAATCATTACTGTACAGCTTAATGTGGAACCGTGATCATCTTCTGTAACAAAAATGCTAATTGTATTTGTGGGCACCTTTGCACATTTATGTGACAAGTTGATAGACCTCTTACATGGTCTACATATAAAAATTACCTATTAGATAAAGTTCTACTCAGGTTGTAGACTGGCATGGCTTATTTTACACATCTGACCACAGAACTATCAGATAAAAATATTGCTTTATTATTAAATGATTCAACATGTAAACCTTAATTAACTATACTAGAAAATGAGTTTCCTACTTTCTGAGGACTCAGAACAAGGCTGTAACTGACACCAAAAGCACTACTTTGGAAGGCTCTGAAGGCTCTTCCTAAGTGCACCACACTCCAACAGTTGCTACAAAAGCATCAGTTTAGTGGGAATGTCTTAGTTGACATAAGTGCCAAAGAGTGTGTTCTAGTTGAACCCAAGTCTTATGTAGTGAGAAAATATTAGGAAAAATGCTCATCTGCATCTGGCTCCCTGCCTGTGCTGGGTAACAATGGTGACCACAAGAATACTACCTTATTAGTATTATCAGAAAATTAATCAGTGCCTGTGGGATGCTTATACCTTGGCCAAAGCCAAGGACAGTGTGGTGTCTCTGTACTAAGAAATAAGAAAGTCTTTGGGCCTTACCATCTTTAGGATGACATTTAGGAAAGAAAGTAGTTCATTCTTCTCCTGAACTTTCAAGTAAATTCACCTTAAAAGTAAGGTACTTAATATTAATTAAATGACCTGATGTCACAGTAGAAGATGCTGAAACCTAGAAAGAGAAAGTGATTCACAGGGCTTTGAGGAGAGGCTGAATATTTTTTAAAAAATGAAATAGTCTGGTCAAGTATTTTGCTTCTCTCAACAAAAATAGAAACCTTAATGTTTCCCCATCTATAAACTGCTTCTGTTTTCTCACTTATTTTTCTCTTCCATAATATAAAAATAAAATGGGCTGAAGTTGCTGAGTCTCAAAAGCATAAAATATTGTATATCAGAGATATACAATGTCTACTCCTCTTCATCCCAGAACGTATGTCTGTTCTTCTTGCTGTCGATATTAAGCAATGAAAGGTAGATCAGCCAGATAGGAAAAAAAATGCCTATATGATAAGCTTTTCATAATCATCTTCTTATTTTTGTACCTTTCTTACATTAGTAAAAATAGTTTACTTGCTCTTCTAATTGAAGCTCTCCATTAGAATTATAGGTAACATTAAAACCCATCTATATATTAAACCTTTATATTCAACATCCAATTAAAGAATTAATGGTAATATTGAAGGGTTTTCAGTTTTGGTATACCCATTTAAATAATACTTGGTAGAGAGTCATTGGCCTAATCCCTACATCTGGCCCAGAGTCTCTTATGAATAAAATCCACTACAAACTCTGAGTCTCTTTGTATTTTATTCTACAAAAATGTAGTAATGTTTTTAATTTATTCCAAGCAAAGAATAATAATGATAAGCACCTCTCTATTTATTTATAATTACCAAGTTTTAATTTTTCTTTTTCTCTTCATAAATTTGAAAGGAATTAAAAAATAACTATACACAGGCTGTATATATTAGGTGGCTTCTGTCATCTCTTTTTTGCCCTACACGTATATAAAGGTATTAACTATATTGTCTATGTTTATGTGTTTGTATTGTTAATGTGAAAACATGAATGCAAAATATAAATATCATTTTCATGTTTAAATTGTGAATAATTCCAACATTTTATTCAGAATATTGTTGTGTACGAGTTAAGTGTTTTCACTGCCACCTATCAATGTTGCTAAAATGAAACTTTAACTCACTAGCTAATGTTCAATATTGTATTGTACATACAGTGGCTTGCTTTTCCTTCTACCTATTAATGTTTAAGCACTTATAATTTATTCACTCCAATTTAAAATACTTTAACATTTGAATCCATGTCCTATTGTATATTTCCACACAAGTTTCTCAATGATAAACCCAGAAAGTGAACCTTATGTTGGGGTGAAAGCATACAGTAATTTTTTTTCCCTTTTCCCATCTGCCTGATTGCTCATGAAATGAGTGCAAGAATCCACAAAATTTCCATCTTATGATGAGGACTCTTTCTGCCAGGCACTCTTAGTAGCATTTGTTATTGTCAGCTTTTAAATTTTTCGTCAATCTGATGGTTATAAACTAATGCCTTATTGTTTTAATTTGCATTTTACGGGCTGCTATTAAAAGGAACATCTGTTCAACTGTTTATTAGCCATTTGGATGTACATGATTGTGAAATGTTGGTAATATCATCTGTCCTTTTCTACTGGAGAGCTGTACTTCTGCTTATTGAGTTTTGAAATTCTGTATATATTTGGGGTATAATAAACACCTACTGTGTGTTTATTATAGCAAATATCTGCTCAAAGTCAACAGTTAATATTTTCCTTTTGTTCATTCAGTATATATCTTGGTATCATAGGCAAATTATTTGTATTTTGTATACAAAATGGATCAGTAATTTTCTTTTTATTTTTGGCTTGTAAACACTTAAATGAGCTAATAAATCTAATCTTATGTGTACAAATTCTGTATAGGATCATTTCTTGGAAAATGTAAAACATGTGACTTTCTCATTTAAAGCTTAATTTACCAAAAATTTACCAAATTTCACATTTATAATTTCACATTTATTATTTTATTATTTAAGAAAATAACTGTCTTTACCTTATTCATTAACCGTTTAATTACCAAATGGCATTGTTCCCCTAACACCTATATTTCACATAGGTATTATTTTATCTCTAAGTTTTCATACTGATTAGTCAAATAGTTAATCCTGAAAGCACGAAGTGCCTTCATTATTAGCTTACAATTTCCCAGGAGAAATGCAGTTCCTCCAGTATTAGGAGTCTTCATTAATGTTTTTCATTGATTTATTTTAAGTACTTGACACATTGCACCTGGTATAAAATATAGCTTCAGATAAGTATTTATGGAATGGCTTTTTATAGATACATCATTTCTGGTCTGCAGTGTATTCAATGTTTGCAACACAGTTTAACGTCTTGTTTTTTCCTCCATGTAATAATATGTGAGAATCATTGATGATAATTTTATGAGAAATGCACTAGGTACACAGAAAATGTTGAGTTAATATTCAATTTTATGGCATGTGCACATCTACCTGTGAACAACATTTTCTTGTTTTCTTTATCATAATAGATACTGATATTTTAAAATTTTTGTCCTGAATAAAAGTAGGTTTTTATGCCATTTACATTATATGGAACTGTTAAATTTTTCTGTGTTTTTAAATTTATTATGAATTTCATACATATATGCCATGTATTGTGATAAAATTCCCATACCTTCCAGTCCATCCTCCAACCACTTTATGTAATATGTGTCCTATTAGTGCTGTCTATAGGTACATGAATATGGGGCAATATCCACCAGACTATGGGAAACCAAATCGTCCAGTGGTCACAACCTTAAAGTGGTCACAACCTTAAAAAATGACTGTGCTCTCCTAATATCTATCAATCCCCAATAACTTCTCAGTGAAGGCTAGGGACTCATAATCTTCTCACTCATCCATGCAAAATTCCAAAATTTAAATGTTTTTTAATTTTTAAATAGGATATTTAAGAACAAACTACTTTTATGTAACAAATCCAATCAAACTTCATATTAACAATTAATATTAGTTATTGTTGAGTCACAAAGATTCTACTGAGTTTTCTGCACGGATAATCACATTCCTTTGTGTGTTTGTGTGTGTGTATGTGTTTGTGTGTGTTTGTGTGTGTGTCTGTCTGTCTGTCTGGATGACTGTGTGTTTGTATGTGTGTATTGAAAATAATTTTTTCAAACAAAGTATTGCGATACAATGATATTGTAAATTATTTAATATAAAATAAAGATAATTTTCCCAGTGAAAAAAATTGAGTCGTTTAAAAATAAATCAATATATTATTTTCTTTCCATGTCTGTGAAGAAGTGTTTAGGAATCTTGATGGGGATTACATTGAATCTGTAGATTATTTTTGGTAGGATGGCCATTTTACTATATTAGTCCTACCAATCAATAATCATGGGAGATCTTTCCATCTTCTGACGTCTTCTTTGATTTTTTCTTGAAAAACTTGAAGTTCATGTCATACAGAGCTTTTACTTGTTCAATTAGAGTTACACCAAGATATTTTATATTATTTGTGACTATTGTGGATTTTCCCTTACAGTTCAAAAAATCTTTTTTATAAATTTTTTAAAGATAAACTATGTCTTGGTAGATTTTTCCTTTGATGAGTATGAAGTGTCCTTCCTTATCTTTTTTGATGACTTTTGGGTGAAAGTCGATTTTATCCGATATTAGAATGGCTACTCCAGCCTGTTTCTTGGGACCATTTGCCTGGAAAATTGTTTTCCAGCCCTTTACTCTGAGGTAGTGTTTGTCTTTATCACGGAGGTGTGTTTCCTGATTGCAGCAAAATGCTGGGTCCTCTTTATGGATCCAGTCTGTCAGTCTATGTCTTTTTATTGGGGAATTGAGTCCATTGATGTTAAGAGATATTAAGGAATAGTGAATGTTGGTTCCTGTTATTTTCGATGTTACTTTTAGGTTTGTGTGGCTATCTTCTTTTCAGTTTGTTGAAAGATTACTTTCTTGCTTTAAAATGGTATAAATGGGGCGGTGGTGGCACACGCCTTTAATCCCAGCACTCGGGAAGCAGAGGCAGGCGGATTTCTGAGTTCGAGGCCAGCCTGGTCTACAGAGTGAGTTCCAGGACAGCCAGGGCTACACAAGAGAAATCCTGTCTCGAAAAAAAAAAAAAAAAAAAAAAAAAAAGAAATGGTATAAATGTTTCTTAGTTGAACTAGGCAAGGTTCTTTAAACTCTTTTAAAGCTTAGGTTATTTACAAAGCCTTCATTTACAAATTCAATGGAAAATGCATTCTTTGCAGACAGAGAGCAGATCTACCCTCACTGTTAATGCATAAGGAGATTTTTAAGACAAGGTTTCAAGCCTCATTCATCCACAGAGGAAAGCTTCCTAATTCAAACAATATTATCTGATATTTGAATGATTCTCATCATAACCTGGATTGTCATTTCCTAAATCATGGCACTTTTTCCTGTTAAATAATCACCTGTAGATGCAATCCTCTTCACTGCTTATTGATGACAAATATCAAGGAGGCCTGAATGTTGACCCTATGTACACATGTGTGTCTTGGGTAGTAGTCAATGGCTTTAAATTAACAATTTCTTATCAGTGTAAATTTCTTTGCATATTATATGAAGGCTTCATGTATTGTATGATTCAATAATTTCTTCTGATGTCACCAGGCATTTGGATTATGTGATTTTTAAACAATTCTATCTTATAGTGCCTTTACAGATAGTGTTGTGGTATATCAAAAGACTATGAAATTTAAATTGCATTTTCCATTCTACTATGTTCATTAAAGTGTTTTTTTTTTTTTAACATCTCCGTCCAACATATGAAGAACTTAATCATAAAAATCTACAGGATGAATTCCTACATTTTTTATCTTCTCAGAGATCCAAACTTAAGGCTCTGATAAACTGCATTCGGGGGAAATAAATGTAATTATTCTGTTTAACATTTCTCAAAAAGCTCTAACCCAATACTTTTATCTGAGATAATTTGAAATTCATATATGTGTGTGTGTGTGTGTGTGTGTGTGTGTGTGTGTGTGTGTGTGTATGTATATACATATGCATACATACATGTTTGGTAACATTCAGAAGGAATATATATGTATACATCATAGCAATAAGACAAGCACAATTTTATTTTAGATATCCTTTATATGTATATTTATGTATATATATATCATAGCAATAAAATAAAAACAACTTTATATTAAACAGTCTAGTTATGTTAAAAATATTATATTCTTTCTGAAGCTTAAATCTTATTGCTATGAATTTAGTAATTTTAATGAAGCAACAGGAGCATGATCTCCATAGTTACTGAAGTTGAAAGATACCTGTGAATTATCTCAGCTGAAAGAAGTAAGTGTCATTTCTCTTTACCTGTATTTAATTGCTGATCAGACAAAAGTGTGAACTTCTCAAAATGCTGCTTTAAGCAACATCTGTGCAATCTTTCACTTTAATTAAATTATGTCTAAAAAGGGTCTTTAGGAGAAAAAAATCACACAAAGCCCTCTTGAGTATTTTCTATAGATCAGTCCATGGTGATGAATGGTGTGCTTATGTATTCACTTGCTTCTTATCTAGTTGTATGATATAAGAAAATTCATCCATCAGCACAAAATTTATGTAAAAAGATCAGTGTGGGCCGAAGAATGAAACTTTTATTATCTTACATTCTTTCTGGATGTAGGAAGCTTGTAGTTGTTGATTTCCTCACCATCTTTTGACAGTCCCATTTATATATTATTTCTCCACTCAGAGATTTTATAAAGGATAAGGAGCAGCAGGAAACCTGGATGCCCTGCCTCTTTCTCCCTCTTCATAGGACTCAAGAGCCTGATGAGAAAAGTCTCTTTTCATGACCTCCCCAGCATTTGTTACCTTAGGATGGATGATCATTCAATTATAACTAGAATCTATTGTCTAGTGATGTTTCTACGCCTACCAAACTTTTCTAGGAAATAGAGTTAGAATATCTGTCTTGGTGCAGCATGTGAAAGCTGCGCATAAGACCACAACACACACTGAAGATGCAAAATGTCTGGGTCTTGTATATGGTGTACTCTGGTAGTACTGTGTGCATATCCATACTCACATTAATCTTACTTCATCTTTGATGGAACAATTGGCACCTCATAGGTAGGCATTGAGGCCTGCCATTGTTCACCATTGCTTCTGTTCCTATTTCATAGGTTAGAGTACTTAGCACAGAAATAATCAGTTCATACCTCATTATTTCACCCATACAAAGTTTCTTGTATAATATGGATAGATTTAGAAACAAAACTGTGCTGATTGATGGAAAGCTTGAGCATTGAAATAACCTCTTCACCTTTCCATTATGCTCAATACCTTTATACCATGTATGCTCAAATACCTTTCCACATATTCTCAATCATCTCCATGGAGTGCCCTTTTATATGTGCTCTACATATTTCATGCTGGGTCTGGCATGGCAATGGAAGGGGCAATATGGATGGTTTCCTGCCCCTGGAACAGAGCCAGCAGGGGATGGGCCTCCATGAGTGTTATGGTTGCTTGGGGTATAAGGATTTTATGTATAAAAATGCACGCATTTTCACTTTCCTCTTTCTAGGATTGCCCTTTCTGCCAAGGTTAATGATTCCATGAAATCAGAGACAGCATCTTTCAGGAGGCAAAGGCATGGATAATGTCTTAGCTAAATGATAAACACTGGTACCATCAGGACAACCCTTAAGGCTGTGGGAAAGAACTACGAAAATATAAGTTCAAAACCATATAATTTCTTGATTATGCAAAATATAAGAATGCAGTAGGAATTATATGAAGTTCTTTATGAATCTAAGAGAACAAAAGCAGTTGCACTGTGAGCTAACTTGTCAGAAAGATAAGAAGGAAGGAGATAAAGAGATTTAGGGAGTGGTGATCACAGGAGATCCCATCAAGCTAAGTTTTTGTATATGATTATAAAGGCAGTCTTCATGGAATACTTTCCTATAAATGCTTAGTGCATGTGGAATGCAACAACTTTAGAAAGAAAGATGTTTAGTGAATAATATTCACATCTAGTACATTATATTGAGCAGAAATAAAATTCTGTTATATTCTTTAAAAACATTTCCACTCTTAGATAATATGGCAGGATATATACATATATATATATATATATATATATATATATATATATATATATATATATATATATATATCATATTGCCTTGATTTAATCAAATTGTGTCACTTCCATTGTTAGATAAGTTTCATTTTATAAAGGAATGAGAAAAGTGAACCTGTCTGAATACGGAGTAAGCAATTGGATTACAGGTAACATGACTTTGACTCAGTTCCTCTAGATACAGTCACAGAACTTGGCATTATGAGGGATTTCAGGAAATTTTCACTTTTGAGTGCCATTGTCCTTTTGTTTTAGCTGCCTTCAACCTCTTAAGTTGATAATAGTGGAATTAATACCTAAATTAAGTTTCATCTCATTAAGAGATATTTCTTTAAATGATAGGTGGACTGGTGCTTAGAAACTACGCTCATGATTATAGTCGTCATGAAAGTTTCCATGATAAGGAGAAGGAGTTATTAACAATAATGACCATGATAACAGATACTAATTGAGTATTTTTCATGTCTAGTGTTTTTTTTTATAAGCCTAAGTGAAAAGTCATTAATCATTTTAGAAAACAATGCTTATAATGTCAAGTTGTAGAACAGGAAATAAAGGCATAGGCAAGAAATAAACCTCACCTAGAAACACCTGGTAACCTAGATACAGCAATTGACTCAGACTTCTCCTACTGTTACTGACTGCTGCTTTACTTAATAATATTGAGTATGCTCTGTGGCAGCCGTCCATGTCTTTCTTGAATACAAGGCAAGGTTCCTAAAAATCTTACATAATTCTTATCACAGAATTGACATTCAGTAGAAGCATTCAAGACATGAATATTTAATCCAGAATCATAAATTTTCAAAATAATTATCTCACTTCTTCTGTTTAATCTCACACTTATTTAACTTCAGAAGTATAATGAGGGTAATGTTTGCTGAAATGTAACTTTATGAATTCTAAGAGATATATTGACATCACCATTGTCTATGACAAAGCAAACTCCTAATGCCATCAACATTTTAAGCTCTTTGAGGAGCATTCATTTAAGAAAAATTAAGTGAAAAAAATCCATATTGCTTCCTCCATGAGCATCTGGCATCTGAAGAGCTAGTGGGCCTTAGGCCCTTCCTTGACATTTGTACTAGAGTATAAATTTGTAAGTTTCAAAAGATCAAAACATTATTTTTATGGATTTCATTGCTAAATTTATTAAAGTGAAGATATTGTATGACATAATTCATCACAAAGTAAAGCTAACCTTCAGAGGTGAAAAACATTTTCTTTGAGACCATGAAAACCAAAACACACACACACACACACACACACACACACACAAACAGAGAGACAGACAGACAGAGAGAGAGAGAGAGAGAGAGGTCTACTCTTTGCCAAACATAGATCTACAGTACGAGAGCAGATTTGAAAGTTATGGGTGTATTTTCATGACTTCAAGACAATTATCGTACTAGTAATAGTGAAAGACCTGACCCCCTTATGAGGAAGGTTAGATCCCTAGCAAACTTAGAGCCGAGACTAGAAACTACATGCCCGGGCAAGAAAAAGAAAAAAACCCCACCCAACTACATTCTTTTCCCTAAGAAATGGGTGACTTTGACCTGACCTCAGGGCCAGAGGCACAATGTTTCAGGAACCAGAAATGTTTGTGCAACTGACTTGTGAATATGTAAATTCTTTCCGTTCCCCACTCCTTGCTTTATGGTTTCTCCTTGCTTTATGGTCTTTTTCCTGCTTTGTGATTCCTTCCCTGCTTTGGGGTTTTTTCTTCCTTTAAATACCCCTGACTTCAGCTACTTAGGGTCGGACTCCTCTGCCCCTGCGTGGGTTACGAGCTCCACCCCAGTGCACTGGTCCCACAATAAACCTCGTGTGATTGCAGCAAGGATGGTCTTTCGTGTGTTCTTGGGGGGTCGTGCCATCCCGAGACTTGAGCGAGGGTCTCCCCAGCTTGGGGGTCTTTCAATAGCTGTCAATATTATACAGAGTTTAATTACCTTCACATAAAACAAGAGTATAAATAAGTCTCTATCAGGTGAGTCTATGGAAAATTGTATTTATTTATAATATGAGGCTATAGGCCACAGTTGGTCACAGTATTTTCTGGGCAGATGATCCTGGCCTGTACAAGAAAGCTCACTGGGCATGAACCAGAGAACAAGCCAGAAAGCAATGTTCTTCTATGCTTTCTGCTTCACATTCCCTTTTGACATTATGTACTAATATTTCTCAATCATGGCTGGACCCTGAAAAAATGTAAGTCAAAAAACAAACAAGCAAACAAAAAAGCCCTTTCCTGCCATAAGGTGCTTTTGTTATGATTGTTTGTCACTGCAATAGAAAGGAAATTAAAATATGTTGGTGCTGGGCTTAGACATAGAATTAGCATTGGATAGAGGTATCTATTTAAACTGACAGTTTTGACTCCAATAAGGAACTTTTAAAAGGTATTACATGTTTCTGCTAGTTTACTTTTCCAACCTTTCAACCACATTCCCAAGCTTTGTCAAGCGTCCTTGTATTCTAAATGCATCCTCAGCTTCCAGGAAGATATAGCATTTGAAGATAACAGAGCTGATATCCTTAGCACACAATCAGGAGTGTAGGGAGTTCCCAAAGGAACCTCAGGTGTTAATGTAACTGAAAAAATTGAGGATATCTGTTATTATTACAATGCATTTCACAATAATAGCTGAATTGTTATAGTAGGTAGGGATATCAAGCAAGAACAAAAAAAGTGAGATTTAGGGATCCAGACATATATAACAAGGACACATGCTCCACTATGTTCATAGCAGCCTTATTTATAATAGCCAGAAGTTGGAAAGAACCTAGATGTCCTTCAACAGAGGAATGGACACAGAAAATGTGGTACATTTACACAATGGAGTACTATTCAGCTATTAAAAAAGATGAATTCACAAAATTCTTAGCCAAATGGATGGAACTAGAAAATATCGTCCTGAGTAAGGTACTCAATAGCAAAAGAACACACATGGTATGCACTCACTGATAAGTGGATATTTGCCCAAAAGCTCCAAATACTCAAGATACAATTCACAGAGCACATGATGCTAAAGATGGAAGACAAAAATGTGAGTGCTTTGGTCCTTCATAGAAAAGGGAAGAAAATACTCATGGAAGAAAATCCAGACTCAAAGTGTAGAGCAGAGGCTGAGGGAAAGGCCATCCAGAGACTGCCCGCCCTGGGGATGCATGTCATATGTCCATCTCATATCCATCTCATATGTCACCAACCCCGACAGTATTGTGGATGCCAAGAAATGCTTGCTGAAATGAGCCTGATATAGCTTTCTCCTGAGAGGCCCTGCCAGAGCCCTACAAATACCCATGGGATGCTTGCAGCCAATCATTGGACTAAGCGCAGGGTCTCCAATGGAGGAGTTAGAGAAAGGACTGAAGGAGCTGAAGTTGTTTGCAACCCCATAGGAAGAACAATAATACCAACAAACCGGACCTCCCAGAGCTCCCAGGGACCATGCCACAAACCAAGGAGTACACATGGCTCCAGCTGAATATTTAGCAGAGGATAACCTTGTCAGGCATCAATGGGAGGAGAGGTCCTTGGTCCTATGAAGACTCGATAGATGCCCCAGTGTAGGGAAATCGAAAGTGGGGAGGTGGGAATGGGTGGGTGGCTGCAGGAACACCCTCACAGAATCAAGAGAAGGGAGAATAGGATAGGGGTTTTCTGGGAGGGGGGAACCCAGGAAAGGGGATAACATTTGAAATGTAAATAAAGAAAATAAAAATAAAAAATAAAAAATGCTAGAATAGATAGATAATGTGTTTTAAAATATAAATAAATAAAAACACTGTCACCGAAATATAAAAATAATGGTCCTACTGCAACTGAGGTCTATGTTGATTTCTGTGGTCCATGTTACTACTGAAGTCTGTGTTAATGCCAGTGGTCTGTGCTGCATTCTGAATCCACTTGGTGTCTGTTAACCATGCAGCCATGAGAGTTGATACTGCTGACAGTTCAGTGCAATGCCACCTGAGACCATGGCGATATCCACATTTGTGCTGACACAGAGGGACATATCCGGGTCTGAAGTCCTACTGAAACTGGGTTCAGTGTTGAGGTTCATGACCCCTGTTGCCATCAAACGCCACACAGATATCCATGCTCTGTGCTGTTGCCTGAATCCCTGTTTATAGGCATGATCTAAGCTGACTCCAAGGTCCTTGTCTGGGTCTTTGGTCCCGCCTGGAAAGATCTGGTCTCCCAGAAGTGCTGTCACTCCTAATTTACAGGTGAGAACAATGCTTTTGGCCTAATAATTGGCCAAAGGGACATCTGCCAGGAGACTACAAGGCACAGGACCTGCAGAAGAGCTGGGGACAGGATCCTTCCAGTTGCCATCAGTGCCCTGGAGCTAACCCTGTGACACAGCTCTCCATACTCAAATCCTGCCAGGAGAAAGCTAGTCTCCCAGGAGTGCTGACACACCTAAGATCACAGGCTTACAGGCCCACAATAGGGACAAACTCCAGTCATAGGCAGCAAAACCAACTAACACCAGAGATAACCAGATGGTGAGAGGCAAGGGCAAGAACCTAAGCAATAGAAACCAAGGCTACTTGGCATCATCAGAACCAGTTCTCCCACCACAGCAAGTCCTAAATACCCCAATACATCAGGAAAGCAAGATTCAGATTTAAATTCACATCTCATGGTGATGATAGAGGACTTAAAAAAGGACATAAATAACTCCCTTAAAAAAAAATACAGGAGAACACAGGTAAACAAGTAGAAGCCCTTCAAGAGGAAACACAAAAATCCCTTTAAAAATTACAAGAAAACAACCAAACAGGTGAAGGAATTGAACAAAATCATCCGAGATCTAAAAATGGAAATAAACACAATAAAGTAATCACAAAGGGAGACAACGCTGGAGAAAGAAAACCTAGGAAAGAGATCAGGAATCATAGATGCAAGCATCAACAACAGAATACAAGAGATAGAAGAAAGAATCTCAGCAGCAGAAGATACCATAGAAAACATTGACACAACAGTCAAAGAAAATGCAAAATGCAAAAAGCTCTTAACCCAAAACATCCAGGAAATCCAGGATACCTTTAAAAGACCAAACCTAAGAATAATAGGTATAGAAGAGAACAGATTCCCACCTTAAAGGACCAGTAAATATCTTCAACAACATACTGAGCATGGGATCTCAGATGGAGGAGTTAGAGAAGGGACTGAAGGAGCTAAGGGGGTTTGCAGCCCCATGGAGGGAGCAATAGTGTCAACTAGTCAGACCCCACAGAGCTCCTGGAGACTGGACCACCAACCAAAGAATACTCATGGAGGGACCCATGGTGCTGGCTACATATGTGGCAGATGGGGGCCTTGTTGGCCATCAGTGGGAGAAGAGGCCCTTGGGCCTGAGTGTGTTAGATGCCCCAGTGTAGGGGAATGCTAGGGAGGTAGGTGGGTGGGGGGGCACCCTCATAGAGGCAGGATGAGGGGGAATGAAATAGGGGGTTTCCAAGGGGAAAAACATTTGAAATGTATATAAAGTAAATATTCTATATATATATACATATATATATACATATATATGTATATATATATATATATAAGAAAACTTCCCTAATCTAAAGAAAGAGATGCCCATAAACATACAAGAAGCCTACAGAACTCCAAATAGACTGGACCAGAAAAGAAATTCCTCCAGTCAAAAGATAGTCAAAACACCAAATGCACAAAGCGAAGAAAAAATATTAAAAGCAGTAACGGAAAAAGATCAAGTAACATATAAAGGAAGACCTATCAGAATTATACCAGACTTCTCATCAGAGACTCTAAAAGCCAGAAAATCCTAGACAGATGTCATACAGACCCTAAGAGGACACAAATGCCAGCCCAGGCTACTATACCCAGCAAAACTCAAAATTAACATAGATGGAGAAACCAAGATTTTCCATGACAAAAACAAATTTACACAATATCTTTCCACAAATCAAGACTTACAAAGAAAAATAGTTGTAAAACTCTAATACAAGGAGGGAAACTACACCTTAGTAAAAGCAAGAAAGTAATCTTTCAACAAACCCAAAAGAAGATAGCCAACAAACATAATTCCACCCCTAACAACAAAAATAACAGAAAGCAACAATCACTTTTCCTTAATATCTCTTTTCTTGTTTTTATAAACATGACATTGTACTTTTTATATTTTTTAAATTTTATTTATTTATTTATTATTTTGGTTTTTCGAGACAGGGTTTCTCTGTATAGCCCTGGCTGTCCTGGAACTCACTCTGTAGACCAGGTTGGCCTCGAACTCAGAAATCCGCTTGCCTCTACCTCCCAAGTGCTGGGATTAAAGGCGTGTGGCACCACTGCCACCGGCTTGGACTTTTTATTTCTATAATCAGAAAAATAAGTCCCAAATTCTCAATTCAGAGGCTGTAATATCTCTTAAGATAAATGGACTCAATTCCACAATGAAAACACATAGACTAAAAGATTGGATATGTAAACAGGACACAGCATTTTACTACATACATGAAATGTACCTTAGTAACAAAGACAGACACTAACTACATCAGAGTAAAAGGCTGGAAAAATTTTCCAAGCAAATGGTCCCAAGAAACAAGCTCTAATATAAAATAAAATCGACTTTCATCCAAAAGTTATCAAAAATGTTAAGGAAGGACTCTTATACACATCAAAGGAAAAATCTACCAAGATGAACACTCAGTTCTGAACATCTATGCTCCAAATGCAAGGGCACCCACATTCATAAAAGAAACCTTACTAAAGCTCAAAGCACACAATACACCTCACACAATAATAGTGGGAGACTTCAACACCCCACTCTCATCAATTGACAGATATACAAACAGAAACTAAACAAAGACACAGTGAAATTAACAGAAGTGATGAAACAAATGGATTTAACAGATATCTATAGAACATTTCATCCTAAAACAAAAGAATATACCTTCTCTTCAGCACCTCATGGTACCTTCTCCAAAACTGACCATAGAATCGATCACAAAACAGGCCTCAACAGATACATCAAGATTGAAATAATATCATGGATCCTATCAGATCACTAAGGCTATTTTTCAAAAACTGCAAAAACAAAAGAATGTCCATATACACGTGGAAGCTGAACAACACTCTACTCAATGATAACTTAGTCAAGGAAGAAATAAGGAAACAAATTAAAGACTTTTTAGAATTTAATGAAAATGAAGGCACAACACACACAAACTAATGGGACACAATGAAAGCAGTACTAAGAGGAACACTCATAGCTCTGAGTGCCTCCAAAAAGAAACTGGAGAGAGCATACACTAGCAGCTTGATAGCACACCTGAAAGCTCTAGAACAAAAAGAAGCAAATACACACAAGAGGTGTAAACAGAGGGAAATAATCAAACTCAGGGCTGAAATCAACCAAATAGAAACAAAAAGAACTACACAAAGAATCTACAAATATAGGAGCTGGTTCTTTGAGAAAGTCAACAAGAAAGATAAGCCCTTAGCCACACTAACCAGAGTGCACAGAGATAGTATCCAAATTAACAAAATCAGAAATGAGAAAGGAGACATAACAACAGAAACTGAGGAAATTCAAAAGATCATCAGATCCTACTACAAAAGTCTATATTCAACAAAAATTGAAAATCTGGATGAAATGGATAATTTTCTAGACAGATACCAGGTACGAAAATCAAATTAGGATCAGATAAACTATCTAAACACTCCCATAACCCCTAAAGAAACAGAAGTAGTCATTAAAAGTCTTCCAACCAATAAAAGCACAGGACCAGATGGATGTAGTGCCAAATTCTATCAGGCCTTCAAAGAAGACCTAATACCAATACTCTTCAAACTGTTCAACAAAATAGAAACAGAAGGAAGACTACACAATTGGTTCTATGATGCCACAATTAAGCTTATACCTAAGCCACACAAAGACCTACAAAGAAAGAGAACTTCAGACCAATTTCCCTTATGAATATCGATACAAAAATATTCAATAAAATTCTTGCAAACCAAATCTAAAAACATATCAAAATGATCATCCATCATGATCAAGTAAGCTTCATCTCAGGGATGAAGTGATGGTTCAATACCCAGAAATCCATCAACGTAATCCTCTATATAAACAAACTCAAAGGGGAAAAAAACATGATCATCTCATTAGATGCTGAGAAAGCATTTGATAAAATTCGACACAACTTCAGGGTAAAAGACTTGGAAAGAACAGGAATTCAAGGCCCATACCTAACAAAAACAGGTCAAGGGGATACAAATTGGAAAGAAAGAAGTCAAAATATCACTATTTGCAGACGATATGATAGTATACATAAATGAACACAAAAATTCCGCCAGAGAACTCCTAAACCTGATAAACAACTTCAGCAAAGTGGCTGAATATAAAATTAACTCAAACAAATCAGTAGTCTTCCTCTACTGAAAGGATAAACAGGCTGAGAAAGAAATTAGGGAAATGACACCCTTGGTAATAGTCACAAATAATATGAAATGCCTTTTCATGACTCTAACCAAACAAGAGAAAGATCTCTATAACAAGAACTTCAAGTTTCGGGAGAAAGAAATCGAAGAAGATCTTCAAAGATGGAAAGATCTCCCATGCTCATGGATTGGCAGGATTAATACAGTAAAAATGGCCATCTTGCTGAAAGCAATCTACAGATTCAATGCAATCCCCATCAAATCCCTGCTGAATTCTTCATAGAGTTAGAAACAGCAATTTGAAAATTCATTTGGAATAACAAATAAACCCAGGATAGCCAAAACTATTCTCAACAATAAAAGAACTTCTGGGGGAGTCACCATCCCTGACCTCAAACTGTATTACAGAGCAATAGTGATAAAAATTGTGTGGTATTTGTACAGAGGCAGGCAGGTAGAAGAATGGCATAGCATTGAAGACCCAGAAATGAACCCACAAACCTATAGTCACTTGATTTTTGACAAAGGAGCTAAAAACCATCCAGTGGAAAAAAGAAAGCATCTTCAACAAATGGTGCTGGTTCAACTGGAGGTCAGCATGTAGAAGAATGCAAATTGATCCATTCTTATCTTCTTATACAAAGTTGAAATCCAAGTGGATCAAGGACCTCCACACAAAACCAGATACACTGAATCTAATAGAAGAGAAACTGGGTAAAAGTCTAGAACACATGGGCACAGGGGAAAAGTTCCTGAACAGAACATCAATGGCTTATGCTCTAAGATCAAGAATTGACAAATGGGACCTCATAAAATTGAAAAACTTCTGTAAGGCTAAGGACACTGTCAGTAGGACAAAACAGTAACTGACAGGTTGGGAAAAGATCTTTACAATCTCACATGCAATACAGGGCTAATATTCCATATATACAAAGAACTCAAGAAGTTAGACTCCAGAGAACCAAAT
This sequence comes from Uromys caudimaculatus, assembly GCA_028551405.1. Taxonomy (NCBI): domain Eukaryota; kingdom Metazoa; phylum Chordata; class Mammalia; order Rodentia; family Muridae; genus Uromys; species Uromys caudimaculatus. Next base: position 52,262,346 of record CM052705.1, read on the forward strand.
AACACTATTAAAAAATGAGGAACAAACAATTCTCAACTGAGGAAACTTGAATGGCTGAGAAACATAAAGAAATTTCAACATCCTTAGTCATCAGGGAAATGCAAATCAAAACAACCCTGAGATTCCACCTCACACCAGTCAGAATGCCTAAGATCAAAATCTCAGGTGAGAGCAGATGCTGCAGGTAATCTGGAGAAAGAGGAACACTCCTCCATTGTTGGTGGGATTGAAAGCTCCTACAACCCTTCTGGAAATAAGCCTGGCAGTTTCTCAGAAGACTGGATATAGTACTACCTGAGGACCCAACTGTACCTCTCCTGGGCTTATACCCAAAAAGATGCCCCAACATATACTAAGGGTATAGGCTCCACTATCTTCATAACAGCTTTATTTATAATAGCTAAAAGCTGGAGAGAACCCAGATATCCTTCAACAGAGGAATGGATACAGAAAATATCATACATTACATATGTACATAATGGAGTACTAGTCAGCTATTAAAAACAATGACTTCATGAAATTCTTAGGCAAATGGATGGAACTAGAAAATATCATCCTGAGTGAGGTAACCCAGTCACAAAGGAACATACATGGTATGCACTCACTGATAAGTGGGTATTAGCCAAATGCTCTGAATACCCAAGATATAATTCACAGACCATATGAAGCTCAAGAAGGAAAACCAAAGTGTGGATGCTTCAGCCCTTCTTAGAAGGGGAAACAAAATACTCATGGGAAGAAATACGGAGACAACGTGTGGAGCAAAGACTGAAGAAAAGGCCATCCAGAGACTGCCCCACCTGGGGATCCATCTCATATACAGACACTAAACCCAGATACTATTGCAGATGCCAAAATGTGCTTGCTGACAGGACCTTGATAGAGCTGTCTCCTGATAGGCTCTGCCAGAGCCTGAAAAATATAGAGGTGGATGCTGGCAGACAGCCATTGGACTAAGCACAGGGTCACTAATAGAGGAGTTAGAGAAAGGACTGAAGGAGCTGAAGTGGTTTGCAACCCCAGAGGAAGAACAACAATACGAACCAACCAGACTCCCCAGAATGTCCAGGGACTAAACCACCAATCAAAGAGTATATATGGACCAACCCATGGCTTCAGATGCATATGTAGTAGAGTGTGGCTTTGTCAGGCATCGATGGGAGAAGAGGCCCTTGGTCATGTGAAGGCTCAATGTCCTGTGTAAGGGAATGCCAAGCCATGAAGCCATGAGTGGGTGGGTGAGTGGGTGAATGAGCGCCTTCATAGAAGCAGGGAGAGGATCATGGGATAGGGAGTTTCTGGAGGGGAAAACAGGAAATGAGATAACATTTGAAATGTAAATAAATAAAATATAAAAAAAGGGAGTAGTCTGCAAGTGGAAAATGATCTGAACACAGTTTAAGGTGTGTGAGTGAGAGTATGAAATAAACCAACAAATGGACAAACAACTGTTCCTGAAGAACATAAAAGAGAACCTCTGTGTGACCTTGACCTAGGCAGAGTTTTAATATGTGACACTCAAAACTAAAATATGTATAGAGAGATTATAATTTCTACTTTTTTCACAACTAAAAATTTCTGCCAGTCAAAAGAATGCAAACAAACAGTAACTGCATAAACGTGTGCCTGTAGAGGTGATTTGTACTTTGAAGAAGAGTTAAAGCACTGCATATTATATATGCATACATAGTCTACTGTAAGGAAATGATCAAAGATACCATTAGAATTTTGTATGTATTCTTTATCAAGTATGCAGTACACAAAGATAAGAAAACTATGTAAGTGCCAAGTAAGGCTTAAAGGTGAAAGGAACATGTTGAATCAAACTTGTATAGCATAATGTTTCTATGATTATAAGTAGCATTAATGCAGTTTAGTTAAATGTTTTTATATAAAAGAAGAGTATCAGATTGTTTTAAAATTTCATTTTGCATTGACTGCAAAGTCCATTCATGAAACAAAAGAGCAAGAAAATACTCAGAGCAAAATACAAAAATAGTAAAATGGAAAATATATATTAGCTAAAAAAGCAAAGTACTCAGATAATTATGTCAACATAATTATTTATGATTTAAGATCTAAGCCAATACTAAGAAGTATAGTATTTACATAATAAAATAGAGGACTTATTATCAGAAAATAGTATGAATAGCTAATAGATTTAGAAGTTTGTACCTAGTAAATGGTTGTTGATATATACTAAGGAGAGAAGTACTTTTAGCTCTTATCATTTTCATTTAAACAATGCACCCTAGTAAAAATATAAAATTCATAATACAAATGATTGTGGTAGAATATAAGTTAATGAACAATAGTCCTTCCAAAAGCAGATTTATTACACAGAACACTTGGTATTTGATTACTACAGAATAATTATTGGAAGAAAATATTTTGAAATAATAAAAGATAATTTTCTTATTTAAAAGATGATAACCTGTAATAGTAACAATAAACATATCTTTAGTTAGTAGACTTTAAAACTACACACGTGTATTTAAGTTAGGTATTAAATTGGTACAAATGTCCCTGGAGCACTTTACAGATATGCAACAGCATGCTACTCATTCACTAAAATTCAATGTAGGTAACCTTCCAGCAATTACTAAAGGGGAGACTTCTTTAAATAGCACTTAAACCAATACAACAAAAGCATGGAAGATGCAAAACTTCAGTAAACTTGTTATCAGTAATTGCTATGAGATGGTTAAAATGTTTCATCTAGGAATATATATGATGTAAAATTTTATAAAGTCAGAAGAAAATCAAGATGTGGAGTTGACTACAATTTACAGCCCTAGGTGGTTATCACTACATACAGACAGCCTAAGAGTATCAGTCCAAATGTTTGAGTAAGATCAAATGCTTTTAAGTGAAGATGTTCGGACATTGTTTTCTTTTCATTTTTTATTTTAAATCTCTTTCACATATTATTTACATAATAAGAAAAAGATTACCTTTGAAAATGTAGGGCTATGTTTTAAGGTATTGGACACTGATCTTTTGTTTTTTCAGTAACTGATGTTTCAATATAGGTACTTGCACGCTGAGAGGAAAGAAAATTAAGCTGAAATCAGAGCATTTGAATTGCTCTATCTTTCTTCATAATCCTAATCATGGTTACTCTCTATGACAAATCTTCTTTGAAGAAAAAAATCTTTTCACTCAGTTTTTTAATAAATATAAAATTATTTTAAGAATCTGAATATGATTGAAGATTTTCAGTATTTCTCAAATCATCAGAACATCATCTGAAAATCACTGAAGCCATCTGTTCCATCACAGGAGACACGAGACAACAGTCAGTGAACCAGACTGCTAAAGAAAGTAAAAGATTTTCTTCTTTAGCCTGGAAAGCATTCTATTTTTAGCATTGCTATACTCCACATACTCTTCATGTCAGCCAGTTTTGGCTACTTTGAGCTGTGGTTAGATACATCCCCACATTTGGCACTTGAGGTAAAGCAGGTTATTTTTCCCAATAAAAACTCCAAATCTTCTTGACACAGATATTTTCATTATGGTCCAAGATGTTGAGAAGAAAAGCACCAGTGAATCAAGAATTGAATAGTATAGTTTATTTCTGACCACAAATTAACATTTAATATTCATGTCCAGATTTTATTTATCGCATCAATGTTCTGGTCTTTTTGTGTTCAACAGTAGGAACAGTGGAAAACAAGTTCCATCATCCTTCAGGACAGTACACAGAAGTCACATGCCTAGCCTCAGTTTTGAAGACATAGAACATTATGTGTGCTCTGAGAAAAAAGTTCTTATTTTAGATAATATTGAATGAGAGTACTCTACATCTAAAAAAATCAAAATCTTTCAAGTATTAGTCATCCAGGATTAAGAGTATGTACTTAAAACTGGCTACATTTCTGAAAGTGGGCACGTTGTTGTGATAGACTTTGTAGACAGAAAAACTTGAGTATTGATAGGACAGATAGTCAACAAACAAAATAAACTCAGATTATGTTCCCAAATCATTAATGGGTTCTAACAGCTTGGCATTTTTAAAGGCTCAATAGTAATCAGGTCAGATAATGTAGACATATGATATACTTTGAAATTATTCCAAGCAAATGATATAGAAAAAAATCAACCGACCATTAACAGCATAATTAATTGTTTTGATACATTTTTTAGATAGAAGATAGATAGCTCAATAGTCAGGTTAGATAGATTAATAGATAGGTAGATGATAGATATTAGACGATGAAGAAGAAACAGAGAGAGAGAGAGAGAGGAGAGAGAGAGAATAGTGTGAGTATGAACTTGGGTGGGTAGGGAGATGGAAAGGATCAGGGAGATGTTGGTAGGGGGTGGAGGAGAACAAACATAATTAGAACATCGTATGAAAATTTTTAATTAGAAATAGCATAATTGTGTTCTAATGAATCTACACTTTCTAAAACACACAGTCAATCTTTAGATCATATCTGGATATTCCATGCAATAGAGGGTCAATGAAGGTCTTGAGATTTACTGAAGAGATGTCTGATAAGAGGGAGAATGCAATGTGATCTGAATGTAAAGTAGTCACGTATATGAACATGTCAGGAAAGATATATAAGCAGAAGTTCCATTAAAAGCAGATGACTTGAAGATGACTTGACAGGGGGAACAGAAAAGAATAATTTTGTAAGAGAGCATTATGTTGTAGTTTGTAAGTGTGAGATAATAGACAATAAATTATATTCAGTCTTAGGCACTATATAAAATATTTGGATTTTTATGTGACACGGTTTTGAAATCTCAATAAATGGAAATAGTATTAGTCTGTTTTTGTAGAAATGATTGTGGTACGGCATGTTTAGAAATTGAGATAACTTTAATCATTCATAAAAGCAATGTTGGATTGAGTTAGCCATGCTTCTGAAAAACATGCATATACAAAAGGCTTTGAAGGTGGAGTTGATTGAACAGTGATTGAGGATGTGAACAAGAGGGTAGTTATTAGGAACCTAAAAATTTGTATAGAACCACCAGGGAGGAATGATGCTTTCAACTCCATCTATTTACACTTATAATGTGAAAGCTTCTGTTATTAATTGGAAGATATAAAAGATAACAATATAAGACAAATATAGACAGTATATATCCTATGATTGTTTCCATCATCTACTTTTTTAAAAAAATATTTTTATTTAAACATTTTAGATAGTGTATTTGATTATATTTTCTTCTGCAATTGCTTCTCTAGGCAGTGATAATAATTCTTATTTCTGAATTTGATTCTTTGATTTAAGCCATATATTTTAAATATATATCTATACAATTGATTTTGCTAAATGTGGTAAAGGTAAAACAAATTAAGCATTTTAACATGACTACACCTCCTCAAATGGAGAAAAGACGTGGCCCTGGTTGACAGACCTAAGTAGTCACTGCAAAACTACATACAACCTAGCAAATGTTAGAAGACTATGAGGCACACAGACGATACATGCTCAAGGCTAGCCAGTTTCATTGCACTAGCATAGTTAGTGAATCCACTTCCTCTTTCATAATGACATTTGCATGTGGACAAGAAATAATAAAACAATTTTCCACTTATATGACCATTATTTCTGTTTAGTAATTTCTCTTTCCAAGCCAATTTCATGTTACAATTATTAAAAGCTCGTGTAGCTAGCAAAGACACTTTTTGATTACTTTATTCAAGTTACCAAATGATACTATAAAAATTAAAAGCAATTCTGAGCATTGGGAGTGCCAGGAATCAGTTCATGGTGGTGAGTATACAGTCTTTTAAGAGAAATTACATTTTTTCTACTCAAGTTAAAGGAAGTCAAATGGAAAATGTTGAGGGGCATGAAACTTGAACTGGCACAAATGAAGTTTAACAAATTAAGAGAAGAATCTTCAGGTTATCTTTTGAAATGACATGAAATCTATCATTAACTATGAATACTATGAAGGCAGAGTCTAAAACTTTCTACATTTTCTCTTAATGTCTCTTTCTTGGGAAACTTTCTATATCAGTACACATTTTGTTGTTCTGCCTCATACTGCATCTTAAAATAATTTCTCTCTCTCTCTCTCTCTCTCTCTCTCTCTCTCTCTCTCTCTCTCTCTCTCTTTCTGTCTCTCTCTCTAAGAGTCAGCTTTCTTTGAGTAGGCATATCAAAGACCGTATTAGTCTATTAGCTTAAGAAAACATGTCTGACAGTTCAATTAGAAGCAAAATAGTAATTAGTACAATGGAAGAAAGTTGACCGAACTGAAATGAGCAATTTTATATGCTCTAGCATTTATTGTCATGGCAAACATATAATAGAAATATGAGCAGGGCAATGGTGGTGCACACCTTTAATCCCAGCACTTGGGAGGCAGAGACAGGCAGATTTCTGAGTTCGAGGCCAGCCTGGTCTAGAAAGTGAGCTCCAGGACAGCCAGGGCTATACAGAGAAACCCTGTCTCGAAAAAAAAAAAAAAAAAAAAAAAAGAAATATGAGAGGAAGAGAAGTACTCTCTATTTAATTTAAACACTTGAATACCAGAATCATGGAAGTCATTGCTGTTACATTATATTCAGGGTTCTTCATTTAATTGGAAGTTGTTGAAAAAATTTTGTTTTGCATCATGGATGTAATTTTTATTCAGTTTAGAATTTTCATTTCATTTCTGCGGAAACCATTTGACCAGAACTAATTTTAGAAAGCTTTCCTCATCCAATAGTATTGCTAGTTGTCACTATAGAAAACTATATTATTTCATGATCTCAGTAAGAATGGCTTTATGGTGACAGTTCATTATGCCACTTTAATTTTTAAAAGGCTTTAGTACTTTTTCCTTTCCTTAATTCCCTTTATGCTCCAATAGTTTTCTATGTCATAATCAGGTTCTCATCACTTTTCATCATCCTTAAATTTACTGGTTAATATATTTGGTCTCTTTAATTGCTTTCCTCAAAGTATGATTGCAGAATACAATAAACTCTTTCTTTTATACAAGGAATCACTTTCATAGGTATAAAAACACAGATATAATATTCATAAACATCTTAAAAAATTTATACCCTATGTATTATATAGTTATGAGTAATATATAAAAAGAATTTGAGATAAAATGTGCATTTATTTCTTCCTCTCAGACTGTAAATTTTTATTTTATTTTTTCTTGTTATGTCTACTACATATACCAGTACGCTTTTTTTTTTTCTTTAATAAGGAATCAAGTGTCTCCTGTATTTCTTGTTATGTTTTTACTATTTTCTTTATTTTACCATGGGATAAAATCTCATGACTAGAAAGTTAATACATCACCATTATTTAAAAAATCTCTGAAATAGGTACAAAGTTGTGAACGTCTATCACCACCTAGATGATATGCATGTATAACTTAATTGAAACTCCAGAAAAAATTCCTAGGCAGTTTTCTCTGCATTTTAATGAAGAATCTCATAAGTAATTCAGCAAAGGAAATCAAAACCCTGGAGATAACATTAACCTTCCATAAGCTATTAAGCCTTGTAATCATGTACACTGAACATCAGTGTCAATAAAGATAATATCCTCTTGACCTTGAACCTCTTGTCTTGTTCTATAAATAAAATGAGTTTGGAAGATGAATTCAGCAAGTGGGAAATTTATTTCTAGCATGTATCTTCTTGGTGGTAGCTCTTTAGTATACTTCTGTATAACTGTTCCTTCATTAAGATGGTCCCCATTCCTTCGACTAAGAATGACTTCTAGCGTATCTAATATGTAGACCCAATTAAAGATCATAGTGTCATCTATAAATTCTCACTATATCTAACAGTTTTCAAGTTTATTGGAGTTATTATTGTGACACTATATTTAAAGATATTTTCAATTCAAGTTTGAATGTGTGTGTGTGTGTGTATATATATATATATATATATATATATATATATATATATATATATATATATATGCAAGTAACTTATAGGCATACAATTGTGAATAAAGTAATATAAAATGCTATTAGAACATAACTATGAAACATAACTAGCTGGAATATGCATAGAAAGACAAGGAAGCAGAGAAAGTGAAGAAGTTGGCAGAAGTCAAGTCCCACAGGACTGTCCATAGTTATAAAGATATAATGCCTTGGTCTATGGTGTTATTAGTAGAAAGGGACACAGGTTGATAAATTTGACAGATATTTAGATAGAAAATTAGGTAAGCTTGTAACTGATGTGGATGTGGGAGCACCCTCATAGAGGCAGGGGGAGGGAGGGTGGGATAGGGGTTTCCAAAGGGGAAAACATTTGAAATGTAAATAAAGTAAATTTCCAAAAGAAAGAAAGAAAGAAAGAAAGAAAGAAAGAAAGAAAGAAAGAAAGAAAGAAAAAAAGAAAAATTAAATTAGAACAAGAGACTGATAGATTTTAAGAAACTGTGTATACACAATAATTGCCTTTCCCACACATTAATAGCTATGCAATTTGTGAATCTAGGAATTCATGTTAGTGGTGAAACATAGGAGCAAAAGTTCTGCTCCTGTATTGCCATCACTTCCTTGGGCTGTGTTCATTGCAATAATAGGAACTAAAGGCCAAAAAACCTCACAATTCCTAAACGTCATTTGTCGTTGCAGATAAAAACAGCATCACAGAGTTGTTTTCATGGTCTAGCAATGTTTTGTTTTTCTACTAGTCACCTTTCATGTATTCATGTTGTATTGTTTGGAGTATCTGCCATTTGCTACCCATGTGTTTCAGCGACATTCCTGAACTCTCTTTGCAGCAGCCCAAGTGACTATAGCATTACCTCTTCTTTGATTTTCATGAAGCCTCCTACCATTGCTAGTTGTCAAACAGTTTTGGGATAAGTAGGTAATATAGAAAAAAATCTTTAAATCTTTGCATTATGACACCAAAAATATAAATATATTTTAATGTAGTATCAAAAGGCTCATTTCAAATATTTGAAAACAATGTCTTTCTTTTTTGACTTATTTGACAACAGAACAAAATTGGCTAAACTTTTTCACAGAATTTAATTTCTTGAATGACTTTTATTATGAAATCAAGAGGATGAAGCAGGAGAGAAGGGAGGGACAGAGAGAGAGAGAAAGAGAGGGAGAGGGAGAGAGAGAGAGAGAGAGAGAGAGAGAGAGAGAGGAGGAGAGAAGAATAAATGATAAGTTGAACCAAGAGAAGAAAGAGAGAAGAGAATAAAAGGGTGAAAAATTCAGTAAATGTATTATTATTCTTTCTTGATCAAATAAAATTATTTTCAAGGAGGGGTTTACTGTTTTTTCCCTAAATCAAATATGAACAATGACAAAAACCAGAAGCACATATTTACAAAGATAAAAATTACTGATTTGGCATGTTCTCTATCTATCTCTGATACTTTCTCAAGGACAACAAATTTTTTCAGAACTATTCGAAAGTAATTGAGGTTATAATAGGTCATTTGAATGCTCTTGAAAGACTATGTACTTTTAAAAAGTGATAATTGGATACACACACACTCACATACACACACATACGAGCAATCCATGTTTTTTAGTGTTTTTATTTGATAGAAAAAACTGACACTGGAGTTGATAAAAAAAAGTAATGTAAAGCTTTTTCTTCTTATGAACTCTCAGATAGTCATAAGAAATATTGCTATGTAATAAAATAAGCTTTGTAAGGATTGGATTTTTTTGTAAATTAATAAAATTCTCCTTTGTAAAATAATGACAAATGCAATATGTAATATCATTCAATACATTTGAATATATTGATCCATTCATGTTTGAACCTATCCAAAGGTAGTATAATTATGTTTTAAAAGGAAAATAACAAAATAGCTTGCATTTTTCCTCCTTAAGGAAAATTCTATAATATATATTAATATTCATTAAACATTTTACAGTTACATGATAAATTGATAAGGTTTTTACCTATGACCAGATTTCTGTGTTTATTTCATAAAGAAATTTTTCATATAATAAATTTTGATCATATTCTTTCCCCTCCCCTAACTTCTTCCAAATATTCCCCCGTATACCAATTAAACATCATCTTTCTCCTTCAAAACCAAAAAATAATTGAAAAAAATGCACATGAAAAGACAGAGAGCATTCTATGTTGGTCAGCTACTATGCTTCTCAAGTGTAGTTGGGGAGAAGCAGGCACAAAGTCAAAATGTATTTGCCAGTGTTTCCTGCTAAGAAAGGGCAAGTAATTTTTCTCTAATGCTATGACATTGAGTATATGAAATTCCCATCTTTTCCTAAATATTATTATTTTTTTCTGTGTGTAGATGATTTGCCTTCATGCATATTTTTGATTCACTTGGATGTGAATTTTCATACAAGGTGGAAGATAAAGTTTAGTTTTTGTTTTCTTTTGAGTACGGGTATCTCATCTCTACAGCACTATTTGTTTAAAAACATTCTTTCCTTCAAGTTCTTGGCATATTTGTTAAAAATCAGATGCTTATCACTGTGTATTTTCTATTTGAATCTACCTTCCCATTGATCTGTGTCTCTTTTTGCCTAAGTACTAGGCTGTTTTGCATTTTTGTTTTTAATATGGTTCTATCATACAACTTAAAGAAGGGCAATAGCTCATCATTATTTTCTATACAGAGCCTGTTTATGACACAAAAATAGAACTCTAACTGCAAATAAGAGTACGTATAGCTTTTGTATGTGTCTGGTTTGTAGTCCAATTTTAACCAATAAGTAAATGTTGTCCATTGACTTCACTAAGTTTTAGGATGAATTTCTGGTATACCTATGTGGAGTTAAGCAAACTTTTACCTCCTTTGTGTATTCTTGATTTGGTTTGCCTCAGTACTTTGTGGAGTAATAGTAAGTTGAAGTCCATGATTTGAGTAGAAATTTTACTCTTCTCCATATAGTTTATGGGGAGGAGAGACTTTTGTTGTTTCCTGTTAGTTCCCATTGTCCTCAACTGTCTTTTACATACTTGTATTGGCTTTGTCCCTATTTTAAGGGTGTGTTAAGATAGAACCACCTTCAAGCAATTTCAACTGCATTTGCCAGTGCAGCATTCTTTGGGTGGGAACTGGTTTTTACATTGACCCATAGGAGGTTCTACTGTCCACTTTTCTGAGGAAATCAAAGCTTTGATTATTCTTAGAATAGTATGACTTTTTATCCTAGTGTGTAGAAAATACTTAAAATTGAATGGATAAAAATGTTACTAATTCGTAAAATTCTTGAATCATCCATAGTTGGTAAATCATCATTATCTGCAAAGTTATAGCTTTTGACAAATAAATTTATATATTTTTGTGTGATACATTTTTGTATGTTCATGTGTTAGGGCTCCTTTGTCCTGAGCAGTGTTAGTAGGAAGCATTGCAACTTTAAAGTTAAAAGACGAGTTTGAAAGCCTAATATTGATAGAAAAAGATCTATCAAGGTGGCTGAGAGACTTGAGGTTCTTTTTTTATTCTGAGGCTGTGAGTTGAACAGACTGTTCCACTACACACTCCTGGATAAACAGTCTTGTGAGATGCACAGAGACATTTGTCTTAAACTGGAACCTCCAGAGCCACAAGCTAAAATAAGTCTTTTCTCTTTATAAATTTATTACCCTGTGCTTTTCATGACAGTGACAAAAAGCTGACCAAAATAATTTAATAAAATTATTTCTGTATTATTCCATAGACTTTTACTTGAATAATTACACAAGAACATTTTTAATGGAGAAATTAGAATGTCTTCCTATTCATTGTATATCTGCTGAACATTTGGATACATCTAACCATTCTTATCCTAAATATGGCACAGAGAATTCTAAATATAATATATAAAATAAAGCCATGTTCATAACAGATTTGAAATTTTAGTACAATCAAATATCTTAGAATAGGACAAAGTAGATTCTCTCTATGGAGAATGAGTTGGAATTTAAAATCTTGCATTCCGAATTTGGGCCATGCTAATTTTAATATGCTCTACAGAATGTTCTAATGTAAACATAAAAGAATTATAGATAAGTTAGTAGAAACAAGTACCTGCAAAACATCTAGCTTGGATTATGAAAATACCATTTTCAAGTTAGCAAGTTGAGTTTACTCTTCTCTGAGATAAAATAAGTAATAATTGTATGATTTCCAAAGAAGTGGTTTGAGTATGAAAATGAGCAAGCTACCAAAGAAAGTTTTGAATTAGAATAATTCCAAGTATTTTTACATTCAGCTTATACGAACCCTGACTGTTGTTCAAGTCCATAAACACTGTCTTTGTTTTTACCCGATTGTGTGTAGTCAACCATTAACAACAGTTTAACCCCTATTCCTGCATGAAAATAACTTTTGCCTCTGCTCCTCTATTGTTACCTTTGTACTGTAGCTCCAGATAAAGAAAATTCCTCCATCACTGACCCTAAGCATAAGAGAAATCTATGAAGACAGAAATTTAGGACGTGTTCTCAAATAGCTACTTCCAATTGCAGCAAGAAACATGTTAGATTAATGACATTAAACTCAGAGACAAAATCATGCTAGTTCCAATATTTAGGTGCTGCTGTGTTCTCATGATTTGGGATTGGATCAGATGACAGAATCTGTTCCTCTTCTCTGAATTTCTATCTTCAAAAGAGAAAAATCCAGACATACTTTAGCATATAACAAAGCCTGAGTATTGGAAAGCAAATGTTGAAATTGGTTCTTTTGTCCCAGTTAAAGTGCTGAATGAACATTGTATAAACACAAAGGGCCTGATAGCTCTGTAAACTGAAAACCAGTCTCAGATGGCATAATGACAGCTGGAGAAGTTTAGATAAGGAAAAAATGAAATGTCAGAATTCTTGTCTTAGGGGCCTGGAGTTAGCTGGCATATGCTTCTGTTGAAATTGTGGGAAATCCTGCCTAATCCAATTATTGAGAAGATTTGGTTTATATAAAAAATACTACATTTTTTACTATGATAGAAAAGGTTCTTATTGAGCCCTGTGAGGCAACAAAGACCCACTAGATTATATATATTCCATTTTTCTTGTTTAGAAAATTATAGAAGGGAACTATCTGCATATCATTCAAAGCAAAAGCCAGTTGTGGAGATTCGTAAGCAAGGGTATTTTAATGTTGTGAAAGTAACACCTTAAAAATTTAAAAACCCAAACAGCACTACCTAGGCTATATGCAAATCTCTTTTCAATGCTGCTTTCTTCATAATAGCACAAGGAAGAGTGCTGTTGTACTGCCATCTGGTGAACAGGCAAGTAGCACAGACAGTGGAAAATAATACTTGAAGAGGCAACATGTCAGTGTGTGATAAAAGCATTTAATATGCTGAATTATTTTATCTGTTATATCTGTGTTTGCTGGCAACATGAAATAGCTTGATATCATTTTTTGCACTATCAAGCAGCATTTTTATTTGCCATTGTTGTTTTTAGGAAGTTTCCTACCATCTGTACTAGATACAAGTTCATGATCTTCCCTCTGACCTATGAGTATGAGATTTACAAGGCGTGATGCATTAAAGTGGTTCTTATCAAACTATGGATGTTCCCCATTTTATATTGATTTGCAGCTAAAACTTTCATTATAGTGTATATGAGGCAAATGAGCAGATTCTTTGTAAAGTGCCTGAGTTACTGACCTATCCTTGGAAATGAGGGTGAAAAGAGTGACATGAGCTAAATTTCTTCTCTTTCAAATGGTGCATTTTATGTTCACAATCTTGACTGTCAAACTAGTCATTCAATTTAGTTACTCATTGATTTTGTACTATTGCCTTTTCCTTTACAAAAAGTGGTTTGGCCCAGAAAATAATAGCTTCATCAATTTAAAGTTGGCCATCAAAGGCAATAAATGTAAGGGGAAGAAAGAAGTCACATGTAAGAATGTTCAGTGAAGTGGTATATTCTGAAATATGGTAACTACGAACTTTTGACAAATAACTGTAGGTATTGAGATCACAACGTTTTTAGGTATTGTTTTGGAAGAGATATTTTTACTAGTAGATATGAAGATTTAATTTAATATTTACATGGATTTGACTGTTTGCTTCTATGTTTGTTCCAAACCAAGTAAAAGATCCAAGGGTGAATGAGTGCTAGAGTAGGAGGGCCAAACAGAGTTGATCTGGCAGAACCATGCTACAGGGACTCTATTATCAGCAGAACAAATGTAACATCTGAAATAAAAGGATCATAAAATGAAGAGATTCTTCTCAGTGTTATATGAATAGGGCATATTCTTAGTGAATGTGATAAATGAAGAGAAGGTGGTTAGCAACAGCCGTGGGATTCTAACTGATTTACATTACTGGCACTTTAGACAAGTTCAAATGTGATATTATCTGAGCTTGTGTTAGGAACTTTATAAATTAATCATTACTTACAGGAAACTACAAGGATATGTAATCCTAAACTCTACAATTCTGGTTTGTATCCAAGAGATATAAAAAACCATTGCCAAAGCATGTGCTTTTTATTAGCATTTACGACTTAGTTATATCACTATGCTGTTGACTACTACAGAGGGTTTAGTTTCTCCTATTATGTCCACATATCAAGAAATCTATAATATACAGGAGAAGATAATATTAAGTATATAACTTTTGGGGGAATCAAGTGGCAGGTGGAAAATAAGAATATTAAGAGCTTGTACTCATACCAAGGAATAACTGTTCAATCAGTTTCATCCATTGGTTCCTATCTCTAAAGAATATTAAGTCATTGAATAGACTTGGTTAGCAATTACATTAAAAAACTAATCAATTTAAGTTAAAATTGGTTCTTTTAAATATAAAAAGAAAGAAAACACAATATTATGAAAAAAATTAGTAAAAATACCGTGGGACAGAATATTTCAAACTAGAATCATGCTTACAGTAACATTGGCAGTTCTGATCATTGCTTAATTTTTTTTTATATTTTCTTTATTTACATTTCAAATGTTAGCCCTTTTGCAGTTTCTCCCCCTCCCGGAAACCCCTATCCCACCCCCCTTCCACTGCTTCTATGAGGGTGTTCCTCCACCCACCCACCCACTCCCACTTCCCCACCATCGATTGCCAATCACTAGGGCATCTATCCAGCCTTCATAGGACCAAGGACCTCACCTCCCATTGATGCCTGACAAAGCCATTCTCTGCTACATATGCAGCTGGAGCCATGTGTACTCCTTGATTGGTGGCTTAGTCTCTGGGAGCTCTGGGGGTATCTGCTTGGTTGAAATTGTTATTCTTCCTATGGGGTTGCAAATACCTTCAGCTCCTTCAGTCCTTTCTCTAACTCCTCCACTGGGGAACCCGTGCTCAGTCCAACGGTTGGCTGCTAGCATCCATCTCTCTATTTGTAAGGATCTGGCAGGGCCTCTCAGGAGACAGCTATATCAGGCTCCTTTCAGCAAGCATTTCTTGGCATCCACAGTAGTGTCTGGGTTTGGTGACCATATATGCGATGAATCCCCAGATTGGACAGTCTCTGGATGGCCTTTTCTTCAGTCTCTGCTCTACACTTTGACTCTACATTTGCTCCTGTGAGTATTTTGTTCCCCCTTCTAAGAAGGACTGAAGCACCCATGCTTTGGTCTTCCTTTTTCTTGAGCTTCATGTGGTCTATGAGTTGTATCTTGGGTATTCAGAACTTTTGGGCTAATATCCACTTATGAGTGAGTGCATACCATGTGCGTTCTTTTGTGATTGAGTTATCTCACTCAGAATGATATTTTCAAGTTCCATCCATTTGCCTGCGAATTTCATAAATTTATCATTTTTAATAGCTGAGTAATATTCCATTGTGTAAATGTACCACATTTTCTGTATCCGTTCCTCTGTTGAAGGACATCTGGGTTCTTTCCAGCTTCTGGCTTTTATAAATATGGCTGCTATGAACATAGTGGAGTTTGTGTCCTTATTACATGTTGGAGCAATTTCTGGGTGTATGCCCAGGAGTGGTATAGCTGGGTCCTCAGTTAATACTATGACCAATTTGCTGAGGAACTGCCAGACTGATTTCCAGAGTGGTTGGACCTGCCAAACTATAGATTTTAAACATATTATAGAAGAACTATCTTATCCTGTATGACTTGAACATACTATCTAGGGGTCATCTCAATGCACTCCTGCAACATCCTAACACCTATGTTCATTCTCACCTTACAGTGATTTGACTCCTTTTGTTTTTGTTTTTTGTTTGTTTGTTTTTGGTTTTTCAAGACAGAGTTTCTCTGTGTAGCCCTGGCTGTCCTGGAACTCACTCTGTAGACCAGGCAGGCCTCGAACTCAGAAATCCACCTGTCTCTCTCTCCCAAGTGCTGGGATTAAAGGCGTGTGCCACCACTGCCAAGCTCTGATTTGACTCTTTTTGTAATGGGCAAACTGCATTTACCATAATAGTCATTTCTCTGTCTTTATTGGAAACATGTGTAGTCTGTCTAAAGTTGTCAGCATTGCTTAAATATTAAGCATTTATTAGTTACACATGGCAGAGGATTGTGTTATGAGATTTTTATAATATATATAATGCACATTGAATTTACTCACTCCTATTGTACTTTCTTTTGACCTCCAGATTCCTTCCCTCCTCCCAACTAGTTCACCTTATACTTCTAGGCCTTGAAGCTTAAATTTTAACAGATACAAAGATCTTAATATGATTAAAAGAAAAAAATTAATAAGAAAGGCAGGACAACAAGTGGCGGGATGGGGTTGCCCCACCCCCACAGTCAAAGACTCTGATCCAGAATTGTTCTTGTTTGAAGAAACTGCAGGAACCAAAATGGAGAAGAGCCTGAGGGGTCCAGTGACAGGCGCAAACTGGGATTCAGCGAAGGGGGAGGCCCCAAGGCCTGACACTATTACTGATGCTATAGTGTGCTTACAAACAGGAGCCTAGCATGACTGCCTTCCAAAAGGCCCAACAAGCAGCTGAAAGAGTCAGATGCAAATACTTACACCCAACCAATGAACAGAAGCTGGGGACCTCTGTGGTTGAATTAGGGAAAAACTGTAAGAAGTCAAGGAGGAGGGCAACCTCATAGGAAGACCAGCAGTCTCAACTAACCTGGACCCCGCAGATCTCTCAGCCACTGAGCCACCGACCAAGCAGCATACACCAGCTGATAGGAGGCCCCTGACACATATACAACAGAGGACTGCCTACTCTGGTCTCAGTGAGAGAGGATGCACCTAACTCTCAAGAGACTTGAGGCCCTAGGGAGTGGGGAGGTCTGATGGAGTGGGAGTTGGGTGGCCGGGACATCATTTTGGAGGTGGGCAAGTAGGTATGGGATGAGGAACAGTCAGAGGGCAGACCGGGAGGGGGATAACGACTGGACTGTAAGAAAGGATTAATGAATTATAATGATAATCGATAGTAATAATAATGATAATAAAAATAAAGAATTCTTAAAGAAGTGTAGATAGAGTTGAAGAAAATTAGAAGAGAATATAATGCAGCTCCATTTCTTTTCAATACGCCTTCAGTTTGCCATTCTAATCTTTATCTTTGAGTGATGTTTTATGCTTCACCTCAATGAGCAGTATATAGCATTTCAGAGAGTATTAGAAACTTCCATGAAACCCCAGGTGTCCTATGCTTCCATTCTATCAAGTGGCAATCATATTGCAGATAGCTGAATGGAAATCACAGAAACATACTTTATAGAGTAAATTGTCATATTCTAACGATCATTATGATAATGAAGATGCCTGCAAAGTTATATTAATAAGTAAAAGCTACACCTGTGCTATGAGAAGTCCAAATGAGAAATTTTATGGAAATATTCAACATCTTACATTTGCAATGTACTTAGATTTAGGAACCAAACGATTCATATAAAATACTAGATTTAGCCAGATGATTGATTAGCACCACGGTGTTGTCCATGTGAAGCACAGGGTATTATTTCCTTTCTTAGGTCAATAGGAACTATTTTTAACAGCTAATATTGCTTAGAAGTTAGAAAGTGTCACAACTTTCAGATAAATGGAAAAATTTTCCAAAATCTAACCTCTTGAGTGTCATAATTTTATTAATACTCAGAATCTACAGCATTTGTATTTAAATTGTTCACTTTACATTTTGAAAAATTGATATAATGAAAGCTCTAAGGAGGTTCCTCAAAAAACTAGATATAACTTTTGCACTTAAAATCCAAAATTGTTCTATGGATCATAGTTTGGTAGAAAGATATTTTAAATCATTGTTCCATAATGTCATGTGAATAAGAGCCACTGGAGAAGTATATTGCTTACGGCACAAGATGGGGAATGTATTCTGGAGTGTATCTGAAACCTAGAAATATATTGATGGATTCATTTTTCAAACACTTTGTTTCCAAGAATAAAAGAAAACAAATAATGAGTAATAATATGATCCTTAAAGAAAAGTGATGCACTAACTTGTCACATCTGTTATGAACAGGACTCATGGTTAAGAGCGCTGGAAAATCATGGTACAGTAATAGCCAACAAACCAACAAGGCCACTGGAACAAGGCTAACTCTTCCAGACATAGAGATTTTACTACAGACAAATATTTGGCATTTAAAAAAAGTTGATGTTACATCCCTTCATGATAAAAGTCTTGGAAAGATCAGGAATTCAAGGCCCATACACAAACATAGTAAAAGCAATATACAGCAAACCAGTAGCCAACATCAAACTAAATGGAGAGAAACTTGAACAATCCCACTAAAATCAGGGACTAAACAAGGCTGCCCTCTCTCTTCCTACCTATTCAATATAGTAATTGAAATTCTAGCTAGAGCAATTAGACAACAAAGGAGGTCAAAGGGATACAAATTGGTAAGGAAGAAATCAAATTATCACTATTTGCAGAAGATATGATCGTATATTTAAGTGACCCGAAAAACTCCACCAGAGAACTCCTGCAGCTGATAAAAAACTTCAGCAAAGTGGCTGGATATAAAATTAACTCAAACAAATCGGTAGCCTTCCTAT
>CM052705.1:52281706-52326375 GCA_028551405.1 Uromys caudimaculatus
GACCCTCAGAAAAATGGACATAATTCTACCTGAGGACCCAGCTATACCTCTCCTGAGCATATACCCAGAAGATACTCCAACATGTAATAAAGAGAAATGCTCCACTATGTTCATAGCAGCCATATTTATAATAGCCAGAAGCTGGAAACAACCCGTATGTCCCTCATCAGAGGAATGGATACAGAAAATGTGGTACATCTACACAATAGAGTACTACTCAGCTATTAAAAACAATGACTTCATGAAATTTGCAGGCAAATGGATGGAACTTGAAAATATCATCCTGAGCGAGGTAACTCAGTCACAAAGAAACAGGGTATGTACTCACTCATAAGTGGATATCAGCCCAAAAGTTCAGAATGCCCAAATTTCACTTAACAGTAACTGCTGGATTGAGAGTGAGGTCACAGATGGAGGAGTTGGAGAAAGGTCTGAAGGAACTGAGGGAATTTGCAGCCCCATGGAAGGAGCAAGAGCGTCAATGGGCCTGACACCCCCCCTCCGGTTGTCCTGGAGTTTGGACCACCAACCAAAGAATACACATCTATGGACCCATGGTTCAGACCTCATATATGGCAGAGGATGACCTTGATGGCCATCCTGTAGAGAAGAGAGGCCCTTGGGCCTGAGGGTGTTAGAGGCTCCAGTAAAGGGGAATGTCAAGGTGGGAATATGGGGATGGGTGGGCAAGTGCGTGGGAGGTGGAATTCCCTCATAGAGGCGGGGTTGGGGAGGGGATAGGGGCTTTCCAAAGAGGAGATCCAGAAAAGGGGAAACATTGGAATTGTAAATAAAGTATCAAAAAAAAAAAGTTGATGTTAGTTTGAAAGCTTAAAAATACATTGGAAAAAAATTAAGTGTTCCATTTAAAGGAAGTCAAAATTTAAAACCAGAATCACAGAGTTTGCTCTGAGACTGTGTCTCCTGGTAGTGTCAGAAGCTATGTCTATAAAATCTCACCAGCATCAGTCTCTAAGCATGAACTGAACAATAACAACAACAACAACAACAACCATGCTAAATCAGGTGAGGGAAAGCTCAAAAAGCTTCGGCAGAGAGCCACAATTTAAGGAATGTGGAAAGAAGGAGAAATAACTTTTAAGAGCACACCAATTGATTATCCAGTATCAAATTGTGAGCCACAAAAACATGCATACAAGTAACATTATACAGACTAAACAGGTTGAATTTAGAAGTATATAAGTATACACATATCCATATATGCAGGTAACAACAAAACAATTAGTGGGAAAGAGGTCATGAACTTGGAATGGAAGAAATATGTAAACATAAAATATTCCAAAACATAAAGAAAACAGAGATCTTAGTACTGTTATACAGGATTATGAAGTGGGAGCTATCGTAATGGCAGCTGATGTGCTCATAAAGTCAAGGAGTAAATCTTAGTCATAAGCAAGAAACTAGAGTCCTGAAAACCTCTATACATACTCTTTTCCAGATCTGTAGTTGACCACAGAATGACACCTGCATAAAGTGTATGCAGGTGTATATACATATGCAGGGTTCCCAGAGAAAAGATACTGGTATTTAACATAGCCAAAACACCGAGAAAGCCTATTGGTAAAAGCAATAGAGTTGGGAATACTTGTCTTATAAAACAAAAATGATCTCTATGGAAAAGCATTTTAAAGCACAATCCATATTCTCTCCTTTTCTAAGAATGATTTTAATTAGAAAAGAGGAATTGCTAAATGTGTGAAGAAACATGAGCAGGACTTGCAACCCCAGACTACCATGCATGGCAGGGGTTTGGAATATCCAAGAGAGACTGGTGGGCTCACCATTTGTGCACAATATCTGCCATTCCCCAAGAATTCATCAGTTACTAATAGTTCAGCAGGTTGGGATGTGGCCCCAACGAGTTCCTCCATTATTGATGACTGACTCTTGAAGGAGCTGTTTTTGTGAAGGCCCAGTGAGGGCAACCATAGCTGCTTGTGAGATCACACCTTCTTAACTTCCTTCTTTTATATTCTTTCTATCCTGTCTCATACAATGTGCCTTGATCATTAAAGAGACTGGTACAAATATTCTATTTAGGACAGCACAGGCAATCATCATTTATTCTAAGCATCTTGAGCGTCCATGAGTCTTTGGATCCACTATCAGTCACTTGAGAGAGAGAGAGAGAGAGAGAGAGAGAGAGAGAGAGAGAGAGAGAGAGAGAGATATCACCCTAATTAAGGACTAAATATTATTTGTTTATTGATATAAGCATAAATATCTTGGTTATTATTCTGTTCCATGTCAATTTAGCTAGACCACAGTACCACATTTCCCGTAGGGCGTATGATCTCCAAAACCATGATCTTTTCAGGGGTTACAGTAGCTCGCATGGATTCCCTCCTGCATAGCGGGCTTCAATTTCAATTCAAGAGTGGTTAGTTAACCCCATAGCAATCACACAGATTTTTTCCTAGTAGGCACACTTTCTAGCAGGTGAGCATTATAGTTCCTAGGCTTCAGAGAGCAGTAAGTCCATTTATTCTTTATAAACCCACAGAAGTCTGAAAGCACCTTCTAGTGCTTCGGAAACTTTCCAGCAAGAGGAAGCTTTCAACTCAGTTCCAGCTTGGAACCAAAGTAGGATGTTGTCTTCAGAATTCGGATCTTATCATCTAGTTATAGTAGATAACCAAGGGAATGCCAAGAGCCTGCATTATTTAGGGTGCTTTTCTGACTAGCCAGTAATAAAAGAAATCTCTCATATCTGGCACTATTGTTTGATAAATATTTTTTTATTGAGACAAATTATTTAGACATCTTTATTGGCTACATTATAGTAATTGAGTACATGTGTACAATGTATTTTAATTGGATCAAAGTGATGCAAATTTCCATCTCTTAAAAATTAATCACTTTTATGTGTTAGAACTTTTATGTCTTTCTGGTCATGGGGAAATATATCATATATTGATTTAACCAACAGTCACCTTTTTGCACAATAGAAAAGTCAAAACTAATTCTAGGATTCTGTTGTTCTGGTGTCTCTTATTCTTTCTATCACATCTTCATTTTCTTCCCTGCATACACATTTTTCTCTTTTGTTACCACTCTCCCATCTCCTTCTACTGTAAAACTGACTCATTAGGTTCCCAAAATTAATGAGAACATGTGGTAGGTTTTCTGTTTGTGGCTCCTTTTGCTTACTATAATGATTAAATTCTACCTATGTATCCAAAAATGACAGAACTGTAAGGAACTTTATAACAAACATCATTTCATATACAGTTTTCTTTATAGATGAGGATGGATATATAGTCTGAAATAATAATTTGCTTATTATGAAGAGTGATTCAATTTTCTCCCCTAGTGCCTAACCTCTGTGGTTACATAGGTTGTAGCCTACTTATCAAAGACCTACCAGCCAACATACACATATATACCAATATAAGCCATATTTTTTTTGGCTTCTATGTTATGTCAGTCAAGATGATTGTTTCTAACTCCATCCATTTAACTCCAAATTTCATTTTTTCAAAAAACAGTTGAGGAATATTCCCCTGTGTAAATGCACCACATTTTCTTTGTCATTCATCTATGCAGGGACATCTACTCTGTTATCAGTTTCTAGATTTTATGAAGAGACAGCGATGAGCATGGTTAAGCGAATGTCTTTGTGGTAGGATGAAGTATCCATTTAGTATACTCAGGTGTGTTAGATCGTGAGGTAAATTGATTCTTATCTTTCTGAAAAACTGATATCCCTGAAAATAGGATCTTCAACATTTCTTTTAGTGCTTCTCAGTCACTTCTATTTCCTGTTTTGGGAATACTCGTTTTAGATTTGTACCCAATTTTAAAATTGAATCATATATAAATATATAATATTGACATTATATATTTTAAATATTAGCCTTCAATCAGACATGTAGTTGAGTAAAACATTTTCTTATTCTGTGTCCTACTTCTTTGTCTGAATGATTGATTATATATTTTGCCATATAGAAGCTTTTCATTTCAAAGAGGTCCAATTTATCTATTGTTGTTCTTAGTGTCCGTCCTATGTTATTCTGCTCAGAAAGTTGTTTCATGTGCCAGAGAGTTCAAATTCCTCCATTTTTCCTCTAACAGATTCAGTGCATTTGGCTTTACATTGAGTTCTTTGATTCATTTTTGACCTTGGTTTTGAGCAGGGTGATAAATATGGATCAATTTGGATTCCTCTACAGGAAAACATAAATTTTGACCAGAACCATTTTTTGAAGATGCTGTCTTTATTCTTATTCCAGTGTGTATTTATGGCTTCTTTATAAAGTATAAGTTATCTATAGGTATGTGAAAATGTCTTCAATCTGATTACATTGATCAATGTGTTTATTTTTGTACCAATACCATACTGGTTTTGTTACTATAGCTTTTTAGTACACTTTAAGGTTGGGGATGGTAATACCGCCAGATATTCCTGTATTATTCAGTATTATTTTAACTACATTAGATTTTGTTGCGTTTCCATAGTGAAACTGAAAATTATCCTTTCAAGTTCTGTGAGAAATATTTATGAGGATTGCATTGAATCTGCAGATTTCTTTTGGCAGGGTGACCATTTTTAATGTATTAAACCCACTGATCCATGAGCATAGCAGATTTTTCCATTTTCTGATATCTTTTTAATTTCTTTCTTCAATATCTTGATGTTTTTACTATACAAGTTTTTCACTTGCTTGGTTAGAGGTACCCCCAAAATATATCATGAAGACTATTGTTTCCCTGACTTCATTCTAAGTCCATTATCATTTTGAATATATGAAAGCTACTGATTTTTTTTTGTGTGTATTAATTTTGTATCCAACTACCTTGGTGAAAGTGATTATAAGCCGTAGGAGTTTCCCAGGAAAATGTTTAGGACTGCTTAGGTATAAAATCATATCATCTATAAATAGTGATGCTTTGACTTCTTTACTTACTATTTCTATTCCCTTAATCTCCTTCAGTTGCTTTGTTGCTAGCTAAGACATACAGAGCTATATTGAATAGGTACGGAGAGAGTGACAACCTTATCTTGTTTCTAATTTTAATGGAATTACTTTGAGTTTCTCACCATTCAGCTTAATATTTTCTGGAAGTTTGTTCCAGATTAGTTTTATTATGTTGCCTTATGGCCATATTCTCCCAAGTCTCTCTCTTCAGCACTTTTATCATCAAAGTGTATTGTATTTTTATCAAAAGTCTTTTCTACAGCTAAACTAATTTAATGTAATTTTTTAGTTTGTGTGCTAAACTAAAATTTTTATTTAAAATATATAAATATATGTAAATATAAATTATAAGTAGAACAATATGTAAAAAAATTGATATTAATGACATGGTTATTAGGTATGAAATCTATATTCCTATACATGATTGTCACTGTTCTTATTGTCTTGCTTCAGCGGAGTCTAGTATTTATGCTGTTTGTCCAAGCAGCCTGGGAGAGACAGAAGACATTGCCAGCTCCTAAACCAACCCATGCTGGAATGACCAGAGAACATGGTTTAATCCAACATTAATATGACACTGACTTGTCAGGCAAGAAGTGTCCATTGGTACAATAGTGGTAAAGTTATTTATAAGAGTAAGCAATCAATCCCTTGGTTAGATTAAAGGCCTGCTCCAAAGGAAAAGATTCATCCCTGATATTGAAACATGTTCAAAACACGTGAGTATGAAAGTCATAGGGCCTACGAAAGAACCGAGAGTTTCTGTATCACTATTAATTAGAAATTATTCTTTGGAAACTGGTAGGCTCTTTAGTGCATACATAAATGAAGATAATAGGTGCCCCTATCAAGGAAGGTCTATCAGTAGTCAACAGTCCAGCAGAGAGCAATAGGATCCAAGAATCTCCTCCTGATTCACTTAACTGTTAATAGACTAAGTCTTGTGGAAGCTCATTGCAGTAGTTACTACACAGTGAGACCATGATTGCTTTGACTGTGCCATACCCAGAAGGCAGCATTTCAGAGTCTTTCTCCCTATTACTGATTGCTGCTTTTCACTGATTCCTGAATCTGAGAGGAAGTGGTATACATGTCTTTTTTAGGTCTGAGCACACAACCATGAAGTATTCTTAGCACCTATCTGCAGCATCTATGTCTTTGCATTCACACATTTCTTGAAGAAAAGAAATTTCTCTGGATATCTCAAAACCTTTTATTAAATTAAATTAGATTTAACATTCTCTTCTAAAATCTTCAATTCATTTTCCTTTAGAGTATAACGCATCATTTTAGTGCTGAAAAATTCTTCCAAAATCTATTTGTAGTACAACATGTGAAACAGACAGTATATAAAGCCACATGTCTACATTTCATACTGTGACAAGTTGAGTAAAAATGTGTAAACTGGCCTTAATGCAATAAATTTACACTGTATATACATGTATATGCATATATAATTAATTTTTATATATTTCAAATAATTTTCACACTTAAAATTTTTCTTAACACATGGTAAACATTAGCTTAATAAACTAATGTATATTGATGAAAGTATTAAAAACAAATGATATTTAATTTTTTCAATATATTCGATCTGCTATTATATTTTTCTTTTATATTTATTCATTCTAATCCAGTGATTTACAATTACGTTTTATTTGTTTATTTATTTATGGGTACACTGTATGTTCTTCAGACACACCAGAAGAGGCCATTTGATCCCATTGCAGATGGTCGTGAGCCACCATGTAGTTGCTGGGAATTGAACTTAGGATCTTCTGAAGAACAGTCAGTTCTCATAACCACTAAGACATCTCTCCAGCCAATATTCAATTATTTATTTTCAATTAAGTTCTACATCTCACTTTCTTAAAGTATTTGGTCCTTAAAAATTTAGGTAGTCATTATAGTTTGAGTGTGAGTTGTTTATAATAGGCTCATGTGTTTGAACACTCGGTAACATGGTAATACTATTTATTTGGTTGTGGATTCATTAATGAAGTTGAGGCTTGCTAAAGGAAATAGATTGCTGAGTTTTGTCTTAGGGAGTTATAGACCAGCCCGACTTCCATCCATGTCACTCTTTCTGTAGTTCCTGAAACTTCAGAAATTGTAACAAGCGACCTTGTGATTTTGCTACCATACCATTGGCCATTCCAGTCTATGCCTTCCCAGCTAGACTGGTCTAAATCCTCAAATCATGAAGTAGAATAATTCCTTTCTCCCTTAAGCTACTAATTGTCAGGTATTAAGTTGCAATTAGGAAAGAAGTGAATGCAGAAGCATTGAATCTATTTAATTTATATTTGTTAAAAGAAGAGCCTCAAATACCTAATTAGTGGTACTTTGTACATTCCCTAATACATGTTACTGGAAACAATATAGATTCTAAGATGAAATACTCAGAAGTTATTTTTATAGCCTACGTTTTATTGATCTTCTCTTAGACATGCCTTGCTGACTGAAAATCATCTTTTAGTTAATCTTGAAAAATAGACAGATAATGAGAAATAACCTTAGTTTTACTTCATCTGACAAAGTTCTCATCATCTGGTCACTCTTAAAGTGGGCCTTTGTTATAGGAAGAAATGATGCGTGACAGGTCTTCACTTTCAAACCCTGAAAATACCTTGCTGTTTCCTCCTAGTTTTATGTAGGAAAACCATCGCTCCTCTGTGGCAAATTTTCTTTGTCTTTACATAGTTTAAAGTATATTTTAAAATAGCTTTATATTTATGGAGAAGTTATGAAAAATCCCATAGTCATCATACTAGCTTCCCTCTTTATCATATCAGGCTACTACAATGGATTTATTGTACTTAATATAACCAAATTGCCAAATAATTATTGAGTCAAGTCCACATTTCATTCATAATTCCTTCATTTTGCATAATATATAATTTCTGTTCCAAGATCTCATATTAGTTTTGACATTGCATCTGGGCTCTGTTCCTGATCAGGTTTCTCCTGGAATGAAAGTTCTTATTCTTTCTTTGTTTTTCATTTATTTTTAAATTTTATGTGTATTGTGTTTTGCCTGCATATAGTTCTGTGCACTATATGAATGCAGTGCCCACATAGACAGAAGAGTGTACTGAATCCCCTAAAGCTAGAGTTACAGACAGTTGTTAACTACAATGTGAGTGCCAGGAAACATTAGCAGCTGAGCTGTAACTTTCAATACCCTACCCTTTGTTTTCGTTAATTGTTTTGGCAAGAAGTTCATAGATTTTATAGTACAACCTCAAACTGAGACATCCCTCTCAAGAAATGAAAACAAATTAAATGAGGGAGTAGTCTAATTTTTTCCATTATAAAATTATTCTTTTCCATTTTTATATTCAATTCATTGCAAGAAAATCACTATGTTGATCTCACATTGAATGAATGAAAACTCCCCCTTCTAAGAAAACATATATACGGAAATAAATTTCAAATTCTTCATTAGAGGCTGTTCTCTTACCTCATTTATTTTGTTATTTCTATTAGTGTGAATTATATTATTTTGCATTGTAACACATAATTACTTTAGCTGTTATACTTGAATTGTTCCAGTTTTAGACAGTTGGAGATCTTTTACTTGGTTCTTGTATGCCATAACCTGTGTGTCTGTATATGGGTGCTCCTTTATTGTTTTGACTTGCAAGATAAGGCAAGTTTATAAGATCCTATTTATAAGATCAATCATTTGTTTATAGAGTCCTGTTTGGTTTGTTGTTATTGCTGCTGCTTTGGTGCAAATAGCATGAGAGCTAAAATCCAGACCCTAGTCTTGATTATTGTTACCGAGTGTAAGTCTTTCTGGACCCCTTTTCTTGATAAAGGAAATTTGTTAGTAAATACATATCTGAACATATATATATAGTCGCAAACATTTCTAAATGAAATTCTGCCTAAACTAACATGAGTTCCCAACATTGCATCCAATTTTAATACATATTAGATGGATTATTCTAGATTCTTCTTATATATTTTTAAGTTCCTCCACAGGGGAACTTAAATGCTTAATTCCGTATTGTTAATTTTGAATATAATGCATTAGAAGCTGTATTCATTTGATGAATGTTCCATAATAAACTTCCACAGGCTTGGTGACTTATACAACAGAGTTTTATTATCTCACACTTTTGAAATATTGAGGTCCAAATTTAAATCTTTACAAGATTTATTTCTTCTGAGTTGGTTGTCATAAATGAGCTATATTCTTCATGTTCACACATTTTCTGTGGACATGGGACCCTGTTATTTTTGTATGTACTTAAGTTTCCTTGTCCTTTAAGGTTATGTGCCAGATTATATTAGCATCTATCTACTATAACAAACTATTTTAATATAACCAACTTTCCCAAGTTTCTATTATGAAATCCAATCTTACTTTGATCTATTGAGAATTTGAGCTTGGGGATTCAATTTGGACTTGGGGACACAGTTTATAGCATAGTATATTATAGTTTTAACCCAGTTAAAAGCAACTTCATTAAATTGAAAATATATATATGTAAAATTGTCTACTTGTAACTTCCATAAAATTTTATTTATGTATATTCAATTCTTGTCTTTTATTTTTTATGGCTCCATTTTCTTCTAAAAATGTCCTAGATAAAGATCTCTTTGCCACCTTTGCCATTGACAGTGTTTTATTGATGATACAGTTATGTCATTGTCGTATTCTTCCTTGTCTCATAAGATTGTTCCATATCAACCTAGTTTTTAAAAAAGCATCCTAAGTTTTATTGTTAGTGTTCTGACATTCTGTGTATTCTCACAAATAGTGTCAATTAAGAACAGTCAGGGTGTTGTGGAGAATTGTCCTCTGTCCTAAACTCATGGATATTCTCATTACTCCAATTGTTTAACCATTCCTATGATGTCACACAATCTAAAAATTATATGTTAGCTATCCTTTCCACTGCTTCTACTTACAAATCTAATATTAAGTCATCTATGTCTGTTTGTGGCTTTCATAGCTCATTTATTTTTATCACTCAATAATATTTCACTCAGTAGAAAATTATAATTTACTAATGTATTTTTGAAGGATAACTTCATTGGCTATTCATTGCTTCTGGTTTCTTGGTGCCTATAAACAAACCTTCTATAAACATCTGTGAGAAGTTTTTTGTTTAAGCAAGTGTTTCATCATAATTTAGACAAATATCTAGAAGTATGATTTTATTATTATATGGAAGACAATATTTATCTTTGTTAGAAACTTCCATCTATCTTTGAAAGTGTCTGTAACATTTTCCTTCCCATTATGGAGTTAAGAAAACTGCTATCACGCTGTACAGATAGAGCATTCTGATGTTCTAAAGGACAGCACACATTAAGGAATCTATAGTTTATTTAAAATTGGTCTTATAATTTGTGTGTAGACATTCTTAGTTTGTACAGATTAGTTAATTGTTTTCTTTTTGCCACAATCTATGAACTTTATACGTTTCATTTCTGCAAATATTCCTTTACAACCTAACGTTTAGTCTCATTCTCTTTGCCCTGCCTTTCCAGGTTCCTTATGATATTATTTCCCTGTAACAGTTAAAGCTCTGTTTATTTATTTTGGTTCCATTTCTTTGTAGTTGGAAAGAATGTCGTTTTTTGTGTCTACTATACTATTGAATACAACTATGACTGTTTGAAAAGACTGCTAATATTTTTCATTCCTAGAACTTCAATTTGCTACTTTATTAATTTATTTTATTAATTAGTTGTTTTATTTACTTACATCTCAAATGTTGCCCTTTGTTCTAGTCTCCCCTCTCAGAATTCTCCCCCTGCCTCACCTCTGATAGTGTACCCCTTCCCCAGCATTCTATTTCCCGGGGTATCAAGTCTCTATAGAACTAGGCAAAATTTTAACTTTTTTGGATGAGGTTTTCTGATTCTCTTCACTTGTTTTAAGAGACATTTTAGTTTTCTGATTAAGTATCTACATAGTGAACAATTTATATTATTTGTTAAATAATTCCAATATCTGATTCCTATATGTTGCTATCATTTTTTTATCATTGAAATCATCACCCAGATATCCCTCACTAGAGGAATGGATACAGAAAGTGTGGTACATCTACACAATGGAGTACTACTCAGCTATTAAAAACAATGACTTCATGAAATTTGCAGGCAAATGGATGGAACTTGAAAATATCATCCTGAGCGAGGTAACTCAGTCACAAAAGAACAAACAGGGTATGCACTCACTGATAAGCGGATATTAGCCGAAAAGTTCAGAATGCCCAAGTTTCACTTTACAGTAATCGCTGAACTGAGAGTGAGGTCCCAGATGGAGGAGTTGAAGAAAGGACTGAAAGAGCTGAGGGAGTTTGCAGCCCCATGGAGGGAGCAACAGTGTCAACAGACCTGACCCCCCCACCCCCGGTCGTCCTGGAGTTTGGACCACCAACCAAAGAATACACATCTATGGACCCATGGTTCGGACCACATATGTGGCAGAGGATGGCCTCGTTGGCCATCAGGGAGAGAGGAGAGGCCCTTGGGCCTGAGGGTGTTAGAGGCCCCAGTAAAGGGGAATGTCAAGGTGGGAATATGGGAGTGGGTGGGCGGGTGGGTGGGAGGTGGAATTCCCTCATAGAGGCGGGGAGGGGGAGGAGATAGGGGGTTTCCAAAGAGGAGACCTAGAATAAAAAAAATAAAAAAGAAATAAAAAAGAAATCATTACCATCTTAAATTTGGTAGAAAAAAAATCACCAAAATGTCATTTACATATAAAATATAAACCGTGCTTTTAGAGTAGTGTCTGATTTTTAATGTGTTGTAGGCACTTGTTTCTTGTGTTAGAGTCGAAGTCCTGTTTGAGCTTTTACTTTAGCAAATAGTCACTTCGATTTTGTATGTCATGCATATTCTCCTCCCCCTGTGGACTGTGATTTCAGAAGAACAAGTGGATTCTTGAACTAAGCTAGTACACATAGCTGTTTTTTCATCCCTTCCAATCCTGTGCCTTTGAAAGGAGAGAAGAGACTTGGGTTCACAAACATAGTGAGGTTTCCTGTATCACATCTCTTAGTAAAGATAGGCTATTTTTACCAGTGTCATTCTTATACTCCCAACCACTCTTTGTGTTTGGGTATAAGGTTGTAAGGGACAAAGGATATGCAGCCTAAGTCACTTTGTATGAGTAACTCCCCTGTGGAGAAAGGGAGTCTTAAACTGGTAGGATAGAAATACTTTCCTGCCCTGCTTGTATTTGGGCTAGCTTGTATTAAGTTCCTTGGACATTAATTTTAGGGCTTTCCTGATGTCACAGGGGTTCCCTTTTGGTCCATAGGAGAAATTAGACTATCTAGGTTGTCTTATGTTTATTGGCAAGTTGTCACAAAATGGTAGGTATTGGGTGGCTGACCCTTGTTGATATGTGATGTTTACTTTTATAATTCTTCCCAGGAATACCAAAACAGCTCACATTTCTCTTATTGCATTTCAGAATATATTTTCCTGTTTTTTAAATTTTATTTTCACCATTTCCAATGTTTATAATTATGCTTGGCAGACTGAAGAAGAGAATATCTATGTTATCTTTCCCGCAATAGACTTCAAACAAATTTTTAAAAGATCAATTTGATAAATAAACAATAATTTTGTGTCTGGAAATGGTTAGACATAACTGAGTTTTCTTAGTTAATTTGTGAAACCTACAGGCTATAGACAGACTTTATCATAAAAATTTTCAATTATTATTTATTTAGAAATTTTTGTAATTTTTAAAATTCTCTTAAAAGGATTAAACTAAGATTTAAATTATTCCATTTAATTAAAAGTTCCATTTTGTTTATTTATAATTGATAATCCTTTTATCAGAAATGGTTTACATTAATCAACATTACAGCCATAACCAATCTATCACCCTACTAACTGAGAGTGACTCATAATTTACCGTTCTATTCTTCAGGTAAAAGTTATGACTATCTATTTTCTTCTAACTTTTATGTTCCATTGGTATATATTATGTTGACACATAATTTTATATTAAGTGAGAAAATAAGTCATGTGTATAAAAGTTGAATACTAAGTATGTTTTGCAGGAAGCTATTGACTTAATTAGCTTTCCTTTTGATCATTACTATGATGCTCTATGTATATACTATCAGTTAAACAAATGCACATTTACTAACCAATATGAATCATCATTTTCAATCATTTTTTGAGGTTCAGTGGTATAATGGCTGTGGTTCCTGCTTCAAGTTATCTAGTTGATAATAAAAATGCTGACAATTAGACAATATAAGATTAGAATTCTCAAAAATAATCTCATTATTCAGTTTGTTTCTAGGAATCATGGTAACTGGAAAAGGAGAAATTATATTTGTAGATATGCTAATAAGTGCAGACAAGTATAACCATTAATTTTTAAATTATATTTTATGGTATAATATATTATTAGTTCCTTGAGAATTTCACAAATGTTCTGATTATATTAACCCACTCCTCCTCTTAATTCCTCTAATATCTATCTTTTGCTTTTCCTACCACTTCTTATCTTTTTTATTCCTTAATAACAAGCCCAGCATGTTCAATCAGTACTATGCAAATGCTCATAAATACAGCTCCATCAAAGGAGGCAGCCAGAACAAACAAGGACTGACTCTACTTTTCCTAGAGGCTACCAATTGTCCACAGCACCTCAGTTAGAAGTGCCTTCTCATGAGCCTGTTTCCTCTAAATTATGGAATGGTTACTGGTTTAATCTTATCCAAGTCATGTCTGGGGAACCACAGTTGCCATGAGTTCTTGAGTCGACTAGACTTGTCATGTCCAAAATACACTATTTTAACTTGGTCTGTTACATACCTCTGTTTCATAAAATTTTCCAGCCATCTTGTGAGACAACCTCTGAGTCTTGTGTGTGAAAGTATGATCTAGGTGTCTCATTTATGGCTGTTTACTCCACAGACACTTATTCTTTGCACTTTGGCAAGGTGTTATTTTCTGTTACAACCATCATCCACTGTACAAAGCAATGATTCTGATGATGTCTAAGAGCTACATTAATCTATGGATATAAAAATAAAATTTGTGGGGAAGTATGATACTGTATCTATTCAGAAAAAAAAAAACCTCAAACACAACAGATTACAATAGATAATGATCAGGAATCAAATTAACAAAATAGAAATAGACAAAAATATCAGATTTGATTATTTGAAAAGATAAATTGACAATCCTTGGGAAAATTAACATAGAGAAGACCCAAAATTAAAATTAAAGATGAAAGGAAAACTTTGTAATATACAAGATACTGAATAAACTCAGATTATGAGTACATACTTTAATAATTTATATTCTAATAAGTTGCACAAAAGAGAATAATCTCTAGCTGCTTATGATTTGCCAAAGTCAACTACTTAAGAAAACGTTGCAACCAAGAGAATTCTACAGGATTTGTGAAACTCAGATTACTTGGGTGTGACTTGGATATAACCAAAAGTGTTTCAAAAAATTGAAAATGATCATAAAGAAAAATAGTGAATAGTTTTTCAATAATCATATTTAACTTTTATTGATGACTTATCAGGCTATTCAGTAATTAAAAAGTAACAAAATTAGATAACAAGTTCTAAATCAATAATATGGGCAGATATGTAGTTTTGATATATTGCAAATGGTTTGTGAACATTTCCAATATGTGTTAACTGCTTGGGAGCAGCTCATCAGGGCCTTGAAGATTATCCATGTTAAAAAGTTTTCTCCTCTATCAGATACAATTATATAACTATGAGTGTACAAGTAAATCATTTTTCTTTATCTGTCCTCTTTATTTATGAAACGTTACTTCTAAATATTCTCTTTGACTTTTAACAAACAGATTCTCATTCATTTTCTTTTTTAAAAAATTTAAATAAGAACTTTGAGGAGAAGCTTTTTGTTTGAGTCCATCTTTATCAATTATAAAATGATCACTCCAGTTTCAGGTGAAAAGCTACATTCTTTTTCAGTCAGGAAATATTGTACATAGTCAGTTAAATTTAATGTGTGCTATCTATGTGTCTAGAACATGCTGATAATTTGCAAGCAAAATCAAAATTGGTGCAGAAGTTCAGACACTTCATGTGCTGTTTCATGTGACAGGAAGTGATGAGGTACACTTTTTAAAATTCTTTTTTTGGAATATTACTGTTATATTGCCATAAATAAATAGTTATTCAATTATTTGACAATATCTTATACTCTTTTTTTTGGAGTTTATAAACAGCCATAGTAATTAGTTTTATAGTTGTACAAAGTTTAGCATTAGTGGTTTGGGGAGCACCTTCATAGAAGGATGAGGAGGGGGAATGGCATAGGGGATTTCCAGAGGGGAAACTGAGAAAGGGGATAGCATTTGAAATATAAATAGATAAAATATCAATAAAAAATAAAACAAAAAAAGAAAAATTCAAATTTTTATATTAATACATTAGAGAGTCAAATTCAACATATATGATTTATAGTAAATATTAACTATTATGTTAAACTATAGTGATTAAAGAATCATATTAAAATAAATAATAGTTATTTTTGAAATATAACACATTCATTTTAAAAACAAGAACATGGTGTGGTTTTCATTATTTATAGTCAAATTTTCTCTTCCTTTGCTAAATGTGACTGGATATTTGCTAGGCAACCAAACATGTTTATATTAAGACACTCATTCAGTATAGCTGTAATGTCATGATATTGTATTTATTTTGTTAGCTTGAATATTTTTTCTTAGAATATTTAGATATTTTAATATTATATTATTTAAGGTATATATTAATCTACAAAGTCATTAGAGCATTTTGACAGGGTGACTATCTTTACTTAATCTTCCATTATTATTTCAGCTATGATATATATAAATACTATAGTTATTGTTATGACAGATATATGAATCATTCAAAGGTTATGTTTACTGTTCTAATTAGAGTTTCCTTTCTGACAAACTACCTCACTAAAACAGCTTTAGGGAGAAAGTATGTAGTTTGACTCACGGTTTCAAAGGCTTCAGTCTGTGATTGGTCAGCTCTATTGTTTCTGTCCCATAGTGAGGCAAAGAACCATTGCAGAAAAGCATTGAGACTAAACTTCTTCACCTTGCAGTGTACAAGAAACACAAAAGAGGAAAGGAATGAGTGCAAGCTTTTCAGGGCATGGCTGCAACATCTAAATACTCCTCTGAGAATCCTTCTCCCAATGGTGATAAGTTTGTATCCATCAAGAGATTAGTCCATTCATTAGTTCCGAGTGCTCTCGATATAGTCACCTTTCACTTAGCACTGGCAGTTAGAAACCAAGCTTCAACACAGGAAGTTTTATTCTCATCCAAACCACCACACTGGCTATTTTTAGTTTAGCTTGCTTCCTATAACGATGATTAAATACTTTATTTTATAAGTCATCACTTATATACAAAATTCTGACTTCATTCGTAGCATAGAAAAACCTCATTACTAGAAAGGTTAGTTAAAAATTTACCATATTCAGAGTAAACTAGTTTTATTTATATAGAAATTAGTTATATATTTATTCATATAATAAAGGGGTAAATTATCAAAAACATAAATATTTCACCAGGTTTTTATATAAATTTACAATCTCTTTCCCACTATATAGGGATTGACTTAAAGAATCATGGGTGGAAAAAAAAATATAA
Organism: Uromys caudimaculatus; assembly: GCA_028551405.1. Taxonomy (NCBI): domain Eukaryota; kingdom Metazoa; phylum Chordata; class Mammalia; order Rodentia; family Muridae; genus Uromys; species Uromys caudimaculatus. The sequence continues at coordinate 52,298,282 of CM052705.1, forward strand.
GCCCCAGTCACATACTTGTTTGGAGCTGAAAGCTTATTCATAGTACTCTAGGATACTTGCCTTCTTCCCCAACATCAATCCAAGCATATTTATTATACTTGTTTTTACATGATACATTAGATCCAGCTATCAAGAATGAAAAACTAGGGCATACTAAATGGCAAACACAAAACAAAATAACCCAAACTTGGTGACTAGAAAAGAAAGGATTATAGCTATATGTAAATATAACAGCAATACTAGACTTATCAAACTAAGTATTTCAAGCAATGATTAATAGACTAAAATTCTAATGGGAAAATGGACAACATGCTAGAACAGAAAAACAATACAATTAAAAATTTGGGGAAAATGAAAGATGAAAGATGTAGTAAGAACTACCAGAAGTCAGCAACACTATGACAAACATGGAGAATGTCTCTGATGGGTTTTTTAGCTAAGTGCACAGTGCTGAATAACAACTGATGAGCTTCCTAACCAATAGAATTCCTAAACAGCAAAGAATAGAAGCATAAAAAAATGGTGCCTAATAACTGTGGGACAACTCCAGTGGAATCATGTTCAACAGAAATATGAGAATATAAGAAACACAGAAAATTGTTCAAGTGATGACTGAAAAATTCTGCTAAGATCAGATACATACTCAGGTCCTTAAAGCAAGCAGGCTACATGTTTAAAAGAGCAACAATTGAGGTATAATATTCACAAATGCAGAAAGAAAAATAACAAAACATCTTAAACAAGCTACAAGAAACAACTCCCTTTGCCTAGGAGAGGACCAAGTACAGCTTAAACCTGGCAAACAAGAAAAGAGCAACTGAGAAAGTTGAAGTGTTGAGAAAGAGAATCGCAAACAAGACTTCGAGCTAGAACTCTGCATCCTCTTAGACAGTTTAGAAATTCAAAGACATTTTAGAAATATATGTTGCCATTGGACTTGACTTCCACAAAATGTTAAAAGATTTTTTGAAAGAAGAAAAATAGCTCAGGTGAGCAAGTATTGGAGTAACAATGACATCCAATTATTATATTTTCCCATGTATTATTCACATATACTTATACATGCTTATGTATGAGTAAAAAATGCTATCAATGATACAAGAGAAAGGGGCTATTAAACTTTCCTATTTTCTGCTTTTCCTTCTCTCATTTTTTTTTCAATTCTTTCTTTCTTTCTTTCTTTATTTATTTTTTTGATATTTTATTTACATTTCCGATGATTCCCCTTTTCTTTAGAAACCCCGTGTCCCCTCCCCCTCCCCGCCTCTGTGAGGGAATTCCTCCTCCCACCTACCCGCCCACCCATTGCCATATTCCCACCTTGATTATTTCTTTTCTTTCATAAGGTATGCCACCTACACCATGAAACATATAGTGTGATATGAAGGCTTATTTAGATTAGGTGTAAATATATACTGCAAACCTGAAGGCAAGCACTAAATATTTTAAACAGAAGTATAACTAATATGTAAAAGCAGAGGAAAATAAAATCATAAAATATTTAAAACCCAGAAAAGGAGTGAAAGAGTTAACCTCCAACAAACAACCAGGGCATTAATAAAATAGACTCACTGCTGAAGTTAGATTGATTGATATACATGAGCTTTTAAAACATGATAGACTAGCATATTAGCTCAGTGGGGAAATATACATTTGTAAAGTAGGTCATTTGATTATATGTGTTTAAAACACTGGAAAAAAATAATCCCAGCATTATTCAGTTGGGAATTAAAATTTGATCAAAGACAACATGGCAGATAAGTGTATATTATTAGCTCCTTCTGCAATAACAAAATGCTAGGAGTAGCAGAGTAAGCAGCAGATTTTTTATTTTCTACAGTTTGGGATGAGTAGAGGCCTATTATGAAAGTATGAGCTGATGTATTTTTGAGATAAATTCTTCTGTAAGATGGCAGAGGAAGGAGAGGGAAGAAGAAGCTCTCTAGTTTCTATGTATCTTCCAACAGGAAATTAACCTTGTTAATAAGGTCCTTGTATTCATAATCAGTAATGTGAATATTAACTATCTTCCACAGATTGATACTTAAATACCTTATTCGAGTTCAGTGGCCTCTTCAAATCAGTGTCAGAATTAGGGATCCCACATACCACAAGTGGTGCTATTTGCACTTATAAAGACAAGAAAGCTTCCAGTATATTTCTGAGGTGAAGTCAATGTTGACAGTTAAATTCTGAAAATAGACTCCTTTGGGGCATCTGACTGGTCTATCTCACAAGACAATTAAGGATTTCAGAATGCATATAATTTGAAATGCTTCTTTGAAAATATACACAAATAAATAAGAATATGATGTCAAACAAGGAGTATGGCAACAAATAGCAGAAAAAGTGACAATGACCAATTTAGTTTCATGCCAAGGAAATCACCAAGTACTCTAGAAGAGATACATACTCTTCCAAACATGCCCATAGATAGCTAAGTAATATGCTAGAAAAGTTAAGTTGATAGAATCATCGTATTTATTAGGTAGAATTTAGCCACTCAAAGTTCGACCTCCTAAGGGCCTCATCTGAGTGTCTTTTGCAGATAGTAACACTCAGAGTAATGCAGATAAACCCTCTATCAATGACTAATACTAAACAGTAATTTCAGTTTAATCAGAAGGTCTCCAACACACTCATAGAAATATAAATCTTTATCCACGTATATGTACATGGTAAAGAATTTTATATCTCCTGAAACTTCATGTTATAACATTTGGCTATATGTGAGAGCTCTATGGGTTGGAGCCTTACAGAATTTATTAATTAGATGAAACCATGAGTGGAAAGTGTTCTTGAATGCAATTACTGCCCTCACAAGTATCGTTGGGAGAGTTTAAATCTGCCAGGTGACAACAGTAAGAAGTATACAGTCTATAAAACGAAGGCTGGACCATGTTGACACACTCACCTCCAAACTCTAATCTTCAGAGCTGGGATAATTAAATCTTGTCTTAATAAGACTTAACGTCTAGGGCAACATTGCCACAGCACTGTAAACTGACTAAGCTGGGCTCTGTGAAGAACAAAGGCTATGTAAGGGCTGATGGTCACTCATTATATGCACATCGTAGCCAAACACTGCTTCTTTTCCCTCTTCTAAAAGATTAATACTTTGAAGTCAGTTAGAACTTCAAGATATTAATTTTAATAAATGACTCCACATGAACATTATATAAAAGGATGATTATTAAAGTGGAGATTAATTTGTCATACTTGAGTATTTAGGACTAGAATCATTGAAAAAAACCAAGGTGGAATGAAGCTTTTGTTATGTCTGATAGGACTTACTAATTTTTTTCTAAACAATGGGAAATTAGTTACTGTAGACAATGCCTTATTGGTATTCAATGTAGGTGCAAAGAGAAATTATGACAGGCTTAAAATTAAAGTAATATTTGGCTTCAAATGACAGAAGAAACAAACACAATGGCTGAAGCCATTATATTTCTATATTCTTGAGTCTGGAGAAAGGCAACGTACAGGGTCTGTGATTCTTGGCATGTCTTTTGTGTTCTCAAAGTGACACTAAATCAATAGCTCTCTCTTCTGTGTTAAAATGAGAAGGTAAAAGAAGAGTATGTGTGCGGTCCATGTTGAATGTGTTCATATTTTTTAAACAGAGCAGTGCCATGTGGTTGGCACTCCTCAGATCTCTTCCCTTGACTAGGGTGTTCTGGAACCCTTCCTGGGTTTCGTCCACCTGCTCACAGGCCTGGAAGGCTGAAGGAAGAGGTCTTGTGAGCAGCACCACTAACCCTTATCTAATCCCTTGGAAAAGGACTTCTGTCTACTTTGTAGGCATTGGTTGAAGCAGAAGTGAGGGTAGAAACGTTCGGGAGACATCTAACAATGCCTAGGGAAATCAGAATTTTGTTTCAAATTTAAAAAGTCGTTTACAATAACTGAAAGTATAGTTCAGTGATGAAGCATCTGGATTTGGTGCCCAAGTACTCACAAACTCCCATCAAAAAAGTAAAGAAGAAATGCAGCTTATAAAGTATGATTCTGATTTTTAAATATATTTAGTGTGTAAAGTACACATACATTTACTCATGAAAATGTTTTGTTTTGTATTAAAGAAATAATAGCTATCAATTTTGTAAAAAAGAGCTTTAAATTGATTTTTAAGAATATGTACAAAATGCACTGTATGGAAAATAGAAAAAAAATTTTATAAGATGAAATATAAACTTTTTTTTTTATTTTGTTTAAAATAATTCCTTTTCTCCTTTTTTTTTTTCTTGATATTTTATTTACATTTTGAAAGAGGTTTTGCTACACTTGCAGAAATCGTCCAGAAGTGCTAACCTCCATTGTCAGCTCATCAGTAATCTTAGTGTCTCAACCACCCAAATCTCTCTCCATTCACCATATAGTCACTAGAGCTATGGAAATGAAGTAGGTGACATCATATAATTCTTGCTCAGCAAAGGCGCTGCTTCACTTGGGACCATCTGAACCACAGCAAAAGATTAGACTTTCACCTGTTCTTGCCTCTAGAGTACCACCGGTGCTCTGGAGATAGTGCAGGTTGAGCAGTGTGATACAAGTGCTCTTCATATCTATGTCTTCCAGTTATCAGACTTGGTTGCCTTTAGACAAAATGAATGCCATATGTACTAAACAGTTGAATAAATTATATTGTAGTTGACACAGACTGTTTATCCCTTATAAAATAATACTTTTCCAGGTCTGCACCTGTGTGTGTTTACATGAATTGTGTAGCTCTGATATATTGGTCTGCTAGGTATCTAGTCAGGTCACAGTGCCTTAGGTTTTAAGTACTTTTAAAAATTATGGACAGTATGAGTCTTTCATTTTACTACTATTATTTTTAAGACACATGCACACACACATACACAAATATTAAATTAAAGTTTAACTATAGTAATGATTCAATTTAAAATCAATTTAAAATCATCTAAAATTATAGTTATAACCTTCATGCATACTTGAAAATAAAAAACAGGTCATGGTACTTGGCAGTGCATGCATCTCATTCTGAATCAGTAAGCATATATGGACATTCATAGGGTAACTACTTTTTATTTAATGCCATTTGGTTTTCTTATTAACTTCTAGGGGCAGAAACTTTTCAATCTTTTCTGAAACTTAAGACAGGTGGAAGGTCAAACTCTAAATGATGGCAATCTTGGCAAGATTGCTGACTGACTTATTTATTACCTACATAATGCAGAGCTAGAAAGGAGTGTGTAAAAGTCTACACACTGATGCTGATGGAGAGAATAGGGCTGTGTGTGCTACTGCTGCCCAGACTTCAGCAGAGTCTGACTATACTCCTAAAGACATTTTTCTAAATTAAAATGTCAAAACAAGTAGAGCTTCATCCTAAAGCACACCTGGGCTCTGCCTGTCCTGCTTATCCCCCGGGAACATCTAAACTGAGTATTTGAAATCCTTATATTAGTAAGTTGAGAGCCAAGAAGTCAGCCTAAGAATGATAAAATCCGATGAATCATTCATATCCGAGAGTCAAGCTCATTCATTTTGGAGCTATTGAAGTGGACATGGGTCTTTTCATAGAAGACTACCATGAAATACCTTCCAGTTTTCAAGCAAGATTGAGCTAAAAAGCAAATTATCTGAGAATCATTTGGGAAAGTGTGAAAAGGGATGCCAGTCAGCAGTAGCAGCAGGGATCCTGGGCTTTCTAAACTGTTATTTGTCTAGATAGAATTTCAGCCATTTTATGTTTACAAGATATTCAAAGGATGACATCATTACTTGGATTTCTTCCCTATACTGATATTTTGGTGGTATTTATGAGCAAATAAAAGTTTCTCTTCCTCAGATACAATGATCAACTTCATTGCATTTGCCACGAACACAAAAATTCAGGTATGAATTAAAATGCTTAATGAAAGAAAACCAAAAAAATGCAAATTTCTCCCCAAACAGTACAAATAGTTTGCTTCCTAGCTCCCAAGCAGGTTCAGGATTTGAGAGAGTTGTGCTTCCATAAGTATTCTTGCCCCAAGTTTGTGCTCCTTTGAGTGTGAGTTGCACTTAGCCACATTGTGCAGAGTAGGAAATGGAGAGACATAACCTCTGTGGTTAGGTTTCAAAAGACTGTTAGGTTTCAAAATCATACCTATTTCACAGTTCTTACCTCTCTCTCTCTCTCTCTCTCTCTCTCTCTCTCTCTCTCTCTCTCACACACACACACACACACACACTATCTTTTCCATTCTGATAAAGCATGTTAAAGTTCTCATGGTCCCATGGTAAAGAATTGAGGGACTTCTGCCTAACAGACAGGGATGAAGTAAGAGAAAACATCCTCTAGAGGACTGAATCCTGCCAACAACCACTAAGTGAACCTGGACATGAATCCTGCCTATGTTATACCTCAACATGGAAGCAAACCTTCCTAATCTCTTTAAGCATAGCATTATAAATGATATGAAAAGTAAAATCTAGCAACACTTTGTAGCATTTTCAACACACTGCATTTGTGAAGTTATTAATGTGTGGTTAAGCAGTTAAGATTATAGAAAATCTATGGTAGAAGTAAGTACTTGATAAAACTCCTGTGTTCTTATGTTTTCACCACTCACTGTTTCATGACTATAAACTGCTGAAAAGGAATTATTGGTGCATGGCTATATATGAGGTAAAGTTTTGAGAACTCGATCATCAAGAGAGTTAAATTTGGCAGGTGACTTACTAAAAAAGTCTTCCTAGAGATACATGTTAAAAACAAAGTGGCCAGGGAATGCATGAGAACAGAAACAATAACTTGGCAAGTGGGAAGTCTTTGGCTGGATGCCCAGAATCACAAGAAATACTCCAAAACTGATAGAACTATCTTATGGGGTGATACTGATCTGTGGGGCAGTGATCTGTGACAGGCAATCTGGCACCTGGTTGAGCACAGGCGTAAAATCTGGGCGACTCAGTGGAACAATCCACAAGAGACCAGAAAACTTTATGCCAATGCTCCTTGGAGGCTTTTGGCTCCAGTTACAGTCACGTACTACCCTTCCTCAGGTAGAGACGTGGCCACACAGCCCCAAGCCATCCCCATGTTAATGAGACACCTAGAGGCTTAGCCACACCCCTTCCCAGTTACTATATCTGACTTGCCTCTCCCAGAAAGGCTGGAGTACAATTTCATCCACACCACTCCACACGACGAAAATAAATATCTTAGAATTATGGACTGTCTCTTCATCTGGACCCACTGTGGGAAGTGAGGGATCTGGCCCTCGATTAAGGAGCAGAGTCTAATCTCTCATTGAGGGCTTTCCCGTGTTTCCAGATGGTACCCATTCACCCAAGCCTAAGCAACTAGCCTTCCCCAAGCTGCTGAAACGTGGTCTGGGTAGGAACCCTAGCTGTGCTCTGGCTAGTCCATCTGTGGTGCCCCCAGCTAGAGAACCCATGGAGACGGCTGCGTTCTCTGGGAGTGGCCCCCTCCCCCACCCATGGGCAGGGCCTGCAAAGGCTGCGAGGCAACTTCCAGAATGTCTCCTGTCCCACCCAGAGCCACAGCGCCCGGGACAGACGGTAGGGCTTCATTCCACTGCACCAGGTTTGTTTCCACACTGATCCACATATCAAAAGTAGGCAGGACCCTGGCAACATGGAACTTCATTCCTTTACCTCTCTGTACCCAACATTTCTGGAGAATAACTAGGTTCTTCTCATTCCATGCCTTGATATGTCCCTCCCTTTATGGATCTGGTTGTCTGGCATGGAAGAAACATTTGTTAAACAAGTTGCTCCCCACATATACACACTAGATATATCCATCAATGTGAGCTGAGTAACATAGTGACTTAGACAGGAGATGTGACTGATGGTCTGAGGAGCTTTGGTATGGTAACAGCTATATCTGAGCAGACTAGTTAGTATGTGTGGAGGGGTGAGTCTTCTCAAATTAGATGCTGAAGACTGTGTTTAGAATTAGAGCTTTGCTTGACTAGAGGGTAGGTTTGCTATGGGAATCACATCTACAACTTGACTGTGTAATACAAGAGAGGAATAGGCTTGCATAAGCTCAGAGCTATTAGTAATTGGCTTCATGGTGGACAATTGAGTGGGATGTAACATTCCACAAACTTTTTTCTGTTTACTCTTTTGGGGAAAGACATCAGTTGTCTAAGAGTTTTTGATGAAGAGAATCACAGGGATGAACTGAATGAAGGTCATTCACACAAAAAGAGCAAACACATATGAAGTACCCTGAATAGTATAACTATAGTGTGCATGACAACACCCATGGAAAAAAAAATTCACACTGAAATTCAGCTGAGCCATCTCTGACCTAGTGTATGTATCTGTCCTATAAAATTTGCAGAGTTGAGTAATTAAGCATTCAGCAATCCCTTCCTTGTACTGGCATTTGCCAAGATAACAATGTGTTCATCAAGTCTTGAAAGAAGGTTTTAATAAAATTCATTCTTTAATTGAAAAATATATTTTTAGTTTATAAAGCAAAGTATTTATTAATAGGATGATAAATGTCAAAGTCAACATCTTCTAGCCATGAATATGAACCATTAAGACAATCATTGTAATACTGAAAGTAATAAAAGGTCTCAGTAGTGTGTAAAGTCAAATTCAGTACTGGAATAAGCTTGTGAGATGAATCTGTTCCCCTTATGCCTCTTGTAACTTTAGCAATCCATATTTTAAAAGATTAGATGTAACAGATTTTATTTTATATGTTTCTTAAAATTACTAGTTGTGATGAAAAATGCCCCCTGTCTCATGTTGAGGAGCACTCTGGTGTTTTGGTTTTGCAATTTTGAAATTTCCTGTGTGTACTGACTGGTTTTGTGTCAACTTGACACAGCTGAAGTTATCACAGAGAATGGAGTTTCAGATGAGAAAATGCCTCCATGAGATCCAGCGGTAAGGCATTTTCTCAATTAGTGATCAAGGGGGAAGGGCCCCTTGTGGGTGGTACCATCCCTGGGCTGGTAGTCTTGGGCTCTATAAGAAAGCAAGCTGAGCAAGCCAGGGAAAGCAAGCCAGTAAGAAATATCCCTCCGTGGCCTCTGCATCAGCTCCTGCTTCCTGACCTGCTTGAGTTCCAGTCCTGACTTCCTTTGGTGATGAACAGCAATGTGAAAGTGTAAGCTGAATTAACCCTTTCCTCCCCAACTTGCTTCATGGCCATGATGTTTGTGCAGGAATAGAAACCCTGACTAAGACATTGGGAAACTCTTTAGTTGTGCCTGGCCAATTTGTGTAAATTTTGGTGTTGCTCTTGGAAATGTTTGTGTGGTGAAGTGATGTCCCTTCTGTAGTAGTGTCAGTTTATAAAGTGATTCATTAGAAACCAGGTGCTTTTGGAATTCATATCATGTGGATGGTTGTTTTGTGCCAGTTAAGTACTATATGTTCAAGGTTCCATATCTGGGGCTTAATCAGCTCTTTGGATCCTCCTTCACCTGTTGAGTGATCAGGAATTTCCCATTATATTTGGTTAAGTTTGCATTAGTTACTAACTAAGAAGAGATTGGACAAGCACAGAGCAATTAGTGGGTTCTGAGAAGGTATAAGAATAAACAGTAAACAAAAACCTCCTCATCCTAGAATTCCTCAGAATATCTAGCAATTTTCGGTACCTGTATTTTTATATTGCTCTTCTTAGATTATCTTTGGAGGCTGAAAGCATCTGATTTCTTCTATTTAACATTTTTGTGGTAATCTATTTGTCTATATTTATGACCTGGATGCCTGATAGTAAATGCCTACCTGCAACCTCTTAATTTTTGCATTTTAGAGTTACGCTAGCTATTATTCATGGCATGTATCATTTAAAACATGTTGACACACACACATTGCATGCACACACACATGTGTGCACACACATATGTAAACATTTAAGGATGATATTTTTTGGACTGTAAGTATAATATTGATTTATAAAAACTATTCATTTTTTCCTTTTTCCTTTTCTTGCTGCTTTTGAAAGCTAGTTATTTTTAATTCCCTTTTGGTTAGCATACACCAAAATGATATATATGTATATATACATATGTATATATTTGTTCTTTTTTTCTTATTTTTTTCATTACCACCTGCCCTCCTACATATTCCCATTCCCTATCTGGCCTTGTTTTTTGTTTTTTTGTTTTTTTTTCCCCAAAATGTTTACCCCTTCTGTTCTCATGACATACATATTCCCTTATTCTCTCTTGTTCCATCCTCCTCCTCCCTTTAGACTGTTTCATCTTCTCTTATTTCCCTCTTTTCACTCCATGCACTCACACTCACATATACACATGGACACAAATGCACGCACACATATTTGAAACATATATATATACATATATATATGTTATACATATATATACTTATTTACACATATGTATATACATGTGTGCATAAATCTGCATTCTACATTCAGAGAGAAATTAAGATGTTTATCTGTCTGAGTGTGACTTATTTCACCTAGCATAATGATTCCCCACTCCATTCCTGTGCATGATGTAATTTTATTTTTCTTCACTGTTAAAAATTAAGCATATTTATATAACAAGAGGTTATCCATTCTCCTGTGGATGGATATTTAGACTGATTCTATATCTTGGCTATAGTGAACAGAAACTAATAAACCCAAATGTGCAAGCATGTATGTGATAGGTTGATATAGAATCATTTGAGTATTTTATGATAATTTTTACAAATCATATGAGAGTTTCAACATTAGTGGTTTCAGATACCTCAGTGCTGAATTCCATTGTGTATATACCCATTTACATTTCCTCCAGCAAGCAAATAGGGTTCTCTATCCCATGTCCTCAACAGCATTGGTTGCTTTCAACTTCTTGATAGTCATCATTCTGAACTGAATCAGATTCAAATAAAAAAAGCTTCGAGTTTGTACTTCCTTGATAGCTCAGAATGCTAGTTACCATCTTAAATATATATTACAAATTATAGTTTTTCATTTGGGAATCACCTATCATATTCATTAGGAAAATTAGGAACTGAACTATTTGGAAATTTGTTTTGCTCTTTGTAGCTTTATATTCAGGATAGAAACTCCATGTCTGGTATAAGTCAGTGAAGGTTTCACTTTCTCTGTAGGATTTTGCTTCACTCCACTGTTTCCTTTTCTGAGCAGAGCATTTTAATTTCACACAGCAACATGCCTATTCCTTTAGTTTGAAGTTGATTCTTTATAAATATGTTTCAAATCTTATATTGAGGCTTTTGATGCATTTTGAATGTATTGATTATAATGTGAGAAGGTATGTCCTCTTCCTCTCCTATATTTTCATCTTATCTATTCCTCTTCTTACCTCCTTCTTTCTCCCTGTCTCTCTGTACTTGGCTCTAAAATTCTTCAACTCTTATGCATGCGAATTTCCTGGATTCCTGGAATTGTTTTAGTAGAGAATATTTTTATTCTTTTCCTAAGAGATGTTCAACTCATTGTAAAGTCATAGAAGTCCTCTCTGGGATGTTATTTCTGAGACCTCTATACCATTCTGTTCATATAATCTGATTTTGTGTTAACACTGTGCTGTTTTTACAACTATATGTCTATTGTATAATTTAAAATCAGACACTCAAAAATATCAGAACTTTTTGATCAGAACAGTTTTGTGTTCAGGATCTCAGTGCTTTCATGTGAATTGTAGGATTGTCATATTCTACTTTTGTAGAGATTGTTACTAGAATTCTGGATCACAAACGATACCCCTAAATGGGACAAAGACACACTACTATTATTTAATCATCTATCTAAAAAAAAATCCCAATACTTATGGCTCCCAAAACTGTGTGGTTCTGGCTCCTCTTCCTCTCCTATATTTTCATCTTATCTATTCCTCTTCTTACCTCCTTCTTTCTCCCTGTCTCTCTGTACTTGGCTCTAAAATTCTCAGCCTGCCTTCCTTTTCCAGTGTTTAATCATAGGCTCTTGCCTTATCTTGTGCCTGCCCTCACCTGCATATAGACAGAAATCTACATAGATTTCCTTCCATGTGGTAGCCTTCTTTTAAAATATTAATTTTGTATATCCATGAACATGGGTAGTCATTCCATCTTCCTGTATCTTCTGTATTTATTTTAGTGTTCTAACATCTTTGTTCTAGAGTTCTTTTATTTTCTTCAGTGCACTTACATACTTTATGTTTTACACAATTGAGAATGAGAGGCTTTTCCTGATTCATTTTTTTAGCAGGCCATATATATATATATATATATATATATATATATATATATATATGGCCATTTTTATATATATATATATATATATATAAATGGTATTGACTTTTATTTATATTTTTGACTTTTATTATATTTATTATATTTTATTATATATTGACTTTTATTATATATAAATGGCCATATATATATATATATATAAATGGTATTGACTTATTTCTATTTCTATTATATTAATTCTATATCTTGCTACTTCCCTAAAATTGTTTATCAGATGTGAGGTGAGCACAAAAGTAAAAATGGAAATAGAAAGAAAAGGGAATAAAATAAGTAAAAATATCTAAATATTTGAAAGTGAATAAAAACAAAACATTATTTTTAAATAAGGTAAGTGAAAAAACTAATAGCTACTAAGGGGAAGAATAAAAACAGAAAAGTATTGCGGGAAATATTAAAAAAGGGAGCCGGCTCATGTCTGTGCTCAGGTCAGCTGTCTCAAAACCCAATTACCAGGTAGAATTAAAACTCTTAAGTATATAGTTAACCAATCAGATTTATGTATCAATAAAAACACAATTTACAAGATGCCAATCAATAACTTAAGAGCCAATTGATAATGATAAAAGCTACCCACCTAGATTAGACAACTTATTCCAAACTTCTAACCTTTATGATAACATAACCATAGGTGGCACTATGCCAGTTCAAATCTGCGCCTTCGTCCTTCTCTTCTCCAAGATGCTCTCTCCTGTGCAACTCTTAGCTCCGCCTCCCTGTTCACTGTCCAATCACAGGGTTCCTGTTGCCCTAATGTAATTGGACAGGGAAAATCTTGTACCAAAAAGAAAAATAAAGGGGGCATTTTCAAACAGTTCTTTGTCCTTAATTCAATGTTTTATTTGTTATCAGTCAAGGTGTCTTCAGATTCATAAATAAATTAAGCAAAGTAAAAAAGTCTCTGATAGCCTGAAAGTAAATTATTATTGTTTCCTACTTGCTTTTGTGATGAATTTGTTCTGTAAATTCACATGTGAACTTCAGCCCAGGGTAAGCAAGATGTCTCCATGGATAAAGAAAAGAGATTTGACAATGTGAGCTCCAACCACAGAATTCACACATGGAAAGAAAGAACTGACTCTCACAAATTGTCTCCTTTTCTGTATATATGCACTCCTCTCAGACACAAAATAAACGCATGTAAAGGAGTGGGGAGGATTCTGGATCATCAGAGTAGACTTCTCTCTGTATTCTGGCATTGGCATGGAAAACTTAGAATCATGAAGAGCCTGTGAGTAACTAAGAACACATGTAACACTCCAGTTTTCCTTTATCAACCTCCAGTTATAAGAGCATCTGTCTTACAAGGGAATAAAGGGTTCTATCTGACTTGTCTACCTGCCAGAAGGCATTTCTAAATGCAAAAAATGGTTGTGGCTGTCTTGGTAGTATAGCTAATGCTCCTGAGGAAAAAAATAAAAATATTGAAAATCATATGTGACACTTCCCTTCTATTTATTCATTAGTAAAGCAGAAAGAACACTTTCTAATTTATTTTTGCTTGCTTAAGAGGAGCTTAAGAGGTTAATCACTCCACACATTGTCTCAATATTTCCCCCATGAGTATTTTGTTCAACCTTCTAAGAAATACTGAAGCATCCACATTTTGCTCTTCCTTCTTAGGCTTCATATGTTCTGTAAATTGAACTTTGGTTATTCTGAACTTTTGGGCTAATATCCACTTATTAGAGAGTACATACCGTGAGTGTTCTTTTGTGACTGAGTTACCTCATTCAGGATAATATTTTCAAGTTCCATCCATATGCCTGCAAATTTCATTAAGTCATTGTTTTTAATAGCTGAGTAGTATTCCAGTGTGTAAATGTACCACATTTTCTGTATCAATTCCTCTGTTGAGGGACATCTGGGATGTTTCCAGCTTATGGCTATTATAAATATGGCTGCTATGAACATAATGGAGCATGTGTCCTTATTAAATGTTGGAGCATCTTCTGGGTATATGCCCAGGAGTGGTATAGCTGGGTCCTCAGATAGTACTATGTCCATTTTTCTGAGGATCCTCCAAACTGATTTCCAGAGTGGTTGTACCAGCTTTCAACCCCACCAACAATGGAGGAGTGTTCCTCTTTCTCCACATCCTCACTAGTGCTTCAGTGTTTCTTAGAAGGGTGAACAAAAAAACTCACAGGGGGAAATATTGAGACAAAGTGTTGAACAGAGACTCAAGGAAAGGCCTTCCAGAGACTGCCCCACCTGGGGATACAGCCCATATACAGCCACCAAACCCAGACATTCTTGTGGATGCTGGGAAGTGCTTGCTGATGGAAGCATGATAAGCTGTCTCCAGAGAGGCTCAGGCAAATCCTGACAAATAGAGGCAGATGCTCACAGCCAACCATTGGACTGAGTGTGGGGTTCTGCATGGAGGAGTTGGAGAAGGGGCTAGAGGAGCTGAGGAGGTTTGTAGCCCCTTGGAGGGAGCTCTCGAAGACTGGACCACCAACCAAAGAATACGCATGGAGGGACCCATGGTGCTGGCCACATATGTGGCCGAGGAGGGCCTTGTTGGCCACCAGTGGGAAGAGAGGCCCTTGGGCCTGAGGGTGTTAGATGCCCAGTCTAGGGGAATGCAGGGAGGGAAGAGGGGAGTGGGTGGGTGGGGGAGCACCATCATAGAGGCAGCAGGAGGGGGAATGGAATAGGGGTTTTCCAAAAGGGAAAACATTTGAAATGTATATGAAGTAAATATCCAAAAAAAGAGGTTAATCCCAGGCAAGAGAAGTATCAGGAACTTACAGACCAAAATAAATAAATAAATAAATAAATAAATAAATAAATAAATAAATAAATAAATAAGTCAATGAAGAAAGCTTTGGAACTGTTAACTACTAGTATGAATTCTAAGCATATAAGATGGCCTAAAAGATCTTTTGTACCTATGAGATTTCAATATTTTTGGCAAGGTGCAAGCAAGTCTCATTTTCTCTTTGAAATGCTCTACTTAAATATTCTGAATTTCAATTAGTCACTTGATGTCAGAGAGAGAAACAAAATACTGGGAGGGCCCTGAGAATCCTTATGTGCTAGATTGAGACTTGGGGATGATGGATATATAAAGGAGAACAAAGGGTACTCTGGCCAGGGAAGAAGGAAAGCTAACTGGAAAATTTCCCAACTCCCTTATCTGCTCAAAACTCAATTCCCCAGTATCACCACAGCTCTGTATCAGACAATCTTCCGGGGCTTCTCATCTCAGGCCCTATCTCCAGGGCATCACAGAGAGATTCCCTCCCCATCTCTTTTCCTCATTTCCTTATCCTAACCCCAACTTCAGCAGTCATTCCCTGGGAATCCACAGGTCACTGCCAACAGTGAAGAAAGTGTGCTAACAGCACATCTTCTCCTTTCCTTTCACCTTCAATTCTAATCACCTAGTCTAGTCCCACTGTCTATAGTAGGCCACCTCCTGTGGCCTCCCCAGTTTCTTTACCTCTACCTCCAATCAAGCAAATCGGTCTTCCCCTCCTAATTTCTTCTCTACTTATCCTGTTATCCTAGCCTCCAACTCTAGTAGTGTTTCTCTGGGAACCAAAGAAGCCTTCCAAGAGAAGTAGTGTGCCAGAAAAGACAGTACAAAGTCTTTAGATCTTCACATTTGCCCCTCTCTTCTATATCCAATATCCTCTCTCTCATCCCCAGCTCTGTAGCAGACTACTGGTTATAGCCTTACCTCACTTTCTTTCCCCATTCCCAGGGGACTAAACACGTCCTGGGGGTCATCTGGACTTTCCTGTCTCATAGGGACCGCCTTAGTTTCTGCCCCCAGCACATCCTTATTCCTAAGTGTCAGCTTAAGAACACAATTTACCCAGAATGCACAATAGTCACACTTATCTTGACCCCAGAAGAATTTCTACAAAGGAACACATAGCCACCACACTACTAAGCAACAGAGATAACAGCAAACAAGAATCAAAATAGCTATTGAAGAAAGACATATGGTCAGCTCAAATTACAGTCCTCCTAAACCCAGATGCCTAGAAACCAGCATAAAAGCACAATCAATACCAGTCAGGACAAATGTCTCCACTAGAGCCCAGCAACACTACCTTATCAGATACTAAGTACTACAACATAGCTGAAGCAAAAATAAATAAATTAATTAATTAAAAACAACAAAAAACCAAAACCTTAAAGTAGCCTTTAAGAATATAAAAAGGTACCCTATTTTTACCAATACTGGTTACCCAGTCAAAACTAAACCAAGAAATGTAGTAACTAATTGAATTTATAAACCACATGGATCTAACATAACTTACAGAATATTTCTTCCAAACACAAAAGGATTTATTTTCTTCTCAACAACCCATAAACCTTTCTCAGAAAAATGACCACACATTCAGAATCAAGAGAAATCTCAACAAACCAAGACAATTGAAGCAACACTCTGCATCCTGTCTGACCACCACGGACAAAATCTATATATCAACAAAAATAGAAACTAAAGAAAATTTATAAACCCATGGAAATTGAACTACTAAATGAAAAATGGCCTTTCTAAAAATAAAACAGACTTTCTAGAAAAATAAAAAAAAATGAATATACAATATACCCAAATGTATAGGACAAAACAAAGGCAGTTCTAATGCAAGTTTATGTGCTAACATGAAAAATTTGGAAAGATAACATACTAGTAACTGAACAACACACCCAAAAGCTCAAGAACAAAATGATAAACCACACCCAAAAGAAGTAAACAGAATGAAGACAATCAAACTCAGGACTAAAGTCATTAAAATAAAAACAACAACAACAATACAAAAAATAATGAAACAGAGTTGAGTCTTTGAGAAAAATCATTATGATTGATAAAACTTTATTTAAATTAATGAAATGAAGAAAGAAAATCAAAATTAAAAAACAACTAGACACAGAAACAGAGAAGTAACAAAACCCTGAAGAAAGCTAAAGAATCATAAGGACATAAAAAGCCTGTACTCCAAAATATATGAAAATCTGATGGGAATGGATAATTTTCCCAATATATACTGCTTAACAAAGTTAAAGCAAGATGAAATAATTGATTTAAACAATCACACAAACCCCTACTGAAACAGAAGTAGTAATTAAAAGTCTGCCAACCAAGAATAGGAGGAAGAATTGTGGAGCCATAAAGGGAATAGGAAGTCCACAGGAAGACGAACAGAGTCAACTCACCTGGACCTTCGGGGCTTTCAGAGTCTGAATCACCAACCAAAGAGCACACACAGGCTAGACCTAGGCCTCCTCTCACATGTGCAGCTTGGTCCTCATGCAGCTCCAGAACAGCTGGAATGGGGTACTATCTCAAAAGCTGTTGCCTGAATGTGGGATATATTCTTCTAACTGGATGCATTGTCTTTATAGGAGAAGGGGAAGGGGGTATGGGAGAAGGATTATGGGAAGGGGTGACAGGAGAGCAGTAATGATAGGGATATAAAGTGAATAAGTAAAAAATAAATAAATAAATAAATAAATGAAATTAAATTAAAGAAAAAAAAGAAATTTATGTTTTCAACTGCAAAAACAAAAAGCCCAAGGCAAGGTTGTTTTAGCACAGAATTCTACCAGATTGTCAATAAGAAAATAATGCCAATTCTTCTCAAAATGTTACAAAAATTACAAACAGAAGGAACATTGTTCAGTTTGTTTCAAGAGATCAAAGTCATCCTGAGCTCAAACTACAATCTCAACAACAACAAAAAAGAATTATAGTCCAATTTCCCACAAGAATACAGATGCAAAATCTCTAAATAAAGTGCTTAGAAACCAAACCCAAAAAATCATCAAAAATATTATTCAATGTGGTCAGGTAGAATTCATCACAGAGATGCAGCAATGATTCAATATCCATAAATAAATAAAGGTAATTGCCATATAAACCAAATGAAAGATATAACCTACATGATCATTTCCTTAGATGCAGAAAAGGCTTGGACAAAATCTAAAACCTCTTCATGATAAAAGCCCTGGAGAGATTAAGGATGCAAAGCATACCTCAATGTAATAAAAGCAGTTTATAGCAATCCTATAGCCAACATCGACTTAACTGGAGAGTAAATCACACCACCTCCACTAAAATGAAGAACAAAGCAAGGTTTTCCACTTTCTTCACGCCTATTCAATATAGTGCTGGAAGTCTTAGCTAAAGCATATAAATGAGAAAACTGAATGAGATCCAGAGTATACAAGTTGGAAAGGAAGAAGTCAAAGTAGCTTCATTTGAAGATGTTATGACAGTATATATAAATGACACTAAAATTTCTGCTGGGAAACTCCTACAATTGATGAACAACTTCATCAACATAGCTAGATACAAATTTAACCAAAAAGTTAGTAGCCTTCCTATATTAAAACGACAGACACCTGCTAGAAAACAAGGTAGGCTCCCTACATATCTTCTCTTCTCCCAGTATTCCACTGGATCTAACCCCTCAGTCTCATCCCTAGCTCTGCAGCATGCTACCTGGGGCAGCCTTATCTGCTTCCCAGACCCATCTGCTATGGATCCCACAGATGTGTTCCTTCTAACCTCTCCTCCACTCATTAATTTATTTCACCAATAACTCCAGAAAGTTCCCCCAGTTAACCCAAAAACTACTCCTGACAAGAAATAAAGTAGACTGAAGGTAGAGCCACACTTCTCTTGCTCTTCCAAATGTAATCGCACCCAGTCTCATCCCCAGGGTCAGAAAGCCCGCTTCAGTCTTCCTTTCCTCTCCAACTCAATCCATTACAGCTCACAAAGATCTTCTGTTTCAACCTTCCTTCCTCTAATTCATCACAATATCTCCAGCCTCCAACACCAGCAGGCATTCCTTGTGAACACACCAGTAAGTAGTCCAGGGAAGCAGGGAAGCTAATTGAAAACCTTCATCTTCCCATTTCTCCTCAAACCCAATACCTGATGTTCCCTTCCTTGTGGGCCTGTGTGCTGGAGCTTTCCACAGGGATTTCTGGCCCGGCCGAGTGCGAGGATTCAGGCAAAGGGGAGAGTGCGGGCAGGGATGGGAGTCACCTCCACCTTGGTCTCCACAGTTGCTGCCTTGGTTGCTCCAAGACGCTGTACCCTCAGCCCTGTGCAGACCTCTTCCTAAGCAGCAGTGTTACAGCTCTTATGATAGAAGCTCTCAGATGACAGAGTAGTTCTCACACCTTTATTCTTTCTGGATAAGATCTTGCATATAAGATCTGGATAAGATGGTCTAATATACAATTTGGGATGGGTCAGGGTCTAACAACATACTTCCTCTTGGCTTGGTCTGAGAGTTTAGGGATAACTTATCTGCATGTGGGAGGGCTTGGTGTGCTGTTCTTATGTGACAGACCTCACTACAGAGGGTCGTGGGGGTTGTAGCTACTTGACTGGAGCCTCCCAGGAGCACTGGCAAAACGCCTTCTGGTCCCTTGCAGGGGTTAAGCCTGTCCTCAGTCAAGGGCCAGGCTGCCTGTCACAGTCCACCACCCCACACTTCCTAACCTTCTTATCTCAACTGGTTGATTTTCCTGACTCCCAACTCCAACAGGTACGCCCTGCTAACTCATAGACAACTCCTTCCAGGGAAGTGTGTACCTATGTGTAGATCTTCCCTTCTTCTGTTCCTTTACATACTGGCATTCCCAGTGCTATCGAAGAGCCTCTGGGATGAACTCTCTTCACTTTCCTCATTCCATGGAAAAAAAAGGAAGATTCTGATTGAACACTTGGCTTGCCCCCATTCCTCTCAACCCTAGTCCATTTCCATTTTTAACTGTTATCTCTCTATGCCCAGAAACACATTTTACCATTTTACCTGGAACTCTAAGTGGTCACAATTATCAGCCCCCCCCCCAAAAAATTTAATAGGCAATACATTCTCGAAATATTCAAAGAGGAAACAGAAACCAAGAAAATAATATCCACCCAACAAGACAAATCAAGAAATCAGTACCTAGTTCTTTAATCATCTCAATGCCAGTGTTAAAACATAATCAATAATAGCAAGGGCAACGTGTCTCTACTAAAGCACAGCTATTCCACTACAGCAGGCCCTGATTATTCCAATGTGGCTGAAGCACAAGTAAAAGACTTAAAAATTATCTGTATGCAGATAGGAGAAGTTCTTAAAGAGGAAATGAATAAACTGTTTGAAATCAAGAAAAGCTCAAACAAACTATGGAAGAAAACAAATTAAACTGTTATAAACATGAAAATGGCAATAGAATTATTAAAGAAAACATAAACTGAGGAGATTTTAGACATAAAAAAATAGAAATTCAGCTGCATATATGGTCTTCAGCTACAGAGGATGGCCTTATTGGACGTCAGTGGGAGGAGAGGCTCTTGGACCTGAGCATGTTTGATGCCCCAGTGTAGGTGATGCCAGGGCCTGAAGATGGGAATGGGTGGGTGGGTGGGGGAGCACCCTTATAGAGCAGGGGAAGGGGGCATGGGATAGGGGAAGGAGAGGCCTGGAAAGGGAAAAACATTTGAAATGTAAATAAAGAAAATATCCAATTTAAAAAAGGGGGGGTATATTTGCCTTACAATGACATATTGAAAAAAAAAAAAAGGAATTCAAACAGAAACTATAGATCCAAGCAAGAAGGAAGAGAGAAACTAAAGTATTGAGATAAGATAGAAATGAATGCATCAGTCAAAGAACATATTAAATCTAAAATATTCCTTATACAAACATCCTGGAAATTTGGGGCATTATGAAGAAACCAAACCTAAGCACAATAGGAATAGACAGATGAGAATACCAGACTAAAGACTCAGGAAATAATTTCAATGAATTCACAGAAGAAAATTTTCTTAACCAGAGAAGATGATTAGAAATGTGCATAAGGCATACAGAACACCAAATTTACCAGACAGGAAAGAAAATGTCCTCACCTCATAATTATCAAGACCCTAAACATACAGGACAAAGAATATTAAATGTTTAAAGGAAAACGACCAAGTAACATATAAAAGAAGACATATTAGAATTATATTTGATTTCTCATGGAGACTCTAAACGGCAGAAGAGTCTAGGTAAATACGCTACAGACTGTAAGGGACTACAGATACTGCCCTGCACTACTATACCCAGCAAACTTTCAATTACAATAGATGGAGAAAATAGGACATTACATGATAAGGCCAAATTTAAGCAATATTTGTATTCAAAACCAGTCCTAAAGAAGGTGTGAGAAGGAAAAGTCCAACCTAAGGTAGTTAGCTATATCCAGGATGATACAGTGAATACATAATCTCATATCAGCAAAATAGAAAATGGGAGACACACACACACACACAACACTAATATCAACAATTACAACAGCAATATAGCAAGAATGAATAAGCACTGGTCATTGATATATCTCAATATTACTGGGCTCAATTCCCCTAATAAAAAGACACAGACTAACAGATTTGATGAAAAACCAGATCCATTCTTTTCCTACATCTAATAAACACACCTCAACATCAAAGATAGATATTATCTCAAGGCAAAGGGTTGGAAAAGATATTCCATCAAGTGAACCTAAAAAGAAGAAGGTGTAGACATATTAATATCTAACAAAGGAGACATCAAACAAAAACTAATCTGAAGAGAAATAAAAGGCAACTACAAATTCCTTAAGCAAAAATCCACCAAGGTGACTTTTAATTCTCAACGTTTATGCTCCAAACATAAGGATACCCAATTTGTAAAAGAAAGACTGTTAAAGCATAAAACACATACTAACCCCACACACTGATAGTGGTAGACTTTAATACTCAACTCTCACTAATAGACAGGTAATCCAGACAAAATATGAACAGAGAAATGCTGTAGCTAACAGACATTACAAACCAAATGGAAATGAAAGCTATCACCCCGAGATAAAAGAGTATACCTTCTTTTCTACAGTTTATGGAACTTTGTCCAAAATTGACTACATGAACCCAAAGCAAAACTAAGAAATTTGAGAAAATTTTAGTAGCAATCTGCATCCTACAGATTAAAGGTAGATATCATCTGACTTGGAATTTCAAGAAGGCATTTTTTTAATAGCTGAGTAGTATCCCACTGTATAAATGCACCTCACTTTCTGTACCCATTCCTCTGTTGAGGGACATCTGGGTGGTTTCCAGCTTCTGACTAGTATAAATATGGCTGCTATAAACATAGTGGAGCATGTGTCCTCATTACATGTTGGAGCATCTTCTGGGTATATGCCCAGGAGTGGTATAGCTGGGTCCTCAGGTAATACTATGTCCAATTTTAGGAGGAACCACCAGACAGATTTCCAGAGTGGTTGTACCAGCTTGCAATCCCATAAACAATGGAGGAGTGTTCTTCTTTCTCCACATCCTCGCCAGCATCTACTGTTACCTGAGTTTTTGATCTTAGCCATTCTGACTGGTGTGAGATGGAATCTCAGGGTTGTTTTGATTTGCATTTCTCTAATGACTAAGGATGTTGAACATTTCTTTAGGTGCTCTCAGCCTGATGAGTTTCCTCAGTTGAGAATTCTCTGTTTAGCTCCATTCCCCATTTTTAAATAGGATTATTTGATTCTCTGGATTCTAACTTCTTGAGTTCTTTGTATATATTAGATATTAGCCTTCTATCAGATGTGGGCTTGGTAAAGATCTTCCCAATCTGTTGGTTGCCATTTTGTCCTATTGACAGAGTCCTTTGCCTTACAGAAACTTTGCAATTTTATGAGGTCCCATTTGTCATTTCTTGATCTTAGAGAATAAGCCATTGATGTTCTGTTCAGGAACTTTTCCCTGGTGCCCATGTGTTTGAGGCTCTTCCACACTATCTCTTCTATTAGATTTAGTGTATCTGGTTTAATGTGGAGGTCCCTGAACCACTTG
Organism: Uromys caudimaculatus; assembly: GCA_028551405.1. NCBI lineage: Eukaryota > Metazoa > Chordata > Mammalia > Rodentia > Muridae > Uromys > Uromys caudimaculatus. The sequence continues at coordinate 52,321,335 of CM052705.1, forward strand.
AACTTGAGCTTGGTACAGGAAGATAATAATGGAGCAATTTACATTCTTCTACATATTGTCTGCCAGTTGACTCAACACCGTTTATTGAAAATGCTGTCTTTTTTCCACTGGATGGTTTTAGCTCCTTTGACAAAGATCAAGTGACCATAGGTGTGTGGGTTCATTTCTGGGTCTTCAGTTCTATTCCATTGATCTACCTGTCTGCCACTGTACCAATATCATGCAGTTTTTTATCACTACTGCTCTGTAATACAGCTTGAGATCAGGAATGGTGATTCCCTGCAGAAGTTCTTTTATTGTTGAGAATAGTTTTCAGTATCCTGTATTTTTTGTTATTCCAAATGAATTTGAGAATTGCTTTTCCTAACTCTTTGAATAATCAGCTTGGAATTTTGATGGGGATTGCATTGAATCTGTAGATTGGTTTCAGCAAGATGGACTTTTTTACTGTATTAATCCTGCCAATCCATGATCATGGGAGATCTTTCCATCTTCTGAGATCTTCTTCAGTTTCTTTCTTCAGCCACTTGAAATTTTGTCATACAGATCTTTTACTTGTTTGGTTAGAGTCACACCAAGATATTTTATATCATTTGTTACTATTTGAAGACCATTGCTTCCCTAATTTCTTACTCAGCCCATTTATCCTTTATTATATCTAGCCACACTGCTTAAATTGTTAATCAGGTTCAGGAGTTCTCTGGTGGAAGTTTTGTGTTCACTTAAGTATACTATCATATCATCTGTAAATAGTGATATTTTGACTTCTTCCTTTCCAATTTGTATCCCTTTGACCTCATTTTGCTGTCTAATTGCTCTAACTAAAACTTGAAGTACTACATTGAATAGATAGGGAGAAAGAGGACAGCCTTTTCTAACCCCTGATTTTAGTGGAATTGCTTCAAGTTTCTCTCCATTTAGTTTGATGTTGGCTACTGGTTTGCTGTATATTGTTTTTACTGTGTTTAGATATGGGCCTTGATTTCTTGGTCCTTCCAAAACTTTTAACATGAAGAGATGTTGAATTTAGTCAAGTGCTTTTTCAGCATCCAATGAAATGATCTTGTAGAACAAGTGTGGAATATCCAAGATTCAATACACAGACCATATTAAGCCAAAGAAGAAGGAAGACCAAAATTTGACTGCTTCAGTGCTTCTGAGAAAGGTGAACAAAATACTCACAGAAGGAAATATGGAGACAAAGTGTGACGCAGAGACTGAAAGAAAGGCCATCCAAAGACTGCCCCACCTGGGGATCCATCCCATATACAGTCACCAAATCTGGACACTCTTATGGATGTCAGGAAGTGCTTGCTGCTGAAAGCCTGATGTGTCTGTCTCCTGACAGTCTCTGCCAGAGCCTGACAAAACAGAGGTGGATGCTTGTAGCCAACCATTGAAATGAGTGCAGGCTCCCAGATGGAGGAGTTGGACAATGGACTGAAGGACTCATCAAAAATGAATAACTATTCACTGAATGAAAAATAGGTCAAGACCAAAATATAGAACAAAATTAAAGACTTCCTAGGATGTAATGAAAACGAATACACAGCATATTTAAAACTCATGGAACACAATGAAAGAAGTCGTAAGAAGCAAGTTTTTAGCAGTAAGTGCATAAAAATAAAAACAAAAACAAAATACAACAAAACAAAACAATGCAACAACAAAAAACTGGAGAGATTTTATACTAGCAAGAAATTTTAGAACAAAATGAAGTAGTCATATGCAAGAGGAGCAAAGGAGAAGAAATAATCTAACTGAAGGCTGAGCAATGAAATAGTAACAAAGAGGACAATACAAAGTTTCAATGATACAGGGAGTTGGTTCTTTTAGAAAATCAATGAGATAGAAGATCCCATAATTAAACTAATTAAAAGGTAGATAGAGAATATCCCAAATAACAAAATCAAAAACAAAAAAAGGTGATATAGAAGAAAAAACAAAACAAAACAAAACAAAACAAAAAACACTGAGCAAATCCCCAAAATCATAAAAAGTTAATGTACTTTAAAATCTGAAAGAAATGATACACACCATGTACTAAAGTTAAATAAAGATCAGACACACATTTTAAATAGACCTATAAACCCTTGTGAAATAGAAACAGTAATTGAAAATATTTCAAGTGAAAAAGTCCCAGGGCTAGATGGTTTTAGCACAGAATTCCACCAGACTTTCAAAAAAAATGTTAACATCAATACTACTCCAATTAGTCCAAAAATTAGAAAAGAAGAAATATTGCCTATTTTATTTTATAAAAAAGGTAAGTATAGTCCAGTTTCTTTTATGAACATCAGTGCAAAAAATACTCAAAAATATTTGCAAACTGAATCTAAGAACATATCAAAAGTTCATCCACCATTATCAAGTAGGCTTTATCCCAGAAATGCAAGGATGGTTTAAAACATGAAAAACAATAATTGAAATATATCATATAAATTTACTGAAAGAATAAAACCCCACATAATCATCTCATGGATGCAGTAAATGATTTTGAAAAAAATTAGCACCCCTCCTTGAGAGACTAGTGATACCAGAAACATACCTAAACATAATAAAGGCAATTTACAGCAAGACTATATCCAACATTAAATTAAATGGAGAGAAACTCAAAGCAATTCCACTAAAATCAGCAATAAGTTAAAGTTTCCCATGCTTTCTGTACCTATTCATTACAGTACTTGAAGTTCAAGGTATACAAATTGAAAAAGGAACAAGTCAAAGTAGCTGTATTTGTAGATGATATAAGAACATACAAGAACAACCCTTAAAATTCCGCAGTGATCTGCTACAGCTCACAGACACTTTTAGAAAGATAGGTGAATATAAGATTAACTCATGAGAATCAGTAGCCCTCTAAAATATAAATCATAAATTGACTGAGAAAGAAGTCAAGGAAACAACACCTTTTACTGTGGACTCAAATAATATGAAATATGTTGAAGTAACTCTAACCAAGCAAGTGAAAAGCTCATTGTGGTGGTTTGAATATGGTTGGCCTGGAGAACAGCACTATTAGGAGATGTGGCCTTCTTGAAGAAGGTATGGCCTTGTTGGAGGAAATGTGTCACTGTGGCATGGATTTAAAAACCTTTGTTCTAACGGCCTGGAAGCCAGTGTTCTTCTATTTGCCTTCAGAACAAGATGTAGAACTCTCAGATACTCTACCACCATGCTATGCCTGCCCAGACACTGCCTTGCTCCCTCCTTGATGATAATGGACCGAATCTATGAACTTGTAAGTCTGTCCCTATTGAATGTTGTCCTTTATAAGAGTTGTCTTGGTCATAGTGTCTCTTTACAGCAATGTATACCCTAACTAAGACACTTGCATAACAAAAATTTAAAGTCTCTAAAGAAAAATTGAAGAAGATATCAGAAAATGGAAAGATCTCTCATGATCATGGATCAGTAGGATTAACATAGTAAGAGTGACCATCCCACTGAAAGCAATCTACCGATCTAATATAATTCCCATTAAAATTACAACACAATTTTCAACTTCATATGGAAACATAGAAAACCCAGGATAACTAAAACCCTCCTGAACAATGAAAGAATTTGTAGAGATCTTACCATCCCCAAATGTACTACAGAGCTATAGTAATACAAACAGCATGGAATTGGCACAAAAATAAAGACAGAGATCAATAGAATCAGATTGAGGGTCCAGATATAAATACACATACCTATAGACACATCTAGTAGTTGCTCATTCCCAAGAAGCTGGCTGTTTCAGTTTGTCTATATCTATGGACACTTGGTTTTGGAGAAAGAAGACAGAAATACACAGTGGAATAAAAACAGCATTTTAAGCAAATGGTGCTGATCAAACTCCATGTCTGCATGTAAATAATCAAAATAGATCCAAACTTATCACCCTGCACAAAATTCAAATCCAAATAGTTCAAAACCTCAAAATAAAACCACACATACTGAATCCAATATAAGAGAAAATGGGGTATATCCTTGAACTCAATGGCATGTGAAAAGACTTCCTGAACAGAGCTTCAATAGTTTAGACACTAAAATCAGTAAATAATAAATGAGACCTCATGAAAATGAAAAGCTTTTGTAAGGCAAAGGACACAAACATATCAGTCAGAAAATGTATCAGCCTACAGAATGGTAAAAGATTTTTAACAACTGGGGGTGGGGGACAGGAGTGAAGCCCCAAGGGCTAGCAGAATGAATGGAAATGTGCAAGTTCAGGAGTGGGATGTGGAACAACCCTCTGGAAGGTACCAGAGACCTGGGAGGTGAGAGACTGTTATGACTTAAAGGGAGGGACCTTAGATGAAATGCCTAAGAGTGGGGAAAGGGAACTTGTAGAGCATCTCCAGTAGAAAAACAGGACATCAAGTGGAGGGATGGGGTTGCCATCATCCCCCAGTCCAAACCTCTGACTCAGAACTTTTCTTGTCTAAAAGAACTTCAAGGACAAAAATGAAGAAGAGACTGAGGGAAAGAAGGTCAAGGGACCAGCCCAACTTGGGATCCCTCTCAAGGGGAGGCACCAAGATCTGACACTATTACTGATGCTATGGTGTATTTACAGACAGGAGTCTAGCATGGCTATCCTCCAAGAGGCCCAACAAGCAGCTGACCAAGACAGATGCAGATACTTGCACCCAACTAATGGACAGACGCTGGGGACCACTTTGGTTTAATTAGGGAAAGGTCAGAAGAAGCTGAGGAGGAGGACAATCACATAGGAGGACCAGGAGTCTCAACTAACCTGGACCTTCATGATCTCTCAGACACTGAGCCACCAACCAGCTGCATACACTACGGGGTCGGAGGCCTCCAACCCATACACAGGAGAGGACTGCTAACCTCAAGAAATTTGAGGTTCAGGGAGTAGAGAGGCCTGGCAGAGTTTTGTCGGGATGAAGGAATAAGGAAGCTGGCTAAAAATTAAGCTAGCTAAAATTTTTCTTTCATTTGCCTTCTGGCTGACCCCAATTAATAATAGCAGGTGAGTCCCTCAAACTTCAAGGCCCATAGTGAACTGTATCTGAACTCTATGTACCCATAA
>CM052705.1:52343333-52404274 GCA_028551405.1 Uromys caudimaculatus
AAAGACACATGCTCCACTATGTTCATAGAAGCCATATTTATAATAGCCAGAAGCTGAAAACAACCCAGATGTCCCTCATCAGAGGAATGGATACAGAAAATGTGGTACATCTACACAATGGAGTACTACTCAGCTATTAAAAACAATGACCTAATGAAATTTGCAGGCAAATGGATGGAACTTGAAAATATCATCCTGAGCAAGGTAACTCAGCCACAAAAGAACGAACATGGTATGTACTCACTGATAAGTGGATATTATCCCAAATGTTCAGAATACCCAAGTTTCACATTACAGCAACTGCTGGACTGCGAGTGAGGTCCCAGATGGAGGAGTTGGAGAAAGGACTGAAGGAGCTGAGGGAATTTGCAGCCCCATGGAGGGAACAACAGCGTCAATGGGCCTGAGCCCCCCAACCTCAGGCGTCCTGGAGTTTGGACCACCAACCAAAGAATACACATGGAGGGACCCATGGTTCGGACCACATATGTGGCAGAGGATGATGGCCTTTTTGGCCATCAGGGAGAGGAGAGGCCCTTGGGCCTAAGGGTGTTAGAGGCCCCAGTAAAGGGGATTGTCAAGGTGGAAATACAAGAATGGGTGGGCGGGTGGATGGGAGATAGAATTCACTCATAGAGGCGGTGAGGGGGACGGGATAGGGGGTTTCCAAAGAGGAGACCTAGAAAAGGGGAAACATTGGAAATGTAAATAAGTATCAAAAATAAATTAATTAAGTAAAAAAAAAGAAAAAGCTAAATTAAAAAATAGTAGAAATACTGTTACCCACAAAATTAGTTGTTGTGAAGGTAACCACCTGAAAAGACTACTCAGAAATGGGTTTAAGTCAATAAAAGTCTTTATTAGCCAGTAAGTGACTACATAGAATATTCAGTTCCCAATGTGGCACTGAGCCTTTCTCATGATGATCTTTTAAGTGCTCAAAAACAAAACAAAACAAAACAAACAAACAAAAAACATATTCTTCAATGACATACTTCAAATAACAAAAACAGTCAGGCAGAAGCAAAACTACAGAAGCCAAAAAAACAAAGTTAATATGTTTAAAGACTTTCTTAGAACTATGGACTCTGAGGTACTAGGCTTTTGTTTTTATTTTGGCAGGTGTTAATAATGTCTTCATACTAACCTATGGCCCGAATGGTACTTCTGTCGTGGAATCAGTTTTGGTGAGGTCTGAGGGTCTACCATTATTTGGGACTGTGTTACATAGGAGAAAAAAGTAGTATCATAGAGAGTGCAGAAGTAAATGCCGCCAAAACAGCCAGAATTTGAAACTTACAGAAGTCATGATCCTTACCATCTCCCCGTTCAGCTCATCTACCTGGACTGTGTAAGGATGGATCTTGATGAGTGACAGTACATCAACTTAAAAGATGGAAACTCTTAGTATTTGTACATATATGTTTTGCACTGAGTATGGGATTATTGGTGCTCATAACTATAACTGGCCTATTCAATGCTGGACATTAAAACCATAGCTTCATTTTTACTGGGCACACAGTACTAAATGAGCTACATTCCATTCCAGGACAAATGAATTTAAGAAGAATTGATGCAAATGCTCTTTGTTCCTTATCCCATTGACATTAGCTTCTTATTCTAAGGTCTTACACACTGGGCACCTAAAGGTGAATTCTCTATGGCCAGTTGATTGAGGAACAGTAATATAAAGCCTTCTTGAGTTGATTCTACAATCTGTGCAGGTACTACCTCCAAGTAGTCAGCTATCCCAGTGCATCTACGTGTATAGTGATGTGGGTAAATCTTCCCAAAATGTGACTTCTGGGGGTTAGAGGAAGGGTACCACTTTGTTCATTATCCCAGAAGAAAATATGGTCACTAGTAAGAGTCTGTATTAACTTATCTAAGGCAGATTGTTTGACAAAGTGATCATGGCGGTAGAAGGAAGATGATTGGGAAACTAGCAGCAAATATACATATGGATAATCTCTTCTGAGTGTCCTGTGGAATGTTCAGAGAAGGAAGAATCTAGAAGAAATTTCAGATAAAATTAATGAGATGACCTGTTCTGAGGAGTACAAGCAGCTTGTTTCTGTAATACTTCTGTCATTGTTCAATTAATTGATGAAGCTGGTGACCATGGTGGAGAAGAAAATTGTACATGGCAATAAGGATTTCCTCTCCCTGTGCTGATCTAGCCACAGTAGCTTTTGAGTGCTTATTCTGCCAGCAACAGAAACAACTCTGAATCCATTCCATGGCCACACTTTCTGCAGTCATTTAATAGCATTCCAGAGGCTGCTTGATGAAACTGAATGAAGTCATTGTTTCTTACTCCAGTTGGCAGCATGAACCTGGGTGAGAGTGGCCTGAAAATGAGGTGAACTAAAGTCTCAATCAGTGGACAGCTTTATTCAGAACATGAGAGAATTTACATAGTCAGGATTAAGAAAAGTGACCTGAGTAAAGTCTATAGTCACAAGAACAAGCCACAAGTTTTAAACCCTTCCCCCCCACCCCGTAGAGGCATATGAATATCAAATGCTGAAATAAATTTACTCCTATTTGCTACACCAGAAAGGAGAGCAAAACCACATACCAAGAACAATTTGATATTTTGAAGAACTGAGTTCACAAAACTCATACCTTCTTTTCTTGGAGTTTTTGCACAAATATTCAGAAATCTGTTCACACAATGCCAGTTTTGGAATATGTTTCAACATTCCATGATGAAAAATACTATACCTTGTAATTACTGGAAGAGAGACTGAGGATGGATATACATTTTCTCTTTATGAACACAATACTTTTGTTAATAGTTCTATTCATGTAACTTTATTTACCATGATTTTTTCACCAATGATTGAGAAACTCATATCAAAGGATGTCTTCATTCTGCTCCAGCAGATGATTTAATCTAGTAGTGAAATCTATCATATCAAATTATATCCATGTAACATGCTATGAGGCAGACATGTACATATCATGGCATACCACTGAAAGTAAGTAAATACAGCATAAAGTGAATCTGAATTTTATTCCATTCTTGAGATAAGAAAATCATTTTCAGTGTACACTTATAAGCATAACATGTCTGTGTAAGATGCCTAACAGGAGACTAAACATCAGTATAATGTTGAAGGAACAGTTAGAATATCAAATTGTTGGGTTAAAAACACAGTCATGCTGGGCAGTGGTGGCACAGGCCTTTAATCCCAGCACTTGGGAGTCAGAGGCAGGCGGATTTCTGAGTTTGAGGCCAGCCTGGTCTACAGAGTGAGTTCCAGGGCAGCCAGGGCTATACAGAGAAACTCTGTCCCAAAAAACCAAAAAAAAAAAAAAAAGTTAGGTACTCTGTGGTAGACTTTTGTCTGAGATGAGGAGTCAGGAGTTGTCTACATAAAGCAACACCATTTCAGATCAGTGTCATTTGAAGCACTGCAGGAAATTTCTGAGTGTCTAAACACCGTGTAACAAGTATAGGAGTAGCAGAGACTTCAAATATCCTAATTTAAGCAAGTTCTAAAGTTATTTATACAACTCTTTGTTAGTTGGTTCCTTTATTTATTAACTTAACTGTGGGTCTAAACTACAAGAGGAACATCCATCAGTCAGGAAGAGAAAAGATCTTGTCATATTTTTATAGATCCCTATACGAGAAAATCTGTTTATAACAAACTTGTGGACTACTCTCCCATACACGTTCCTGACATTTTCTTTGATTAATTGAACCATTAGTATGACAAGTAATTTATAATATCAGTTATGCTCCAATGCAAAGCTTAATATCCTCGTGGTCATATGAGATTTGAATAAAATGGAGAAGAAATGACATACCTTTCTTCAAAACTGAATCTTTATTAAAAGCACATAAAATTATATTCATTTTCTTGAGAAAAGGCAATAAAAGCTGATCAATCACCTCTATTATGAGATACCAGATTATCACTAAAATTGTACTATGCAATGAAGTAAACAAATGGCTTAGTAAAATATTTTAAATTATTCTTCATGATTCTCAAATGCATGCTCACCACAAAATTATTTATATAAAGACATTTACCACATTTTTCTTTTTTGACCAAGTTATTTCAGACAATAGAGGTGAGTCATGGGTGAATTCTCAGCTTTCCAATAGGCTGATTAGATTTAATTTAGATAACATCAATTCTAAAGTGACTATCAAGTGCCATTCAAGCAACTAATTTGCACATGGAAACTAGATGGTTTAATAAAAGTCTGAGAATGAAAATAAATATAAGAATAAATTTTCATATTTAAGATTCCTATTTCTGGGTATTTTATGGAAAACATTATGATTAATAAATATAGAGAGAACTTTTATTTACACATATAGATTCATATTTTAAAACACTCAGACACTGAGCCACCAACCAGGTAGCATACATGAGCTGGTCTGGCATCAGTGGGAGAAGATACACCTAACCCTGGAAAGACTTGAGGCCCAAGAGAGTGGGGAGGCCTGGAGAGTGGGGACATTTTCTTGGAGACACGGGGTTGGGGGAGGAATGGGATGAGGAACAGTAAGAGGGAGAGCCAGAATTCAGCAATGGCTGGACTGTAAAAATATAAAAGTTAAAAAAAAAAAAACCAACCACAACAGCAACAAGAAACCATAAATTGTTATGAGACTAAGTTGACAACCTCCATTGAGTCCTCAGGGGCTTCAATTCACCCCAGCTAATATCTGAAGAGACATTTGACATGTCAATTCTAGCCTAATGTATTTAACCATGAATGTACATGCTTATATAAAGGCAAGTCTACATTACCTATTCTCAGTGCTATTACATACAATAAATCTTCATCTTCAGAAGCACTCAAATGCACTTTAAAATTTATAGCTTTTCTTTTAAAAAATATTATCAGTGCTTCCTATAAAACAGACTTGCTCATAAAGCCTAAATGTTGCCACAGCAACACTTCCCAGTCAAGTAACATGTAAACAAAAAACATAAACAAACAAACAACCCCCACCCAAATAAACAACAACCAAAAAACAAAAAAGGACTTTTCTAGCAATTCAATGAGGCTTAAAAGAATTCAATTATTACACAAAAAACCCCATATGAATTGGTGTCTTATAAATATATTTACCAGATAAAATGTGTTAAATGACTTTTTTTCAGATTATTTGGGTTTTATTATATTGCTATTCAAATGGAAAGGGGACTATAATGTTTAGTAAGTGAATTTTACTCCATTCTGGACTTTCAGGATTTCTTTAATTTTAGCAACTGGTGACTTCGCAGTTTAGTGATGCTATGACTGAATAGATCATAAATCACCACCCCACAAATGCTCACAGACAGAGGGACGAAGAGAAGGAGAGGAACATCTCTCTTCCAATTTTGCAGAACACTTCACCTTTTATCTTGTCAGCACGCTGCCACCAGGTTTACTCTAAAAGGGCACAGTTTCAAATAACTATTCCTTTTCAATTTTTATCTATTGCATTTTAATTTGTATGTGTGATCATATTATTATACTGATATATTTTCCAGGGATAACCAATGGATAGTGTAAAATAGATGTTTAACATCTTTTCCATCCAGCAATTTTAAAAATCAATACAGTTTCCAGTTTCCTCACTTTTAAAAGAGATAAAAAGTGTAAAAAAAAATCTTTCAAAATGCAGACTTTCATCAATAACCTGCTGAGATATTTGACATAGGTACAACGGATGGAAAAGTCTCACAGTGTCATTCTTTAGCTTTAAGACAAGGTTTCACATTACATGTGTAAAATTCCTAGTCCAGGAGAGAGGTAGGGATTCATATTCTATGATCAAATGTTCATACTGAGTATTAAGTAAGCATGTCTGGAAAGCTGTGAGAGAACACAGCAGGGTAAGGCTTCTTTCTTTACTATAAAAAACTGAATCTTAGGGCCATATGCATAAATATTGGAATAACTGGACACAGACTCAAGAATTACAACAATTCAGAAGACTTCAACAATTACAGTTCTGTAGGTCAAAGACAGCCTTATGTACTTAAATATTTTTACTTGCCTCAAATTTTATAAGGTTTTTATAATTTTTATTTCTTTATAATTTTTCTTTGTTTTTGAGAATTTCATAAATGCAGTGAAACTATTTTCTTGAAGTGCATATTCACGCTGGGAAAAAGTAACCATCTTTTGACAACAAAGACTGTTTAATGATTGACTGTTTCCTGAAATGTTAGGCCAAAAGGTCAGGTAATGTTTGACCTCTGCAACGCTCAAGGTTTTCTTTTCCTGTCAAAATGATTGACATGGTTTTTGGATGCCTGTGCAAATTTGAACTCTGAGAACACCTAGCTGTTAAAATAAAGACTGATTTTGAGAAAGAAACACATGGCCTTGTAGTAAGTTTTCCTGGCAGTTCAGACACTAATGGCAGAATTTTATTTAAATAAAAATATTTTATCACTTGCTGTGGCTAACTAATTTAGGGTATTTCTTTAAAAATAGATGTGATTATAAGTGTTAATCACTATGATGAATTCAGAGATAATTTGCTATCAAATATAATCAGTCACAAGTAGTAATTTGACTACACTGAGTTTGAGAACATTAACTCCATTGGTGCTTCACTAATAATAATATAATCAAAGCTGCTATGATGGCCTAAACTAATTACAAAAAAAAGAAGTCCACAAAATTTGATCCTGTGCTTCCTATACTCACTCTTCTACCAAACATTCCTCTTAAATATAAAAAATTGACTGAACATAGACAATAATTTCCATCTGCACTAGGGTAGCAGACAGGAAACACATACTTTGGCTATGAAGTAACTGTTGCAAAATAATGAGGTATTGCATTTAAGAGACAGAATAACAGATATCTTCTGTGAATATTTGTATCAGTGATGATGTACACACAAAGATCATTATGTATGTACAATCAATTTTTACATTTTAGGGAATTTTGTAGAAGAGCAAATATTATAATCACAGAGTCAATTTTTTTTTCCTGGCTGAATCTTTCATGTTATAATGAAATTGAGGAAGCAACATGGTGATTTTACTGCAATAGTCAGTTTGTTAATCTATAGATAGAAACCAATGACGATTAATCTAATTAAGAGCCAGTTCATAGGCAATGGGAACATCACAAATGATCTTTATAATTCACTGTTTGTAAATATTATTATGATATTTCATACTTTTTCTATTTAATGGGTATATAAAATAACAGGCTTCCTTCTGACATGTTCATTAATACGTAGGCCCATGTTTCTTCACAGTCCTCTCCTCCGTCACTTCACCACCATCGGCAATATACTTTAACTCACAGTTGTTTCTGTTTTTATGTTATTATGTTCTACTACTCTTTCCTGCTTCCTTTAACCCTCCTTTTCCATCCTGGTCCTCTTCCAGTTTCATGGCCTATAGCCACTTACAAGCACATATATAAATACTTAAAAATTTAAAGCTATTATTCACATATGAGACACAATATACAATTTGTATTTGTCTGAGTTTGGGTTATGTTGTAAAATTTAATATAGTAATTTTTAGACCTACCCAGTTTCCAAAATGTTCAAAATTTTAATTTTCAATTGATTAAAATTCTTTTACATACATGTGTCAGATTTTCATTTTTGATTCTTCTTTTAATGTATATGTAAGCTGGTTTCATTTCCTTAATATGGTAAGACAATATATGTAAGAATATTGTTGCTAGGATTTCAATCTTTGGGTATATGCTCAGGAGTGCTACAGTTAGTAAATATAATAGCTCTATTTTTAAGACTTTGTCTTTTAACTTTAATTTTTATTTTATGTGTATGAGTGACATGTATTCAATCATTCTGGAGTACAATAGAAGAGAATAAGTGATCAGTTATCCCAGTACACTCACTGAAAAAGCAGATAAGACAGGGACCCCAGACTAGCAAACAATATTTCCAGTGTGCATCTAATGGTTGAGTTGAGTATAGAACTTGAAAAGTTCAGTCTTTTCCTGTTTTCTTATTGCCATACAGGCAGTATCGAAAGCGTTGACAGCTTGTAAGAAATATCATTTTTCTTCTCCCACTCTTCTGAGATTTTCCTCACTTACCCTTCCACCCAAATCCACACTCCTTTTTGTCTCTCCTTACAAAAGAAATAGACACCTAGAAAACAATAATAAAATAAAATAAGATAAAAATCAGAATAGAAAAAACAAACAAGAATAAAGAACAAGAAGTATATATAGACATATGGACCACACACACACACACATTTGTTTTATATTAGTCATTGTCTGCTGTCTATGGAGCTTACTCTTAGAAATGGTTTCAATCCTTAGTGAAACTTCCTTGGAGAAGACTAATTTTTAATTTATGAGTAGTTATTAGAGATAACTCCCGGGCTAGGCATGGGGGCAGGTGTCTGTTTCTCCTCTCAGTGCTGGGATCCACATTGGTAAAGACATTTAAAGGTCCTGTGGATGTTGCCCAAGTCTCTGTGAATTCATATATGCAACAGTCATGCTGGGTTTAGAAGACTTTGTCTTCTTGATATCCTCCATCACCTCTGGTTTCTAGAATTTTTATACATTCTCTTTACTAATGTCTCCTTAATCCCAGCAGAAGACAACCCATTTAGAACTGAGTATTCCAACATCTCTCACTCTCTACATATAGTCTGGATATAGTTCTGTCTCTTTCTGTATTTGTACCCATCTATTGCAGAAAGCTTTTTTGATGACATCTGAGTAAGGCAGGGATATATGAGTATGGAAAAGAATATCCTTAGGAGTCATTGCTTGACTATGTTACTTTAGCAGAAAATATTTGGTTTTTTTCTGGTTTATCCAGTCTCAGGTTCTTGGCCACCCAGGTAGTATCAGAGATATCAGCCTCTCATGGGATGAACCTTAAATCTAGTCAAATATTGGTCAGTTACTCCCACAAGCTTGTGACACTATTGTACTAGCACATCCTGCAGGCAGATCATTATTGTATATCTAAGGTTTTACATCTAGGTTTGTGCTTATCTTTGTGCTTTGGTAGTGTTTAGAGTACCTACCTGTACCATAGACACTAGCCAGTAGTGGAGAAGGCTCTAGGTAGGCACTGGCTCAATTTCTCTAAAATTCAATGATAGTGTAGCCTTCAGTAACAGGACCGTACTCTCAGTTTCTAGAGAACAACTAATATCTTTGGCAATAGCCAGGATTGCTTGGAGGTTTCTATGGGTCCCCTTTACCCAACAACTTGATTAAATGTAAACCATTCCTGGAACTGGAAGTGTCATTTAATGATGAGAGACGTTCAGTTAGGACACTGTCTCTTCTGGTAATTTCACTTAGATCAACTTCAGATATGAATATATTTTAGGAAGATTCTACTATATGAGGTTTCCATATGACCCCTCAAATGACCCTTAGTTTTTACTGTTTCTCCCTATATTTTCTCTACACCATTTCTTCCACCTGCTTCTCTAGGAGATCTTCCCATTCCAGTTCCTCTGCCTCTCATTCATCCCTAACTCTATTATATGCCCCTTCCTAAGGTTATCAATCTTCATCCCTCCTACTATTCCCTTACTTTACACTAACTTATATGATTATATTAATTGTAGTTTATCAAAGACTTAATAACTAGTAGATACATAAAAGCAAATATATATTTTATTTGTCTTTCTGGATCTGAGTTGGATCACTCGGGATGAATTTTTTATGCTCTGTCCATTTTCTTCAAATTCTCTAGGCATAAACATAAATATCAAGATGTAGCACGGCATCATCAGTACCATATAAACTTATCTAAACAATAATAGTGAGTATCCAGTAATAAACAAAAGAAATGTAATACAAAAACTACCAAAAAGATACTTGAACTACCATGTTACTAAAGCACTCTTTTTTTTATTTTTAAAAAATAATTTATTTTTACTTTTTGAGCATTAATTGGTGTTTTGCCTGCCTATGTCTGTGAATGGGCGTTTGATGCCCTGAAATGGAATCACAGGCAGTTGTAAGCTGCCATGTGGGAGCTGGAAATTGAACCTGGGTCCTCTGAAAGATCAGCCAATGTTCTAAAATCCTGAGTCATCTCTTCAGCACCTAAAGTACTATTTTTAATAGCTAAACTCTTTAATTAAACTGAAGGCTCTTAAGAGTATTAATAGATAAAGAACTTAAAACATATATACAAAATAACCATTGCTTTTAAATTTGGAATGTTGTGAGTTTGGATTTATTGAGGCACTTGCTTTGTGCTATCTCTGGAAGGCCATGGAGAAACACACTATGTCACAAAATAAAGCATTGAGTTTTAAAGTTTCCCGACACATATGGGATTATATATATATAATATATATATATATTATATATTATATAGATAATATATATATATATAACATATATATTCTAAGTCTACATATTTAGTCATTTCATTTTCTACATTGTTTTAATAAAAACATTAGATTTTGAATTTTAACAATGATTTTTTAATCCCACATAAGCATATACAAATTAATGATCATGTAGACAATCAGAGATCAAGGAAGCATCACACATTCAGAACTAACATAAGTCTCACAGGTTACTTTTGCATCATTAAAGTGGATGAATTTTACCATCAGCCCTTCAAAAACAAACAACTATGAATCCATAAGTCATAAACAGCTCAAAGGTTATCACAAATAAGAATAGCTTTAAGTAGGTTAAATGTATTACTGAATAAACAGAGGCATATTTTAAAACAGTTTTTCTTACTTTAACTATAATTTAATGTTCTCATCTTTGTAAGTAGTTCAAGAATGCCATGCAACGCATGGTAAGGTCAGAGGACAACTTTCCTGTTCTCCCATTCTACCATAGATTTCTTTGAGATTGTACTTAGGTAAAATTTCACTGCCTGTTTATTTATCCACTGAGGTATCTTTCCAGCCCTTGATTTTTTATTAATAAACATAGAAACTTAAATTGAAGTTCCACAAGAAATCTTTGGAGAAGAATTAAATTTTTATTTGTGAGAAAAAAGTACAAAAAGTGAGTTTGATTATAGACTAACCTACTTTGTCATAGATTTTTAACCTTTAAATTGGATTTAAAAATTATGGTAATTAGGGAGTCTAAAGGAGGCTTTCAGGTCCCCTTGAATTGAAGTTACACAGAGTGGTAAACCACCATAAATGAATGCTTGAGACTAAATTGGGTCTTATACAAATACAGTAAACACTTTCAACCACTAAATCATTTTTCCAGCCCTATGATAATTATTTACTATTAGGAGAACAGAATTAAATGATTTATGTTCTTGTGACCATCTAGGGTACTATATGATCACATATTTAACCAAAATCAAATAGAAGATTTGTTTTCACTTCAAATGCTTATTTAATTTGTATATTTTCTTATTATTTAAAGCATTCTGTTAAAGCATCATTTTATTACAAAATGCATGAAATTAGTACATATTGCAGGCACTGTAATAATATACTACAGGGTTATTTTTTGCAAAGTTAATATGATATTTATAATTTTCTTTTAAATAAAAATTTACTATATGTTTTATATAAATAAATAGAACACCTAAAATACCTTAAAGAATTATTATGATTTTTTCCCTAAAAAAATGTAAATTAAAAAAAGCTAAAACCTTCAAGCATTTTTCTCATTCCTATTTATTTTTACTACCAAATAATTTTAAGGTCACATAAAGGGAAAAGTGAATACTGGCTCTTTAGATATCTTTCCCATATGCTTCCAATATATAATTTGGAAGGCAAAAGAATGCTTGGTAACTAAATTACCGAATATATTTTCTTGCAATAAAAATAGAAGTGCCTTTGTAAAAATGCTGTGGGATTTTCCTATTAAACATGGTGGAATAATTTCTTACCATCTGTAGCATTCATTTAAAGAATGTAAACAGTGGTATATTTGCCATCTGTTTGCGAGAGTTTTGAAGATAGATACTTTCAAATCTGTCATTCAATGATACCACAAATTTTATCATCTAAAGATGATGTTTTAAACTATGATCAATGGTAGTTTTGGTAGTTAGACATATATGTTATGGGTGTGAGCCATCAAAGGGCAATAAAGATAGCCAGTAACAGCCATAATAGTCCTGCTAACACCAATAAAATAGTGCAGAATTGCTATTTGAAAACATCTAACATCTTGCTGAAGGTGAAGAGGAAATTATCTGTGGGATGAGTACTGCATATCAGCTCACACCAGGTAGCTATTAAGCTGGTAATTTACAATCCTAGCCCTTCCCATACCCTTGGAAACATTTTGAAAAATGATGCTGCTCACAGGAATTTTCTCCAGGCTTTTATCCAACCTAGTGTTTCAGATCAATTAGTTCCTGTGAATATTTGAGAAAGCAAAGTATGGAGTAATTTACAAGTTTACTAAATAGATGAAATCAGATGTTCCTATCGCGTTTTCAAGTATATAAAAAAAAAGTTCTCATGAAATTAAGGGTCCAACTGGCTTAGAAAGCTTAGAATATTTATACAAGTGCAACAAATAAAATGATTCATTTAAAACAATATATTAGTTTTAAGACAGGAAAATGTTGTAGGTGGTTGGAGTCTTATCCCTTATCTGGGGGTCCTGCCTGGGAAAAGGAAGTTGCCTCTTGAGGTTCCATGTTTCCCCTACTGTTAGGCATCTGGCTAAGGTCACTTCCATTGCCTCTTGGGAACTTGCCCTATCCTAGGTCTCTGGGCCTTCCTACAGATCTACCCTCTGCCCCAACCCCTGCAGCTGCAGAATTCCATTCGTTCTCCTGGTCCTCAAGGCCTCTATCCTGATTCTCCCCACACTTGATCCTGCCTCCCCATTCCCCTCCCCCTCCTCTCTCCCACCCAGTTCCTGTCTAAAAGAACTGCAGAGAAGGAGCAGAGACTGAAGAAAAGGCCAACCAATAACTGGCTTTCCTCGAAAGCCATCCTATGGGCAAGCAGCAATTTTGACATTATTATTGTTATGCTTGCAGACAGGAGCCTAGCATAACTGTCCTCTGAGAGGCTCTACTCAGCAATGAGGTGAAACATGCAGATATTCACCAACAAACATTGGCCAGAGGTGGGGACATTTATGAAAGAACTGGGTGAAGGACTGAAGAAACTGAAGAGGATGAGAACTCCACAGGAATGCCAACAGAATCAACTAACCTGGTCCCCTGGGAGTTCTCAGAGACTAAGCTGCCAACCAAAGAACATACCCCGGCTGGAACAAAAACCCTGGAATATATGTAGCAGACATGCAGCCCAGTCTCCATGGCTGTCTTGTCTAGCCTCAGTGAGAGAGGATTTGCCTAATCTGGCAGTGGCTTGATTTGCCTGGATGAAGGGATACCGAGAAGGTTCTGACAGTCTCAGGGGAGAAAGGGAGGGGGCATGGAGAAGAGACTCTGGGAGGAAGGGACAAGAAAGGGGAGCACCATTTGGGTGGTGAATAAATAAATACCCCAAAATAAAAACAAATTTAAAAACTACACATTATTTGAAAAATGCCATAAGACTTCTTTTGGCATCAAATTATGAACTTCCAAGTAATTCCTAAATAGAGCTTTACTGTTGATGATACCTAGCAGCACAGAAGCTGTGAATAACAGTAGACTTACAATTATGACAGAGGGAAGAGGATATCACATCTTTAGTGAGTCTCCCACTTGGAAGGGAGAAGAAAGCAATCACAAGTGGGGAGGGAGGGAGAGATCTGGGAGGGAAAGTGGACAGGGGATGGGGGGGAGGGGGAGAGAGGAGCACCTGACCTGGTATTGGGTGGGGGAAAAGGACTGAAGCCCCGAGGGCCAGTAGAAAGAATGAAAACAGGCAACCTCGGGAGGTTGGATGTAGGGGACAACCTCCAGAATGCACCAGAGACCTGGGAAGTGAGAGAATCTCAGGACTCAAAGGGACCTTAGATGAAATGCCTGATAGTAGGGAGAGGGAACTTACAGAGTCCACCTCCAACAGGAAGACAGGGCATCAAGTGGAGGGATGTGGTTGCCATCCCACAGTCAAAACTCTGACCCATAATTGATTCTGTCTGAAAGAATTACAGGGATGGAAATGGAGAGGAGCCTGAGGAAAAGAAGGTCCAGCGACAGACCCAAAGTGGGATCCAGCTGAAGGGGAGAAGCCAAGACCTGACACTATTTCTGAGGCTATGGAGTGCTCATAAAAAGGAACCTAGCATGACCGCACTCCTGAAGACCCAACAAGCAGCTAAAAGAGTCAGATGCAGATATTTACACCCAACCAATGGACAGAAGCTGCTGACCCTTGTGGTTGAATTAGGGAAAAGCTGGAAGAAGCTGAGGAGGAAGGCAACCCTGTAGGAAGACCAGCCAGCAGTCTCAATTAATCTGGACTCCCGAGATCTCTCAAACACTGGACCATCAACCAGGCAGCAGACACCAGCTATATGAGGCCCCCAACACATATACAGCAGAGGACTGCTGGGTCTGTGTTCAATCAGAGATGATGCACCTAACCCTCAAGAGACTGGAGGCCCCAGGGAGTTTAGAGGTCAGGTGGGATGGGGAGTGGGGAGGAGGTCTGGGATATGGAACAGTCAGAGGGTGGATGGGGGGAGGATAAAATCTGAGGTGTAAATAATAATAATAATAATAATAATAATAATAATAATAATAATAATAATAATAAGAAGAAGAAGAAGAAGAAGAAGAAGAAGAAGGAGAAGAAGAAGGAGAAGGAGAAGAAACAGACCTAAGAGTACACATGGAGGGACCCGTGGCTCCGGCCACACATGTAGCACAGGATGGCCTTGTCAGACATTAATGGGAGGAGAGGCCCTTGGTCCAAGGAAGGTTTGATGCCCCAGTGTAGGAGAATACCAGGGCTCGGAGGCAGGAGTGGGTGGGTGGGTGGGGGAGCACCTTCCTAGAAGCAGGAGGGGGGAGGATGGTATAGTGGGTTCCAGAGGGAAGCAGAGAAAGGGGATAACATTTGAAATGGAAATAAATAAAATATCAAAAAAAGGATGAAAATAAAAAAAGAAGAAAGAAATAGGCCTACGTCCTAGGGAGACCTAGTTCCAAAATGGACCTAGCTAACCATTCAAGTTATTACATAAAATCTTTGCACTTTTTTGTTCTTCATTTTGTTTGTTTTGTTGTTTTGTTTTGTTTTGATTTTTGTTTTGGTTTTTGGTTTTTGGTTTGTTCCTTTGCATGTTTTGTTTGTTTTTTGCTGCTGGTTCAGTCACTAGATTGTCAAGTGTGAGGGTCAGGGGGTTTGCCATGACATTATGCCTCCTAATAATATCAAAAACTACTCTCACAAACTCTTATCAATATGATTGCCCAAACTTCGACTGAACAAGGAGAACACCAATGAACTTGTTAAATTTGATGGAAAACCCTGTATGTCCTCAATCTGACTCTAAGAACTACAGACAACTGAGCAAAGCTGGGAATTGGAGAAGTGGCCCTCCCCAGGTAAGAGCACAGTAATTGGTTGTCCAGTGCCAAATGGTCAGCCTTGAAAATATATATACAACTGATATTTTATGTACTGAATATATATATAAATGTGTGTGTGTGTGTGTGTGTGTGTGTGTGTGTGTGTGTGTGTGTGTGTGTAGTAACAATTAATGAAAGAGGCGGCTTTTCTGGAACTCATTATGTAGGATCTGGCTGATCTCCAAATCAGAGATACCCCTGCCTCTGCCTCTGCCTCATGAGTATTGATTTTAAAGGCATGTACCATCATACACAGCCTTCCTTTGTTTATTTTTGATTTACCAAGAAATTAGCTAGATTTTAACAAGACATGGTTAGGAATAAAATGTTTGGGCTCAGAAAAAAATAGTTTAAAGTCATACCTTCCCTTCTGGATTGGTTATGTTTCATGTTACTGTAACATGCTACTTATAGAGAGCAATTGAAGGGAAAAAAGATTTATTTCAGGTCATGGTTTAGGAAGTGATACAGTCCACCATGGTGCGAAGTCATGCTAGCAGGGATGCGAGAATACAGGTAACGCTGTATCTTGAATTAGGAAGAAAACAGACATGAAGCTGATGGTTTCTCCACCCAGTTTCCATTCAGAAATCCATTTCACATATGGGACTAACCACATTTGGGGTAGAAATTTCTCATTTATATCTCGCTCATGGATATAACAATCTTTCACACAAAAGAAACAGGATATATCATATGGTTTTTAAATACACAAGTGTTAACCTGGCAAGTATTAGAACAAAATCTTCCAACACATAATCATATAGCTCCATATTTTTGCTTGGACTCTTGTAAATATAGTATAGTAGTAGTTCAAGGTTAAAGGGCAAAGATGGATGTCAAGGGACGTTTACAATTTTTGTTTTGTCTCTCACCATTCTGTTCTCTAGATACTTAATGAGTCCCTTTTTTATACTGAACACTTATCGCTTTCCTTATAATCGAGGATCCACTAAGCTACTTTATCAGATCAACATCCAGGATTAATGGAAGGCAAATATATGTTTGCCCTTTCATATTATAGAGAACCTTTTTCAGCTTTGGCTTCAGGCTATCTTAAGTGTTTACTTCACTAATATATTAGGGAGATTGGTTAGCATATTTTTACAGGACAAAGCAGTGGGTAGTTTGGGTTTCCATTGTTGTTATTCTATGACTATGAAGGTAATAAACCTTTTTTTTTTTTTTTTTTGGAAAAGGCTATGGATGCTTCAAAAAATCTTCTTAAATATTGGAGTTTTCTAGGCTGTTTCTTTATGTAGAATATAAATATAATGCATGTATTATTCCCACCTGAGACACTCAATGTTTCTTGGTAAAAATAGGTTAATGGGAGCAAGAATAAATTTGAACCTCCTGTTGCTTCCTGTGCTATGAGCCACAAAGACTTTTGTCTCACAAGAGTTTTATGCTTCACCTCATTGCCCATGAATCAGTGACAGGCTATCATGTGAATGTTAATGTAGGTAAACTCTTAGACTCTTCCCAGCTCTTGGCAAAAGTCTCTGGTTGGTACTCAGTGACCTTCACTGGATCATACATGTTGCATCACATAACCCAGAAGTCTATACATTTTAAAACATTGACACCAATTTACACACACACACACACACACACACACACACACACACACACACACACACACACACTTGAAATGTCTGATGTCATTTCATATACAATGTTGTTGACATTACTACCAGCTCACAATGATATTGAATAGAAAAAGTGTAGCCTTACTGTGTAAATATGTCACTCCATAAATATTCATGACATCTTTAAAATCCACAACATTGACTTTATGAGTCAATCTTTAGAGTGTTTGCTTTGCACATTTTGCTTTAGATGCTTTGCTAAATAAATACCTAAATGTTCAAAATTAGTGTCTTGACTGAATTATTTTCTTCAAAGGGATGAGAACCTAGGCATTCTTCTGCAATCTCTCAGATCAAGAGATTAATTCTTGCAGAGTACACTTGATATCACACTCAAATAAGGTTTCAGAAATAAGTCATTTCAGAACATTACAAGGTAGTGACAAGCTATTATTTATTGCTTTTTATTAATGAAAGTCTGATGACGAAATCAGTCTTTTAATTTTCCAACAATATCCTTCTAACCTCTACATTGTGGTTCATTTGATTGCTTTAAAATTTTAATAGGCTTTTAGATATTCATGCTTTTTGTCAGTTCTATTTGACAAAGCCATATTAACTTTTGATTTTTGGTGTAGTTTTCAATTAAGATATATTTTGTTTCTTTTTCCTAATCCTATGTTTCTCTCTAATTTAGTAGAAGCTACCTGTAAGCTATTTGAAATTCCTTCGATTTGCTTAGGGTTTATCATGGTTGTTGAAATGAGAAGTTTTACTCAATAAATAATATATATTTATATTTTTACCCCTTAATTGTTTGGGATGTGAGATAAAATTACTTCCTACTCCCATTCATAGGATGACTTGAGAAGTACATTAATAAAAGGTGCTTTAGAAACTATCTTGACATGTCAGCCAGATGTGAGTAAATATACCCTAGAACTTCGCTATTCACAGCTTGCTGCTGCTACTGGACCATGAGATAGTGCTTGTATCAAAGTAGATTGGTGTACAAACAACTCTGTTTTGAAACTGGATAAAGCAAAATAGTTTTTCGTAGATAAATATTTTTCTACAAAAATTACAATGAAAATAAAAGTCCTATTTGTGTGTATTACTGCAAGTTAAAAAAATAACTTCTACAAATAAATATAGAAAAATCTTTTGATAATACCCAACAAACTTAATATAACACAGTTAAGTAGACTAATAAAATATATTTAAATATATTAAGACAATTGGTCAAATTCTCACCATAATTATCATAATTTTAGAATGAGAGGTACTAGCTTCCTCCTTTAAAAAGCACACTGAAGAGGATGATGATGATGATGATGATGATGATGATGATGATGATGATGATGATTTATTGCAATGTACTTACTATATAGAAGGTGAATCTAGGTAATTGCCTTCATTTTCTGGGCTCAAGAAAACGAATATATGTATCTTGAATTAATTCTAACAAATAATGTATTAATTCATAGAGGAAATAGCCAACTTTTAATGAAAAATGTCAAAAAGCTACAAAAATCCCTCAATGATCATTTATCAGATTGAATTATATGAAATTTTTGTTTTGGCATGTCAATAATAGCAATTTCATATGATTGAACTTAATATATCTACGATGATCCCTGAATATCATAAATTTGACATTTCCTTCTACTTTAATTTTTGTATTCATCTGTGGTTCAGTCAAAGCCCAACATAAAGTAATTTTAAAGTCTGTAAATTTCTATAGGAGACTTTTCAAAATAAGGCAAAAATAAATTTTATCAGAAATTATTTTTCAGCCTATAATAACTAAAGAGTAACTGCGGTATACAGGCAGAAATAAAAAGATAGGACATTAATTGTCTTGAAACAGGCTCTCGAATTCTTCCAGTATTCATAACTATCCAAGCTGAGGACTCGAGAGGTAGCTTACAAGGTAAAGTACTTGCTCTATAAGGGTAGTAGCTGAGTTTTAAGAAACAACAAGGCCTGGAGATAAGCAGCTGTAAAACTAGTCCTGGGAAATCTAAGACAGACGAATTCCAGGTGCTCGCTGCTTAGATAGTTTACATACAATGGCAAGTCCCACATTCAGTAAGAAATTGTCTCAAAGAAATTCCAGTAGAGAAGCTATGCAGGAATACATCCCTGTGCCAGCCTATGGCTTCCATAGGCAAGCGCATGTAAGTGCACCCACAAGCACACCTGCAGACACACACACACACACAATCACGCAGATGCACACATACACAGTCACACACTCACACACATACTAACACACACACATGTGAGCACAAATACAAACACCTCATATAGAACATAAGCATACTCACACACAATGAAAAGGAAAAAATGTTAGTGGATTCTGGAGATTGACTTTGAAATGAATAGGGCGTTCATTGAAACATACTTGGAAAACTATCTGTTTGAGAATAAAATACACCCTCTCCTTCATAGTGTACACATGTTTACACTTGGGTTATCGATGCATGTTTCCAAGGAAAGAAAAGAAATAATGGTCCTACCCAACCACGATTCCTGTCAAGCACCACAATGACTACAATGGCAAAATAACCTTCAACATGCAATAGTGGCATGTCTACCTACATAGGTATGTAAATGGATAGCAGGCCTAGTTAAGGATCAATAAAACATGCTTGGAAATCATTTATTAAAGAAATATAAAATTGTATTCACTGGTACAGATCTACATTTCTTCATGGAGAATTTCAAATTCAAGGGTGACCAACACTACAGAGTTAGTTTAAGGAGAGCCTTGTCAACTTAGTGAGATCCTGACTCAAATGAAATGTAACAGAAGGCAATTATGTGATACCGTTCAGTGGCGCGTGGCCACCACGCATGGTGGCTCCTGGCTTCAATACTCAATATTGGAGTGAGCATGTGTGTGCCACAACTCACAAAGAAAAATAAAACGATATGTTTAAAGCTTTGCTTTTAAATTTTAAAAGCTCAAAATATCCTAACATATCTTGAATTATATATCTATGTGAAGGTTTGTGGCTGTGTGCATACTAACAACAGCAGATCACCCGGATCTGAAGTTGTAACCTCTATTATGGATGCTGAAATCAAATTCTGATCCTCTGCAAAAACAGCAGTTCTCTCAATGTTGAGCCTTTTTCCTGGTCCCTTGCATACCATTCTCCCTACATAAAAGCCTCATTAAAATTTCAATTCAAAGTCTTAGATTTTTATCATGTAAAATGGAAGTTCCTTTATGTGTAGAATTTAAAAAATGTAGATTTTTCATTCAAGTACAATTGAAAATCCTTCATTTTGTACAACAAAAGCATAAACAACAATATAATATATGGAAATATTGAGGTGTGTTCAGTTTTATTTGAATATGGGAAAACATTGAAAATATTTAATTACTACTCCGGTAATCAGATTTACATAGCTTTATACACGGAATGCATTTCAGTGTTGCTTTTGGAGATGCCGCAATAGGAACTGTCATACAGTGAGTGAGAGTATAAATTGGGAATCACATTGAAGATAAATTTAATTCATTCAGTGAAATTAAAAATATGAGCCTTTTTGTACAATTTCTTTCTACATCTGTTTCCTAGAGAAATTCTTGCTCAGACTCCATCCATCAATCTTATAGAGGCCCATGACTATCAATATTATTTATGTCAGAACTGTTAGAATGGATCCAAAAGTCCATATCTAATAATAGTTATAAAAAGGTTTAAAATTATGAAAAATAGATCAATATATTTTAGGTTACAAATATGCTAAGTAATTCTTCAAAAAAGTATTTTTGTGATAAGCACAAATTGATGCTATGATTATGTAGAAAAGAGATCAAGGGTCAGGAAAATGCATAAACTATTTTGTATTGATACATAATCATATATTATATAAACATATACCGATATTACTGTATGTGAAGGAAAGGTTTTCACAAACAATTCTGAGAAAGAAGGAATGCCTTCGCAGAAACCCGCAATTGAGTAGAGACAAGAGTATTAAGTAATTTTATATTATTTCGATTTTTGTTGTGTAGTTAAGTGCAGCTTTTTTTGAACATGTCCTAAAACCCAAGTCAGCTCAACCCTCACATGGCAGAAAAAATTGTTCATGATCTTCCCATGTTAGAAAAAGAGAATTATTTATCTACAATTTTAGAAATAACTTTGTCTTCTCTTTGTCATAAAATTTTATTTCCTGAATAATGTATATTAATTGTTGAAATAAATCTGAACATATCACTAGATTTAACAAGTTGGTCACACATTGATGACTTTCCTGGTAGCTGATATGGGCATGAGAACTCATTATACTACAAGCTCTGTGCACGCTTTTAAAACTAAAAAAATTTACATGTATTCAGCAGAAAATATTTTCATTTTACATAGATGAAAATTAAGTCAGACCATCGAATTTCTACTTACTCATAAGTAATAGAAGCCAAAGATTTCCTTAAGTCAGAAAATAATATCACAATTCATAATCTGTATTCTAAGATTCATATAACGATATGACTCTTACATTATAAAATTCACTCTTTGCCTCTTGAGTAACAACAGTGTTTAGAGACAAGGTCAGCAGAATAAGGTTGAGTTGTGGTTCAGTTTTATTACAGTGAAGGATTCAGATCCTCTTTATGTTGGGAATTAGATAACAAAAAATAAGACCCCCAGGAGGTTCTTGCTCAAGACGTGTTGTGTTTAAATGGCTTTGCCATCTATAGAAATTGCCAATGTTTAAATTTTAATTTTTAATTTATAGTACTTTCATTTACAATATATGTATATATTAGATTTTACTAAATACAGAAATACAACCTGTTCAGTCTTGTGTAAGGAATGTGTGTGTGTGTGTGTGTGTGTGTGTGTGTGTGTGTGTGTGTGTGTGTGTATGTGTGTGTATGTAATCTCTAGACTGACCCTAATTAAATGCTACTGTTTTATAAAGCAGATTTATATATTTGCAGAGGCTCCAATGGAAATAATCTACTGCAGTGTTTACAAGTTAAGAAAATTCATTTCTCCTCTTGTTTTTATTCTTATATTAGTTTATTCTGCCGATGTAATTTGGTTGTTGCTTGTCCTAATGAGGGTTCATATATTGAAGGTTGATCCACAGGTTGACAATATTGGGAAGCAGGTTGTCTTTTAATAGTTGTGGCAGAGTATCCAGACCTTAGGTCAACTATTGGCATTTGCTTCCTTTGTAAGTCACCACTTATGGATAAACATGTAACTTTAATTTAAATGAACTGTGGAAATGCATTTATCTCTTTCTGCAGTCAGTTGCTGACTGACACAAACCCAGATAAAACCACTGATTGCTGAGATGAGAGACAAATGGCAATACTTTGTTCATGAAAGAAGCTCACAGAACAAACTCTATGAAATTGTGTTGATGGCTTCCTCTTCTGTTTTAGACAATGTCTTCCTTTACTCTATATGACTCAGAGTAAACTTATCTCCATGTAATTACTCCTTATCTAACTACCCCTCTTTATCTCAACAGCATATCTAATGGCACTATGGTAGAAAAGCCATCTTGCTTGTTTGATAATTTCCATCTTGAGGAGACAGCACAAAGACATTTGATCTTCTTTAAATACCTGTTATAATATTTATTAAGGTGCCTAGAAGGACATGTTGAAACCATTTGTATTAGTCAGGGTTCAAACACAGTTAAGTATTTCTGAAATGTAAGGTGATAAAACCTTATATTGAGCAGAATCTCAGTGCAGAAAAGACCTATTCTTATTTCTTATTACTCAACTT
Organism: Uromys caudimaculatus; assembly: GCA_028551405.1. NCBI lineage: Eukaryota > Metazoa > Chordata > Mammalia > Rodentia > Muridae > Uromys > Uromys caudimaculatus. The sequence continues at coordinate 52,366,130 of CM052705.1, forward strand.
CCTTTTAAAAAATCTATGTATAACTTCCTATTTTACAGCAATTAAATTATTAAACAAAAATCAGAGAACAACCAAAAATACCCTACTAACACAAAAACAACAATCAAACCATAACACTCACATATACCCACATACAAAAACAAAAAAAGAAGCAAAAAAAGAAACCCAAAAAATCAAAACAAAACAAACAAACAAACAAAAATAACAGAAGCACGAGGAAGAGAATTTTAAAAGGGAACACATTTAAGAGACAGAAATGGCAACACAAATATTATAGAAAAGGAATATATGAAAATAATTCTTTGGGTATTGAAGACAATCCTTCCATATTCTACCCCACTCCTCCAAAATACACAGCATAAAAACCCCATGTTTGTCTTTCCTCTTTCTCATCATGTGGCCCCAAATCAGATGCTTTCAGATGAGCATCCATGTGTGTGTGAGATCACTTGTGACTTCTGTTGTTTTTTTTAAAGGCTGGAAATTGTACTTTTTAAGGCAACAGACTACATTTTCAATTAGAGGCTAATCTAAAATGCAGACTCCAAAAACACCTTACACAGCAGACTCTTTGAAAATGGAAGCTTATTATACAGTGAGATCTCAGTCTAATTAACATTGAAAAGTGACATTATTTTAGGCAACATTTTCCATCTGTCTGAAAAGCAACATGGCTGCAATTCTGTGTGTGTGTATAAATATCTCTGTATTTTGAAATCATCTCAGAAAACCATTTCATTACTGAAGTAAGAAAAGGAAGTACTCTAGGAAATAATATTAATATTTTAGATAAAGCTATCATCTCACAAGAAACAAGGAACAACCAGTTTGCAATAATCAAGGTTGGGATTGGAAGTGTGGTCACCAGATATCACACAGTCCAATAAAATATTTTATATTAAATAGGACTGATAACATAGTGTTTGACACCACATAGTTACATGGATAAATTAAGCATTCTAAAGTTTGGAAAAAGATGTTATTTGTAGTTTGAAGGTTTAAAACTATGGGCCCAAAGATGTAGAGTAGATAACATGGGGACATTTTCACAAGATGCAGAGAAAGACTGTATGGTGGCTGACATTTAAGTGCAGTCGTCCCTTGAAATTCATGGGGCATTGATTTCTATTAGATATTAGTATTTGTGAATATTACACTCCTTTATATAAATCCACACGAGGCTTTTGAATTACCTGTGAAAATCTCATGTAAACTTTAAATCATTTCTTGTTTGTTTGTAAACAACACATTACTGTGTAAGTTTCTATTATATTAAATTGGTTAGGGGAAAATGGCTAAAACAACTCTGTGCTTTTTGTACTGATGGGTTGAGTTCCCCATTCATAGTTTCTTGAACCCTTAGGAACACACAGATACCAAACACGAAGTGTATATATACAATAAGGTTGTTTAGAAATATAAATCTGTGCTGGGATCTGAGCACACAATATAACTGTCAAGGTGAAATTAAATAACTTCGATGTAGTGGTTCAGATGAATCAAACACCTTGGTAGGAAGTAAGAATATGTTAACAAATGAACTTTCATTTTCCTAGCTCTTAAATCTCCTGAAATAAAAGAGAGATAGCAAGTATCTGGGAAAAAATCATTAAAATATATTCCTGCATTTAATTTGATGGTGAACTTTGGGAAAATTTCTAGTAATCTCTTCTGTGACTTTTGGTTTCTGGCTTCCGTTGCAAAAATTTTTGACTACAGCACCGAACAGCAGAATCTAGTTCATATATACTACCCCACATACTCCTGAAATAAAGGTTGTATAAAGTGTGACTATCTGTTATTGATGCTGGACCACTACTAGTTTTCATCTAAACAATTTCATCTTGCCATTCCCCATCATTGGGTGACAATGAGTGAGCTGTTTTTATGGAGTCAGGAGAAGTAGAGACCTTCCAGTCACCTGTGAGATCATAGTCTCACTCCCTTCTCACCATAAAACCCCATCCTTCTTTTATGGCTCCTTCATCTGTCATTCTAGAACTGGATGGAATCTGTTTTCACAGGAGACTTATTAGGAGTGGTAAATCTATTTTCACTTGCTTGCGTTATAAGTGACAATTCATTTTCACCAAAGCATGACATTATTCTCTCTTAGGCTGATCTCAACACTTTCCCATACACATCAACTTTTATGTCTTCTATTCAACTTTATTTCATTGATAATTACACTGTTCATCATACACTAACTTTTTACCCTTTAGTAGTTTGTAGTTGTTTTTGAAACATATTTCAAGGTAAACTAAGTAAGATTTAAATTCTCACCCTTAGGAAAGCACTGCTGTGAATTTTTGCTTATTTCTTTTACCTTCCCCAGGTATTACCAAGCTTTTTGCTCCCCTTCATATCAGGCAGAGCTTTATTCAGCGCCCTCCAGTATTTTATGTATGTTTCAAAGTTACAATTGTCTTCATATATTTATCTTCTTAATTATTTGGTTGACTGTAGTCTGTCTTGGTTCATAATTCCATATTATATGCCAGTTGAGAAATTTCTTTTAAGATTCTACCAGAATATTTACCTCTCACCAAACCAATCTCACATCATATGACTTGCAAAGGTCAAATGCAAGACCAGTCTATCTCACCCTTGCACATACACCCTAAGGAAGCTCAATCTCACCACAAGGACACTTGTCTAACCATGTTCATTGCAGCTTTATTTCTAATAGACAGAAACTGGAAACAACTTAGATACCCTTCAATTGAAGAATGGATAAAGAAAATGTGATTTGATGCCCCAGCAGAGAGGGATGCTGGAGCGGTGGGGCAGGAAAGAGTGGGTGGGAGGAGGGCTGCTCTCTTACAGGCAAAGGGGAGGGGGAGGGCAGATGTGGAATGGGGGATTGGTGGAGGGATATTCGGGAGTGGGATATCATTTGAGATGTAAACGAATGGAAAGATAATTAAAGAAAAAGAAAATGTGATACACAATAGAGTATTATTCAGCAGTTAAAGAAATATGACACCATGAAATTTGCAGGCAAGTGGATGATGCAAGTAGAAAAAAATCAAATTGAGTGAGGTAACCAGACACAGAGAGACCGATATTTCATGTACTCATTTATAAGTGGATATCTGCTGTTAAGTAACTGATAATCCAGCTACAATCCACAGACCCAGAGGGGTTAGGTTAAGAGCAGGGCTATAGTGGGAAAGCATCCATTTCCCTGGGGAGGGGAAGTAGAATAGATTCTACAAGTGGACTTTGATCAGGTGGGAATGGGAGTGGGAGAGATCCAGTCTGAGAGAGAAATGGAAGACAAAGTGTAGGGAAAGAAAGCTGGAATGGATGAGCATTTGGGGGTGGTGTAGAAACCTAGTGTAATGGAAACGTTCTGGAATCTATGAGGGTGACACTAGAGAGAACTTTTAATAATGGAGTATATGGAGTTTGAACTGGCCATTTGTACCTACACAAGGCTTTCAGTGGTAGGACTGGAGTATATTCTTTTGAGTTGTTGGCTGAGAGAGCACCATAGAAATCCCTAAACAATACAGGCTGATGCTAGGACAAAATGTCACTGAAATCTGAAAACTGACAGTGGGGCTCCACTGACAAGGACAACTTTCACACAGCTCATTGAAGGTAGCAAGGTCAAGCCAGTGCAACTTGAAGCCTTCTTCACTATGAGCTCATCTTTTTGGAAGAGGATGGTACTCTGCAGGCTATAGAAAGAGAAACCTAGACATCAATGCAGCCACAAAACTCTCCATATAAAAGTTGTCCTATCTGTAAGATGTGCTGGGGAAATGGTGACACAGAGCTTGTAGGAGTGACTAGCCATTGTCTAATTTAACTTGTGATGCCAATGAGGAAGCCCAAGCATGACACTACTTAGTCAGAGACCAGAGTCCAGATAGCCCAGAAACGTGGTGTAGAACCAAACACTACTGGCAAAACAAATACACAAAAAATTCAATGAAATGATTTTTGATGATAGTCTGCTATACTTAGAGATAGGTACTCATTCTGTCCAGCCATTTTCAGAGAGGACTCCTTTGATTATAGATGAGATCAGGTGCAGAAGAAAATTAGACAGAGAGAACCCAGATTAGAAGTGTCCTTCAGGTCCCTTCATTTGGAGATAGGGCAACCCTGCAGAAGAAGGGCAGGAAAGACCATAGGAATCAGAGAGGATGGAAGTCACCAGGAGAACACTGCCCACCAAATCAACTAAACATGGATTATATGGGCTTATAGAAACTGAAGCAGCAAGCCCAGGGCCTGCATGGGTCTGCAACAGGTCTTCTGAGCATATGTTATTTCTGTTAGCTTGGTGGTTTTGTGGGAATCCTAACAGTGCGAGCAGTTGTATTGTTGTTATCCAAATGAATTACCACATAAAGCAGAATAGCCAGCTTCAGAATAAAAGGACATGCCTAAATTAAAGGTTTTCAGTATTAGACAAGTTGTAGTCCCTGTAAGTCCTCTGACTTTAATTTGAGCTGACCCCCATCCCAGTCACAGTGAGTTTTATCAGTTTTATTAGCTCTTAACACTACATAGTATAGGAGTGGTGGGGCTAAGCATAATCAGCAATCATGACCAATTTATGGCTGGGAATGATTAAGTAAGTGGTAGACCTTGTCAAAACTAGAAAATAAGGTGGTATGCCTCTGCTTTCTGGGACAGAAGGTGGGATTATCACCCTGGGTGTTTCAAGTGCTTTGAAAAGGAGATTGGTCATAGTTTTGGCACAGATAGGAAATCTTTATTAGGAACCAAAGGTCGAGGGATCTGGAGCTGTAGTTTCTTCTGGGTAGTTAACCTATTCCCAGGGGCTGGGATCTTCCTTTCAAACCTCTAATTATATTGCCATTAGATGGCATTTTTCTATTGTCCACTTTTGGGAGAGGGATATATATGATTCATCTGAGAATTCCTAGGAAGCTTCTGTTTCACAACCCAAATTTTTACAATGGAAACATCTTGTTATTGACAATTAAGGGGCCCCCTGCCAGGCATGCATGAAATTGTAAACTCTGTATTCCTACTTCAAAATATAAATTCCCAAATCCTATCTTCCTCCAATTTAACCAGATATATGAGTGGGCAACCATGAGCAAAAGTCAATATGGAATATGGCTTCCTGGTCTGTAGTGGCATCAGCTATCACTTCCTCTGTATCAGTCTTCTTCAATTCCCAAGTCCAGCCCTGAAGATTATGAGGGTTGGATCATGAGCCTCTATTAATACCCAACATAGACTAATAAAGTGGTGTGTGGGGGGGCAAGGATTGGAAGGCCCTGGACCTGATGAAACCTTAATTTTAATGGTTCATAGTCTAGGAGACAGTCCATTTGACAGTAGCATGTATGACTTCTGCTTTAAAGACCCGGGTGTGGTGGATCCATGGTGTAATGCCAGCCACTTTTACAGCCATAAGAATGAAGATATTCACCATTTAGGGTCCTTTCCAAGTCAGTTTCAATGTCCCTTTAGTGACTGTTTTTGAGACAGACTGTATCACCAGGTCTGAAAAGGGGAAACTGGTGGTGGGTTTGTAGGTTGGCTGGTTCTATCAGTTTTCTGAAGAACAGCCTTTATGGAGAACTGGATGGCTTGTAGGGACTTGAGAAAGGAATGGTTAGAAAGTTCTGTAACTGTGAGCTTTTATACTCAGCCTTTTTACTCCCAGTATAACATCACTGAGACTAATTATTTATGAATACATGCCTAGGCCACAAGCTTCGGCTTGTTCCCTGACTAAATCTTAACTTATACAACCCATTTATTCAGTCTACTCTGCCGCATGGCTATGTATCTCTCCTCAGAATCATGTACCCATCTCCTTTGAGCCTAAGGTGAAGTCTTCTGAGCCTGACTCTTTCCCAGAATCCTATTTCTCTCTGCTGGATTTTCTACCTTATCCTGCCTCAGCTCATTGACCATAGGTGTTTTATTGATAGGTGATGCTTCCACACAGTACACAAGAGATTTTCTTTACAATGTTTTGCCAGTTGCTGGTCTCTGTTCTGGGAAGAAGTGACAGATGTCATCCAAAAATATCATAGAGAATAATCTCTCCCTTTATGGGGTGCAGTGGGACTGAAGTAAAGCAAAGGAAAGAAGTCTAAACACCCTTCACCAGACTCTAATGAGAGTTTTGCTACAAGTTTCTTTAGTGTCCAGTTCATTTTTTCTTCCTGCTCAGAAATCTAAGTTCTATGTGCACAATGAAGATTTCAATATATGCTTAAAACTTTGACAATTAATTGAGAGGTATTGCTATAAAAATCTGGTTTATTGTTAGACCCCATTGTTTGAGAGATGTCAAGGTACCAGTTCCTAGAGGAAATTTTTAGCTACTATTTGAGCAATTTCAATCAGGGAGGTGAATGTATGAATGTATTTATGTGCCCAGAAAAAGTATTTATGAAAACTGGCAAGTATTTGTATTTTCTCCTGGCTGGCTATATTTCAATGAAGTTAGTTTACCAGGTTGTTGGCCTCTCCTATGGACCTCATTCTAGGTTAATAATTGATTCTTGGGTTTAATTGAGTATAGACCTGGCATCTGTCTGAGACATCTCACATTAGGCTTTCAAATTTATCTATTACCTTGGTCTAAGAATATCAGAAAGTTTTATGTACTCCAGATGAGTAGCCTGGTAAAGGTCAGTTACCATAGCACTGCCAATTGTTTATGAAAGAATAGTCTTTCTCTCTGGTATCCTCCACTGGTCTGTGGGATAAAGCTGTTCATTGCTTATTTTTGTATCTTCTATTTTTTTTTTGGTTATACCATTGAATCTCAAGTAGCACTGGGCTGGGAGTATGTCACCAGAGTATCAATAGACTCCACTTGTCAGATAGTGATATCAGCAGCTTGGTTACTTCTTGCTTCAGGGGAGTCATCATCTTGGTGATGACCTTGGCAGTGGAGGATAGAAACTCACAAGGGAAGCCAAATAGCCTCTAGGAGAGCTAAGGTTTCCTCTTTGTTTATAATGTCCTTTGCCCCAGCAGTGAGGATCTCTCTTTCCTGTAGATCATATGGTGGACATGTGCAGTAGCAAAGGCATAGTGACTGTCCATATATATGATGATAGAAATTCTTTTACCCATGTAAGAGCCTGAATTACAGCAATTGATTTTGCTTTCTGAGTCAAGGAATCTAGCCATAAGACTTGAGCCCAAATTATTTCAGTGAAAGGAAATACTGCAGCTACTCACATACCTGGTTCCATCTTTAATGAGACTGCCCCCATCCATGTAAAGTACTGCATCAGGATCTTTCAGGGATGTATCTATTAGATTTGGGAGGATCCATCTGGAGCACCATTGCTACCTGAGGACAGTTATGGATGAGCATATGTGGGCCATCTTTGGGCAAGGGAGTAGTAGGTTTAGTGGTGATGGGTTCTCAAACCAGGCTGAAAGATGAACCAGGAGTAGGGCCTTGTCCTAGGTCAGATGGGTATTAGACAGGCAGCATATCGTGTTCTTCCAAGGAGGGCCACAACCATCAGAATTGTTGAGTATAATATCCAGACCCAGAGTTAGCTCATTTATTTCTTTCGCTAGAATACTGGTAGCTGCCATAGCTCTTAGACAAGTGGGCCATCCCGAAGTTACAGGAGCCAATAATTTGGACAAGTATGCCATAGGACGTTTCTTCACCATAAAGTTTGGGTTAAAACATTTTTGCAATGTCGTTTTTTTATGACCACACAAATTAAAAGGTTTTGAAACGTCTGGAAGTATAATGCTGGACCTGAAGTCAGAGCTATTTTTAAAGCCTCAAATGTCTTTTGTTCAGTCTTAGTCCAGATTAGGGGCTCAGTGCACCAATTTGTTCTGGTATACAGAGGCTTTGCTATTTCTGCAAACTCTAATATCCAGAGGTGACAATATCCATCCACACCCAGGAATTCTTGAACCTGTCTGTTAGGCTTTGACGTTGGGGTGCTTGCTTGAATCTTTTGTCTCAAAAGGAGTAAGACTAGGGACCTGGCAGAAGGAAAGAATGACAGACTGAGTTGAGTCATGGGACTCAAGGGAACAAGAAGCATATTTAGAGCTACTATGTTTATGTGGGGGAGATACTATAGGGGAAAATGAAAAAAATGTACCTGAGGTTAAGACCAGAGATAGAGTTACCACTCATCCAGGACATTGTATAGGGGTGTTCCTTCCACTTCTGGATTGATGGATTAAGTTTTTGTGTTTTTTTCCCTTTGGGGATTAGTTACCAGAACCTTCATAGTGACTTTAAGGGAACATATCATAAGAGGAGGTTGCCATAATAAATTTAACCATACTAATCAAGGTGACAAGGAGTTCCTATCACCATGTGCCACACTGCTTGGGCCTTTCTGTGATCTCATGTACCTGTAGGAGAAGACCACCCAATATCAAAAGAGGGCCATTCCAATTCAGAGAGTCTGTAGGTAGAATTTTATAAAATGGACTCCATAATCCATCTCCCTGTCTTTTTATGCCTTCTGAAACTAAAGAAACATTCCATAGTAGAGATCTGTTTAGAAACAGAACTGCCAATAGTTTCCCTTTCTGGATCGCAATTCACAATGAAAGGTGAAAGACTGATTCGAAAAGGCAGTAACAGACAGGAGAGAATCAGACAATAATAATAAAGAGACAAATTAGTGGTGGCTACCACTCATACACCAGAACAGAGAGAATTTGTGACATCTCACAAGGATTCCAGACACAAGATCAGCAACCAGGTCTGACCTCTCCTATATGTCCAAACAGAAAGTGCCTTAATCAGAGTTATCTCTGGAGATGACAGATCATATGACTCTCACTGAAAGAAATTTAGATAGAGATTTTGGAAGGGCCTGGACTGCCACAAGTACCGAGTTCCTTTCTTGGAGCCCTGTGGAGTGCCTCAGGCTATATACTTCCTAAGAGGGAGTACATAGCCACTGCAGTCACATATGACACTGAGACATGGAAATTAGTCATACTGGCTATGGTCTCACACAGATCTCAATGGAACCTCTAAATGATCGAGGGTAAAAACCCAGAGACCCCTCAGCATGAACAACATTTGAATTGAGAGTCTATATTAGGCCAATGGCCACTGACTGAAGAGAAACACTTCTAAAATATCACTGAATGCAAATTGTATAGAGATTTTAAAGAAAAAGAAGACAAGAAAACTACATCCAGGGTGGCAGTTGCAGGGGGAAGCAAGCAAGCAGCTTAACAAAAGCCAAGCATAGGTAATTAGCTGGGGCATTGTGACCCTGAGTTTTTAGAACAGTGCTCAGAGCTTTCCCAAGGGACTTTTAGGGCAAAGGATAGAAACCAAAGCTAGCCTGAGTTGAGACAAGATGAAAAAGCTTCAATTTCCAAAAACAGGTTAAAGCATGATCAACCTGAATTCTGCAGCAAACAGAAATGAAAACTTGTTCTGACCTTATAACAGAATGGCTTTCACTATTAAAGTTGGAGTCAGGTGGGTCCATCATCATGTTTCCTTTACTTTTTTTCTAAAATTCTTCTTCTCCTTGATGCTGTCTGGGTACTGTAAAAGTATCTTTTATTCACTAGATATAATTGTCTTCTCAGAGCCTTACTGCTGAATAGACTAACACACTCTCTAGTTTGATTTTTTTCCCTGAATTCTGGCTGGTTGTTTCAACTCAGTTCTTGTTCAAAAGACCTCTCCAAGTTGACTGATTCAACTAGCTTCTCTTGTGAGAACTGAATTTGTCTGCTTAGCCTCAAACTAACTCTGGCAATCTATTCTAATCAGGCTCCTTATTATTATCTGGCTACTTGTGTCTTCACTTGTGTGTAGTTTGTTCTTTCTATAACTTGTCTCTGTAAAACTGTCCTGGTAAAAAACTGCCTCTGAACTGAAATTAACCAAACTCAACTGCATTGCTTGAACTTAACTGAACTGCAACAAACTGAACTGCCTCTTTGACCCTGCACAGTTTCTTCACTAGCCTTTCTTTGCTGTTTGTCTTTATGATAGTTGGGTATATCCTATGTTTTATGGGTATTCCTGGTTGTCAACTTGACTACATCTGAAAGTAACTAAAACCCCAAAATAGAGGACACACCTGTTAGGGATTTGAAATGACAAGATCCACTTCTAATATGGAATTTTGAATTGCAATCACAGCTTCATCTCCATCTTGAAGTGGGCAGGAAGACATCTTTAATCCAAATCATTTGGGCTGGGAAAATCCACCTCTAAAGGTGGGCCACACCTTCTGCTGTAATCCTATTTAAGGATATGGAAGAAGAAATCTTTTGCTTTTAGCTGCTTATTCTTACTTTGCTTGAAAATCCATTCTTTCACTGGCATTAGATCCAACTTCTTTGGGATTTCAGTGCATACCAAAGACCAGCTGAGATATTCAGTCTACTCGACTGAGCATCTATTGGATTCTCAGACTTTTCATTCACAGCCAGCCATTGTTTGAATAGGTGGACCACAGCCTATAAGTCATTTAGTAAATTCTATTTCTATGAATAGACAGAAATTCATTCTATAAAGTCTGTTACTCTAGGCAACCCTCAGTAATACAGTACATCGTATCAAATTTTACTACTCTACTTGCAAATTATTTTCTTGTGAAGCTGTAACACAATCGACAAAGCATTAAGTATCTACAAAAAATATGGGATTCCACAACAGTGACTGTAAGGGCATATTAAACTTAAGGGTGTAATAGTGTCACGCATCCCATGATAGTAACACAAAGCTTCCAAATTTGACCTCTTCAACAAGAAGGAAATTGTTCTTGGCAATGAAAACCTAGCCAAATACACAGAGCTAGCGAATTTATGGATTTTGGAGGAAATAACTACAACCACCACTTTCCTAAATCTGCCTGATCTGCAATTACATTCAAAATGTTTATTCTTATATTTATAGAGAAGTGTAGTGCTTATTCCTCATCAATGAAATTTCTCTTAGCAAAGAAAACCACAATCAATCCAAATGCCTAGTTGTGAAGCCCATTTCTAGTGTATAAAACTACTATATAGTGCTTACACCTATGGTTTAAGTATCATTGTAGAAGTAGGTGAAAAGCTTGTAAGAGCCTAAAATATGTATATATACCTACATATACACACATATATTTAACTAGAGTCAAAGAAAAGGAGGAAATGAACTAGAGAGAGAACAAAAGAGAGATACCTTGAAAGGTTAAATGGTAGGAAGGCAAATGGAAAAATGATCTAAAAGACTATAATATCAAAAATAAAAAGTATTAAAATTAATAGTATTAAAATTAATAATTATTGAGTTATTTTGCTCAGGAAATAAGTCTATTTTCATGCACTCATGCATTCATTAAATCACTTCTGCCAGTATAAGTTTATTTCATATTTGCATGTTAATCCAATCAAATGTTATTCATTTTGCTGCCAAGTTTGTTCCAGTCATCACTCCCATGGGGAATGTATTCATAGTGTGAGTCTTCCATTGAATCTTTGAATTCTTTGCAGAAGCTTTACAAACATGTTTTCAATATCACAAATAACTTGCTTTAGTTTTAATTAGGAGTAAGATAATCTATATATTGAGTTGCAAAGAATGGAAATTTTAAAGTAATTAGCTTTACAATCAATGAACCATGAGTTTCTCTCTAGATCTTTGATCAATTAATTCAAGCATTATAACTAGTATACATTGTTACATTCATATATTTTTCATTTTTGGCACCCTTGCATATATTGCTATAGTTTTTATTTCTAATTCCATTCCTTTATCAATGAGATTAAGGAGTGTAATTAACTTGTTTATTTTGCTATAATATTCTATATTTTGGTTAGTTCTAGAAAATGTCTGTAAATTCTTGTATATTTTGTATAAAGACAAAATTATCAAGTAAGAGTAGTTTTACTTTCAATATATCTATATCCATTACTCTTTTTGTTCCTGTAGCAAAATATCTGGCAAAAGAAATTTAAGGAAGGAAAAGTTTAATGATTTAAGAAGGGATATAGTCCGCCATCCTGGAATGGTACAGTTGTAGCTAGTCATATGGTTCCTAAAATGTCTTGGAAGTGTCAAAGAAGCAGAAAAGAAATGTATTTGTCCTTCTTGTTCAGTTCTGAATTCTAGCCTATAAAATGACACCAGTCACATGTAGGATGAGTCTTTGCTGCTCATTTAAACCTGTTTGTTATCACCCTCACAGACATGTGCAGTTTTTCCTAGGCCACTCTAAAACACAGTTAAAATTATGCTCCAGTGTAGGGGAATTCAAGGTTGGAGTGGGTGGGTGGGGGAACAACTCCATAGAAACAGGAGAAGGGGGGATAGGATAGAGGGTTTCCAGAAAGAGGGAAAACCAGGAAAGGGGATAACACGTGAAATGTAAATAAAGAACATATCCATTAAAAAATTTAAAAATCAGAAAAAAATTTAAAAATCTGAGTCCAGAGAGATTGCTTAGCATTATAGAACACTGGCTGCTCTTCCTGAGAATGCAGGTTCAATTCCCAACACCTACCCAATAGCTCACATCATCGGAAACATCACTGATAAAGTAAATGACATTTCTTTTGATTTCTGAAGATACCATGCATGCATAGTAGACATGCACACAGGCAAAATACCCGTGTTTATTACTGTCAATGTGATCCTTTACGAAATCATTTGTTTTCCTAAAAATACTTTTTATGGGTGTATAATTCTATTTATAATTTATTTTGTTACTTTGTTATTTCTTCACCCTAAGTTTAAATGTTTTACTCCATGTGTCTCTGTCCTTTCACAGTTTCCATAGGGTGGTCCATGATTGTCCTTCACAGACATGCAAGTACTTAAACACTACCCTCAATCCATGTGATTTAAAGATTATTTTTAATATTTATTTTGCTACATGTTCTGTGAATTTCTAAAATGTGTGGTTTATACCTTTCATTGAGTTTGAAAAAGTTCCCAAAATTATTGTTCTAAGTATTTCGTATGCAGCCTTATACTGTTGATTTTATTTTAGTTTTCTCACAAGCGTGTTATAACACTTGAGATTGTTTCAGTTTGGGAATGTTCTATTTTTTCTATGACCTTTTTCTTTCCATATCCTTCTCTTTGCAGTTGAGACAGTTCCTAAAGAATTTGCTTTCAAATGCACAGAATCTTCCATCTCAATGAGCCTTTAATAAGTACTTTTATTTTTGTTACACAATTTTTCCTTTTGAATATGGTTTTAGGACAGTCTCTTAGAGTGGTTGTGTATATGCTTACACTGTTTATGGCTCTACATCTTCATGTCACCTATCTTTGTTTGCTCTCAAATGTACTGCTCACAGTTTTTCATTCTTCCTCTGGTCCTTCTAGCGTCTATTATCATTTACCATTCCATGGCTTCCCATATCTCTTCATTTGTTGCTATTTCTGCTGCCCTCTATCCTCATGCACATCACTCATCTCTTTCATTTTTAAAGCATGTCTCATGTATTTTTATTAAATGTGAAATAACAAGACTATTAGATAGGTAGATAGTTAGTCTGAGATCTTGATGTCAGTCTGGCGAAGACTTATACTCTGCTTAATATTGGCTTTAGTGTTTGCATTAGAATAGCCTACTGCTAAAATGTGTCTTGATAGCTTTAGCTCTAAATCATTCTTACCATACTGAAGCATAGCTGGATTTGTGGGGAGATAAAGAATGTGGGAAGTATCTTATAATCTTATTATATCTCTCAGTGGATAATTCTATGATCCTCCAGTGATACAATTTAATTTTTCCAGCATATGTAAGAACCCCCAAAACCAAACCAAACAAACAAATAAACAAATACCACCCTAGAATGTAATAGAAGCTTCACCTTCCCTCAGATGTATTAAATTTGTGATAATATATTTTTCAAGAAAGCAGACTGTTTTTCTTTTAATGGAAGACATTCTAGACATATTTCACAATGAAATGATTGTTTTACCCTTTCCCTGTCAGAGATAGTAGAATCTTTATTCCTTACATTAATAAAACTAGTGAGATTCCTCAAGGTAGAAAAAATATGGTGGTTCTGAGGCTACAGCCCCAGAAGTACCCCATCATGATGCCAGAAACAATAAGCCTCCAAAAGTTTGTGAAAATCAATACTTATTTGTAAACTCATCTATACCCAGGACTCTGTTCCAGATTAAGAGATACTGGCTTCCATTCTCCCTGGACTTCTCTCCTATCATACCTCAGTGTTCCTGTTGTGCCCTATGACTTCAGATCAAATATAAGTCAAAGACAAGGTGTTGAATTTTAGATAAACAGTTACAAAGGCAACATTAATAAGAGTTCAGATACTTCAAACAAGTATTAGAAATGAAACTTGAATACGAACTAATTGATATAATTGTAAAATAACTTAAACCTAGCAAAAAATAACACTTGATTTCTTAAATATCTTTAACCATTCCTAGGTTAAATATCACTAAACTTCTAAGATTCCAATATGTTAATATTTTTCTTTGAATTTTGTTTTTCTCTATATCCATGTACATCCATACAAATTTTCAAAATTATTTGAGAGGAAATTATTTGTAGAACCAATACATAATTTTTTTCTGAACACATGCTCCTTTTTATTTGTTCATTTTAGTGTGATAAAATGCCATGAAAAAAAGCAACTAGGGAAATAAAGAGTTTATTATATCTTACAGTTAGGGGATATCATCAAAGGAACCCAGGAAAGGAGCTCAAAGAGAGAACATTGAGGCAGAAGCTGAAATGAAGAGCAGAGAAAATACGAATAACTAGCTTGTTTTCTATAGCTTGCTTGGATGGCCTTTGTAAAATATCATACATAAGTACTATATTTACATCATTTGTGCCCTTTATCTCCTCCATCTCATTTCTCCTGTGTTCACATTCCCCAACATTTCTTCTGAAATTCACAGACTCTTTTTCTTTAACTATTGCTTTGAAATAAGTAATAAACAAGTCTATACATAAATGAATAAATATATCAATGCAATATTCTAGATCCACTTAGTATTGCTTGTATGTATATGGTTTTAGAACTGACAACTCAGGATTGGACAACCGATTAGGGAGTTCATTCCTGGGGAAATCTGGTTCTATTCTCACTGGTCATTAACTACTTGTAGCTATAGATATAGGTGAGAAATCTTGTTTTTTTTTATTCACAGATCACCAGCCCAGGATTGGCACTTCCTGCAGTCAATTGATCCTTCACAAGTCAACATTAAGTCAGTAAAAATGTCCCACAAACGTGTCCACAAGCAAATCTGATGGGGCCATTCCTCAGCTAGGGTTTTTACTACCTTAGTGACTCTGGTTTGTGTCAGGTTGCCAAAAAACAAACTAGCCAAAGAAAGCCAGTGTGCAGTATTGCACTTATTTACATCCAGGTAGTTGACTGGAGTCATAGGTTGCTCCATGTGTACTCTTTGGTTGTTGGCTTAGTCCAAGGGAGCTCTGGAGGGACTGGTTGGTTGGTATTGTTGTTCTTCCTATGGAGTTGCAAACACCTTCAGCTCCTTCAGTGCTTTCTCTAACTCCTTCATTGGAGACCATGCGCTCAGACCAATGGTTGGCTGCGAGCATCTGCCTCTGTATTTGTAGGACTCTGGAAGAGCCTCTCAGGAATCAGCTATATCAGGCTCCTTTCAGCAAGCATTTTTTTGGCATCCACAGTAGTGTCAGGGTTTGGTGACTGTATATGGGATGAATCCCCAGGTCGGACAGTCTCTGGATTGCTTCTCCTTCAGTCTCTCTTCTACATTTTGTCTCCATATTTGATCCCGTGAGTATTTTATTCCATTTTATAAGAAGGACCGAAGCACCCACACTTTGGTCTTCCTTCTTCTTGAGCTTCATGTGGTCTATGAATTGTATCTCGGGTATTAGGAGCTTTTGGGCAAATATCCACTTATAAGTGAGTGCGTACCATGTGTGTTCTTTTGTGATTGGAATACCTCACTCAGGATGATATTTTCTTGTTCCATCCATTTGGCTAAGAATTTCGTGAATTTATCATTTTTAATAGTTGAATAGTACTCCATTGTGTAAATGTACCACATTTTCTGATCCATATCTCTGTTGAAGGACATCTGGGTTCTTTCCAGCTTCTGACTATTATAAATAAGGCTGCTATGAACACAGTGGAGAATATGTCTTTGTTATATGTTGGGGAATCTTTTGGGTGTATTCCCAGGAGTGGATAGCTGGGTCCTCAAGTAATACTATGTCCATTTTCTGAGGAACTGCCAGACTGATTTCCAGAGTGGTTGTACCAGCTAGCAATCCCACCAACAATGGAGGAGTGTTCCTCTTTCTCCACATCCCGCCAGCATCTGCTACCACCTTTGTTTTTGATCTTAGCTATTTTGAGTGGTGTGAGGTGTTTAATAAAGGTAGCATCTGTGAAGTTTCTGGACAGAATAGCTGCCGTTTTGTGTTCATCATGTGTACATTGTCATGATATATGGAAAATGTTCTGTTTCTTATTAAATTTTATTCTCTACTTTGTAATTATTGTCTATTATTGTGGTGTTTGTCCAATGATGATAATCTCCTGTTTCCTTCTCCCTCAATTGTTGTTCTATTGTTCAAAATGACAGAAGAAGAACTTAAAACTTAAAACTTCCAATTTTTTCCTTTCCTCAACTGTTATGTTACCTTATCATGTGGTCAATCTTGAAAAAAAAATGTACACACAAAGAAGGTAAGACATTATCAATAGTTACCATGCTCTCAATAAATATAAGTGACATTTTAAAAATTCTAGTAAAAACATTTTAAAACAAGAGGAAAAGAACAATCTTTATAAATGAAATCAGTAGGCTATCTAGGCATTGATTTCACACCATTGTGGACTTAACTAAGAAAGCTTGACACTTTGTTTAAGAAACAAGTACAGGCTTAGAGCCTATATAATAGGGCATTAATCACAGAGTTCAAGAGTCTAAATCCTTGTATCCAAATTATATCCTGTAGGAAGAGTTGACAGTGGGAAGGTCATTACTTGTGCCCTAAGCTATACTTTCCTTCTTAACACTAAAGTAAGTGAAAATTGTTTTTGTCAAATGTGTGTAATTATTTGTGAGATGCTCAGACTGTGATGTCACTGCTCCTACTGTTTTTTGAAGAAAAAAATTACATATAACTCCTGTGGGATTGTAATGTCGCAGTTTGATTCGACGGAAGAGTAAAAACATCTTCCAACAGATAAACTAAGCAGCTGTTCCAGGGGCCATCATTTAAAGCAGGCCAAATGGATGCATCTCCTCATCCCTGTCATGTATTGCTTATTTCAAAAGCATTCGTAGTATTTCTCCCACTGTTCATAGTAAACATCTACTCAGCTGAAACATATGCTCATCAATATTGACATAATATGTTTGAAAATTAAGTTGCAAAAGCCATTGCAGACTAGAGTTGCTTGTTTTCTTGTTAATGTAATATTTCATCTCTAAAAAGCAGAGCTCTGCTCATCTGATTAAATTTTGCACAAAGAGGAATGATGACTTACATTATCTGAAGACATGAGCAATGACTTTTTTTCCTATGAAAAAACTCCAACTGATTATCTACTTCTTAAGCAAAGCAGGACTAGAGAAACATTTTTTCTTGTGTTATAAAGACTGATGCTATGATGTGCTTACAAACAGGAGCCTAGCATGGCTGCCCTCTGAGAGGCTCAACAAGCAGCTGAAGGAATCAAATGCAGATACTTACACCCAACCAATGAACAGAAGCCAGGGACCCCTGTGGTTGAAGTAAGGAAAGGCTGGAAGAAGCTGAGGAGGAGGGTGACCCCATAGGAAGACTAGTAGTTTCAACAAACCTGAACCCCAGAGATCTCTCAGAGACTGCACTACCAACCAGGTAGCATACATTAGCTGTTCTAAGGCTCCTGACACATATACAGCAGAGGATTGCCTGGTGTAGCCTCAATGAGAGAAGATGCATGTAATCCTTGAAAGACTTGAGGCTGCAGGTATTGGGGAGGTCTGATGGGGTGGATGGTTGGGGACATCCTCTTTGAGACAGGGAGGAGGAATGGGATGAGGAACAGTTGGAGGGAGGACTGGGTGGGGATGACTGGACTGTAAAAAAGATTTAATAATAATAATAATAATAATAATAATAATAATAATAATAATAACAGAACTTAGAGATAGGAAACACCAACTTCTAGACAACAACTCCAGCTTCTTTTATATGAAAATTAGAGATGAATATTCTAGTGTAGTTTGGATGAAGAATATGGGGTGAATAATATCACAATATATTTTAAAAGGCACACAAACCCTTAGAAACAGATTGTCCCTTATATGAAATTTAAATAAGTAAACACATATTCAATAACTCCAGCGAGCACTGCTTCAGGCTACTGATTCATCTTTACCATTATGATGCAGACTTGACAATGAAAGGTACAATGCTTTCTATATTCTGTTTAAAAAGACAACAGTGTTGGCTACATATTTTTAAAGAATGCACTACATACTCGCATGTTATATTTTTTATAAATAACTAGAAAAATTCAAGAAGTCAAAGACTTAAAATTTTAAAAAATGCTGAGTTTAATGAAATAATGTAGTAATTGTCCTAGTAAAAGCTATTACATTGCAAATATTTATTAAAATATCACTGTATACTCCAAATGTATTTACAAGTTATATCAATTGGAAGGAATTTTATTTAACAATAATAAATAGTAAAACTTTTTTAAAGGAAAATAAGGTATATTTTACATATTTCCTTCAAAACGTAAAGAAAAATGGTGTAGTACCCATCTTGAAATTAAAAATAATTTTGTTCAAACCAATTATTAAATATACCAATTTAATAAAATAATTAATAGAAAATTTTAAACTGTTAATTATAGATCATTCGTTATCTATTATATCTGTACCTGTACTTTTCTAATTTTTGTAATGACCCAATTAAAATTGGCATGTATAGTTCTAACCTCTGATAATTTGGATGTGGTATATTTGAAATAGAATGCAAAATAGTTCAAGGTCACTCTACTATCATTTCCAAGAGTGTCTTTAGGGAAATAAATGGGTTTAACATGTTCCCTAAAATGGCAGCATAAAAATGTTACAAAATAACCATGGGAAGTTAAAACATCTGTAAATCTGCATAGCATAGTTTTATTAGGGACTCCTGAAAAAATTGACAGCATTGTATTGTATTAACATTGATGTCTACACTGAAATGTATTTGATTATGCCCTGTTTATGAAAATTCTGTTAGAAACAGATGCGAAACTAAGAACTATTTAGTTCTGAGTAGTCTCAGCTCATTACAGGATTGTTACTAGCAAAAAAAAGAAATTGCCACAAAATCTTTTTATTATTAAACAAGGAAATAAATAAGCACATAAACAAAATGACAAATTCAGAGAAAGAATTCTGGCCAACCACGTAGTTAGAGGAAAGAAGAATGTTAAAAATGTAAGTAACTGCTTTGCATCCAGAATAGCAGTTTGGACATAATGATTTCATGTCTGACATTTGCTAAGGAAGTACAGCTGAGCCACAGGTGCTTTTTAAATTTTTAAGCCTTGTATGCCATGAATGGAAGTGCTAAAAATTCATCTATAAAAATTAAAATCATGATAATTGAAGAGAGTTTTCACATGGGCAAAGAAGGTATCAATTACAAAGTATTTGTAGTAAATATGAAGGTCAAATGCATGTAAAATATTTCTTACCAATTTATATGAAAATGATTTTACACCTGTATAGGAGAAAGATTGGCAGTCAGAAGAAAGAATTCACAAACTAATTAGGTTTAGTAACTTACTTAACACATACAATTTTCTCTAAAATCAAGAAACTAAGCATGCAAGCTGCATTGAATATAGGTGTTCATATGAGTGTTTACAGGCCAGTGTTCAGCTAGGTCCTCTCCAGAAGGCCGCAGGCACTGCAAGGAGACCTTCTAAGCAGCCAGTTAACAAGGCTGTCAGTATCCATAACATTTTCGAAATTTCCCTTATGAGTTAGTGGCCACATTCTTTTTTTCATGTTTCTTTATTTTATGTGCATGTGTGCACATTCATGTGACTCACAGTGCACATGTGTACTAGAGAGCTTGGGTTTCCACCAAGTGGGTCCAGGAATTGAACTCAGTGCCTCACATTTGACAGTAAACACCCTTACCCTCTGAGCCATCTCACCTTATTTATTGTGTGTCTAAGATGTTATTCAAATGCAGAAAATTTAGAAAGAATATAAAATACACTAAATATGAGAAGAAAATGCTGGGATGTAATATACAAAAGCATTCGTTATCATTTTCATTAGACAAATGAAGAAAGATCTAAAATTTTCTGTTTTGCTCATGTTTTTAAAGACTTATACAATCATATAATCATCTTTAAAGTGAACTAAAACAAGGTCGTTTTGCCAAAGCACCTGACATGCCATG
Organism: Uromys caudimaculatus; assembly: GCA_028551405.1. Classification (NCBI taxonomy): domain Eukaryota; kingdom Metazoa; phylum Chordata; class Mammalia; order Rodentia; family Muridae; genus Uromys; species Uromys caudimaculatus. The sequence continues at coordinate 52,386,499 of CM052705.1, forward strand.
ACCTTTGTTATTGCAGAGCAGAAGATGTAATGATAACCAGGATTCTGAAAACAAAATTGTGTACATTTCCAATAAAGATTTCTCTTTCAATTTTTTACTGTCTGTTGGGCTTATTGCCCAAACTTACAATAATTTGGGATTGCTAACAGTCATATTTATTTTCATATAAGACTTTCAATATGTCCATTTGACAGATAAGAACTTTAGAATAATGAAAAAAACTTGCTTAGTTTTCCCATGGGAAAAAGAAGTAGCTGTGATCTGCTGGCATAGTGTAGCAAGACTTACCTTAAAGTCACTAAGATGTTAAATAAAACCTGTAGTGAAACCTGTTCTGGATCTGATTTTTGATTAATTATAATTTTCTAAGAAGCTCCGTTCATTGTAAATTCTTTCTTATTTGAACATCTATCCCTTCCTACTATGTTTTAGATCATTTGTATCGTGAAAATTTAAACTAACTCAATATGGATACATTTTTGTTATAAAAATGTTCTTTAGCCATTGGAATGGCTCAAAATGTTATAGGCTGGCCGGGCAGTGGTGGCGCATGCCTTTAATCCCAGCACCTGGCAGAGGCAGGTGGATTTCTGAGTTTGAGGCCAGCCTGGTCTACAGAGTGAGTTCCAGGACAGCCAGGGCTACACAGAGAAACCCTGTCTCAAAAAAACCAAAATAAATAAATAAATAAATAAATAAATAAATAAATAAATAAATAAATAAATAAATAAATAAAAGTTATAGGCTGGATATAACATAGGGTGAGTAAAAAAAAACATATTTTGATCATGAACATCTAGTTTACTATACTATGGGAAAAAATTCAACATTCCCAGAGAAGTAGAACTTTCTGCTAGCTATTTTTGTTTCATGGAATCTTCCAGAGATTGCTCCATAAGACAACTGATCCTTTATGTGTTTACCATCAAGTGACTTTCCAGAGTGTGAATATACACCAGGGCACATTTTTTTTGTATTACTGTCACCCTAATCTCAGTGGAATTCATTCTCAATGCAAGTCCTTCTGGATTAAATTACTTTGGGAACAATTATATCTAATTTTGTTTAATCAAATATGAAGTATCATGATGGAAGTGATTCAATATTTGAAAAGATAACAGCTGCCCAACTTCTGTAGATGAACATTTAAACTATATTTCAGAAAGGAATGAAGTGAGCATATCTGACTTGTAACATAACCCACACTGTCTAAGATATTTTGCTTGCAAACGTTTAGGAAATGCATTCCTCAAAATACATGAATCTTCTGTTCTTAAGGCAGACATCTACTCCAGGAGGCACCTCCCCAGCCTAGAATCACAGTTCTGAGTTTCATAATTTTCCCAAAGAAAAGAAAAGGGTATTTCAGCCTTCACAACAATCTTCTCCATCCTGACATCAATATGTGAATGTTGATAGAAACAAAAGCAGACTTTCAAAATCAAAATTGAGTGAACTCTTGGCACTGCATAGCATCTGGCTAAGATTGTCCAAAAACTTTTATATTTATTTTTCATCTCAATGACAGTCATATTTCTGTTGAAAAAATGTTAAAAATAATACGATTTTTCTATTTTTGTTTTAAAATAAAGCCTAAGCACTATAAAATATGAAATAATGCACACTGAGTAAAATCAACATTTCTAATGCTGGCTGGTGGATAGATGTATTAACATGTTGGATTTATCTTTTCTAAATACTGGAGCAAGATACTAAATCTGAAATATGATCTGCAGAGGTGAGAAGGTGGTCTCCTAATCTAGCAATGTCATTGATATATGTTTTCACTTTTACAAGATAATGCATTGGCATTACACTAACTACATCTGAGTATAATGCCTTGTTTTGGAGTTGTAACTTGCTTTGAATGCTATATTTGGTACACCCACCCGTGATGTTTCTCCACCACTCACACTCAAAATTTTGAATCAGTACCTAAATTTACTCACAGAATATTTTTTCAAATTTCAACAGATGTTGAATGGAAAGCTCTTTAGATGGGTCTGATTATTTCAAATAAAGGGTTATTTATTTAAGTATAGAACATCATGATGAAACAATTATTTTTAAGTATTCTATATGAAAAAGCATGATACCCAAAGCTGATCTTGTGATTTTTTGCATTAATAAGATTTTAATCATTCCATATTTAGACCCACAAAGAGGATACTATTTTTTTCTTACTAAAAACAAAAACTTCCAGAGCAATTAGTAAGAACAATGCCTTGTAAAGTCAGAATGTGATTTTTAGAATTTTACATATTGAAACTAAGTCCTGAAAACTTAGGCTCTTGTGTGTCTCTTCTGTCTCAGAGCTTTTATAAACTTCTTCAGAAAATCACAGCTGACACTATGAAATAGCCATGAATATTATTTTATAATTGAGAAAGTAAGGGTGAGAGAAGAGAACCTAGGTCATTTGCCAGCCTTCTGGCCATTTGCCCTCCCACCTCCAGGATACAATTGCACATAGATTTTCTTTTAAAAATTATTATTATTATTTATGTAATAAAATTTTGCCACATTGAAATCTTCAAAGTGGTACAACATTGATTAAACATTTTCTTCTCATTTATGATTTTCCAAATGTTCATTTCTTCAATTAATTTATTTGCTTATTTACTTTACATTTCAATCACAGCACCTCACTCTCCAAGTGTCCCTTCACACAGCCCCTCCCTACATACCCCTTCTCTCCTTGCAGAAGGGGAAGGTACCCACTGGGTACCAACCCACCCAGGCACATCAAGTCACTGCAAGACTAGTCATATCCTCTCCCACTAAGGCCAGACAAGGCAGCCCAGTTAGAGGAACAGCATCCACAGATAGGCAACCAAGTCAGGGCAGCCCCTACTCCAGTTGTTGGGGCATCTGCAAGAAGAGCAAGCTGCACATCTGACACATATGTGCAGGAGTAGGGAGGGGGTGGTAACTAGGTCCAGCCCATATATGTGCTTTGGTTGGTGGGTCAGTCTCTAGGATCCAGATTAGTTAACTCTGTTAATCATCCTGTGGAGCGTCTGTTCCTTCAGGGTCCCTCAATCCATACCCCAACTCTTCCACAAGACTTCCCGAACCCATCTAATGTTTGGCTGTGGGTCTCTGCATCTGTTTCAGTCAGCTGCTAGATGGAGCCTTTAAGAGGACAGTTTTGTTAGGCTCCTGTCTGCAAGCATAACAGAGTATCATTAATAGTGTCAGGGATTGATTGGTTATTACCTATGGGATGGGTCTCAATTTGGGCCAGTCATTGGTTGGTCATTCTCTCAGACTTTGCTCCATCTTTGTTCCTGTACTTCTTGTAGGCAGGGCAAATTTTGGGTTGAAGGTTTTGTGAGTGGATTGGTATCCTTATCTGTCCACTGGGAGTCCTGCCTGGGTTCTGGAGGTGGCCACTTCAGGCTCCATATCCCAAACTGCTAGCAGTCTCAGCTAGAGCTTCCTTTATAGACTCCCTGGACACCCCCCTCCATTCCAAGTCACTGGTAGGTCCTAGAGATCCCCCATCCCCTGCCAGCAGTTGATTTCCTGAATGAGGTAACTCAGACCCCTAAGGGTATGCATGGTATGTATTCACTTATAAGTGTATAATAGCCATGAATTACAGTATACCCAAAAATCCACAGACCCCCCCAGTAAAGGATGCTTGAATCTCACTCAGAAGAGGAAATAAAATAACCATCTGAGGTGGATAGAGGGAGGGAACTATGTGGGAGAGCTAATGGGGAGGGGAAGGGAGGAGTCAGGTGTGGGTAGAGTCAGGGAGAAAGGGCCAGGAGAATAAATAGATTCTTTATAAATTGAATTTGACCCTAATTTATCTTGTGTTTGCATTAAAACCTTCTCTGTAACTAGGAAAATGTGCTAGATACAAAAATAACACTAACACGTTTGGTTCCTATGAAGTCAAGGAGAAAAGCAGCTGTATATCAGAGGTTCAGATTACTTAAATGATGGTGCCCAAGTACTCAGCAATTGTGCTACCTATTAGATATGTGAAAACTGTTAACATTAAAAGCACAGGCTATTTAAAAGCTTCAATAAAAGTATCATTGTATCCAAGTGAGGTATTTAAATGCTTGTGCATTAGTGATCTTTTGCACATTAATATCCATCATATCTTAAAAACCCTGATTTCATTGTATGAATCTAAATGTTCAAACTCCTGTCTGTCAGTTGATTAATCCTTCTAGAGGATCTGTGAATGGCAGGAAACTAGGATAGTTTGGATTCTAATTTGAAACTCCCTGTAAATATAAACCCACTTCCGTTCTATAAAGTTCTTTCGTTTCCTCACAAATTAAGAAATAAATGAACGGTACAGCACTACTAACATCTCTCTAGACTGGGTCATCATGTGAAAGTATTGTGGCTAAATAAGCTGAAACCTTCTGTGTAGAGCAGCAAAATTTTCTGAACCATGGATGTGAAAATAAGAGCCAATTGGTTTCAACCTCTAGTACACCTACATGTTATTTATATTTTCAATGAATTGTACCTGGCTTTTAAAAATTACCCAAGGTACACCTGTTCTAACTGTGTTGATAATCATCAAGTAGTAAAGTAACGACATAATATAAGTGCTAAAGTGACCCGATGGGGAAGCCAGCTTTGGCGTGTCAGGGAAACTGACGAGGAGAATCATGGAGTCAGCAATTAACGCACATGCAAATGCACACACACACACACACACACACACTTGCTACATGAAGAAAGATACCAACAAGATCCAACTAATTTTTGTTTTTCTCCCACAGCTTATATATTGCAGCAAAATCTTTCAAGAAATAAAAAAATTATAATGTGGTCACATTTCATTTTTCTTTAAGTGAACAAGCAAAACCCATCATGCTCCCCCTAATACCTTCACATGACTAAACATTTTATGTAATACAGGTAAAAGACAAATTATTCCCAGGAAACCACATACAATCTTATTTAAGCCATTTGTTATAGATTAACAAACTGTAAGCAAGCAAGACATTTTTCTTAGCCAGATTCTCTTACTATCAGGCTGCAATTTGCAGATACGAAGAAAGGATTGTTCATTTTATTATTTATCTTTAAAAGTAATCTTATAAAAATTCTTAAGAGAATCACAAATATAAATGCTTATATAAAAATAGTTTTATTTTAAATCCTCAAGGTTCTCATTTACACATTAACAATATTTTTATTTAATCATATCAGAAGCAGAAGGCAGAAAAGGGTACACAAAATTAATTATCACCAGCCCTGCTTGACCGCCAGGCCTGCTTCAGCAAGAAAGGTACATCAGCTAGAACTAGTTGGGCTACCATTGTTCTTATTCTCTCGCTCAGTTATCAAAAGTGTTCATTCCTCAACTTTTAATTGTTCTCCAAGATTTTCTACATGAAAACCACTAACAAAGACATCTCAGTGTAACTCTACCAACAATCTACATCTCTAAATTCCTTCTGAGGATGGTGGTTGAATCATTAATCTGCTCCAGCAGCACTGATTGAAAAAGATCAATCATCATTATTCTAAATGCCAATGATACTGGCCAGTAGGGGCTGGAAACCCCCTTAGAGTTTTCACATAACTCATGGATTTTGGGGAATGTGATCAGCATGAAGGTAACAAGCAAGTCTTAAACTTCACAACAGTATGAAGTGCTGAAGGCACACAGTCCTCAGGTCTTTGTCACTCTGAGACACACACATCATAGTTGTGTAAAGCAGTAGGCCACATTTCATGAGTTCTAAAGCTGTTTTGTTGTTCATCCTGTACAGTCCCCGACAACCTGAATGGGAATCTTGTGTTTCCAACTGTTATTCATATTCTGGTTCAGGAGTTAAATGAATTGATTTATGACATTTCACTGATAAAGACTCCAGCTTTCTTTAGTGCCACTGTTTGTACTATACTTCATTGTTCCAGAATAAACTACAGTGACCATACTAAAGAAAGGAAAGTGGCTAAGGACAATTAATTCATAAGCAAGACATTTAGGAGCATACTGGGGAAATATTTTCCTGATTTGAATTCGACATTATTTCATTGTGTGCATTTGCAATTATAGAAACAATTTGCCTTGAGGAGAAGGGAAAATATACATTTAATGACATCATAAATGGGCTTTCAGGTAGAGTGTGAAGTCATCTAGGATGGTAGAGAATCCATGGTGACCTGAATATACTTAATTTAAAAATTCTTTTTTTGATCACCATTAGTGTGTGGTGTAGCCAGAACCTGAACTAGATGGCTTATAGGATGTTTAGAATTGATGGCTGCCAATTGCCATTACTTAAACCAAATAAATCAGAAGAGTTGGGCATGATGCCCAGTAGGCATGTACTTGAAAACCTTTAAGTAATTCTAATATGTATCTAGGGTTGGGAGCTATTAAATACTCTTGAGAAAGTTTTGCGATATGATTGTGTTTTATAAAGTCTTGAGGGGAAGGGGAAGAGTGTAAAGCCTATAGAATGATGCAGCTTGCCAAATAAGACCAAAGGCCTACAATCAAACAACTATATTAAGTTTTACTCATGCAAGCCATGCCTGGGTCTCAACTGCAAATGTTTTGCTAAACCGAAAGTCCCTATTAATGTGAATGATGAGGTGAGTTTCTCATCAACAACAAAGAATCAATTTATATTGACTAATTGATTTATTCAGCATAAATAGAGGTAGGTAAGACACATACATTTATTAAATTGTAGACTTGGGGGCTATGGATGCCAAGGGATTTGCTTAGTAAACTTCTTGTGATCTGAAAATAGATCCTCTCTGATCTGGATCTTCCAATTTCCCTCCGGACACTTAAAGAATTTTTTGGATAGTTATAGGGCAATAAAGATAATACTTTAGAGGTGATTTCTTTTCCTGTACAGGAATATTAAAAAATAGAGTACATGCACAAGTATAAAGGTCTTATAAGGAGTTCTTACTTTTTTATTTAAAATAGAAACTCCTGATCATAGCCATGATCACCACCATACTTATTTGAGCTTCTTATCTATAAAGTAGCTGGGAACATGCTTGTACAAACACAATGTGGATATTTAGCACACATGTAGACAGTGTATTGGTGAGGTCCCATAACCCCAGAGCTGGGAGTAGAGACAGGAGGATCCCTGTAGCTCTCTGGGTAGCTTGCCCAACCCCAAAATAGTGAGCCCCAGGTTCAGTAAAACAGTCTGTATTTCAAAAAGAAATAGAGAACACTAGAAGAAGAGAACCAACCTCAACATCTGGCCTATACACATATGCACAAATATACATAAATACACATGGAAACACAGGTATATATACACAAATGTATATACAATACACATATACATAAATATGTACGCAAAGAAAACAAAGAATACCTAGTGTTGAAAAAAAATATATATCTAAAGACAAAAGGAAGACAATAAACTCCTTTTATCAGGCCTCACAGTCTACATTCCCCTTTTATATATTTGCTTATATTAAGCTTATATTAGGTACATGCTTTTCTAGATTGTGTCAGATGCCCAAATACAGTATAATTAAAATCATAATTGTATTAATCAAGTGGGTATTCTTAACATCCAGAGATTCTGAATATCCAATAAGCCTCTAATTACCACTGATACTATTAGTCTCTAGACTGGTCTTCAGGTTGCAAGGAATGTAGGCAATTTATGTGGTTCCTGACACTGCCCACATACATACTTATTTCTCTCATTTTCTTGCAAATCAGAATATTGATTGTGGAATGAATTCCTGTTAGCATTCCCATGGCATGCTTGCCTAGACCACTCACTTTAGCATCATCTGATCCTTTGTCCTTCTTTGTTGCTTCCTCACTGTTAGAAGCAACTATCATTATTTAAGCACCCTAATTTCTCTGAGTATTTTATTTTAAATGCATCCATATTTGGAATTTCCAGAAATAACATGAAATCAATGCTATTTTTAGTAAATCTTGCTTATTAGTTTGACAGAAAAAAATCACAATACTAAGTAGGTTTCCTATTTTCCCCAGAGAGGTGTCATGCTTGTACGAGACTATAAGGGCTCAACCACAGGTCTTTTAATTTCAAGATTAAAATTATTTTTATTCCTAAAATTATTTTTTTGTTAAATAAAATGTCTTGAATCTCTTTTTGTGTTAATAAAAATTCAGTAATATGAACAAGCATGACTATGACTCCCATGCATAATTTTATAGACTTGGACATAAAACTCTACACAAACTTTAACTAAATCTCACAATACCTATATGAAGTTTCATTATTTTCACATTTGTTAGAGGGTATAAAACTAAAAGTGAAATCACCTAGTTTTTCTGAAGCCAACAAAGCTCAGATTACAATTTACAATAATTCCTCATGTGGTCATCCTGTACTCACATATTTTTTTTTAAGGTGAGGTATAACTACTTCACAGAGTAATAGTATAGAGACTCTTAGACAACATGGCATGCTAACCTACTTAATGGCCCATTTTCAGAGAGAGTTATCAGTTTCACTAAGTAACAGTGACTGTTGAACTTTATTAAATTATACAAAACTTATAGCTTGACTTTTTAAAATGAAAAGCAACCTCCATAATGGAATTCATAGCAAATAACATTTCAAAACTTGGTGCAAAGTCCATCACTAAATAGAATTTTCTCTCCGAAAGTCTGTGACCTGCTCTTTGAAGTCTCTCTGAGATTAATGGAGGAGAAAAATCTGTAAAAATAATAGCCATAATTGGAGGTAGGGGATAGAAATGAAGTGCTTCTTTGCAAGGAAAACCCAAAAAAGACTTTCTCACTAGATGATTTGGATCTTTTAAATATCATTAAGCAAATGCCTATGACAATATATCAATATGTTTGACTTTGAAAAATTCAGTTCATGTCATTTCTGTTCTGCATATGATGAGATTTGATAAAGGCACTATAAAAATCTTACTAGCAAATATTATCAGATGTCTCTAAATAATTTAATGCTACTGGCACAGACATCATCCATCCAGGAGAGTGAAGAGATACTTACTTTGTATGCTATGGTACAACAAATTCTCAACTAGTTCCCTCCATGTTGAGTTAATCTATTTAGTGGTATTTATTTTTATTTACTTTATAGTGGACTTACTAGGTTGAAGACTTGAAACCATAAAAAATGCTGAAGTAATTTTTAAAAAGGAAATACAAAATGCAATGTTACTGTTAGTTTAATTGCCTAAATAAGTCTGTAAAATTATATTCTAAAACAACTTAAAAGGAGAATGCATATCAAAGTAGATGGAGGTGGCTCAGCAATGAAGCACTCGCCATGCTCACGTGACAACTATGTTTCACATCCCGGAAACCCATGGAAATTATGGGTGAGCATAATTTTCCTCCTCTAATTTTAATCTTGGAAACTGGAGACAGAGGGTTCCTCAGAGTAACCTGGCTAGTAATACTAACTATATCTGCAAATTCTTGGCTTGATTCAGAGAACCAACCACAAAAAGTAAGATGGGATAGCTATGAAGGATGATTTCCAATGTTAACTTCCATGTGTTATGTGTTTGTGCTCTCATATATACATGCAAACAAATTCCCACGGTCATGCAAAAATGAGTACACACACACACACACACACACACACACACAGAGAGAGAGAGAGAGAGAGAGAGAGAGAGGAAACAGAGACAGAGAGACAGAGAGACAGAGAGAGAGACAAAGACAAAGAGACAGAGACAGACAGGCAGACAGACACATACACACATGAAAAATGGGGAAAAATATAAAATGAGTCCATATTCTACAGGATAATATTTCTTACTATATATGATAGGAGTTTTTGATATTTTCTGGTATTTATTTCTTTTTCAAAAAATTGTCTTGTTTATTTGATTTGTTTTATACTGGATTCATAAGCATGTGAAAACCAACTTTTAGTTGAAAAAAATTTAAAGCATCACTGCTATATTGTGTAATTACAAAGTACTGCTTAATTAAATTCATGCTGTTTTAGTCCCTGAATCATTTAGTTAAGCATAAAGATGTTAACCCAGCAGAATGGGACTTTACTTATGGTTTAAGCACAATGAGATATATTAACCCTATTCAGACTGTGGAAAGGATAATGAATTTTGCTTTGTTATGATGCATTTCCTTTTCAACTTCCAAGGACAATTACTGTGCACTTCTGTTTATGTAGTGGACTATTGTCTGGGACACTTGGCCATTTGATACACTGGATCAAATTGAGAACTTAAATTATTGTCTTTTTAGGGGAAAGAAACATTGAAAATAAAATGTGGAGCTTTGTAAATGAAATATACAGACTGTATATATTTGTTTCCTGTGTTACAAATATCTACACTTTTCTGCTATTTCATTTTAAAGAACATTTCATTTGAAAGAGTCAATTCTATTTTGAAAATGAGTCTCTGGACCCATAAACAGCAAAAGTCTTTATTACCTGAACACTGGCCAAAAATGAAATGGTTGTGAAGTATAATTATATAGATGTGCCATAAAACACATTTCAAGATTGTTACTAGTATAGGGTAAAATAAAACTCCCCAGATACATTTCCTTCTTATTTCATAGATTTTGTATCCATTTTCTGTTTGAAAGCTATTTATTAGTTTGAGCTTATTGAATATAAATATATTCTTAATTTTCAATGTTATTGAATTGTATATGGTATGTACTAGTAATAAAAGAATTCAGAATGTTGAGAGGTATCTGATGTATTTGATGTATCTGATGTTTAATCTTATGTGTCAGCTTGACTGGGCATGATGCACAGAGAGCTGATAAAAATTGCTTCTGAATATGTTTGTGAAGGTGTAAGGTGTTTGAGAGTAAGAGACAGTCCCTCACTCATCATGTGGGAGGGTATCAAATAATCCACTGAATCCATTGGTCTCAATAGAACAAAAAGGTAGAGGAAAAGCAAATTATTGTCATATAATATATATATATATATATATATATATATATATATATTAGACAATGAATGTGTATGTACATGCACACACATGTTGTAAAGCAAATTATTATATAGCAAAGGAAGATAGACAACTTCCTAGTTTCTCTTAATGATATGTGTTAGTTTATCCAGTTTCTAGTGTCTGGTATATTATAGCTGTTACAGTTTCTTAAATTCATTTTTGATTGTTTGTTTATTCATGCATTCATTCACTTTATTTCTTTAATTGGTTATTTTATTTATACACATTTCAAATGTTGTCCCTCTTGCAGGCTTCCCCTTTGCAAACCCCCCACCCCATCACCCCTCCATTTTGCCTCTATGAGGGTGCGCCCCCCACCCATGCACCCATTTCTTTCTCATTGCTTTAGCATCCCCTTACACTGGGATATTGAGTCCCCACAGGACCAAAGTCCTTCCCTCCCATTGATGCCACATAAGACAGTCCCCTGCTACATATGTAGCTGGTGCCATGGGTCCCACCATGTGTACTCTCTGGTTGGTCGTTTAGTCCCTGGGAGCTCTAGGGGGTCCGATTAGTTGATATTGTTGTTCTATGGGAGTTGCAAACCCCTTCATCTCCTTCAGTCCTCACTACCTCTTCCACTGGAGTCCCCATGCTCAGTCCGATGGTTAGCTGTGAGTATCTGCATCTGTCTTAGTCAAGTGCTGGCAGAGCCTCTCAGGGGACAGGCATACCAGTCTCCTGTCAGCAAGCACTTCCTGGCATCAGCAATAGTGTAGGTGCTTGGTGTCTGCAGATGGGATTGATCCCTAGATAGGGTGGTCTCTGTATGGCCTTTCCTTCAGTCTGTGTTCCAGATTTTGTCCCTGCATTTCCTTTATAAAGGAACATTTCTGAGTTAAAATTTTTGAGATAGGTGAGTGACCCCCATCCCTCACCTGGAGGCCATGCCTATCTATTGAAGATGGTTTCTACAAGTTCTGTCTCACCTTTGTTGGTTATTTCTGATTTGACCACCACTACTAAAACAGCACATTCCCTAATCCATGGATTTCTGTTCATTTGGAGCCAGAAAGAAAAAGGGTTTCCAAAGGGGAGACCTGGAAAGAGGAAAACATTTGAAATGTAAATAAGGTATTAAATAAAAAAAGAAGAAGAAGAGGAAGAAGAAAATGGCAAACTCCACTTTCCATGTCTTCCAACTTGCAGACTGTAGTCTCTCTAACCATGGAGTCCTATCCCAATACTCCCTTCATATACATTTATGTATGTATATATGTATATATTCATGCTTGTGGGTTATGTGTGTTATGTGCATATATAGAGAGAGGGGGAGAGAGGAGAAATGAATCTGTGTGTGTGTGTGTGTGTGTGTGTGTGTGTGTGTGTGTGATAAAGCAAACTATTACAAAGCAAAGGATGATAGCCAACTTCCTAGCTTCTCTGAATGATATATGTGGCAGACTACTGTGACAAACTTCAGAGTGTTTGGGTAAAGTATTTTAGCCCTAACAATTCTGTTGGATTGGTGTTTTTATTGGGGAGGTTTTTTTGCTTATGTATTCATTCACCTTTCTATCAAAAGCAGCCAGGACAGAGTATGCAGTCGTTAAAGTAGTTATGTGGCCATCTTTTCCTTTTCCAGCCATACTAATGTAGGGCACACAGCCTCTCTTGGCTTGATAATAAATTCTGTAAAACAAATATGTAAACTCCATCATGAAAGCATAAACAAACTCTTGATTTATTTGTCAGCTCTTCAGTAAAGCATATGGATTGGGACTAAAAATAATTCTTCAAGTGGAAACCAATTTCTATTCAGTATATTTAACATCTCCACAGAATAGAAAGCAGAAAGAGCTATTTTTTTAGGGCAATTGAAGTTTTTATGAAAATATGGCTTTATTTTTTCAAAATCACATTGTTCAAAAATGAATTCACAAGACAGAGAATACAAAGCCATATAATTAATGAATTACTCAATAGACTGCTGTGTCTTTATTAAATTAAAAAATATGAAAACCAGACATTGGGTGACTAGTAAGAACACAAAACAATATACATGAGTGAAATAACCTTTAAATCATCAAAAATTTTATTGAGTATGGGAGTATACTATACACCACAAAAAATTGAAAAGTACATGAAAATTTATGACTACATGGGATTACATAATACTTTTGCTAAAGTTAATCTCTGTTCAAGTGACCAGTTTCATGAAATAGTAAAATGCATTAAGGAACCACCTCCCCAACTCTTCAAACCAAAATATATGTTGAAAAGATAGTGTATGTGTCCATCAAAACTAGATTTCAATGCTGTAGAGATGAAAAATGAAAGGAAATCCGACAAACCTTTTACTAATGATACAAGTAAGACAAAATAGGGTAAGGGAAAAGACAGGTGAATGTAATTTATAAATTCTAGGCAAGATAACTTATTAATATTGAATCTTGAATACTATATCATGTTAAAAGGATAATAAACTTTGATATTATAATTTTTAAGAAATCTAAAACTTGTCCTAATTAGTAACACCATACTATCCACAAATAAAATTTCTGTATAATTATATAAGAAGCATCATTTACATTGTTATAAAAGAAGATAAAATATTTTAAAGTATACAAAACATGTTCAAATAGTTAAAGGCTATATTTAAAGGCTGAGATGACAGTAAAATTGTTAAGGTGCTTGCCATATCACCTGAGGAATGATAGTCCAAATTACTACTGGGTTGTAAATACTTATACATACTTGTTCATGTGTGCATGCATACATTTAACTTGCACATACATGTGCAAACAGACATGCAAACTAAAAATGAAAATATTTACAATGTTCATGAGAGTCTCAAAAGATTTAAACAAATGCAAACCTATTCCCTTGCTTAGATGGCTCAGTATTATGAACATGTTTACCTCAATTTTCCATGTGTATTTTATACATCAGTAAAAATATCAGGAAGGAAAACAAATTAATGCACATTTCATAAAGAAGAAAAGACAGGAGACTATCTATAAAAAAATAAGAAAGTCTGCATAGAGCTGGGAAAAATAGAGATGGAATAATCTATGTAGATGCAAAGTAGTGGTTCATGACCTGTGGATCGTGACCCTTTTGGAAGCCTAAAGACCCCTTTACAGGGTTCGGCTAAGACCATCTGAAAACACAAAAATTAACATTACAATTCACAACTAGCAAAATTACAGTTATGAATTAGCAACATGGTTGGGAGTCACCACAACATAAGGAACTATGTTAAAGGGTCTCAGCTTTAGGAAGGTTGAGAACCATTGATGTAAAATATCACATTCTCTGAACAATGTAATATAGGACAGATAGACAGTATGTGTAACAGAGTTTCAAGAGTGACTAATGCAACAGACAAATGTAATATGGTAGAAAAACATTATTAAAACTAGAGGGATGGATCAAAGAGTGGTACTGGGAAAACTTAGTAGACATTTGGGAAAAGAGATAAAATTAGATTGCTATTTCACAATGACCTGATATTATATTCTTAGTAATTTAATGAATGCTGTTCAAAGGGTACCAGAAGAAAATATGTCCAAACTTCTCTATCACTTCACAATGTGACTATGAGTAGAAATCTGTAGGTACTGTGGGTCTCTGCATCTATTTTCATCACCAGCTGGGTGAAGGCACTCAGATGGCTGTTATGCTAGCCTCCTGTCTGGAAGTATAGCAGAATATTATTAATTAGTGTCAGGGATGAGCTCTCTCTCATGTCATGGGACTCAAGTTGGTCAGTTAAAAGCTGGCCATCTCCCCATTTTCTGTTCCCTCTTTATTTCTGAACCTCTTATAGGCAGAAAAAAAATTGTGGGCTGAAGTTTTTGTGGCTGGCTTGGTATTCCTACCCTCCATTAGAAGTCTTGCTTGGTGACAGGAAGTATCTGTTTCATATTCCATAACCTCTATTTCAAAGAGTCTCAGCTAGGTTCACCCTCATTGATTCCTGGAAGTTTCTATTTTTCTATCTTAGAGCTTGGGCATCTTATGGAAAAAGGCAAGAAAAGATTAAAAGAGCCAGAGATGTCAAGGACACCACAGGAAAGCCTATAGAATCAACTAACCTAGGCACATAGGGGCTCACAGAGACTGAACCCCCATGCAAAGAGCATGCATGGGATAGGCCTGGTCACCCTAAACATATGAAACAGGTGTAGAGCTTGGCCCTCATGTGCAACTGATCTCTAACAGAACGAGCAGGGGCTGTCTATGACTTTGTTGACTGTTTTTTGATTCCTTTCCTCTAACTGGATGACCTTATCTAGCCTTAATAGAAGAAATTTATTGAATTATAACATGGCATTTTATTCACTTAATGAATAAATCAAAGTTCCAAACATTATCAGAAATATTTCAATTTATAAGAAAATTAGATGATATTGAATAAAACATGATTTTATGAACATCATTCAAAAAATAAAAATAATGATGATAAAATGCATCATGAAAGAATTTTAAACAGATATTTTTCCATTTATTTATTTATTTATTTATTTATTTATTTATTTATTTATTTATTTATTTATTTATTTAACATCCTGATTGAAGCTTTCCTCTCCTCCCAGTCCCCCTGGCCTCGCATAGCCCCTCCTGTCTTCCTTCTCCCTTCTTTTCTTATAAGGGGGAGGATCCCTTTAAAAACCTCAGTTTTACCAGAAACCAGACTGCCGTACACAGCCCCTCAGGGGTATTTGTTTCTATGTTTGGCTTTTAATTTTATTTTGTTTTAGTTCACAGTGCTACAGACACAAAGTTACAGCCTTGTTTTCTGTTTGGCTCAGCATCAGAGATTGTTGAGGACATCACACCTAGAATACGCATAAAAGAAAGAGATCACAAGGCAAAATAGGTACCTTAGATGAGGGAAATCAAGATTTGCTCTTCTTAAACAACCTTCTCTTCAGAAATTTTGGGTCATTGCAATACATAACATAAACTACTTAAGGGGGAAAGTGCCTATAATTTGTATTTTTGGAATTTTTGGTCATAATGGGTAGAGGCTTCTGGTAAAGAAAAGTAATTCTCATTATAGCAGCCGGAAAACAGAGAGGGACCATAAAAACAAAGATATAACTCTCTTGAGTTCTTCTAGTAACTGACTAGTCTCTACTGTAATAGTCTCAATACCTCCCAATACATTACTGAAACTCTGATTTATCAAGAATATTAATGCGCTCATTAGAAGGATCACCTCTGTCAATGTCCTCTCAGACACACCCATTACTAATATCCTAAATGTATCTCAATATACAAGTTTACAGTTAACATTAACCATCATAAGCACTATCCTCAGTCTCATGAAAGCTCATTTTTTTCACAGCAATGTGCTCAGTGACAAGTCCCCCTAGCCATCATTTAAAGACGAAATCACTACAACACCTGCTGACACTACCAAACTGGGAATCAAGATTTCAGTACAACTGTTGGAGGTAAAAAGACATATCTAAACTGTGATAGTGAAGCTACAACTTACAGAAAAGGGTGAACACAAAGTACAGATGGGATGACAAAGTGTGAGAGGAAAAGGAGTCAAAAAGCATGAACTAAAGAACTATAAATCATTATTTGTTAACACGGTTAAAGGGGCTCAGTGTTCTGACCCGGGTTGAGTGTCAAGGTCCAGAGTATAGGAATGCAACAGTCAAAAAGAGCTGTAGTCTAAGCTGGGAAATTCACCTGAGATGCTAATTGTTCTTCCAGCCTTTCTCAAATCTACTGCAGAAAAACACAGTCCTGAAAAAAAAATAGCTTGGACCTGTGATCCAATGTGCAAAACAGGTGGAGGAGAGTCAGATCTAACAATATATGTGACCTTATGGGACGCCATACTGTCTGGAAGAGTTTGATTTCCAAGCACTCCATATGTTGCTTCTATTATTAATGATAATAATGTATTTGTTGGATTTGTTGGGTTGCAAAAAAATAAAACAGAGGAGGTAAAAGCTAAACAAAAGTGACAACTTTAACAGCCTGAAATTCTCTGACCAGTGAAGACAGTCCACATCCATGCAAATTGCACAGAGGAAAGTTAATCACCAGAAAATTGAAGTCCAGCCTTCTCATCTGCTGGGATTCTGCTAGCATCACACAATTGTCAACATTATGGCAAGGAGAGGATGCAACAGTCAATAAAGCAATAGCACTTAAATAGAATGTTGTGAAAGTAGATCATAAATATGCCTCCCTCAGGTTAGAAATGGACCAGTAAAACAAAGAAATAGTATGCGTGTGTATCTTTATATCTTGGCATACAGGTATGTAAGCATAGCTCATACTTTAAAAAAAAATCACTAAGTGGCAGGGTGTTCTTAATTGTTATGACATTTTCAAAGGCCTGGGATAATATCTGTAAGACATGGCTATTTTCTTTTGTTCTTCAGTACTTTATTTCATTTCCCTTTAACAAATATTTACAAAGACTTTGCTTTGTCATATTCTTAAAATAATTCAAGAAAAAATGACTCAGAAACACTACTCAGGGAAGATCCTTGTTTTTGTATGATTTAAAAAATATGCTCAGTCCATGGAAACAGCACATTAAGGCATCTTGAGACAAGGGAGAAAGGATTTTTACATGTAATTTTAAAAATCATGCTTCTGCCTTTGTGCTGGACTGTGGTTTGCACTCTGAAAACATGTTTCAGCCTTTGCCTGGAACTATGGAGCCTTAGCTCTGAGAAAGGCTGCAGCCAACCCCTCTCCCAGCTTGCTGGGGAGCTGGGACCATAGAGCTGCTGCCTGCACTCTGGCCACTCCCAGCTTCCTCTTTCATTCCTCCAGGCTAGCTCTGCCAACCACCAACTACCTCCTTTCCCAGGATAGCATCCCCAAGCCGCTATCAAGGACCTGGCTTCTCTCT
>CM052705.1:52404374-52573996 GCA_028551405.1 Uromys caudimaculatus
CACATGCTCCACTATGTTCATAGCAGCCATATTTATAATAGCCAGAAGCTGGAAACAACCCAGATGTCCCTCATCAGAGGAATGGATACAGAAAATGTGGTACATTTATACAATGGAGTACTACTCAGCTATTAAAAACAATGACTTAATGAAATTTGCAGGCAAATGGATGGAACTTGAAAATATCATCCTGAGCGAGTTAACTCAGTTACAAAAGAACGAACATGGTATGTACTACTGATAAGCGGATATTAGCCCAAAAGTTCAGAATGCCCAAGTTTCACTTTACAGTAACCGCTGGACTGAGAGTGAGGTCCCAGATGGAGGAGTTGGAGAAAGGTCTGAAGGATATGAGGGAGTTTTCAGCCCCATGGAGGGAGCAACAGCGTCAATGGGCCTGAACCTCCCTCCCCTGTCATCCTGGAGTTTGGACCACCAACCAAAGAATACATATCTATGGACCCATGGTTCGGACCACATATGTGGCAGAGGATGGCCTCGTTGGCCATCAGGGAGAGAGGAGAGGCCCTTGGGCCTGAGGGTGTTAGAGGCCCCAGTAAAGGGGAATGTCAAGGTGGGAATATGGGAGTGGGTGGGCGGGTGGGTGGGACGTGGAATTCCCTCATAGAGGCGGGGAGGGGGAGGGGATAGTGGGTTTCCAAAGAGGAGACCTAGAAAAGGGGAAACATTGGAAATGTAAATAAAGTATCAAAAAGAAAAAAAGAAAAAAAAAAGAAAAACACGTAGCTTTATTAATTTAGAACTTGTCAGATAGTATAGTTAGGCACAAAATCTCCTGACTTATCCTTTTTAGCTAGTCTATATCAGCCAGCCTCCACTGGTGGCAGAGGCGTTGGTTCTAGCTACCCCAAGATCTTACATGATTGCATCTACCCCGAGATCTTATATGGTTGTTGCATGCTTCTTGTTTCAAAGCCTGGCTGAAAAAGCCCCTTCTCTTTCCTGGAGTCTCTTTTTCCTCCTGGGATCTGGAAGTCCCACCTCTACCCTTCACCCAGCAGTTGGCTCCAGCCTTCTATATTGACACAATCAAGAACCAATTAGGGAATCAGCACCTCCCCCTATGAAGGATTCTTGGTTTTTATTTATTACCATAAATTTATTACCAAAATTGCCCATGACACTTTTGCGATTATATAATAGCAATCATAGTTTTCAAGATGCATTCAAACACTAATAACTGATTTTGACATTAGACAAATGCAAGCAATGTTAGTAACAAAAGCAGGTACATTCCTTATTTTACAATAAAATGAAATTTGCTCATTCCGGTAGGAACATCTTTCTTCACAAATGTGTCCATGTGCACATGTGAGTTAAAGAAACGGAAAGAACACATGGAAGTAGCATTGGATGTGTCCGTTCCGACACTGGGCTGTGGAGTGTCCTCAGAAACACAGTGTAATACATCTGTGCATTCTATGGAAGGAGACACATTTAGTCAGATTATTTGGTCTGGTTTCTGTGCTTTTACATTTCTATAAGTTCTATTTGAAAAATGAAATCCATAATAATGAGATAGACACTGGTCTCCTGTGATATATATTCTGCTATCTCATTTAAAATGTTAATTGGGATGTAAAGGCTATAAATAGCCTGAATTAGAAAGAAAACAAGATATTTCTGCCTGACTTCCCTTCACATCTTAAAATTTTCACAAATAGAAAAAGCCTGTAAGCAATAGGTAGAAGAAGAATCAGTATAAATTTTGAAGCTAATTTTTCCATTTACAGAACATATAAACATTTCAACAGGAAAACATGATCACAGGATTTAGTGGTAGTTTCCAGAATAAATGAGCTCTATCAAAAATTACACAAACTTTTATGAAATCCCAGGCATATGGTACCTGAGATATGGAGTCAGAAGGATTTTGGAGAGATGGAGGTTAATCTAGGCTGCAGAAGGATTTCCAAGCCAGACAGATATATAAAGACAAAAAAAACAAATAAAATAAAAACCCAAAAAAGAAAAAGAAAAAAGAAAAAAGAAAATAAAAGAAAATCAATCAAACGCAAATAATAGTATTTCTCAAACTGTTTTTGAAATATCTGCTCCAACACTGAGTTAACGCATTTAGTTGGCTAGGCAAGATAAAGATAAGCCTCATTAATGCATTTGAGAGATGTAGAGTTTTACCATTGCCATAATGTCCTAGAGACAAGGCCAGTGTTTAGGAGCAAACTCTGCATGTAACCAGAGTGGACATATTAAGGTGTCTCACAACATGCTACCAAAGTACCAGTAAGGGATAACAACACAGGGGAATATTATATCATGGAACATACATGATAAAGAAACAAAGGGCAGGCCAAGTTACAAAAGGCTCAGATAATTCTCCCTTGAGAAGCCTTACAAGGGATAAAACACAAAACTATGTGGCAATGTAAGATTATGAAGGCACCCCTTATATTCTCACAGACTGGAACTCTTGTTTGTCTGCAGAGCCAGAATTAATATCTCACTTGAAGATATTAAGACCGCTTTCGATTTTACTGTCTACTCAACCTGTTGGTTTAACCTGCTTTTAAGAGAACATTATAACAGTCAACCTTACTTGCTTTGAACAACCTAAATTACTACATAGCTGTAAGCTTAAATTATGTGCCCTTCCATGCCCCCAACTCAGAACAATGCATGTATATCATTTGCTGAAGACAGAGAATACATAGGCTGAAAGCAACCTTCTAAATTCCACCATATAGGTAGAATGCAACATTTATGGATATTGATAAAGATATTTGTTGAAGTGTTTGTTGTTGTCAGCCAGTTATGATCTGTTGTAGTCAGTGACTTAATCCCTTTCAAATTTTCTTAAATATTTCTGTAAACAATCCCACTCCTTCCTCGTGTAAATCTATGCTGCTCAATAAAAAGTGAAGCTCTTTGTTAGAGACAGAAAGTCACAAAACAGACAGAAACAGGAACAGATTCATACAACAGCCTGCAGACAGGTATAGATTCAGACTCATACAATGGAAAGAAGACATGGAGGCAGCGGGAGTGAACAATTCAAGACTAGGCTTGCTATTGGTTGGACTCCGAGGGGATGATTTTTTTAATGTGATATTGATACAGTGTGGGTAATTAGGGGGTAATCACCAATGCGTTTAATCTTATCAAAATGTGAGATGATAATAAATGAGAAATAATGTTTCTATTGGAGATCGGTAGTGGTTGAAAAATATTTATATAATAGAACTTTAAGAAAACCAAATGCTGGTTATTGCTTGGCCATTCCCTCAGTCTCTGCTCCATCCCCTATCCATGCACTTCTTGTAGGCAGGATAAATTTTGGGTCAAACCTTTTGTTGGTATGTTTTTATCCCTATCACTTCACTGGGGTTCCTGTTTGGCTACAGGTTGGGGCTTCTTCAGGCTCCATATCCTCAATGCTGCGAATGTCAGCAAGGGTTACTCCCATTGATTCATAGGAGCCTCCCTTATCCCAGGTCCCTGGTATAGCATTGAGATGCCCCACCCACCATTCCAGCCACCTGCAGATTTCCATTCCCTTCCTTGGATGTCTTGCCATTTCCTGTCTCACCCTACACCTGATCCTGAAACCCCCATTCCTCTCTCTGTCTCCTCTCCCATACAGTTACCTGCCTCCCTATGCCTCCTATGACTATTTTATTCCACCTTGTAAGTGAGATTCAAGTATCCTCTTTTAGGCCTTCCTTCTTCTTTAGCTTCTTTGGGTGTGTGGAGTATCCTGAACATGGGTATCCTGTATTTTATGGCTAATATCTACTTATAAGTGAGTACATACCATGCATGTGCTTTGGATCTGGGTTACTTCACTCAGGATGATATACTCAACTTCCATTCATTTGCCTGCAAAATTCATGATCTTTGTTTCTAATAGCTGAATACTATTCTATTGTATAGATGAAACACATTTTCTTTATCCATTTCAGTTGAGGGACATCTATGTTGTTTCCAGTTTCTGGCTATTACAAATAAAGCTGCTATGAACATAGTTGAGCAAATGTCCCCGTGGTATAGTAGGACATCTTTTGGGTATATGCCCAGGAGTGATATAGCTGGGCCCTGAGGTAGAACTATTCCTGGTTTTCTGAGAAAACATGATATTGATTGCCAAAGTAGTTGTACAAGTTTGTACTCACTCCCACCAGCAATGGAGGACTGTTCTCTTGCTCTAGATCCTCTCCAGCATATGCTATTACTTGAGTTTTTTATCTTAGCCATTCTGTTTTCCTTCATGGCCTTTATCCTAACAACAGAGATGATACTAGAAGTGAAATTTGTTTAGCCAGTGTACTATAATTAAAAGTTTTTGTAGAATTAATTACTATGCATTAATTTAAATAGACCATTTAATACATAGGATACTTAACACACAATTTAATTTATTAGATAATTTATAAAAACTCTTAGAAAATATTGATAACTCTAATAAAACATACTTTGTTACCAAATTACATTTATTTTCATGGTATAGAATTTCATTTCTCTTTCTTTCTTTCTTTCTTTCTTTCTTTCTTTCTTTCTTTCTTTCTTTCTTTCTTTCTTTCCTGCCTGCTTGCTTGTCTGCCTGCCTGCCTGCTTGCTTGCTTGCTTGCTTTTCTTTGAGAAAGAGTTCACTTTATAGCCATAGCTGTTTGCTTAAATTTTTAAATCATTTTTTCTATGAGAAAGTGGCTTACAAAAAATTGCAGATAACTTATTTCTCTGTAAATAGGACAGTTGGATCTGATTTTGAAAGGTGTGACTACACATTAGATTGATTATCATTTTCACTTTAGATTTCTAGTCTGTGAGTAAAATTCATATGTTTAGAAAGTATACACGTGAAGACTATAATTTTCTAAATACTGGGTGCAATAAACACTTTTAAAACTCATGTCAACTTATCTTAGGTGATGAGAGAGGAGCAGAAGTAATTAGGGAGGCATGGCTAAGAACACAGGGAGCTGAAAAAGTAAGGTTGAATTATTTTCTGCCACAGGTGATGTGAGGAGCATTGGGTTTTGTGAAAAGCAGTTTCCTTATCCTGTATGTAGAGCTTGACATTTCATGGTAGTGTCTCCTTTGCCCTTAAAAAACATTTTAGATGTTTGAATATGATTACCCTTGCCAACAATTTACAGCATTTACAAATAGTATTGAACAAATTTATGTTACACAGTGATGCACTCTATAGACCACATTAAAGCTGTAGTAGCTATCTGTTTGAGGGGTTGAAAATGATCTACTAGCTACTGGAGAAACAGCAGTTAGCAGTTTCCCTCACCTACCAATGTAAAAACCAACTCATCTTTTATGCTCTTGGCTTGGTTTATTTGACTAAAATCTTTTAAAAATAAGTTTTATTTGGTTTGTTCTTTCACAATTTCATATATGCATATAATGCATTCTGATTACTCCCAACACCCAGACTTTTATGGTTCCCCAGTCCTTACCAACACCCTTCTTCCTACAAATACCTGTCACCCTTTTATTTCTTTTTGATTTGCTCCATAATGAAGCAGATTTGACCAAGGCCTTATATGAACCCATGTGTTTGGAACACTCCACTGGAATATATTGGATTTACTAGCAGCTATACAACAGAAGACAATTATTGATTCTCCTCAGAACCCATAAGTAATCAAGAGATGAGCTACAGAACAAGGAAGGGTAAGGATCCTTGAGCCCCTCCCGGAACTATAATTGACAACTGACAGTTCTTATCTTATACAGGTCTAGTGAAGGCAATCATAGCTAGTGACATGCCCAGAAAATGTCATTTCACAGCCCTCTTCATATGTTCCAGCTCTTATATTCTTTCTACTTCTTTAGAAGTAAAGAAAGTGCATATTAGAATAAATAAAAAATAGAGTCATTTAAGTACGTGCTTGGGAGGGATATAGCTGGGATATAGCACAATTTTGTTATTAGATTTGGTGCCATTTTCAAATGTAATCCCAAAGTCACTACAGTAGTTTAAACTCACATCAATAATGAGTAAAGGTTAAATATTCATGTCAAAATAAAAAAGGAAAAGAAAAAGAAAATGAAAGATATTGTAGAATATGAAGAGATAAGGGAGAAGAAAGAATAGCAAAAGCAAAAAGTGTATGAAAAAGACATTTGGAAACCCATTATTTTGTAAGCCTATTATAACAATGTACATTAAACAAAAACATTGAAAGGAGATATATTCTGCATAGCTGTATAGTACTGCTGCTGAAAGACATGGGTTTCAAACAAAATTCAAACAAAAGCCATATGTGGAGTGCTTCATAACCTCAGTGTCAGAGTGCCAGACCACAGAGGCTTCCTGCAAAAACATAAGGCCTTGCCATTTTTCTGGTAGCCTACTAAAGCAAGTTGATGAGACTCTCTTGCTAAAGACACCATATACCATGGTTACAATTTATAGAAAAGTCCAGTTGCAGTTGAGCTGGGAGCTTCTCTATTGCCCAGCATTCATAGCTCTAGCTGTGTACAGTGCACAGGGAGAAAATACACCCACAGTCTTACCCATCTAGAAGCCCTACGAACTAGACCAACCTTCCAGAAAAAAAGGTACCCTCTGATGTAACTGTTGGAATAATGCAGAGGAGTAACTGCTGTGGGCATAATCAACTGATTTCAACTGGTTTCATAATCAACTGAAATCACTGGTTTCGTTTGAGGATCACTCCAGAGGAAAGAATTCATGCCTGGTATGGTAAATCCATTCAAAAAAGCCTGTAGCTAAAGAGGGCTTATACCCTAGGAGAAAACTTACTTTGCTTGATTCACTAATCTGATATGAGGCTAACCTACCCTTTTGATGTTTATGTTTATACATACCATAACAAAGGCTAGTTTCAGTCTCAATCAGAGAATCTTCCCTTGACAATGATTCATAGTGAATGCAAAAACTCATAGCTCTTTAGGTGCTAAGGATGATGACTGTTGAGACCTCAGCCCTATGAGTACATCTTATACTACAAACTTTAAGGCTCTGGGAACATAATAAAAGAGGAGGTAGAAACTGAGGAAATTCAAAAACATCATCAGATCCTACTACAAAAGTCTTTTGTCAACAAAACTGGAAAATCTGGATAAAATGGACAATTTTCTAGACAGATACCAAAAACCAAAGTTAAGTCAAGATCAGAGAAGCCATCTAAACAGTTGCATAATGCCTAAAGAAATAGAAGCAGTCGTTAAAGGTCTCCCAACCAAAAAATGCCCAGGACCAGATGGGTTCAGTGCAGAATTCTATCAGACCTTCAAAGAAGACCAATACTCTTCAATTTATTCCACAAAATAGAAACAGAAGGAACACTACCCAATTGCTTCTATGAGGCCATAGTTACACTGATACCAAAACCTCACATAGACCCAACAAAGAAAGAAAACTTTAGACCAATTTCCCTTATGAATATCAATGCAAACATACTCAATAAAGTTTTTACAAACTGAATCAAAGAACACATCAAAATGATCATTCATCATGATCAAGTAGGCTTCATCCCAGGTATGCAGGAATGGTTCAATACTCAGAAATTCATCAATGTAATCCAATACATAAAGAAACTCAAAGAAAAAACCACATGGTCATTTCATTAGATGTTGAAAAAGCATTTGACAAAACTCAACATCCCTTCATGATAAAAATCTTGGAAACATCAGGAATCCAAGATACATACTTAAACATAGTAAAAGCAATATACAGCAAACCAGTAGCCAATATTAATCTAAATGGAGAGAAACTCAAAGCAATCCCACTAAAATCAGGGACTAGACAAGGCTGCCCTCTCTCTCACTATCCACTCAATATAGTAATTGAAGTTCTAACTAGAGCAATTAGACAACAAAAGGATGTTAAAGGGATACAAATTGGAAAGGAAGAAATCAAACTATCACTATTTGCAGATGATATGATAGTATACGTAAATGACCTGAAAAACTCCACCAGAGAACTGCTGCAGCTGATAAACAACTTCAGCAAAGTGGCTGGATATAAAATTAACTCAAACAAATCAGTAGCCTTCCTATACTCGAAGGATAAACAGGCTGAGAAAGAAATTAGGAAAAATCACATCCTTCACAATAGTCACAAACAATATAAAGTATCTTGGTGTGACTCTAACCAAGCAAGTGAAAGATCTGTATGACAAGAACTTCAAGTCTCTGAAGAAAGAAATTGAAGATCTCAGAAGATGGAAAGATCTCCCATACTCATGGATTGGCAGAATTAATATAGTAAAAATGACCACCCTTCCAAAAGCAATCTACAGATTCAATGCAATCCCCATCAAAATTCCAACTCACTTCTCCATAGACTTAGAAAGAGCAATTCTTAAATTCATTTGGAATTACAAAAAACCCAGGATAGCAAAAACTATTCTCAACAAAAAAAGAATTTCTGGGAGAATCAGCATCCCTGACCTCAAGCTGTCAGAGCAGTAGTGATAAAAACTGCATGGTATTGGTACAGTGACAGGCAGGTAGATCAATGGAATAGAATTGAAGATCCAGAAATGAACCCATACATTTAAGGTCACTTGATTTTCGACAAAGGAGCTAAATGCACCCAGTGGAAAAAAGACAGCATTTTCAACAAATGGTGCTGGTTCAACTGACATGTAGAAGTATGCAAATTGATCTATTCCTATCTCCCTGTACAAAGCTCAAATCCAAGTGGATCAAGGACCTCCACATAAAACCACATACACTGAATCTAGTAGAAGAGAAAGTGGGGAAGTCTCAAACACATGAGTAGAGGGGAAAAGTTCCTGAACACCAATGGTTTATGATCTAAGATCAAAAATCGACAAATGGGGCCTCATGAAATTGCAAAGCTTCTGTAAGGCAAAGGACTCTGTCAATAGGACAAAACAGCAACCAACAGATTGGGAAAAGATCTTTACCAATCCTACGTCAGATAGAGGACTAATATCCAATATATACAAAGAACTCAAGGAGTTAGTCTCCAAAGAACCAAATAACCCTATGAAAAAATGGGGAACAGAGCTAAACAGAGAATTCTCAACTGAGGAAATTTGTAGGACTGAAAGGCACCTAAAGAAATGTTCAACATCCTTAGTCATCAGGGAAATGCAAAACAAAACAACTCTGAGATTCCCCCTCACCCCATTCACAATGGCTAAGATCAAAAACTCAGGTGATAGCAGATGCTGGCGAGGATGTGGAGAAAGAGGAATACTCCTCCATTGCTGGTGGGATTGCAAGCTGGTACAACCAGTCTGGAAATCAGTTTGGCAGACCCTCAGAAAAATGGACATAATACTACCTGAGGACACAGCTATACCACTCCTGGGCATATACCCAGAAGATGCTCCAACATGTAATAAAGACACATGCTCCACTATGTTCATAGCAGCCATATTTATAATAGCCAGAAGCTGGAAACAACCCAGATGTCCCTCATCAGAGGAATGGATACAGAAAATGTGGTACATTTATACAATGGAGTACTACTCAGCTATTAAAAACAATGACTTCATGGAATTCACAGGCAAATGGATGGAACTTAAAATATCATCCTGAGCAAGGTAACTCGGTCACAAAAGAACGAACATGGTATGTACTCACTGATAAGTGGATATTATCCCAAAAGTTTGGAATACCCAAGTTTCACCCACAGTTACCGTTGAACTGAGTTTTAGGTCCCAGATGGAGGAGTTGAAGGGACTGAAGGAGGTGAGGGAGTTTGTAGCTCCATGGAGAGAGCAACAGTGTCAACTGCCCTAATCTCCTGGTGCTTCAGGATACTGGACCACCAACCAAAGAATAAACATGGAGGGACCTATGATTTTGAGCACATATGTGGCAGAGGAGGGCCTTGTTGGCCATCAGGGGGAGGAGAAACCCTTGGGCCTGAATATGTTACAGGCCCTAGTATAAGGGAATGCCAAGGTGGGAAGAGGAGAGTGGGTAGGTGGGTGGGGAAATACCCTCATAGAGGCAGGGGGAGGTGGGGGGGGAGAGGGGGTTTCCAAATTGGAGACCTGGAAATGGGTAAACATTTGAAATGTAAACAAATATCAAAAAATAAAAATTAAAAAAAAAAAAAACTAAAGTATGGAATGGTCCAAAAATGCTACCTTGGGGATACTTGTAGGGAAACAACAGTTCTAATTCTTAGTTAAGACAGCTTTCTATTCAAGACACAACATGGAATGAGTACCTGAACATTTTTTTGGAGATGGCCAATGAGAAGGGGTTTATGCATATTCTGAAGTGATAAAACCCTCTTCATGTTCACTAATCTCAGTTTTTCAGCAATACTGGTCTCAGGAGGCTGTTAACCTCCAGAGTCGGCCTATATATCTGAGATAAAAACATGTTTTCTAAGTTAAGGAGATGTATATATAAAAGAAGGATACAAATTAATCATACTGCAATGGAATTTTAAATGTCAGATGTCTTCTGAAGGCCCATGTCCTAGTCAGCCTTTTTTATTTCTTTTTAAAGATAGTGAAACATAAACCAAGGAATGAAATGCCCACTGAACAATGACAATTAAAGATAGATAGATAGATAGATAGATAGATAGATAGATAGATAGATAAAGATGATAGATAGATCAGAGGTAGATATATTACCAGACAATCCTATTACATGACTCACACATTTTAAAGCTAAGCTTCCTAACAGTTGATTCTCAATAGATGGATATTTTTAATGAATGAATGCATGTATGAATAAAGAGACTAAGATATTCTGATCGCAGTGTATGCATTTTGGAAGCAAGGGCTTATTTGTATTGTGTTTTGCCTCATGCCTTCCCCTAACCAGTCTTGAAGTAATGTCATGAAGATGGCCAATACTACTGATTTTTAAGAAATTTGGTTTCATATTAAGCAGAGTGGTCTTAAGCCTTCAGGTAGCTAAGAATGGGCTTGAATGGCCTCTACTTTTTAAGGACTGAGATTAATAGGTATGTCCCATCAAACCTACTTGCTCTCCTTTGCTTAGAGGCCTTCTGATGACAATAAACCCTTTGTCTATATAAAACTTCCCTACTGCAGCCTCTCTTCCTGCTCAAATTCCTACAGACTTCTCACTGAATAGAATTTTTGCTCATATTCATTGCAAGTCCTCCAGAAGTCTTGAATCTTTTCTTTTCTCTATTTCCTATTCTCATTGCTTTTCAGTGTCTCACTGTGCTGCCTTTTCCTAAGTCTTATACATCCCTGGCTATTTTTAAGCCATTTAAACTTTTCTCTTTTCTTATTTTTCTATTCTTATTTCCTTCTTTCTTTCTTTCTTTGTTTTGTTTTTTTTATTTCTTTATGTGTGACATGGTCTGGTTATACAGTATACTTTCTCCTGGAACTAGGCATGACTGGCCTTGTCTCAGTTTCCCAAGCATAAGACATCCCATACAGGTTGTTTTAACTTTTGTTCTCTCAATGTTCTGAGAAGTGTTGACCACACAAAAGGAATTTATTTGATGTTTAGAATGAGGTGAGTGAAAGATATGAATGGAAAACAAATGATTCTATTTGGAAACCCAATCGCTGTCCCTGGGAAGCAGGTAGGCTATCCTTACTCTCCTTCTCCTACTTGAAAATGTCCCCAGTTTTATCCTCAGCTCCATAGTAGACTGCTTGCAGGGCTCTGCCTCCATTCCCTGCAGACTCTCCTGGACCTTGCTGCAGAGCCGGCTTTCCTTCTTATCCCTATCCTTTGTGTTAGCCAACAACAACTGGAGGCAATATCTTCCCTTCAGAAACTCCTTGGCCAGCTGTGATTTCTTGCTTACTGTGGATCCTCTTGGTCCTCTTTCTATTTTATCCCCTTTCCTCAGTGTCATTCCCTAATACTAAAACTGCTTTCCTCTAGGGATCCCTAATAGGCACACTTGGCAGAGACTCAGGTAAGTGAAGCACACTGTCCTTCCTGTCTCCTCTTAGGATCTCCCCATTCTTACCCTCACCCTAGTAACAACCTCCTTAGAGGGGCCCCTACACCCATCTCAATTCCATTCACTGGAGATTCCTACACTTGTTTTAGACTCAGTATACCTACATCTCTTTCATCCCTGCCTCTACAGATAATTATTTGTCTTGCTTCAACTGACTTGCAGGATCCCCTCTTGCCATGACACTCGCAACTCTATGTAGATTCTATTTCTAGTTCTGAACATTATTAACCTTTTCTCCTAGTCTACCTCTGTTCCTCTGTGCCCCCCACAAACCTGTAGAAGAATTATCCTCCACATTTCACTAAATTCATAGTGAAACATAAACCAGGGAATGAAATACCCACTCAACAATGACAATACAGTATAAACACCTAGAATCACAATTACCCCACCCCAGAGCCTAAGTGGTTAAATCAATAAAGAAAGTTATTCCGTGATAAAAATTTAAAGTCTTATCTATCTTTAAATCTGGTTCTGTATAAGGCCTAGCCAGAACACTTCAATCTGAAGAGGTTAATTTCACCTAAATAAACCCAAGGGAAAAATAATCTCAGGCAATAAAATCAAAGGAAGGAGGGATAGCCTATATAATAACAACATAATAGCAAACATCAATAAGTACTGATCATAGATAACTCTCAACATTGTCTCTAGTCCTTTGGGGTTGAACTTCCCTTCCACAAGAGTCATATATCAGATATCCCATATATCAAATATTTATATTACAATTCATAAAATTAGCAAAATTATAGCTATGAAGTAGCAATGAAAATAATTTTATGATTGGTCATCATAGAACATGAGGAACTGTAGTAAAGAACTGCATGCATTAGGAAGGTTGAGAATCACTGTTCTAAAACAAACATAAGAACTAGTACTCAAAAGAAGAAGATGGAAATAAATAATCAAACACAGGGTTGAAATCAATAAAATAAAAAAAATCAATAAAAAAAATCAATGAAATAAACTATTTCTTTGTGAAAATAAATAAAATTGATGCATACTCACCCTTAACAAAAAGAAACACAGAGAAGATCCAAATTAATAAAATTAGAGTTGAAAATGGGAGCATTTAAAACAGATACTGAGGACATCCAGCTAATCAGGAGAACATATTTAAAAATCTGTACTCAAAAAAATTGTAAAACCTAAAAGAAATGTATAAATTTACTGGTAAATATGGCATACCATGGTGAAATCTAGACCAGATAGGCAATTTTAAAAAGCCCATAGCTTCTAGTGAGATAGAAGCAATAATTAAGTCTCCTAATTAAAATAAAGCACAGGGACAGAAGGATTCAGCACAGAAATCTAAATATTCAAAGAAAAGTTATGCAAAAGAAAAATTCTGCAAAACAGAAAGAATATTGCATAATTCTTTTTGAATGACCACAATTGCCTGATACCTACAGCACACAAAGATCCAAGAAGGAAAGAAAATTACAGACCAAGATTTTTTATGAACATGGAAGCAAAAGTTCTAATAAAGTGCATGCAAACCAAACCAAGAACACATGAAAATGATAATCCAGAATAATCAAGTAAACTTCATCCCAGAGATGGAGGGAGGACTCTATATATGCAAAGTGATCATTGTAATCCTCCACATAAACATAATTCAAGACAAAACTATACTGTCATATCATGAGAAGCAGAAAGTCCTTTGACACAACACAAATACCCCTTCATGTTAAATGTCTTGAAGAGGTTAGGAATGAAAGAGACATACCTACATATAATAAGGTCATTTAGAGCAAACTCTCAGCCAACATCAACATAACCAGAAAGAAACTAAATGAATTTTCACTCAAATCAAAAATAAGAAAAAAATGTCCACTACTTCCAGACCTATTCAGTATAGTGCTGAAAGCTATAACTTGACCAGTAAGATAACTGAAGTAGATTAAAGGAATACAAATAGGAAGGGGAAAAAAATCAAAGTAACTTTATTTGTAGATGATATGTTTGTATACATAAATTATCCACAAAATACCAGAAAACTCCTATAGCTAAGAAACTCTTTTAGTAAAATAGAAAGATACAAAATGAACACACAAAGTTTGGTAATATTCCTATATACAAATGATAAATGAACAGTGGGAAGAAAATCAGGGGAAATATAATTTTCAGAATAGCCTTAAAAATATTTTTGAGTAACTCTAACCAAGCAAATAAAAAATGTCTATAATAAAACTTTGAAGATACTGAAAAGACAAATTGAGGAATATGTAAGAAAATGAATCTTCTATGTTCATACATCAATGCAACTAATATGGTGAAAATGGTCACTCTAACAAAGTCAATCTGGAGATTCAATGTAATACCCATCAGAATTCCAACATATTTTTTCACAGAACTTGATAGGACAATTTTCAACTTTCTATGAAGACATGAATGTCCATGATAGCTAAAATGGCATGACATTGGCATAAAATGAGATATATTGTTAAATAAACTTAAATTAAAGATCCAAACATAAGTCCACACACCTATGGGCTTCTGTTCTTTGATGAAGAAGCCAAAAATACACTAAAAAATATAGCATCTTCAACAAATTATGCTGGTCAGACTGGATGTCTATGTGTAGCAAAATCAAAATAGATACACACTTATCGTCCTGCACAAAACTCAACTACAAATTGATCAGTATGTATATAATTTTAGATGAGAGCTAAATTTAGCCCAGGCAAGAACATAATCATAAGCCAATAAGCATATTGTTCACTCCACAGCAGGCACACAACAAGTGTTTAAAGAGGATCAATGCCAAAGACCCAAGCAGACACTAAAAGTAACTGCAAGATTACGGCAGGAGTAAGAAAATTGAGGAGAAGGCAAACTGTACACTGGGCACATGCACATTCAGTAGCTCAGTAATAGTAGCATTAGATTCTATGGCCAAAGAGTGATAGCACAATTGATTCTATGACCCAGTAGCCATGGCACTGCAAATTTTTTGGCCAAGTAGCCATGTCACTGTAGATTCTATGGCCCAATAGCCATGCACTATAGATTTTATGGATCAATAACCACGACTCTTTTGATTCTATGGCTCAATATGAAGCCATAACAGAATACCATTCTAAATTCATGTCCTGATTCCACACTGTAAGCATCTGCCAATAAAGGTATAGCATCTCAAAAAATCATCAGCACTTTGAAGTAGAAAGGCATAAAAGAAAGGAAATATGAATATATATTTGAATATTTAGCACCTCATACAATTCTTTTTGATGAGCTGATTAAAGTGGATCATTTTCCAGTTCAAAAAGTGTTGCATTCACCAACCCAAAATCTGCCTATCAAAGATGTATTGTACTTACTAGGAATTTGGTATGAAAATAAAAGCTTAGGAAATACAAACACAAATGATTTATACAAAAGCACTCTTTCAACAAATCAAAGGCCAGTATGATGTTTGAAATACTAATTTTCTGATACCTCTCCAAATTTCACCCCAAGAATAAATTTTTGCTTGTTTTTAATTTGTTTGTTTGTTTTAGAAATAACATATCTCTGTGAAGCCATAGCTGTCCTGAAACTCTCTCTGTAGATCAGGCTAGCCTCAAACTTAGAGATCTGCCTGCTTCCGACTTCTGAGTGCTTAGAATCCAATTTTTTTTTAAAGAGCTTCTTGTTTGAGAAATATCTTTGTTGCAGGATATTTGATCACACCGTGAGATTGTGCATTGAAAAAGAACTGTTTCAAGTTGTGGTGTGGCTTAGCCCTAGCACACTTATTCTGAGAGCTTTCTGTTTATTTTAAACAAGATTGAATAAAGTCAACCATAGGTCAAGAAGCTGAGCAAGCAACCAGTTGACAGGGAGAAAGCAAAGGGAATAAACAGAATGGGAGGAAGTCAGAAGGACAAGTAGAGAGACGTGAAGGAATTAGAAAAGACAGCATTCAGTTGGAAAGGATTTTAAGACAGTGTAGAGAAGGAGAACTGTTTTGTTTGATTTTGATTTTTTTCCCTGCTGGGAGATCCATTGAGGAGGAAGATCAGCTGGGCTCCTCCTCTGCCTCTCAGAGGTAGCAGGCTTTTACCCCAATGACTGGGTCCTGTGTCTTCATTTGGTAAAATCAAACATTTGGGGTTTTGTTTTAAAAACAACATATGTTGCAGAGAACTGATGTTAACAGTACTGAAGAAAGAGAAGAATCACTATGTTCATTGGATCTCCCATAGCTTTGAGACCAACCACTGAGAGAAATTGCTTCCACAATGAACTACTCTCTAGGTCAACTGAACACCTATAACACTTTAATATTGATAGAATATAATGAAAATAGATATTGTCAACATTTTTGAGAGTATTTAGAGGACATTAATATAACAATTATATAAAAATGTGTATGAATATCTAAAATCACATATGTATATATACCAGGAAAATAGATGTGAAACTGGCTATGGGAACGGAGGGAACTAACAGGGAGTTTAAAAAGGGAAAGCAAAAAGAAACAGCAGATATAGGAGGAATGTGCTTAATATATAGCTATATAGAAACTTTATGAAATTAACAAACAAAATGTAATTATTAAATACTAGGTTGGACCAGCAAAAATAGAGCTAAACACAGTTCATGGTTGTAAAAACAAAAGGATATGCTATGACTACTTAGAATACACTTTTACATGTCAGGTCTCATATGTACTTGGATATGTAATGCTGTGAACGTGTAAGAGACGTAGCATAATTTTAGCTCTATATTATTAGAAACACTCCTATTCTTTCACTCATCAGTTAAAACTAAGATTCATATGTTCATAGATAAAGGTGCTGGCTCTTTCATCCACATATCTTAAAAGGTGTAGAGAGAGATAACAAAAACCCATGAGAGTAGGATCCAATTTAGAAAGGCAGGTCAAACCGTAGAAGGATTTATAAGTCCTAGGTGAATAATGGGTTAAGCTTCAAGACACCATAATTACCTAGTGAACAAAAACTGAAATAAAATTAATGTCTATAGAAAATAAATAATATGACTTCTTCAAAAGGACAGCAATCCATCCTGAGGTTTACAAATTAGACAAGGTTCTGCCAGCTGGCATGAGGGGAATAGTCACAGCCAGCTCAGTCCTATGGTGACTCTGATGATTTATTCTTCCACCACACAGATAAACCAGGCAATAATGTCATTCTAAGAAAACAGGTTTACATAAGCCAAAGATGTTCCTAGTTGCATGGAATATGTTGATAATTTTCATTTTGATCTGATTGGTTTGTGATATATAGCATGGTATAGAGAAAAATAGAGTAATAATTTGGATACACACCCAATCAATATATAAATATATTCATCACTGGCATTTGCAGAGATGAATACCTACTTTTTTCATGGTAGTTATGATGAGACCTTGGAATGCCTTGGATACCTACGATGAATACCTGATATATATCCCAGGTAGATATTCAAAGCTTGCATGTATTAATCTCAGATATATAATGAATGACTAAAATCTGTTGATAAGTATTGTGGTTTGAATGGAAATTATTCCCTAAAGGATTGTATGTCTGAATTCTTCATCTCCAGTGGGTTGGGCTATTTGGGGATAATTTGGGACCATTAGTAGATGCAGGAAATAGATCACTGACAGGGAAGACAAACTTAAGTGTCCATACACTATATCTGTTTCCCTCTTAGTCTGTGTCTGCTCCATGGTCTGCTCAGATATGAACAGGCTGCTACTCACTCCTCTGGCAAGAAGCCACAAACTCTAACACAGGGCACCCTATAATGGACTGAATCCTCTAAAATCATTAGTTAAATAAATACTTCTTCCATTTACTTCCTTGTTGTCTGATCACAATGAAAGGAAAATCATTCTATCCAATAATCAGGC
The DNA here is from genome assembly GCA_028551405.1 of Uromys caudimaculatus. Taxonomy (NCBI): domain Eukaryota; kingdom Metazoa; phylum Chordata; class Mammalia; order Rodentia; family Muridae; genus Uromys; species Uromys caudimaculatus. The sequence goes on from CM052705.1 coordinate 52,422,140, forward strand.
TTCAATATCTTTGAACCTTTCATTTATCATCTTCATTCTACAGTTGCATTCTACAGTTGATATTTATGAATTATTCTAATTTTTATTTTTAATATTTCTACTTATTCTCATATATAATTTCAATTTATTAGTTGAGAAATATTAAATTCTAGTTAATCTATTGAGGAATATTACATTTCTCATGTATGTGTGTGTGTGTGTGTGTGTGTGTGTGTGTGTGTGTGTGCGTGTGTGTGTGTGTTTATGTTCATCTGCCTGTCTTCTGCTCTTTTCCTACAAAGCCATTGGTGTTCTGTCGTGAAGGCTCTACTCTAATGACTTAGTAGAATCCTAGTAAGTTGCCAAAGGTCCTATCTCTAAATGCTATACTGAATTAAAATTTCATCCTCTTAATAATGAATAATGGTGATCAAATTCCAACACATGAAACCAAGAGAAATAAACCAAATCCAAGCTATAATAACTTCTCCAGTCTTTATTTTCTTCAGTAATATACAAATTATTCTTAAAGTTCTGTAACAGCAGACTTTTAATTTTTTCATGGTTTGGTTTTAAATAAGAGAAGGCATAGACTATAATGGGTTTGCTTTTTCATCATTTTGACTAATGTTTTTTACCTGGCCTTCATTACTATAACTTGAATACCAGAAAACACTACTATCTCAAGCATTGCCAATCCATTGAAGGTAAGTTTTCAGTGGTCCTTAGTGCTGAAGGTTAGAAGTACACCTTATTTAAAACCATTTACCTTCTATTTGATACAGACTACACCAGATTTTTTTACAATCTTGATACATTCTTCTATTTTGCAAATAATCATCAAAATATATTTTTTCCTTTAAGAGAAATGTTCCTGTTGATAGAAAAACATCATTAACAGTAACTTATGAGTACAATGGAATAGATTATAAAATTTGGGCTATTTTTTTTTACATGCTGACTATGAAAAAAAATTTTTGACTAAATTCTCTACAATTTGGTAAATGTTTAAGAAACAGAAACTACCATTTTTATGTTTTATATTTCTGCCATTTGAGGACATTAAAATTGTCTGGATTGTGGTGGTTCCAGAACACCATCCCGCCTGGTCCTCAATATAATTCCTTGATGGATGAGCTGTGATGCTTACACTTGTTCTTGATGCTTTCAGCAACTTAATAAAAAGTTATTTGTATCTGCTTTGTTAATTTCTTTGATTTTTTTTGCAAGTTCACAAAGGAGATTGCCTCTTAACTTCTTTCTAAGAAATTTATAAATGAACATAGAAGAGAGGGGGATAATTATAATGGCAAGATTTCTGGACTCCATAGGTATCACTAAGTGTAAAGCTCTCAATTCATCATCTAGGCAGGTCTTCTCTGGAGGCCTCCCCAGAAATCCATTGAGCTAGAAGTGACAAAAGTAATCAGTCTGGTGTTTCCTTTGCTGCCCCAAGTGATATGGTACCTGGTGAATTAAACAACCTAATCTATCATCTACCTGACTGATACTAAAGCCATTCCTATTGTGCTCTGAATATTTCAGATATAGTATACTAGCACAGATTGTGGCTTTCTCTTTATGCACTTTAATATCCAGAAAAGGAGTTGTTGGGTTGGCCAATTCAACCTGCTCTGGATGCCAGTAGATTTTCCCTTATTTTTGATGTAAACAAGACTTACTTAGTTTAAAGGGAAGTTAATTATCACCAACTTATATCACATAAAAATTTACAATTATCTTGCACAGGAAAACTTTCTGATTGACCCAAGGGTTCAATCAATAAATCTCTAGGTAAAAAAACCTAAGAGTTAATAAATCATATCCCCTTATATTAGGAACTGTAATATCTTCAGGGAATCATGCTACATGAAAAGTTAAAGTCACACAACAAACAAGAAAGTTTTTGCAAGTGACCTAGAGAGCAATGTGATGCTTTAGATGTTCTTCCTGTTTGAATTCTTACCACTAGTTCTTGAGTTCCGATTGTTTTGTAGCCTTATAGGAGATGTCCTTGGCTGTATTTTCATCAACTTTTAATTTTAATTTTAATTATGCTCTCCTAATAAAATTGAAGTAGTATCTCATTATCAATCGTGAGTGGGATTTTCCTTATAATTAATGATGCTGACTATATATCATATGCTTATTTTTGACCCACAGAGCTTCACTTAAAAAATATCTGCTTAAACCTTTGGCCAAATTTTAATTGGCTTCTTTGCTTTTTTTTTTTTTTTTTTTTAATGTTTTGAGATTTTAAAACACATTTACATATACAACCTGGATAGATGCCCTTTGTATGATAGGTAGTTTGCATACATTTCTTCTAATCTTTACTTATTTTTTCTTGATTTGTTTTGATCAAGATTTTTTTATTTTAATGAAGTTGAATTGAGTTTTTTTTAAATGTTTTAAATCTTGTTTATGTGTTTATTTGTTTGTTGTTACCATGCCTAAGAACTCTTTGACAGACCTTGGTTATAATCATTCTATTCTCTACTATCTTCCATTGTACTGCACACAGTCCTAGGCTCTCTTTGAATTGATGTTCTAAGGCATAATAATGAAAGGAAGCCCCTTCCTCCTCCCTCACGCCAATTTCAAACAGCACCACTGCATTTCTCTGAATATCTGTTCCATTTTTATTTTCCTCCTCTAAATCATTGTGAGAAACAGGCTATGTTTGCCCATTTCTTGGTTCTCTGTTCCTTCTACTGAGCTGTGTGTCTGTGCCCTGTCACATACTGCTTCATTTTACTGAGCTATGTGTCTCTGTGTCAGTACATGCCTTCCATGACTGTTATTTCACAGAGGTGTTATAGACATATCATATCAGAAATGATCCTGTTATCTTTTAAAAACTAAAATAATTGCAACAGAATATTTTTCTTTTTTCATTCTTTTCAATTATGCAGAAATTTTCTGGAAAATATACTTAGTCAAAGCTGAAACACTGAAAAGAAATATTCTTCTAGACAATAAACAAAAAGGCAACTTCTATGAACTTTGTGTGTCATTACTTTATTCTGTATATTTAAAAATGTAATATTGTCTATCATGCATATATGTCCTTTGTCTTAAGGCTATTAAAATATCATATTGGGGTAGTAAAAAATTGCCTTCAAGGTTAATTGCTTTTACAGAAGCCCTAGTTCAGTTTCCAATGGCCACTTGGCCACTTTTAACCATCTGTAAATTTAGTTCTAAGCATCCATTTACCTTTCTTGATTTCTACTTGTACCAGGCACACACTTGCTACACATACATGCATACAGGCAAAACAGTCTTAATAAGTAAAATAAAAATAAGTAAATCTTCAAGCAAATGTCACTTAAGAGAATTTCGAGGCTTGATGCCCCAGCATAAGGGCAGTGAGGCAGGAGTGGGTGGGTGGTTCAGGGAGCACCCTCATAGAAGCAGGGGGAGGGAGGGAGATAGGCGGTTTGCAGAGGGGAAACTGGGATAGGGGATAACATTTGAAATGTAAATAAATAAAATAGCCAATAAAAAACTAAAGGAAAATAAAGAATATCTGTCTGACTTCTTGCCGTTTCTTCTAACAGACTAGGGAGTCACTGAGCAAAATTTCCCATATTCTACATTCCATGTCAGATTTGCTCATCTACTCTTTTTGGAGAATATATGAATATAATAGAGAATCTACTTTTGCTTTCCTATCAAAATGCAACTCAATCCTTTAAAATATTTCTATGTAATGAAGAGCTTATGATAGAAATGGCACCTACCAGCAACACAGCACCACAGCTTGCCATCAGGCTGTCTTTAGATCTTCACATCATCATAAGCTTTCTACTTGACTCATGAGCTAAAGTAACATTTTTCAACCTCTTTTCTCAGTATTATCCTATTCTGGTGCATCTTCTGACAATCCTGACTAGGACATTTCTAATTCATGACAACTTACCAACAGCATGAATGAGCAATAGAAAATTGATATTCTTTTGGGTTTCTGAACACAAAACTCATATAATTTTTTTTTTTTTTTTTTACAATTCAACACATTGTATTTTAATCATTTAAATACAGTAAAGCATATTCCTATTGACAACAGAAAAGTGTGATAGAAAAATTAAAAAACAAAAACTATTCTTTAGGAACCTGTTTAGTTCCTGTTTCTAAATAAGTATTTTAAAATGTGTTGCTTGGCAGCTGAAGCAATGGCTCCAAGGGTAAGAAATTGCTACTTTCGTGCAGGACCTGGGTTTAATTCCCAGCACATACATAATGGTTCAGAACCATCTGTAACTCCAGTTTCAGGGGCTCTAGCACATTCTCTTATATTTCTGGCATAATGCATATATATGGTACACACACACACACACACACACACACGCAAAACACTCACACACAAAAAGAATAAATGATCCCATACATTTGTTAATTTTTTTATTTTTTGTATTTTGTATTTTTGAAATTACAGTATAAAATCACATCCTTTGATTCCTCACTTGCCTTCCTCAAACCACTCCCATGGAATTCTGCTTGCCCCCTCCCACATTCATGAGCTCTTCAATGTGCTATGTATTCTCTAAGGAATTATTTGTGGGTATTTGCTCTACAAATCGGTTGAAGTCTTAAACTTTAGTTATTGAAAAGATGACCTCAGTCAAAATATGGCCTGCTATGCTTTGAGCACATGTCCCTTAAAACTTAGGTTAACAGTGATTTGCCTTTTAATGACCCTGGATAGTGCTAAGAAGTATTGGGTCAAGAAGGCTGTGTGACCAGAATGGACTGGTATCAAAGTGGTAGTCTCACCCTTCTGCTCTCCTCTTTGCTTTGATTTTCTTTCTTGTGAAACTTTCATCATTATAGTGACACAAGATGTCCTTGGCCAGGTACCAGCAAATCACAAACAAATAAACCTTTGCTTGTTGTAAATTACCCAGTCTTCAGTGTTTCATTATAGGAGCACATGACATAAGAAAAGCTGGATAGTTATCTATGCCATTATTTAGAATGAAGCCATGATGTTGCAGGGTAGATGCCTAAGCCGATATGATAAATGCCTCATGAAGCAATATACGAAAGTAGAGACCCATAAGAAGACCATGTGTGAAGGATGGTGGACATTGGAGTGAATCATTTGTAAAGAAAAGCAAAATCTTGGCACACTAGCAAAAGGCAAGAAGAAGCTAGACAGGATTCTTAGATAAAGTTCACCACTAAGAAAAGGCAGGTTCAGTTTCAGTTTCTGGTCTATAGAACTAGGAAGGCTAATAATTTCTGTTGCTTTCTACCACAAAGTTTGTGGGTTTTGTAACTCCAAACATTTTTTTCCTGTGAGAGTAAAAGGATCTGTGGGTGATACTTTTCACATGATCTGTGTTGGGAAATTAAGTACATTTATTGTAGTAAACTACAGCGAATAAAGTCCCAAAACAACTGTATTATGGAATTCAATTTTGACATTAAAACTAAAAATATATTCCACAGAGCAATTTGACGTTGGCATATAAAAGTATACATTATCAATGCTGATAGCCATTTATTTGTTTATATTTCTGAGGGAAAAGCCTAAATAACTTTATTTCTATGATTTTTGTTCACAAACATTAGCATATGTATAGATTAAACTTCTTGGAGCTTGTGCGTTAAACTGTCAACCTGTAGCTCATTTTGAGAAGAGTACCAATCTTCTATTAACAAAACTTCTATATGAAGAAATATGTTTTCACAGTTCCAAAAAGTGAATATAAGTCAATTCACACAGTAGGCATTTGGTATCATGCTGTGGTCATACTAATGCTGATCCATTCTTCATCTGGCTTTTGAGGCTTTTCTGGCTGTATCCCTGAGTAAGAGGAAGTATATTGTTACCCCAGAGCAGAATTTGTATACAGCATTCAGATTGTCAGTAGTAAACCAGAGCTAGCACATTCTACATATTAAATAGTAACTGAAACATGACAGATCCTTTTTCTTAACTCTAAAATATAGCATACAAATGTTGAGGCAGAGAATTACACACCTACATCAGTGAGTCATATTTTTATTTCATGTCTTCAGAAAACAATGCTTATTCTTTCTGGTGGCTAAGTCTATTGGCATCATAAAATGCTTTAGGCCATGTTTTGGGATGTCCTGTAGACTACATCTCTGCAGCTCTTACTAAGGAGCCATTATGCAGTTGAGCCAGTTGGAGGCAACAGGGGACACAGAGATCTACTGGCTCCTCCTTATGGATCTTCTGATTTCTGGTTGTCTCCTTCCCTTTCTCCACTGCTGTTCATACTGGCTAAAAATGTGATTCTTTCCCCTTACCACCCAACCCAGGTACAGTATTGAGTTCACAGTGTTTCTACCCTTGGGTGCATTGCTCTTATTTTTTAAATGTTTTTATGATATTTGCCTTTGGTTTCCTTTAATCAGGCATATATTTTTATAAAAAATAATTGTTTTAAATATTCTAAAATTAAATCTCTAATTCTGTGCCAGAACTTCTAGCCATAGACAGTCCTAAGTGTTGTACCTTGTTAGATGAACCGGACCACATCGTGAGGAAACATTTAAGACATACTTGTTATGTTAATCTCTGATTTCATTCTTCTTTGTTTTGTTATTAGTATTCTTTAAATGCATTTCACTATAACATTCCCATATATGTGTATGATGTACTTTGTTCATGACTTTCTTGGTCTTCAAATCCTATCATAAAGCCTATCAATGCTTAGAAATTTTGTATGAAATGATACATAGCTATGTGTATTTGATAGATTTATTATAAAAATGGCCATATGTGTGTTTCTGTTTTATAAGAGAGAGATGTCTCTGAGATTAGTGTATGAAACTTGCCTGCCAATTCTTCATTCCATTGTCTTATTGAGTCAACCTTGTGATTTTCTCTGACCTTAGAATTGCCAATTTCTTTTTTTAATTTTAATTAATTCATTTTCATTACATCCCATGACCCCCATGGGTATCTCCCACCATGGAACATCAAGTCTCTGCAGGGTTAGGTGCATCCTCTCCCACTTAACCTAGACAAGGCAGCCCTGCTGGGGAGCAGATTCCAAAGACAGGCAACAGCTCTAGGGACAGCTCCTGCTGCAGTTGTTGAGGAACCCACATGGAAACATAGCAAGACATTTGCTATATGTGTGCTTGGGGCCTCAATCCAGCCAAGGTATGCTCTTAGGTTGATAGCTCAGTCTCTGGTAGCTCACAAGGGTCCAAGTTAGTGGACTCTAATGGTCTTCCTGCGCAGTTCCTATCCCCTTAAGGGTCTTCAATCCTTCTCCCAACCCCTCCATAAGAGTCCCAGACCTCAGTCCAGTAGTTTTCTGTGGGTATCTGCATCTGTTTCAGTCAGCTGCTGGGAAAAGAATCTCAGAGGACAGTTATGCTAGGCTCCTGTCTGCAAGCATAACAGAGTCACATTAATAGTGTCAGGGATTGGTCTTTTCCCATGGGATGGATGGGTCTGAAGTTGGGCAGGTTATTAGTTAGTCATTCTTTCTTTATGTCTCTGTTCCATCTTTTCCCCTGCATTTCTTTTAGACAGAACAATTTGAGGGTTGAAAGTTTTGTTGGTGGGTTGGGGTGTGTGTGTGTGTGTGTGTGTGTGTGTGTGTGTGTGTGTGTGTGTGAAGATAAGTGACTTTAATGGACAAATCAGAACAAACTTAGCTGTGTGAGGCACCCCAACATTCAAACAAATTTTTACATGAGGAGTTCTATTAACAGAAAAGCTGACACACATTGCCAGTACAAAATAGAAAAACAAAACAAAACAAAAAAAAAACAAAAGCAAAAAAAAAAAAAAAAACAGAACAAACACAGCCACATCAATGTCTTACTTATCAACGTTGAGTTGATGATGTCATATTAGGTTGCCACAGTGCCACATGACACTGAAACTGTGGGACAATTACAAGAGAGACTATGGGGCTGTCAGGAAGGCACATACTGCTGCACATGGCTAAGGTTAGGACAATCTGTGATCATGAGCTATGACAAATGTCCTTTCCATTTTTAAATTGATAACTGAGTTTGTGCTTGAGAAAATAGTGAATAATATCTAGAGCAAAAGTCTGAATGGCTACAGATGAGTGAGAAAATCCCAAGAAATCCTCTGGAGGGCAGAAGCAGAAAGTGTCCTCATGCCAAAGCTGAAGCTTGTGGACACACTATGATCCAAGATGAAAAGCCAAGCTGTCCCAGCACAGATGAGAGAAGCAGCGCACATCCTTGGAGAGAGCCACAAGTAGCACAGAGAAACATGACACCCAGAAGCAAAGAACCAAACAAAACCTATCAGGAGACGAAGCAGCAGATGACAGGGAGCTTCTCATTAGCAAAGGCCTGAAATAATGTACAGACAGTGCTAAAGCCCATCTACCCATTAACTATACCTATCCAGTGGAACACCTAGTCTCATTTTCTTCAGCACTTTCAAGAACAAAGAGATGGTAGAGCTGGGACTGTAGCTCAGAGGGAAAGTTTGCCTAGCACATGAGAGGCTCTAGCTTCTGTACTCAGTAGAGCAAATACACACACACACACACACACACACACACACACACACACACACACACACACAGACTCTTAGTACCTCATATTCCTTCCTAGTCGCCTCATACATTTTGAATCTTGGTGTTGTGTTCATTTTGTTTGAAATGAGAAACCATCTAACTATGTAACCATTCTGACCTTGAACTTGAGGTCTTCTTGCCTCATTCTGCTCATGGCTGGGATTACAGGTGTGCACCACCACACCTACCTAGTGCATGAATCTCTTATGTAAGATTCATGTAATTTCATGGAAACTATCGAGGAGAGGGCAACAAACACAACAGAACAAAGTAAGCAAGTGCAGATGGAGAGAGGGGTCAAAGGTCACTAAGGAAAAGAGTGAACAAAACACAAGATAATGGTGACACTGGGTTTCCTGTTGGTAAGGTCTTCCTGTACCCTTTGGACATACCTACTTTTCCATTTATACCAGCAGGGTCTGAAGAGACCACTGAATTGTCTTCCTGACTAGCTAAATACTGTTCACAAAACAAAAAAATTGTTCTTTTTATTTCTGTTCTCTGGGCTTTTTAGTCTGAAATTGGGATGGTTATGCTGTGCTACAGGACTACTTAGAGAATCGTGGGGTGGAAGCTTGCTTTCATGTTTCTCAAAATTAAATGGCTCTGCCATTTTACAAGTAGAGGCTTCCAAATTAGTTTGTGGCATCAAAATAGGCATATTTTTTCTTTATAAACAGTTTGCTTTAATAGCCATCAGAAAGACTACTTAGTGTCTTCTCAACCATTCTCTGACATCTCGCATTCGACTCTCAAGGCCACCCTGTGCTGCTGGTCCCGCGCCTGCACAGTCTGCTCCCAAGTGCATGAAGCCCCGCCCATGTGCCCAGTGCAGTAGATACTGCAGCATTGTGCTGGTTGCCTGGGTTGGTGTTTTTATCCTGGGGTGTGGAGTGTGAGGAGAATCTCAGGCTTGTGCCAGAGATCTGGGATGAGTGCGGCTCCTTGTGGGGAGGCTCCCATTCCTATGGGAATGACCTTAGCTGAGACCCACAGCAGTGGGGATATGGAATCTGAAGAGGTCACCTCATGTAGCCAGATAGTACTGCCAATTTCAATAGGCATCTTTCAGCTCTTTTAACCTGGTGCCTTTGCAGAATTTGATAATAGCTAACACTTTCTATACCGAAACATTTTGTTTTCAATAATTCAAAATATCAGTTTTTAGAATATCCATATTTAAACCGCAAAAACCTAAACTGAAATTCTAATTCCATTGCTAGACTTTTTGTTTAGAATCAATTAATTTTTTATTTTTATTGCTTATTTTTAAAGACATTTCCTTATGTTTCTCTCCAGATACATGTCTCCAGCTTTCCAGCATTTTTTTGTGTAGTTTCCTATTCCTGTGATTATTCTCAAACAAAATTATTATATTTTTTTTTCCTATTTGTGAATTACAATTAAATGCCCAGACCTTACACATACCATGTTAGTATAATAGTTATACTATACACATAAATGTTAGATAAATAAATTAAAAATTATATCAATGAACACACAAGTCATGTATAGAGTTCCTAGAAAAGCTAACTGACCACATAAAGCATGCTTTTTAAAAGCTAGAGGCGTCTGTGTAGTGGTTTTGAAATGCTTTAGAATTGCTTTATGTTTTCAAGCAATTCATGTACATAAAATAAAGATAGTAACGCAGTTTAATTAGCATCAAACACATTATTTTAAACTATTATTTTTAATACGTGCAACTTGTAACTGCATTCATTTCCATTTGTGGTAATTGGATACGATTATTTTTCATGCAGGTTCCTTGAGGGCAGTAGTCATTGTTTACTCATCTTTATTTACTTCTTCTAATAAAGTGAACATAATTGTTAGTGTGATATCCTTATTTGAAAACAATACTTTACCTTTACTGTCTTTTTAATTTTCAGAGATGGTTCTTCAAATGATTTATCAAGTCGTCCATTAAAATTTTATTAACTCACAATTACATACCTAGAAGCTTGTCCACAACAGATAAAGTACACATGGAAGATTCTTATGTTACTTTATGGTATCCACAGGATATAAAGTAAGTTGATAAAGTCAACTTCAAAATTAAGGAAAATATCTTGTAGTCCTTTATATCAGGTGACTGTTGCATACATACTATGTGTCCAGTTATTTACTTAGAGTTTCCTTGCATTCTAGATGGCTAACTACATTAAGGCAGGGGACATTTTGTTAAAATAGTACCAGCACTGAATCTTTATGGTCTGCAATGAAGGAAATAACCATGCAGTCTGGCCAGAAGGATTCAGGTAAAGACTAGAAAGAGCATGTGTAGACATAATTGTATCTATCGCTGTATGTTTTAGAATACTTTCAGAGAGACAGTGAACTACTTTGTAAAACAAACAAACATATATGTGTGTGTGTGTGTGTGTGTGTGTGTGTGTGTGTGTGTGTGTGTATAAAATCTGTGGCTGTAAAAATGACTTAGTCGTGAAGAACACTGGATGTTGTTTGGAGGACCAGGGTTTGATTCCTAGCATCCACATAAGAGGTCACAGCCATCTAGACAGCCAATTATAAGGAAATTCAATGGCCTTTTCTAGCCTCTGTGAGCAATATACACAAGTGTACACTGACATATATTCAGGAAAAAATACTCATATACATAAAATGTTGTTTATTCAAGTATAGAGACCCATATAAAATGAGACCATATAAGTAGCACATTTCTTAATCTATTATTTTACAATTATTTTATAAGCTAAAACTTGTGCGTAGAGAAGTCATACCTTTATTTTCCATACACGAAAGGCAAACACATGATTTCCATGTGCACGTGTTTTGGTTATAATATGTCATGCAAAGGACAGGATGTTTCCAGGTTTTACTACAAATGTATCAAGTTTAAATGTGATTACTAAAGGACACTGTTTATAGTGGTGTCTTTCTTTTTATCACTTCATTGAATAATATGAAGAGAAGAAAATGTTTGTTAGCAAGTTTCATCAAGAAGAAAATATAAAATGAAACTGATATTTCATTCACATACACGTCAAAGGAAAGCTATCCCTTGGTTATCTTGCAGGGGATGGGCACTATGGATATGTGTGAGGGAAACTTGATTTCACTGTGTGGGTAAAAGCAAACTGAAAGTGAGAAAACAGAGGCTGGCTGTAAACCATTCAAAATTGGACTATTAAGAAAATGAGGAGAGGAAGATCTCTAATTTTTGTGATGGAGGGCAGAGACATTTTCTGTGATTTGTTGGTTTACTTTTCAATATTGATAATATTTTAAAGTACATATGTCATAGGATGAAAAAGTTGGTGTCAAGAAAGACAGAACTGGAAAGGAAAGACTTATAAGTTACTATGAAAATACTGTAACTGGACTATGTGAAAAAAATCATCAATTGTAGCATTCTAACTGTATGGCACTCTAGAAGAGGCGAAACCATAGAAACAGAAGAATAATTTGTGGTGCCAGTATAAGAGCTGCTGAGAAAACAAAAGACAAAGGTGAAATGCAGAGAATTTGTAACATAGACATAGCATTCTGTATGGTGCTATCATGGTGGCTACCTGGATTTGTAAATTTGGGAAAAACAATAAAAAAGAAATCAAAAGTGAACCCTCAGAAAAATGGAAGAGCTTTCAGAAACATTGATTGTCAGACCATCTAGTAAAGGCTAAGCCATGCAAGTGGAGATTACTTACTGTTTTCTGGAGATGGCTCACCGTTCTGCCTGACCTGCAGTGGGTGAGCTCTGAGATCCTTAAAGACTTCATCCCAGGATTATTTCTTGCTGCTGACATGCCTTTCCTGTCACTATTACAGAGTCTAATGATTCCTGGGTATTAGCCCACCCTATCGGGCATACTTTCTGCATATCAACATGAAGATTCACTTTAATATAGTAATACTGTGTAGATGGACTGATGATTTTATAATTCCTGATAATGATTTTATAGAATTCCTAAATGATACAAGTAATTCCAACCTCCCAATAGAATAAAATTGCAAATAGAGCTCTGCAAACCTTCATGTGTCAAGGGCTAACTGCACTAGGAAAAGAAACAGGCTTGATCAAGGAAAACATTTCTTCTAGGCTAGAAACTAGGCTACTCTGTGGTAACTGAAGGTCATAAACTGGGAATGGACAATTTACTGTAGGTGCAAGGATAAAACATTAAAATATTGTGCAGTTTATCTATACAAAGCTTCAAAATAATAAGACACGAGGCAAATGATTTGTGTCCTGACAAAACTATGCTAACTTGTGACATAAAATTACTACTTTAAACTTATAATGAACTTATAGGGGCTAGTAACAGACAATGTATGTTTAATCAGATACTACTCTCAATGAATAGACATGTGAAAAATATAATTCTGTTATAACTCCTAAATCCTTAGTGATTTATGACATGAGTTATTGTTTAAATTTACTACAAACTTATTGGAATGTAAAAATATTTAAAAAATCATGCTGTCCTGTTGTAATGGCTCTACTTGATAGTTGTATGAGGTAAGTTTTTAGAAGACATATAAAAACTAAGAACCACAATAAAATGATGGTGCAACATTCTTCAGCTTCATCCAGTATGTGTGTCTCTGTTCTTTCTTTCTTTATTCTTTTCTTTTCCTTGCTCTTTGACTCACAAAGAGTTCAAGAACTTCAAGTATTTTGCCTGGTCAGCGAGGGGCTGTTGAGCCCAAGAGAAAAGAACCAAGTAACTCACTTCTTTTCCTAATATCCTGTGGCTAACAGTGGTAGTCAAATTGCCAGAAACCAGTGCCTTTTAGCCACAGAATAGCAAGCGAGGGTTAAATTTCCAGAGGCCATCAGCTTCTGGAACTCGGAACAGTAAGAGTGGGTTACAAGACCAGAGATCATCAGCCTTGGGTCCTCATCCAACACTATATTCTACCTCAGTACCTCCAAAGGCTAGGGCAGGTCCCTGGCAATGTATGTTTCAGTGGAAATTCATTAGTGTACAGCATGCTTAGTGGGGATAATGACATTTGGAAAGGCTGTGTAATATATGTATAGAGAATATAATGACAAGTCTGATTTTCTAATCAGTTTTACTGTAAGCTTAAAACTATTATAAAAAAAAAATCTAGTAACTCAAAATGTGACTCATAATACCCAGGTGGTAAAATTCACATATCTGTAACTCCAGCACCGAGGAAAGGAGTAATGTAGAGGCAAATGGGTCTCCAGAACTCGTTGACCAACCATTCTAAGCTAATTGTCAAGGTCCAGATTTAGTGAAAGACATTGTCTCATAAAACAAAGTAGAGAATGATATACAGAAGACATCTGACGTTAAATTATGGCACACACACTCTCTCACTCACAAGTATTAACACCCACAGGAACATGTATACATATTATATACATAATAAATAAACTGAAAACTAAAGAGAATGAAAATGTGGTATAGAACAATTACAGAACCAACAGAGGAGAATATAAGTGATAAAGTTTGCCATGGTTGGAATATGTAATATACCCACATGCTCATATGTTGAACATGTGGCCCTCGGTTGGTGGCACTATATTGGGGACTTTACTAGTTGGCTTCATACAATAAAAAATAAGTCACTCAAACCTTGTCCCTAGTCCTTTCCTCCTATCTGTTTTCTCCTTTCTCATGCCCATGAAGTGATCATATTATTTCTATCATTCTTCCACACATTACATACTCATTCCCAAAATATAGAAACAATGCTGACTAATGACTGGTTTTATTTTGAAAGATTTAAAATAACAGAGACTCAAATATCTTTTGAATATCAATGTGAATAACCTGACTTGTCAACTTGATAAAACCTAAAATCACCTTGTCATCTTGGAAAAGACCTTCTGTGCAAGTTGAGGAGATCCAGAATGTACACAGGAGATGGACCTTTGTACATGATAGGGAGAGACTGATTAATTAATTAATAGTAATAATAATGCTATTTTATTTGTTTATAGGTGAGTGGGGGGACTACACATACCAGGAAATGTGTGTGGAGATCAGTGAACAAATTTAGGAGTGGGTTCTGTCATGTCACATGGTTTCTGTAGGTTGATCTTAGACCATGACAGATTGTGGCAGAAGCTTTTTCTTACCCAGCCATCTTGCACTGTGTAATCATGATTATTTGAATAGTTAATTGAAGAGGGAATTCCTGCCCTCTGTGGTGGACAACATTCACTGGACTGGAATCCTGTACTATATTAATGGGAAAGAGTGAACTGTGGACCACTAGCAATTATTTTCTTCTCCTGAATACAGATCAAGCTGTTTAAAGTTTCGTTGCCTTGGCTTCCCAAAAATGACCGTGCCTTGAGACAGGAATCGAAATTCAATATTTCTTCCTCATTTTGCTTTTATTGGTATATTTTGCAACAGCAGTGGAAAATAGCTAGACAAATATCATCCAGTATACATATGAATAATGGGAGGGCCAGAGACTGGAAACACCTAAGTGGAAAAATATTTTAGAAAGAATAAGAATTAGAACAGGCATTTGTCTAAAACACATACATAAATAGGCAAAATGCTCTGAAAGAAATTAAAATCAATCCCTCAATGAGATACTACTTAATGCTACATTAATATAGCTACAGTGTTAGACAATAACAAATTTTATCATATAGGAATTGAAATCTTCATTTATTTAGGCTAATGTATATGAAGATGCCACAACTTGGACAATAGTTAATCATTCGACAAGATATTTGATAACACTTACTGTTGATTTTAGCAACTTCATTCTTATGCATGCATATATAAGAACGAAGAGAATATGTACACAAAACACTTTTCCATTACTGTCTCCATGTGAAAACAAGCATTACTAATTTTAGGTAAACTTGAGATAACCAAAAGTCTGAGTGGATAAGCATATTATGTCTGCTCATACAATGGAACAGTTTTCTTATGTGCTACATAATTCATAAACATTGACAACCTTCTGGTATGCCAGAGGAGCAACACACCCTTCCCCCAAGAATTATTATTTTATTTTAGTTTTTTTTTATGTGAAATATCAAGAAGAGACAGCATTCAAGAAACAAACTCTGGGCTGTGAGGAAGTAAGAGATGGTTAGTATAAGAGATTAATGAGTACAGGGTTTCATTGCAAAACACAATGTTTTTTATTATTTGAAATTAAGCAATTTTATCATTTATTCCTTCTATCTCTTCCCCCAACCTTTTCCATTTGATGCTTTTTAAAGGAAAATTTGGTTTTACACAATTAAAAATGTGTAAGCAAATGCTTTCATATGTTTAATTGCAATAACTTTGTTTTTATGAAAGATTACAGAAAATAACCTTCAAATTTTCCTACTATGAAGATATCCATGCATACCTGCAGAACATGATGAATACAAATTCAGTGTGTGCCCATGATACATTTTTAAATAGCTTCATATGCCTCTAAAATAACATTCTTAAGCTCTTTTTCTTCTGCCTCTACCTACTGGGTGATTGGATTACAGACCTATTTTTGCTCCTAGCCTAGTGTCATTTAATTTGCATAAATGTAATTATGATGTATATGTTTTCTAAAATTACATTTCTTACTCTGAATTATATTCGAAAGATAATTGTATTTTGATTGTAGTAAGCATTCTTTAAAAAGAGTTGGGCGGTTGTCATATGACAATGGCACAGTTTATTCAAAATAGCTATTGTAATTGCTGTTTTCATATTCAGGTCATTACTGAGGTAGAATATTTATAAACAATTAGCAATCTGGAAAATTATTGTGTTTTTCCCACTGTTCTTATTCAGCTTAATACCAGACCTTCATAATAATAAAACATCTGGTTTAAATTAACAGTTTTAATTGGATGTTATGCTGAAAAATGACAAACACTAGCATGTTTCAAATATTTGAACATCTGACATCAGATCAATAAAATAGATAGGCTGTATCAACACCTGTTTTTTAATAATCTTCCCAAAATTAGTTTCATTTTTCTAATGATCCTCTCTTACATTCCTTGATCTACTTTTATGCAAATAATTATATTTTTTTCATACAAATAAAAAGTTTATTGAGTCCATTTTTATAAATGCAGCAAAGGATAATTATAATTGTTCAAGATAATTATAATAATATTACAATTTCTTTTATTAGCAGATACTCTTTTACCTATTTTTAACTTGAACTAAGAGAGTTTGAACCTCAGTTTATTCCGTTTTAAATTTCAGAGTGTAACTAGTGATGATAGCTGCCAATAAAATTTCTCTAATGATTAAACAAATTTGCTTAAACTCCTCAGACAATACTTGCAAAGATAAAGCAAGTTCATCCTTGTTTGTAAATTTTAGCATTTATATTTCTTTTATCTTGTTCCATGAATACTTGTTTCAATATTTCCAGGGCATACCTAAGAACAGTTGTGAAGGTGATAATAAATCTTATATCAACATTTATCTGTGTTCGAAATTCAAGTATACAGATATATAGCAGATAATCATAACATAAAGGAATAGAAAATTTAATCAGGAACAAAAGTAAGATTCATAGCACCTAAACTTAGTATTGGAACAAAATAGACAAGCGATCAATATTTACTCAGTACATGTTTTTTCTGCCTGGGTTAAGTAAATGAAAATAATTACTCAAAAGTTGGTTCTACACTCCCTGATAATAGTGTTCAGTTGTTATTGAATAAAAGACACAGGCACTGAGGAGGTGAGGGCAGTACTCATGTTATTTCATGGACAAAATCTATAGAGAACTGTATTTGGTTACAACTTAACCTGGCCCAAGTTACCTAATGAAGTCAGAAGCTGGCTCACTGAAAGGTCTCCTGGGAGCACAGAATCAATGAAAGAGGTTCCTAGAGATCAGGATGATCACTAACAGATATAACCAGCTTGAGGATTGGGTCATCTTTAAAAGACTTTAAGACCTCTGACCTCTGCTCTGAACCTTTGGAAAGAATAAAATTGGGAAAAAAACCACCAATTCATTTGTATGAATATGATGCACATGATAGTGAAATAATATTGAGGATTCTATTTATTTTTCTTGGCAACTTTAAAAAATTTTACTATAATTATATCATTTTCCCTTTCTTCTCTTCCCTCCATCCTCTCATTTTTCCACATTGTTTTCTCCCTTTCAGTTGTATGGCTTTACTTTCTTAAAATAGATCTATATTCTTAATTAAGTTATACTACTTCCCCCATTCCCTGTTCTCATTTCAATACTTACTATGTAACCTTCTTTCTAAGCTCTCCCATGCCCCCCTCACACACTCTCAAGTTAATAGTCTCCTTTTATTATTATACTTATATATAAATATGAATGGATAAAACAAAAATACAACCAGCTGAATCTGTTTAGTGTGCCTTGTGTACAATAGTAGAATTATCTTGGACGTAACCAACAACTGTCTAATTGCAATTAAGACTCTCAGTTGGAGGGAAATCATACATGGTATTAGAAACCTAACCAACTACCCTGAGGGTACATCATAGATCATAGAAGAAATCTTTACTAGATAAGAATAATTATTATCTCTATTCTGGAGGTTATCTTTATGCTCTCACCCCTAGTCAAAGAAGTTTTGCTTTACAGAAAATGGTGACCATCACAAAAACCACAATGGCTCATAATGCAAACTCATGGTACTGGGTGACACCCAGCCCCAAAAGATACATCTATAACACATCTTCTTCTCCTAAAGCTCAGGAAACGTCTCAGTGAAATAAGAGGCAAGAAAGATTATAAGACTAACAGCAAGAAAACTGTGATACCTCAATAATATGGCTACCTCTATAAGACCAGACAATGATAATATCAAAAGATTCTTAACATGATAGAGGAAAGTCATTGCCCTAGACAAAGAACTACAGACAACTAATGACCACAAAGATCAAAGATGAGGCAAAGTGGTCAGCTCTGAAATCATGTAAATACAAACATACTTTTCTTTATTCATTTATTGTTACATGCATAACATACATACATAACATACATACATATTGTTACATATATGTATGTGTATGTGTGTGTATGTGTGTGTATGTATATATATATATATATATATATATATATATATATATATATATATTACATATCTACATATGTAAAGACTCTGGGGAGTCTTTAGCTCTCTGAAGGGGACCCCCCCCCAGTGAACACCACGGAGTCAGGGATCGATGCAATCAGCATTCCAGTGCATTGGGGCTGTACCACAACTGAAGGAGAGGTCTCGATACCTCGTGACCCATTTGGCGAGCCTTTATACAGTTTTCAGAGCAACAGACACTAGGTGAAACATGATTGGCAGAATAGTGTGACATTTAAACTGATTGATCCTTAGAGAATGAGGTGGTCAGGACTCCCCTTATCTGTAGGTGACCAATGGCTGATCTGCCCTGCAGACTGTGTTTACATGCTCTGGGCACCTTCCCTACCTGCAGATGTCAGATGGTCTTCCCCCACCTGTGGTCTGAGGAATGTAATTAGCCCCTCTCTTCCAAAAAGGAGAGGTGCCTACCTAAGAGCTCTGTGACCTTTCTCTTCTAGGAGGGGAGAGATCTGGTGGAATATTCCAAAGTTACTGAGCTGATTTCTTCACATACATATGCACATATATATATGCACACACACACTATATATTAATATATTAAGTCATATATATATATGTGTATATATATATATATATATATATATATATATATATATACATATATAATGCCTAGTCCATTTATTGTTGCTTGATTTGAGGGCTATGCATATGGTGTTAGCTAATTAGAGGCTTATCTATGAAAAATACTAATTATCCTACTCTCAGCAGTTGTTCGTTCCCTAAACTTATTTTTCTAGGAGTTGTGCCTTATGTTATTTTCCCCATCATGTAACATGTCTACTGATGTCATTTTTCAGGTCATTTTTAGGCAGTCATCTTGGTGAGGTCTCATAGATATTATTCCTCTTCCATTTCTTGAAGACATAATCTCACAGAGCAGACTTTCTGGTCTTCTGAATCCTTAAACTCTCTGCAGCTCCTTTTCACCAATGTTCCTTGAGCTGTAGGTCTGTGTGTTGTCTGTCAGATGCATCATTTGGGACTGAATACACCATGATCAGTTGTTTTCTGTATTTAGATTTCTGTAATTGTCTCCAAAATCTTCAAAGTGAATACTCTTATCCCCACACTTATCTGTGGATATTAGACTTAGTATTTAAAATGCAGTTAGGAATGTACAGTACTGTAATATCCATGATTTTCTTAGATGTCTAGGTTTCTAGTGCCACACATGAATTCCTTTCCATTGAATAGCCCTTGAATCCATTTATACAGCTGTTCGTTCTTGTCAACACATGAATGACAGTGTCGTACTCTTAGAGTTATTATGCCATGCTCGGGGGAATGATTGATTGCCTTTTACCCTTTGAGGCTTGCATCACACCTTCTGGTGCTATGAAAACTAATCTCTAGGAAGAAAGATTTCAGGTCAGATCCAGCTCAAATCCTCCGAGTCTTATATCCAAGTGAATCGTGCCTTCAGCAACAGGAACTTACCTTCAACTTTCACAGTGAACCCAAAGTAAATAGTAATATCCTATATTGTTTTAATAGTGTCTTAAACTCTCCTGACCAGCACCTAAAACAGAGATTTCTTATGCCTGGCACTGATGTTTCACGAAAGGAAAATGCACTGCAGAAGGCACTATGGATACAATGTCATATATACAAATTATTGAGATTAGGTTATGACTTAAAGGGTTAAGTTTAGCTGAATCTGTTCATAGATTGATGATGACTTCAAATTTGCAGCAATGTCAGCCTTAATACCTGTGTCTTTGAAAAGAAATTTAGATACAAGCAATTTCCTTCATAGTCTTTATTTTCAAAAGCTAAAACCTAACAAAAATTATAAACCAACTTTAACTTTAAATTATTTTAAATTACTGGACTGTAACATTGGTGTATGCACATGATATGTGTTTTCACTTCAAGACTCTCAGATACCTCTGAAAGAACTGATAGGTAACAATTTTTAAAAGACAATACAGTAAAAAGATATACTGATAATGGAATTTAATTTCATATAGAGATATTTATGTATTATATTAGAATGAAAACATATAAAAGAAAAATGTATGAGACTTGCCCTATTCCAGGAATGTGTTGGTTGGAATGGGGGTGACCACCAGTAGGCTTACACTATTCAATACTTTGTCCCTATATGAGGAACTATTTGGAATGGATAGGAGGTATGTCTGTTGACAGAGGTGTGTCACCCATGGAGACAGGCTTTGATGTTTGAAAAGACTCCCATGATTTCACAGTTTCCTAGTCTATCTATCTATCTATCTATCTATCTATCTATCTATCTATCTATCTATTTATCTACCTACTTATCTCTTGATTGTGGATAAATACATGAGCTCTAAGATATTCCTTCTCTCTACCATCATAAACTTTAACTATCTGGATCTATGAGGCTTCCATAAAACAATAACCATGGAGACTGAAACATGTATATAGATGTGAGTCATGCATTTTGTGCATGGGCTTAGCAGTAATGTGTGATGAATTTCATGAAGGTAGTGTGGAGATATACGCTGAAGTTGTATGTGTCCATTCCAGGTTCCTTTGTACTCTACCAATACTGCCTTGCTCTCTGACAGTCGGCCTCCTGTGGCTGTCACAATGGGCTCCATTGCTCTATGACATCGTACTGTGCTCAGTTATTAGTAGTTAGAGCAGAAGACTGGAATAGAAGAAGAATAAAACCATGTTTTCCATTTTCTCATTTATTCATGTAATTCATGATGAGTTGGTTGTAGCTACTCAAGAAGGTAAACATTTACACATAAACTAATCTTTGTATTTTGACAACTGGTTTTTCTTGGTGTAACTTAGACATGGATAATGGATAATAATATAGTTCCACTCTGGGTATATTCCCCATTCCTCAATGGTTTTCATAAACTCTCCAGATATTTTATAAACCTTACCTGAACCCTCTTAAACATACTACACTCTTAAAACTCTTAACAATACTGCTCATGTTTGAAAGTGCATTCTGTTTCCTGCAACTAGTTGTTTCAACAAAATGGAAAATAAGAAAGCTGGAACACTCTCATAGAAGCAAGGGTAGGGGGGATGGGATAGGGGGTTTGCAGAGGGGAAACTGGGAAGGGGGATAACATTTGAAATGTAAAGAAACAAACTAACCAATAGAAAGCTATTTTCTGATTGTCTTGAGTATGTTTCATCATATTGACATATACATACTTAAGAATCAATAATCGTTTATCATATGAATAAGAATTATGTAAAAATTATATTTGTGATTTCATAAAAGGAAAACAGAGATTCCAATATCAATAACAAATGCAATATAATTGATAGTATCTTGTTTTAATTTATTGATTTGGTTAGATGGATATTGTTAAATGACTATAGCACTCGAAGAGATCTGTATATTCAATTAAATATTATGTTTTAATTTTGCTTATGAAAAATATTCTCAAATATGTGTGGAACCTTCACTATTACATTCTAACTTGTTACAGGAAGGTACTCTGCATGCTACCAAAAAATGAAAAGTAAAAACCAAGCTAGGTATTAACCTTGCAATCTACACTGGTATCTGGCTTCAAGATATGCTAGGCAGCAAGGGAGGACTCTAGGAAAACAAAACCCTCTAAATGAAAATGATCAAAGATCATATGAACTCACAGAGACTGAGGCAGCATGTGGATGCAGAGGCCTTAATAGATATGTACCAGTGCCTCTTTATATCTATCAATTTTTCATCTATCTATCTATTCATCCATCCATCCATTTATCTATCATTTGTCTACACTCACACACACACACACACACACACACACAGAGAGAGAGAGAGAGAGAGAGAGAGAGAGAGAGAGAGAGAGAAAGAGAGAGAGAGAGATCCAATTTATTGTTTTGTATGGGATTCGTGAGTGTGGGAAAGAATGGCTCTCTGATTCTTGTGCTTTGACTTAGACTCTTTTCCTTCTGTTTGTCTTGTACAATTCTGATGTGTTAACTTTTTAAAAATCTTATTATATTTTATTTTATTATTTTAAAAATCTAGAAGAAAAATAACAAAACAAGACAAACAAAATTCTAGAAGGTTCTTATTACCATATCTGTAAATATACTATGATGCTATAGTGATTCAAAATTATGGCTCTAATGCAACAGAGCCTGAAACTCAGAAATAAATCCAAATATTTTGGCTAAATTATCATTCTCAACATTCCAAAATTCAGGAGAGATGTTGAGCTTTTGTTTCTTTTGTTATACTATGGATGAGAAGTTTCTGCATAACATCAGAAACTATAAATCTGCTTGAAGAAAGTACACATGAAAAGCTTGTAGTCTAGTGGTAGTCTTGCAACTCTGTTTGAACATGGCTTCTAAACTAAAACCAACGAATGCAACTGAATCTAACTAGAAGCTCAAGCACCACGAAGAAAAAGATAAACAGACAAAATCAATGATGAAATTAAATGCAAAAATTGCTGTCTTTCAACCAGAGAAAATTCCACTCAATTTCTAAAACATGAGTTTTATTCTGTCAGTCTGTGACATTTTAAAATCATGGTCTGTATTATCATTATATCTTACTGAGAAATTTGGACAGAGAACTCAAATGCTGTTTTGCTCTAATTAATCTTTTCTAGATTGTATAAACCCTGCAGTGTGCAGAGGAGGACATGCTAAGATTGGCACAAGTGTAACAAAGAATTTGTGTCATTACATCCCAAGGAATTTTCAGATACTGAGAAATATAAATTGACTTACATCATCACATGAATGTCTGCAGATGGGCCTGCAGATACGTGGGCTCCCAAGTAATTTCTTGCAAAGATGTGACTTCATATTTCCTGTTTGTGAATATTAACACCAAAGTGATGGGCTAATTATTTAAAACCACAACTGATTATGGCATAATTTAAACTTATAGTGTTACTTAGGTAGAGTTGCGTAAGTATTGAACAATGTTCTGGTTTAGATAACTATATTTAAAGACACAATATTTGAGAACACAGACTATGCCCAGTCTTTGTTTATCTGGTGTTTTAATGATATTCTACTCCAATGTACAATACGATATTTTATAATCACAGAGTCGCTTTAACAAGAATTATAATAAATAATAAAAGTTCATGTTTTCTGAAGTCACCGTTTCATTAAGTCTCTATTTTTCAAATATTTATCTATAAATCCTTTAACTGTGACCCACAATATCATAATTTCAATATTATCTATCAACTAATTTATTAAAAGGGACCAAAAATGTTAACATTGAACATATTATATTATAAATTTCTAATATGATTTTATTAGTGATTTTAATGTATCTTGAACTATCAATATTTATGATTTCCTGAGCAATTTTATTTTCCTTCATATATTTGAAGTGCCACTTCTGTCATTAAATGCAACCTCCAAATATGAGTGATGTTGTGAGATGTCTAGAAAGTCATTTGGAGGTTTTCACATGCAGAATTTGTTAGATGAATCTGTCATCATCTATTAAAGTATTGATTGAGATACCACCCAGGGTACTGACAATAGATGTGTCTATAACATAGGCTGTAAGAAGATTACTATTGCTCACTATTATTGCTTCCTTCTTTGTAGCTCAGCTACTTACCATCTACATTTCCAGTTCTCCACCTACAGCACAGAGAGAAAAGAGTACAAATCTGTGATGATATTGACCATAGATAAATTAACTACACTGCTGAGCAGGCTGCCTAGTACATGGTACTTAATAAATTCTATTAAGGAAGGACAGAAATCTATGAAACAACAAATCACAGGTCAATTGTGGGAACAAACCTGGTACGATGAGAAGAAGCCCCATGTATCTGTCCCGGGCGCTGAGGCTCTGGGTGGGACCAGAGACATGCAGGAAGTGGCTGTGATCTTCCCACACAGTCCGATGGGCAGGTGGGGGCTGTGGGAAGCCTTTGCGGGCTCTGCCCGTGGGTGGAGGAGGGGACCATTCTCGGGGAACACACAGGAACCGTCTCCATGGGTTCTCTAGCCCAGGGCACCGCAGTTGTACAGGGTGCAACAGACAGGCTAGCCGGAGTGCAGTTGGGGTTCCCACCGAGACTGGGTTTAGTTGGCTTGGGGTGCCAGAGCACAGCTAGGGTTCCTGCGCAGACCAGGTTTCAGCAGCTTGGGGAAGGCTAGTTGCTTAGGCTTGGGTGAATGGGTACCATCTGGGAGCACTGGGAAGCCCTCAGCGAGAGATTAGACGTGCTTCCTTAATCAAGAGCCGGAACCCTTGCTTTTCATGGCGGGTCCAGATGAAGAGACAGTCCATAATTCTAAGACGTTTATTTTCATCTTGTGGAGTGGCGTGGATGGAATTGTACCCCCACCATTCTGGGAGAGGCAAGGCAGATATAGTAACTGGGAAGGGGCATGCCTAAACCTCTAGGTGTTTCATTAACATGGGGATGACTTGGGGCTGTGTGACCACACCTCTAGCTGAGGAGGGGTGGTATGTGACTGGAGCCAAAAGCTTCCCAGGAGTGTTGGCATAAAGTTTTTCAGTCCCTTGAGGATTGTTCCACTGGGTCACCCAAATTTTACGCCTTTGCTCAACCGGGTGCCAGATTGCCTGTCACAGATCACTGCCCCACAGTTAATCATATATCTTTGGAAAGTGGCTCCTTAAATTACTACTATTAAATTAATATCCCACTCATCAATCTTGCAATATGAACTACTACCATAGGACTATAAGGCTGAAGAGATGGCTCAGTTGGGAAACTATTTGACACCTAAGAATGACAGCTAAGTTCAATTTCCAGCATCAATGTGAAGAAAATCACAGACATACGTGTTTGTAATCTCAACACTGGAGAAACATGGAAGGATCTTTAGGGCTTGATAGCCTGCCAAATTGGAAAGCACCAGAACAAAATGGAACTGTATTTAAAACAAGATGAAAGGCTCTTGAAAAAAGACACTTAAGGTTAGTTTGTGACCTCTACAAACACAGGTGCATATGTCAACATGTATCTGCGCATATACTAACCCCCTTCAAACATTCGGATATTCACGAAAGAGAAATGAGATAAACATGAGCCAGTGTAAACACAGACTATTAAACAGCGATGAAAATGATCAGAAAATTACTTTGAGCAGAGAACACATGAAGTTTGCCCTCAACATTACATAGATTGGCTCCCATTCTTCTAAGACAACAGATTTCGTGGCCCATATGCATACAAATGTGATCATACCTTAAAGATTTTTTTCTAACATACTGTCACAAAAGCACGTGTAGATGATTATGAAATAAATTATCATTACATTTTTTGTATAAGTTAAATGGAGAAGGACAACTGGAATAAGTATTAGTAGAGATGGGCCACTCAATGAGTAGCTAAGAAATTAGAAGAACAAGAGTTTGAGACATGTCTTCCCAGATCAAATCACATTCAAAAATACAAAGGAAGGAATGGAGATAGAGCACTTACTAATATATATCAATTGTAGGGAATATGGTCCCAATATATGTATTTAGCATGGGATTTTT
This sequence comes from Uromys caudimaculatus, assembly GCA_028551405.1. Classification (NCBI taxonomy): domain Eukaryota; kingdom Metazoa; phylum Chordata; class Mammalia; order Rodentia; family Muridae; genus Uromys; species Uromys caudimaculatus. The sequence continues at coordinate 52,448,202 of CM052705.1, forward strand.
GTGGCCTTAGGGAAAATGTCAAACCATCTTGGCATATTGTTACTTTTAGAGAGCTCTTCTGAGGAAAAAAAGGACAAAAATAAACAACAAACAAACAAACAAACAAAAACCCTATTTAATCTATCAATGGTAAAGGACTTTCTAGCCTTTTGCAATGTAAGGTTTTCAGAGTTCAGACATTTCACAAGTACAGAAGCATAACAATAGATAGATGTGCCTCCTCACTTGAGCTTCTCAGCAGGGATTGTAGCTGTTTTCTATTGCATGGCTTAGTGCCAAAAGGAAATGTATTAGTCAAGTGAAGAAACACATTTTCATTTTTAACTAAGGGCAATTTACTTCCTGCTGGTCATTTACAGTTTCTTTTCTTAATGGCTGACTTAGTAAAAGTGAAGGATCGCCTGAGGCTGCATCTCAGCAGGTCATTAACAAGCTGTAAATGAGAGGGACATTTAGACTATCACTTCAATCATCCCTGTGTTTCTGTGTGTGTTTAAAGACCACACTCGTCGATCACTGTATTCACATGGTATGTTTATGTTCCAGACACTCTTGTTCAGCATCGTTTTGTGAGGTACAGCGATGAAATTGTGTGTTACAATATTTGTTTTCTCATTTCATTGCAGATTATTTCATTTCATAAAACAGAACACAGACCTGGCATCTGTTTCAATGTGGACGGACAATTCTGTTTATGACCTATATGCACATTGTAGCAATGAGTCACTCTTGGGAATTACAGATAGGCTGCGCTTGGTCCTCTATTCATGAACGTTAATTTTGTTTCACAGAACATGTAAACTTTAAGAAATGGCATACATTTTTCCTTCATAGTAGTACTTCATATGAGCCTGCCATGTTAAACACCCTCACTCATACTTTCAACTCTTCATACAATCATTTTCTCATGTATTCTTGTGACTGCGGTAGAGGAATTTCAATGAAATATTTGACTTTGAATGGTATAAATATATTTTCACGTTTATTGACCACAGCAAACACTGAACATAAAGACCCTCTTGTCGTGTGTGTGGGTGTGTATCTGTACCTTTCTCTGTGTGTGCATGTGATAGCTATTGGCTTTTCTCCTTTACATACAAAATTGCAAGCAGACTCTACAGACATATGAGAAGCTTAATAGGGACTTTATTTTTCTGAATTCAAACTCATAGCATTTTTAGTATTCTTACTTTAATTACTCCTACTTGTTCATCAGTTCCTTCCATTTAACCCTCACCAATGAACACAAACAGCCCTCTACTGAATAGATATAATTTTCCTATAATTATTTTTATGTTTTTATTGGCTAAGGGACTCAACGTCTAATTTGTAATTGTTAATGAATCAAGTATTAGTAATATTTTTTCTTTAGATATACTGGATGCACCTATACCTGTGTTGTAAGTATACTTCCTCTTCATTTTATATTGTTTTCATTTTGTCAGATTATTCTTATATAGAAAATAAGTTCTTAGGTCAAGTATGCCCACGTCAAGTATGATTCAAATCATCTGCTCATTTCTTTTATGGTGTTTTCAGTTTCATATGTTACTATAAGAAACCAGTTTATGACTTACACTAATAATTCCTTGAATCATGAAAATGATGTAAAATTTATTTTATATAAACATTTATACCTTTGGTCATGCAATTATATCAGCTTGTCTTTCTGCAAGATTTTGTATTTATTCTTTATTTTTTATGGAGCTGTGCAGCACAGTGTATTCACATTTGCACCTTTGCTTTCACAACTGTAGTAACTTTGCCATAGGCAAGTCTCCCTGCACAATGTTAGGAGTGCATTCATTGCACTTGTTCTGTTTAATTTCAACTATTCTTTGGAAGTAACACTTTCAATTTTGGACTTCAGTATTTTCTTCCATTTATTAATCATATATTTAATTTGCTACATTTCCACTAGTCATTTATATATCTCCTAAAACATGGTTTTCAAGACTCTTTCTTAAAACACATTCAGACTATATATCTTTAATGAGGCATAGTTATTTTTATATTAGCATAAATTAATTATAGAAAATAAGTGCTTCCTTTGGCATTTTCCTATACCAATAAGTATGTTTTAATCATAATTATTCCTCTTCACTGTGTCCTTTTTCTTTCACTTCCATATCTTTCTTTCTTAATTGTTGCAGTGTGTGTCATAGTTTATCTTAGAATTTATATACTGGAGAAAACATGCAGTGATTGTCTCTCTTAGTCTGTCTCAACCTAATGGTGCTTAGTTTCTTTATAGTTTTCACTATAGACAACTTCTGTCTACTGGTTTAGATGTAATTCTAGGAATTCTATTTATTCTGAAGCTTTTGTGGATGGAAGATGTCTTGACTTCTTTCTCAGTGAGTTTACTATGAGTACATAGAAAAGATGCTTCTATTTGAATGTTGAACATACATTCTGAAGCAATGGTGAATTTTTTATGAATTAAAAGATATATTTAAAGATTTCTTATGGTCTTCTAAGTATAAGACTATGTCATTTGAAAATAGGGATGATTTGATTACTGCCCTTCCTGTTTGTATCTTCAGTACTTCTTTTTTTCCCCTTTTTTTGCAATGGTTAACATTTCAAATACTTTATTTATTAAAGTTACAAATATGAACAACCTTGATTTGTTTCAAATTATGATTTAGCCTAAACCAAAAATTGTCTCCTTTGAGTATCTGATAACACAAAATCAATTGTTAGAATTTGTAAGTTCTTTCCACAAATGTTATTATGTTGCAACTAAACAAATACAGTTGTTTTAATATATCATATCCATCCTTATTGTTGGCATATATACATATCTATGCTACACATTTCTTTGAATGATTTCACCATTCTATTATTACATATTTCTCTGTTGTGAGTATGAACATTATTCATGTTTTTCTTCTAAATATATCCTTAAATTTGAGCTTTCATATTTAGTTTCTTTCAGTCCTTTTTTTATTCCTAACAAAATGTCTCTATATTACTGTGTTCTCAAAGGCTTCATTTGTTTTCCTTTGGTTAATACTTCTATTGATTAATAAATCATGAATCTACTTTTCTGTTTTGTTTTGTTTTGAATTATCTTTATTTTTGCATGTTATCCTAAATTACCGATTTCTTTCTGATGTGCCTCATATTTATTTCACTTTACTTTTGAGCTACATTGGATTTCAAGAGCATGAAACATGATGGTTTCCCTAAAGCATCCAGAGAAAGATTTGTTTTCGGGAACTTGGTGAGAATTAGGATTGGGATAATTTTATGTCTCTTATTCTATTACATCAGTACACATCTGATATAGACATTCTAATTCTTCATAAACACATTTACTAAATCATTTCACTGTCTCCTCAAATTGTTTTCTTTTCTTTTTAATTTTATTTAATCTTTTTTTTTTTTTTACACTCCAGATTTTATCCCCTACCCGGTCCACCCTCTGACTGTTCCACATCCCATACCTCCTCTACCCCTGGTCTCCATGAGGATGTTCCCAGCCCCCCAGCCCTCACCTATCAAACCTCCCCATTTCCTGGAGACTCCAGTCTCTTGAGAGTTAGGAGCATCTTCTCTGACTGAACCCAGACCTGGCAGTTCTCTGCTGTATATGTGTTGGGAGCCTCATATCAGCTGGTGTATACTGCCTGGTTTGTGGTCCAGTGTCTGATCAATCTCGGGGGATCCAGGTTAACTGAGACTGCTTTTCCTCCTACAGAGTCACCCTCCTCCTCAGCTTCTTCCAGCTTTTCCCTAATTCAACCACAGGGGTCAACAGCTTCTGTCCATTAGTTGGGTGTAAATATCTGCATCTGGCTCTTCCAGCTGCTGTTGAGTCTTTCGAAGGGCAGTCCTGATGGGTCCCTTTTTGTGAGCACTCCATTGCCTCAGTAATAATGTCAGACCTTGGGGCCTCCCCTTGAACTGGAAAACACTCTGGGCCTATGTTGGACCTCCTTTTCCCCGGGCTCTTCTCCATTTTTGTCCCTGCATTTCTTTCAGACAGGAGCAATTCTGGGTCAGAGGTTTTGACTGTGGCAACCCATCTCTCACTTGATGCCCCGTCTTTCTGCTGGACATGGGCTCTGTTTTCTTTCTCTCTCAATATTTACCTTTAATTTCTCCTATGTTATGAATATTTTTATTTAACCATCTAATTACTTCTTTTCCTATCTGTGTTGATTTTGATGTTAAATCTTTATAACGTATTTCAAATAGTTGCCATGTCTTTCACCTATAGAAATTCAACTTCATTATATTGAGGATATTTGTAATTTTTGCCACATTTTCATTTTATTACATTTATATTTTTATATGCATGTGTACAAATATGTGTGCGTTGTTCATGTGTGTGACATAGCATGCATATGGAAGTCAGAGAAAAATGTTCAGGAATCAGCTCTCTCCTTCCACTGTGTAGGTTTTATGAATCAAACTTAAATCACTAGGCTGGCACTCGCTGACAAATTTTTAATTCCTTTTTAAAAATCCCTGAACACGCTAAATCAATTTATCTTACTCATTCTCTAATATCAATATCTCATGTTCCTTTAAATCTGTGTCTATTCTCTGCAGTTTTCTTTCTGAGTGTTTTTACACTTCCTTTTCATCATATACAGCTCACAGTCATACCTGTGGGTCTGTAGTACATTCTTTTTGCATATGTCTGGGAAAGCATCACTGTATTTACTTCTCTTCTACTTTTCTGTGTACATTGAGAATCTTACATTTATAAAAAACTGTGTTTCTTAATAGCAGAAGTAATAAACTAATTTCAATCAAATGTGTTTTGTTTAAAGATTAGAAATTATTTAAAAATAAATCTCAAGGCTCTGCCTACAGAATATCTGAAGTAGGATCCATGGAAATGTTGGTGTCGGGCATAGAAACACTTCAACCTAATTTTTGGTAATTTTCTCCTTTTTTGCTAACATTTGAGTTTTGAAATAGCTACAGGAATTCTTTATATTATTATATGCTATCTTACTATAGCATTGTTGAGACTGGTTTTCTTCTTGTTTTTTTGTTTTTTGTTTTTTGCATTTACTCTAACACTATCCATCTGTTTTTTGGAGATCTTTATTGACTCACCTCCTCAGTTTTAGTTACATTCACCTGGGAATCTACACATAAACAGTGACATCTTGTTGACAATTTCATCTTAGTAATTAATATTTCCATATATAAATATGTTAATTATAAATTACAATCCTTAAAGCAATAATCTGCTAATAAAATTTAAACTTCTCAGGATTCTCCTACCTTAATCTCCTGAGTGTTGAAGATCAGGCTTCCAGTTCTATGTATTTTCTCAGTTTTTCCAGTAACCACACCATCACTCTAATCTCCCAGATCTAGTTAGCAATATGTTTCTTATTTTAATATGCAAAAACACTTTGCTTTTCTTAAGGGACAATTTAAGAATTTAATAAAGATTCATAATTCTACTGGATAGTTTTATGTCAGAGAGGAAGAAAACTCAATTGAGAAAATGTCTTCATAAGATAGAGTTGTAGGGCATTTTCTTAAATAGTGATTGATGGGGGAGAGCTAAGTCCCTTACTAGCCATGCCACCCCTGGAGTGGTGGACCAGGATTGTGTAAGAAAGTAGACTGAGCAGGCTGTGAGGATCAGCGCCTGTCCTTGGGCTTCTTATTTGGTCTTGTCATCTGATCATGCACTCAACTTCTCTTACCCAACCCAAGTCTTTGCTTTAGTTTAGTAAGAATACAGAATTGATTAATTTGGACAACTTAACCCATCTAATCTTCTTCTTTCCCTTCACATCTCCTCTCACTGTTTTTACGGTGCTAAGAGTCAAAAACAGAGCTTCAAGCATTCAAGGCAGACATTCAAGACTAAACCATATATCAACAACACATTAATGATTTTAACTGTAAAAATCTACCTGTTAAAATGTTGACATCTATTTCCCAAGGAAATACAATAGTAAGCCACAATTTTATAAAATTTAAAAGAACACAACCAATTTGTGCATTTAGTAAGTCAGAAACTTCCTAGAGAATTACCCCAAATATTAATAGGAGTCATTTAGCTTTGCCATCTTTACATATACATAGCCTTAATTTATAATTTTAAATATTAAAATATACTTGGATTTGTTGTTCTCAAAATTAAAAGTCATTCACATATCCATTTATGTAAGCAGACATTCACTGTAACGAGCATATACAATCTCTACAAGGATTTAAGAAAATAAAGACAAATTTCTACTTGGCAGGCATGAATAAAAGTGTTTATAGAGAAAATCTGCAACTTTTCTATAACTTATCTGTTTATGTGTAAAATAATTTTAGCTAAATATACTAATTTTCTCTGATATTATTATCTACATTTAAAATATTTGAAAATAATAACCTAAATTATTAAAAAAAAAAATCCAGGCCTTCAACTTATGTAAGAGGTGAAAGTAAATACTGCATATAAAGCACTTTATTGAAAGCCTGGCACAAGGACATAGCCAATGAAAGTTTCCAGTGGAGATATTATTCTCACATAAAGTTTTCACATAAGAATAATTTTGCATTTCACTTTAAATTCATAATGATATAACACCAGTTTTATATTAATAAATATTTCACTTCTGTACAGATGTGCTGTTACTTACTCAAGGATTAATGAGAATACAATTCAGTTAGAAAATGTATCTGAATCTGAATAATTCACTATTTTTTATATTGTTTGTAAATCAGGGAGAGATTTGGCTTCAAGTACAACATGGCCTAAGAGTTCAGTCAGTGTCAGAAGTTTTACTCTCTTCACCACATGGTAGAAATCACATGGCTCTCAACAGCTGAAGCATTTGCTCTATGACAGGCAACACCAATCCTAAGACGTTCCTTTCTCAAGTTCTTCCAAAAAAAAACCTTGAATGTTGGCTGTAGGTTTCCTGCTAACAGTTGATGGTAGGTAGATTTGACATTTTGATTGACATGTATACCTAGCTGCATGCAACAGAAGATAAAAACAGTTCACAAGAGGAATAATAAATATCTAACACTAAAGCAGATGCTACTGGTATTCAGTGGTCAAGGGTATTCCAACTCATATGTTTCCTTTTATAAATATACAGATTTGCTAATATGCCTTAGTCAACAATATCAGTACATTCAAAACTTAAGAGATACTTCTGAACTTAACTTTTATCATCCAATTATAACTACCTTAAATGGAAATCTTTGTGGAAGTCAGCATCATTCTCTGTGTCGTATCATACTACACCATTACTTACTTAACAAAAACCAATTTATTGAAGGTCAATTAACTTATCTCTAAGGAAATGCAGTAATTTCCAAATTCATCCCTTTTCTAAGGTAATCTGAATTCATAAAAAAATACTGTTTAAAATATCCAACTTCTCTATAGTAAATTCCTTTATTTTAATATGAAGACAGTCATCAGTAACAAAACATGCTAGGTCTCTATAGTGTCAGAAATCATTCCTTTGTAAAGTTTGTGTTCTTTCCTGGTATATGCCTTTTGCTATGTAACCTTCATGTGTCAAAATAATGAATAATTATAACATATACATCATTAAAACATCTTTAAATAAAAAAATACATTTAAAGCACATTGAACTTTTTTTTCACATTGAACTTTTTTATAATGCAGTTATGAATTAGGTCTTTCTGCTGTTAGTAATTAGAATGTGAAACAGATGGTGCACACTTCAGCAAAAAAATACAATCTCTTTTAAATTAACATGTTGTCAGTTGATTATTGACAAAATATCCCACTGATCACTAGTATGTTTTTCTTTTTTTAATTTAAATTTTTTTACTTTATTATTTTGTTACCTACAGGTTTTGTGTGTGTGAATATATATATATATATATATATATATATATATATATATATATATATAAGTTTTGTGTTTTTATGGGATTCCTGAGTATGTGACTAAATGGATCTACCTATAAATATCAAGCTTTAAAATGTTCTTCACTTATATACTGATTGAAATAATTTCAGGATACATTTTACAAGTTTGTATTTTTAAAAATTACAATAGAATAATTTGTAATCAATTTTTTATATACCAAAGAGTGGATTTCATCACTTATTTGCTTGCTTTTATAGACATTATAAGCAACTGGAGTGTCACTTAGGAAAAGGTCCTGCCAGATTTCCTATATGCCAAAGAAAATTGCTATTGTAAGTTTAGTTGAAGAAACATTGGATTAATAATTAACAACATAATATTTTAACAAAATTCTATGTCATGAAACACTGAAATTTATTCACAAGAAGAGAATAGTAACTAGATGATTATTAAGAACAAGAATAGGTGGGTTTGCCCCTGTTCTGTCAACTGTAGGACTATAAAGAAAATGATATAAGTCTATGCAGCAGAATAAAATGCAAGTTAACATAATAGTCCTTGTGGTTGCACAGGAAAGCACAAACTTATTAGGGAAAAAACTACTTCCTTTTTGATAAATTTGAAGTTTTAGATGAGTAAAGAAAATGCATTTATTAAAAATAATATTAATACATGTAACACATTTGATGAAATTTCAGGAAAGTACCACTAGCCAGAATTAGAAAATATGTGGCTTGATAAATATAACACACTGTTAAATCAGAATTTTAATGGCAAACTTTGATATAAATATGTTCATGCAATATGCAATAAAATATTATTGGTGATTTGCCTGTAAACCATGTTTAATAGTTTCCTTGATTTTATTTGCTAAATCTGAGAACCTTAAAAAAATATTAGTGACCAGGTAAATCTTATATTAAAAATAAAAGGAAGGAAAAGAATCTTTTATAAAAGCCCTAGATTTTATTTTATTTTTTATTAATCATTCCATTCATTTATATCTCAAATGATTCCCACTTCCCGGTTATGCCCTCCACCAATACCCCATCCTGGTTCAGCTGATAAAGGCTATACTCACAACCAAAAAAGCCCTAGGTTTTAAAGCATAGCATTGTAAAAAAAAAAGTTTGAGAACTATGTGATACATTTACTAAATGAGAAAGGTTAGTATTTAAATTTTTTCTGTATTGTTTCAAATCATCTCAAAAATTAAACTGAAAAGACCAGAGATAATAAACCAAAATATAGATAGCTGATGAATCTATCTTTACTTTCTTCTAAAATTGTAGATATTCAAATTTACATTTTAATTTAAAAAATTGTTCTATGATACAATTTACATATATTAAAATTTAATGTACAATCACAAAATTACATTTTAATTGTGTGATTCCTTGAGATCTGACAAACCTCTAACTATAATCATAATAGTGTAGAAAAAGGTTCAATCATCTCTCAAATTCTCTGGTGCTGTCAGATAATAATTTTATTCCCTTGGATATTTTATTTTTGAATCAATGATCTGTTGACATTTACTTTTTGTTTCCTTAAAATTTTAGAAGTATTAATTGTAAATTTTAATATAATAGCAATATAGCTAATGGAGAACAGTATGTTTTAAACAGAGTATTTCTCTTAAAATTTGTATGTGTTAAGTTTCCACACTAAGTAGCAGTTCCTAACAATATAAGATATAGGGATTGCTATTTTAATTGGGAAAAATAGGTACTGGAGAGATGAGTGAAAAGTTGAAGGATATTGTTATTCTGGTAGAAGGCTAGAGTTGAGATCAAGGCACCAATATCATGTGGTTCACAGCTGACTGTAAATGCAACTACAGGGTATTTGTTCCCTGTTCTGACCTCTCTGGATACCACACATGTGTACTTACAGGCACAACACACAAGCACACATAGATAGATAAATTAAAGTGAGAAATCTTACTCACTAGAGAACAACTTAATTCATGTTATTTGACTGAATGGTTGAGTTGTCAAACTACTTTCTTAATATGTATGTTTTATGCCCATAGAATTGCAGTCCTCTCAACCTTGGCCAGTAAAGTTTTTCTGCTGTTGTTGTAGGTGTGTGTGTGTGTGTGTGTGTGTGTGTGTGTGTTTGTCTATGTGGTTGTATTTCTGTATGTGAATATATATGTTTAGTAGATAATTCAGATATCTATAATTGATCAAATACTAAAAAAAGTAACTGAATCCTGAGACATATGGATAATCTATATGTGCTACCCCATCTCAGTCACAGGGAAAGTTGGGGAAATGGGAGAAAAATAAAGAACCAAAAGATGGCAAGGAGAGTTTTTAATTGTTATCTTCAGTACACAATATGCTCATATCTACTAATAGTTTTGGTTGCCTACAAGAGACATGCACAAGATCCAGTAAAGACAACCATGGATGGGGGAGAAATTCCAAAACCCAAAACTGTCACAGTAGATACAGCTATAGAAACAGGTTCATGAGAAAATATGTTCATGACGAGGGGTCAGCTTTGTTTAGATGCTGAAGTTTGACGAGGGGTCAGCTTTGTTTAGATGCTGAAGTTACCTTAGGCCCATGGAATTCAGTCAGGTAGGTAGGTAGATAAATATATAGATGATAAATAAATAGATAATTGATGATAGGTAGATAGATAAAGAGATGGTAGATATACAGAAGATAGATAGATAGATAGATAGATAGATAGATAGATAGATAGATAAATAAATAGATAGATGATAGATATTAGAACCAGAACATAGAGCATTAGTGTTCATTTCTGATATATAAATATAAATTTAAAAACTGTTCCCAGGCTGTTTTATTGAAAGAAAGCATGCAGAGAGTAAAAAACAGGTGGAGAGGGTCACATGAATAGTGTTAAATTTTATATTAATATAATCTGGTAATTATCGTAGTAAGTTATAAACATACTTTAAAGGAACGAAACCCAAAGGATAAAAAATCGCATGCTTTGAAAGAATAGCTATAAATTAAAAGGAAAAAATAATACAAGGAATTTATTTGTTGTTTGGGGTAGTGTGACTTTGTGCCTCAGAAACTCTTTTCTAAAGTTCTGGTGTGCAGTGTGCTGGTGTTGAGCTGATGACCTCTTAGGAGATGGGGACAAAAACACATGGTCTGGTCACCAGGCCTTATGCACTGAAGAGAGCAATGCAGACCTGCTTTTGTAAGAACAGGATGGTGCAATGTGAGGCAACCTTATATAGACATCTCTTCCTGCACATTCGTGTTTGTCCCTTATCTCCTATGTTAAACTGTAACTTAGCCAGAGATCCTTTGCCAAGTCACCAACACGATGGATTTTGAAACCTTCAGCCACTAAGATAACAATAAATAAAACTCCTTGTTATATTAGTTATGCAACCTCAGTTATTTTATTTCAGCAACAGAAAATCAACTAACACAATAATTTAGTACAAAAATGGAATAATCATGATATTTACAAAAGAAACCCAAATGTATGGTATCCAGTTTCATAAACATTAAGAAATATAAGCTAAAATGAGAAACAACCAAACTAATAGTGAAGATAATCCAGAGTTATCACTCAAATATTGTAGGTAAAAATGCCATGTGTTGGAGCATCGTTTGGGCATATGCCCAGGAGTGGTATAGCTGGGTCCTCAGGTAGTACTATGTCTAAATTTCTGAGGGTCTGCCAGACTGATTTCCAGAGTGGTTGTACCAGGTTGCAATCCTACCAACAATGGAAGAATGTTTCTCTTTCTCCAGATCCTCGCCAGCATCTACTGTCACCTGCTTTTTTTTTGGGGGGGGGGGGTGGGAGGTGGCTGGATTCCTTTTATTTTTAAACAGGGTTTCATGTCAGCCTGGATTCAAATTCACTACATTACCAAAGGTGACCTTGAATCTCCTGATCCTTCTGCCTCCAACCTCCAAGGTCTGGGATTACAAGCATATACCATCATGCCTGGTTTGTGGTTCCTCAGTTTGATTCCCTAGATCCATCTGGCTGAAGAAGGATTAATTCCAATAGGTGTCTTCTGACTTCTATAGACAGGTACCACAGTATGTGTGTGGACCTGTGCCTATGCACACACACTCACACAAGTACAAAAATGTAGCACACAGATATGCTGGGGAGGTGGCTTAGTGGGTAAAGCACCTATGTGTAAGTATGAAGATCTGAGTTTGATTTCCCAGAATTCATATAAAGCTGAATGTGGCCAGACTTGATGACAGATGCCTTACATATTCCCTTTTTTTTTCTTTATGGTCATAATATGTTTTTTTTAATAATAAAATTTAATTGTTAGAGAATTGTATAAAATGTTCCATATAACAGTACAAATCAATATAGTACTTCTAATGAACAGTTTACCAACAAGTGCCAAAGTATAAATTGTGCATAAAATTTTATCTAGTAAACTTATTTCTAAGAATTTATGTTGACAAAATACTGTGGGATATCTATCACAATATTATATAAAATGGTGAATTATCAGAAACATGTCAAAATTAAATGCAGAATTGATAAATTATGAAATTACTTGTAGACATTTCTATAATTATTAAATTCTATTTTTTGGCTAAAACTTTAGAAGCCAATATTATCATCATCTTATACTTTCCCATTACAAATATGATTAAAATAAATTAAATCATTTTGTAAAAACATTATGCAATTGGAAATTATTTCTGACAGATCAACTCTTACAGTTTTATAGGCCATTCATTTTTTTCCTTCGAAATGACAAAAGAAAGTTGACTTTAGTCAGAAGAACACACAACCTAATCTCATAAATCACAGTTTTATGTTATTCGTTTTCAGTAGGCTTTGAAAACCTTACTACTGTCACACTCAACTAGAAATAAGTTGACAACTCCTGACTAAATACAGAGAAAATAAATACTAGGCTTCTAAAATATACAGGACCCACCTCCATAATGTGAATACAAAATTCAAATACCTCCAATGTTCTCCCCTGAAGATATGTTAGCTTCATTCTGAGCAAAGAGCAACATTCCTTTGCATTTCCCAAGGCCATTACACTGAGATTCATCAGATAACTTTGAAACTTGCTGAAGTTACCTCATAAATATGTCTATTTGACTAATATGAAGTGTCCTTCCTTATCTTTTTTTGATAACTTTTAGTTGAAAGTTGATTTTATTCGATATTAGAATGGCTACTCCATTTTGTTTCTTGGGAACATTTGCTTAGAAAATTGTTTTTCAACCTTTTACTCTGAGGTAGTGTCTGTCTTTGTCACTGAGGTGTGTTTCCTCTATGCAACAAAATGCTGGGTCCTGTTTATGAATCCAGTCTCTTAGTCTATGACTTTTTATTAGAGAATTGAGTCCATTGATGTTAAGAGATTGTTACCTGCATTTTTGATCTTAGCCATTCTGACTGGTGTGAGGTGGAATCTCAGGGCTGTTTTGGTTTGCATTTCCCTGGTGACTAAGGATATTGAATGTTTCTTTAGGTGCTTCTCGTCTATTCAAGATTCCTCAATTGAGAATCTTTTGTTTAGCTCTGTATCCCGTTTTTAATCGGATTATTTGGTTCTCTGGAGTCTAACATCTTGAGTTGTTTGTATATATTGGATATTAGCCCTCTATTGGATGTAAGATTGGTAAAGGTCTTTACCCAATCTGTTGGTTGTCCTATTGACAGTGTCCTTTGCCTTACAGAAGCTTTTCAATTATATGAGGTCCCCTTTGTCAATTCTTGATCTTAGAGCATAAGCCATTGGTATTCTGTTCAGGAACTTTTCCCCTGTGCCCATGTGTTCAAGATGTTTCCACACTTTCTCTTCTATTAGTTTCAGTGCATCTGGTCTTATGTGGAGGTCCTTGTTCCACTTAGACTTAAGTTTTGTAAAAGGAAATAAGAATGGATCAATTTGAATTCTTCAACATACTGACTGCCAGTTGAACCAGCACCATTTTTTGAAAATGCTGTCTTTTTTTCACTGGATGGTTTTAGCTCCTTTGTCAAAGATCAAGTGGCCATAGATGTGTGGGTTCATTTCTGGGTCTTCAATTCTATTCCATTGATCTGCCTGCCTGTCACTGTACCAATACCATGCAGTTTTATATGATTTCTCTGTAATACAACTTGAGGTCAGGGTTATATATTCCTCCAGAAGTTCTTTTATTGTTGAGAATAGATTTTGCTATGTTCATAGCAGTCTTAATTATAGTAGCCAGAAGCTGGAATGAACCCAGATATCCCTCAATAGAGGAGTGGATACAGAAAATGTGGCACATTTACACAATGGAGTACTACTCAGCTATTAGAAAGAATATCTTCATGAAATTAACAGGCAAATGGATAGAACTAGAAAATATCATCCTGAGTGTGGTAACCAAGTCACAAAAGAACACTCATGGTATGTACTCACTTATAAGTGGATATTAGCCCAAAAGCTTGGAATACCCACCATACAATTCATAGACCATATGAAGTTCACAAAGAAAGAAGTCCAAAGTGTGTATGCTTCAGTCCTTCTTAGAAGGGGTAAAAAATACTCATAGAACGTAGAGGGTAGGAGGGACTTTGGAGGAAGAGAGGAGAGGGAGGGAAAAAAGGGTGGAAGGATCATATGAGACATGACTAGGATGATATACAGAGGGTCAGGAAATTGAACAGAGGTTTGTAGCAATAGGGGATGGGGAACTGTGCGGAGCCACCAGCAAGTCCCCAGATGCCAGCAAGAGGCTCCCAGGTCCTAACAGGGATGATATTAGCTGAAATGTCCAACAAAGGGGAAGAAGAAACTGTAGAGTCCATAGCCAGAGATTAGGCAAGGTCCCCAGTTGGGGGATGGGGCCACCAATTCATCTCCAAATTTTCAACCCAGAATTGCTCCTGTCTAAAGGAAATATGGGAACAAAGTGTGGAGCAGATACCAAAGGAAAGGCCATCCAGTGACTGCCCCACCTGGGGATCCATCAGACACCAAACCCTGACAATATTGCTGATGCCAAGAACTGCTTGCTTGCTGAAGGTAGCCTGATATAACTGTCTTCTTGGAGGCTCTGCCAGAGGCTGACAAATACAGAGGTAGATGCTCACTGCCAACCATTGGACTAAGCCTGGGGATTCCAGTGGAGGAGTTAGGGTAAGGACTGAAGGAACTCAAGGGGTTTGCAACCCCATAGGAATAACAACAATATCAACCAACCAGACCCCCCAGAGCTGCCAGGGGGAGCTCTAAACCACCAACCAAAGAGATCCATGAAGAGATCCATGGCTCCAGCCGCATATGTAGCAGAGGATGGCCTTATCTGGCAACAATGGGAGGGGAGGCCCTTGGTCCTATGAAGGCTTGATGCCCCAGTGTAGGGGAATGCCAGGATGGTAAGTTAGGAGTAGATGCAGGGGTGGGAAGCATCTTCATAGGAGCAGGGGTAGGGTGGATGGGATAGGGGTTTGTGAAGGGGAAACTAGGAAAGGGGATAACATTTCAAATGTAAATAAAAAAAATATCCAATAAAGAAAATCCATGTGTTTTAGAGACAAGCAAACTATTTTTTAAGTATTTAAAAGCCTTGGTTCTGCATTTTTGACATGTAGAAACATATGTATATGGTATTACGACTATTAGATAATACTGCTAAAATTGGAAAGAAATAACACAATGTGAAAAATGTATATCGATGATATCCTAGTGCTCACTGTGTGTTCACTATGGAGAGGCAGAGTGATACCATAGTAATAAAGATCCCCAATCTTAGTACATTAATCAATTAGTTTCTTTCTTCATAATGCCTACAGTGTCCAGATCTCCTTACTCCTCACCAACACAGATCTGGAGGAACTGTCAGCAGTCACCAAACACCCTGTGCAGGAGGTAGCATACATTGGATCTACTAACATAATATGGTGCAACTCTTTGCCAATGAACAAAAAACTGGTGAAATGCGAAGCACACAATATGAAGATGAATGAGGATGGTTTGTATGGTAATATGCTACTGTACTTCATGCAGTTGTTTACATGAGGGACATTATATTGAGTGTTATTCTGGCTGACCCTCAAATGATACTTAAGGCCACATTACTTCTCTGCAAGGGAAATAACCAAAATAATAACTGAACTTTCTGCACTTTCATGACAGAAAGTTTTCATGCATATTTCCATGCTTGCTGTGGAAGTCTGCAGTGCAAAGGAGATATCATGGTTGAGTGGGAGAGGCTGTTCAGTAATGAATATTACCGGGACAGACTAATCCTGCTACTCACATGGGCAGAGTTTCAGCACTATGCTTTCCAAATGAAGATAAAGAATAGCTCAAAGAAATTACCTTTTAATTAAGTCTCTCTTCATATCTCATTGCTGAAAATGGAGCCTGTTTGTAGCTTGAAATACAAAATCAAGTGTCAAAGTGTCTGGAATGATTTTCTAGAGGTTGAGGTCACATATGGATTTTGAGGTTGAAGATAGCACTGTATTTGTGGTTTCCATAAGTGAAAATGTTTGGTAGTAGTCCTCAGCAAGTAGGTAAAGTGCTTTGGGGTTATGTATGCTTTAAAGGTAAAGGTAAAAGACACCCTTATCCATCTCTGTACTTATTGAAAAGTATGATGGGTGAGTTAGCTTCCTAGAACCTGTGTTGGGTGGCTCACACATGTCTATAATCCAGGCTCATATGAGCACACAGACATACACAGTCACACACACACACACACACACACACACACAAACAACCCCCCTACCCCCCAAAAAATCACAGGTTCATATCAATCAGTGGCAAGCTAAGATAGGGTGTGCTCACTTACAGCTGCTTGGAATGAGTGACACTAGCTCATACTTCAAGGAGTCAGATAGACTGGGAATCCACAAGTCACTCACTAGTGGAACCCAGCTGCAATGAGTAGAACCTGACAGAAACAAATAAAAACTGAGCTGGGGCCTTTACCATTGCCAGAGGAAAAAGTTTTATATATATAAAAAAGTCCCTGTATAAAGTTAGGTACGAGTTTCCATTGTTTCTGCTGCCTAAACTCTTTATATATATATAAAATAGAAATATAATTTTATACACACACACTACTTTATTTTTTATTTCTCTATTCTCACAGGGTCAAGATCAAGACAGTTGTAAGCAGTGACAGCCAAGTATGTCAACACATCTTCTCAGTTCCAATTTTATGTTTCTGTCCTTTAAGCCTCCATCAAGACAACAAAACATAATATGCATAAGGAAAGCTAAAGAATAGAGAACTATTGAGCACAATGTATTTAAACCTTAAACTAAACACTGATTTCAATTTAAATAAGTAAAATCGAGCACTGGATTCTATTATATTTATAAATATAGAAATAACTGCAAAAGTATACTACCCTCAAGTCTTCTATGTTATTTTTTTCTAAGTAAACTATTTTTGCAATTGATTATTAATAAGTAATCGACTTTAAAAAGGCAATTGTCTGTTATTGAAAATAAACACAGAAGGAATGGGATAAAAAAATCTTATTTTTCTAAACAATGTTTCTTTCATTTACATATTCACTAGTGTAGTAGAACATGGATAATTTTACAAACTAAGTGTGTTATAGGCCTAGCAAATAAATTTGTTTACAAAAGACAAGGTTTTATTATTGCCTTTTTTATGAGTGTCCACTCACTTACATGTGATAATATGACAATAATAAATATGACAGCACAAAAAAAAGTCCCTGTATAAAGTTAGGTACGAGTTTCCATTGTTTCTGCTGCCTAAACTCTTCCTGATGAGATCAGCAATTGTATAAGCACTACCCACTGTAGTTTTCCAGCCCCTTTTGCATCCTCCTCCCTCAGTTTGATCATACTATTGACATGAGATGAAATGATTGAGAAGTGGTCCTGAGAGAAAGAGTGCATTTCCACATGGCCAAGCTGTGAAAACCTGGAGTTCAATGGAAAATGTTAATTTTCCCGAATTTATGTGCTGCTGTTTCTCAAATGTAATGTTATGCAGATGTCAATAACTCATTTGCATTTTATTACTTAGGCAGAACGCGGCTTTTCCACAGCTTCTTACATCCCTACTGTCAATTAGATATCATTCTGTGTGGGGATGATATGACGACCATAAACGTGTATACGGATACTATTTTTATTATCGTGTATTCCTTGCATCAATTCAGTAGGAACACTGACCCATATAACAACCTACAGCAGACTGTTAAAAGGACTTCTGAGTGAGGGACATGATCAGTGAATGAGAACACGTCCTCTTGCATCCTTCTGCTGTCTTTTACTGTGTGGACTGTGGGTAATAACTTCACTTACTAACTCATCTGAACTTACTGGCTGCCTTTATGACCTCCCAGTGTTTGCTTTACTTCTTGTCCTTTCTTTCTCATTTTCTTTCCTCATGCAGTAAAACTATGTGCCTTTTACTTTACTTCTTTGTGCACATAGGAAAGTTTCTCCCTGTGGCCCTCCAGAGGACTTATAAAAAGGCCACACTTCTTCCATTTGCGATATGCTCTCTTTTTGACTTCCAGCCAGTCAATTTTTATGCATCTGTCTTGTACACAAATGCCCTCCTCAACAACAAATTTCATCTGCAAGGATTACATTGCCTTCAGGATTAACTGAGACGATGTGCTCATATATAATAGAACTGAAATGCTAGATGAAAGTTTTATCTTATTTCTTTGATTTCTTGTGAAACCTCAGATTATCTGACCTGAATACTTCTCTTACCAATTTTATTTGAAGAACAACACGACTTTAGTTCAAAATTCTTACATAATGTATTAAAATTCTCTGTATCCATTCTGCTACTACTTAGGCTTTACAAGTTAGTTAAAACAAGACAAAACAACCAACCAATCAAACAAATGATTCTTAGGAAGTACATTTTACTGATCTCTCAATTTCAAAACAATAACAGGACATGCTGGTAAGATGTACCTTCGAGGAAGATTTGTCATTTTAACACAACATCCTTTAAAATGGGTTTTATTATATTCTCAATAAACTTTTGTTATTATTTGAAGCATGAAATGAAAAAAACCAGCTCACTGTGATGTTTAAATCTTGATTGTCAAGTTGGCTAGATGTAGAATTACCTGGGTAGCATGCTTTTGTGTTCATCTGAGGGAATATTCTGGAGATTTAATTGAGGAAAAAAGAACCCACTCTAAAGCAATTGGCACCATCACATGGACTGAGATCTTAAGCTGAGTAAAAACAGAAAAAAAATATCTGATCTAAGTGTTCACATCTCTTGGGATCTTGAATGTAAATTCTATGTGATGCTGTGCCTCCTGTTCCCTCTGTGATGGCCTGTGTCCTCTAAAACCTCAAGGTAAATTAAATCCCTGTTCTTTTACAGTTTTTTTTTTTTTCTGGTCAGATTTTTAGTCATAGTTTTGAGAAACAAATCTTATAGCTGTATGTGAGGAATATGTTGAGATAATAAAACTGTAAATGAGAGAAAAATTATTTTTAGATTATATCTAAAAGGGAAAGTCTTTTCCACTGGATAAAATAATGGCAGGTATTGTGACCTCCATGCTAAGTCTGTCTTTTGTTTTTTCCAAGCTCATAGCAATATGATCGCATCAGTGATTGTAGACACTGGGTGGTTGGAGCTTTACAGCCTATGTGTTATCTTCCTCCCATTATATTCATATAAAAGGCAAGAATTACTGTTCTTCCTATGGTGTTGCAAACCCCTTCAGCTCCTTCAGACCTTTTTCTAACTCCTACATTGGGGTCCCTGTGCTCAGTCCAATGGTTGGCTGCAAGCATCCACCTCTGTATTTGTTAGGCTCTGTCAGAGCCTCTCAGGAGACAGCTAAATCAGGCTCCTTCCAGCAAGCAGTTCTTGGCATCCACAATAGTGTCTGGGTTTGGTGTCTGTATATGGGATGGATCCCAAGGTGATGCAGTCTCTGGATGGCCTTTTCTTCAGTCTCTGCTCCACACTTTGTCCCCATATTTCCTTTAGACAGGAGCAACCAACCAGACCCCCCCCCCCCAGAGCTCCCAGGGACTAAACTACCAATCAATGAGTACACATGGATGGACCTATGGCTGTAATCGAATATGTAGTGGATGATGGTCTTGTCTGGCATCAGTGGGAGGAGAGGCCCTTGGTCCTGTGAAGGCTTGATGCCCCAGTGTAGGGGAATGCTAGGGTGGTGAGGTGGGAGTGGGTGGGTGGGTAGGTGGGGGACCACCCTTATAGAAGCACAGGGAGTAGGGATTAGAGGGGGAACCAAGAAAGGGGTAACATTTGAAATGTAAATAAATAAAATATCTAATAAAATAAATAAGCAAATTAATATAAAAAGGCAGGAATTAAAACATGGTCACCAACCAGTGGTGCTAAGTTACCCTGAAATTAAAAAAAAAAAACATTAAACAAACCATCATACAAACAAACAAACAAACAAACAAGGTCTTACGTCAGAACAGGATCAAGGAAAGAAGCTGTGTGAGGAGAATTTTTGAGAGCTTGTGATAATACTGCAATTCAACAAGGCAAGAGTCTTGTAACCTCTGTTCCACCTAACATGGGCTGTCCTTGGGATGTGACTTTGTGCCCCTCCTGGGTGTAGTAAATAGGAGTGGGTTTGATTCAAATTCCCTATCTTCTTACTTTTGTTATTCAAACAAGCTTCCAAGCACCATTTGTTCTTGTGACTTTATACAGTCTAAACTCAAATGAACTTTGTACATGACTTACTTCGCCTTAGAATAGCCCCAAAGTAGAAACTGCCTGATGCCCTGAACAAAGCTAGCTATTGCATGAGACTGTTCTGCCTTATTTTCAGGTTCCACATTCCCAGGTTCACATGGCCAACTAGAGATTTGACAGTCTTAGTTTAGATATAAAATATTCCATATAAAATATTAATATTTCATCATCATTCAGAGCATATTAAAACACACAAACACACACACACACACACACACGCACACACACACACATATACAGGAAACCTATCTCCCATACACATTTAGAAAACTGAAGTTTCTAAAATGAAGTTTAGAAAATCTTTTGCTTTTCAAAATCTTATAAAACCTGATACCCTCTTTGGACTGTTGCCTAGAGTGTTCAGGGTATCTTGGATCTAAAACTTTCTATTTCCTTTGTAATATTGACTTGGCACCTCTCCTGGCAATTATTGTTTCTGTGGCCTAAATTGGAATCCCAATTTTGACATCTCTTACATGGGCATTTTTATTGGCTCACAAAATCACCTTCACTATTGATTGTGTGATGCTCATACCTCAAAGAGTAAAAGAAACTTTCTAAGATGCACAAAGGTAAAATTCATGGTATCTGAGTCAAAAATTCAAGCGCCTTGTTCAAGATAATCTAATCTAAATAATCAAATATGCCAAGCTCTTTACAGGCAGTGACAGTTGTTCTAGTGATAGAAATTACATTTTTTTTTTCAGAAGAATAGGTCATTGAAAGAAAGCAATATACTTAAATTTTTGTTGAAAATAAAATTAAAAGTAACAGTCTTAATATTTTATTTATTAAATGAAAATGTATTAGGAAAATTATGTAAGCTTGAGTATCTAGAGATGTGAAAAAGTCCTCAAAACAGTTAAAAATTCTGGGAAGATTACAATCATACCTGTTAATAAAAGCAATCACCCTTCTATTTGAAATAGTAACAATAATAATAATAATAATAATAAAACAGGCAAGAAATGTACTCCTAAAGTCCTTTGACATATAAAAACTGAATTGATTGGTTGAAGACTTAGGAATGAATGTCTTGAACATGGTTTCAGTATAACTCTGAAATCTAACAAATAAAGGCTTCTTACCAAAAGTCTTAGTATAGGCTGGACCAGACCAAGATAACTATTATCCAATACAAATAAGTAGCAATCAGTTTATATTTTCTAGGGCTATATAATATAACATACTTGTCCCATTTAAATATCAGTAAAATATAATCACAATGGAAAGAGTTTCCATCTGTGGGCTCTCATATAAAAAGTCCTTCACCTTGTATCTATCTAGAGGCAAAATCTGGTCATAAGTAGATGCTACTCAAGGAAGAAGTATTGTTCACAGAAATATTGTTTCTTCTAAAAATACTGAATATCTAAAAGAATCATAGTGAAGTGAAGATATTTTGCTCCAAAGTCTAATACTCAGGCATATCTCCTCAGAGATAAGTTGATATGGAAATGAGAAAGAAGTATATGTAAGGGCCTTTAGTGCAATACCTGGCTACTATAAATGTGAAGAAGGAGTCAGACAAAGATACATGTAGATACCCTGAAGAATTTAGTCAGTCCCAAGCACAGTTTACGGAAATCAATATTTGTTGCAGGAAATATTTTAAAAGAACCATACTACTGCCTCCTATTCTCTCTGTGCCTACAGCCTGGCTGGACATGTGCTGGCGGGCAATAGCTGACCTGTTTTATCTCATGGAGACTTTCTGATTCAGAGCTTTAAAAATCTCTCCACCAAGCTTGCTAGGTTCCCACTGGCAGGTTGCTACCATACCAGCCCCCCACAGCCTTTGTAGTGCACATCAGGCAAACCCATGCTTTGCTGCTGTTCCTTTCTCTCTTGAACCCAGTCAAGTCACCATGAGAAGGAAAACACAATACAAACTTAATTCAGGAACAATGGTAACTCAATCACTGGGTACAACAACTAAAACCTAATCTTGTAAGCCTTATTAAATCTAAATCCTCCAAAGGCAAATCCTGACGGATCTACCATTGAAACCGGGAGATACTAATAGCTATATCTTGTCTTCATGCTGTCCCTGTCCAAAAAGATCCTCTCTTTCTCTGTTTCTCTGCCTTTGTCTCTCTGCCTTTCTCTCTCTCTCTCTCTCTCTCTCTCTCTCTCTCTCTCTCTCTCTCTCTCTCTCTCTCTCTCTCCTCTTCTCTTCCTCCTCCTCCTCCTCCTCCTCCTCCTCCTCCTCCTCCTCCTCCTCCTCCTCCCCCTCCTCCTCCTCAATTCCCCTCTCCAACCCTGAAGTCCTTTCTACTCACCCAGTGATTGGCTCTGTTATTCATTAGGGGATTGGTTCACAAGAAGTCACCTGAGTACATGACTCACTCCTTGTCTGCAACCCCTCCTGGGAGAGCGGAATTAGCATCAAAATACAAACAGCAGTAGGCTCATCCATGACAAATATTAGTTTCCTGATACATTCTATATACTCTTATTACAAATGTTCCTTCTAATGTTCATTTTCTTCTAAAAAACTAAAGAATGGGCCAGTGGGACTATGAAGTAGCAATAGAGTCTTCTTTTTTTGTGTTGTCTACTTTAAGGGAAAGGACTGCCAATCTATCAGCAAGTTGAACTCTCCTTGCCAACAAGCAACATTTTGAATGGTCTAAAGCAAACTACTCACAGATTGCTACTGATTTCCCAACCTGAGCTGGGAGATGATCCATCCTAAGTCAGAATTGCTTTAGTTGGTTTTTGTCTCATGTTTTGGTTTCAGAAAGCTCAGTGATCCTTCAGCATTTCTACTGAAGAGTTGAAAGGGAAAGACTTCCTGGTGGTTTGGCAGTTACATCAGTGTGACTGATGCTAAAGATTTACTGTTGTGATTGGTCCAAGCAAACCTTCCTTTGCATGTGAGGTTTGCATTGATTGGTACAAGCATCACTACTGTGGCTACATAAGCAAGCTTTTGCACTCACTTGGTCTATTGGCCAGAGATACACTCCTGCAATGTCTTCCTGGGCACTGCAATAATAAGGTCAGTGTAGGATTATCTGGAATGGTCTTTTCTTGCCTACTTCCAGTAGCCTAGGCATACATGAAAGGGAGCACCTGGAGACAATAGCACAAAGTTCTCAGTCATTATGTCTCTGATATGAAAATAGGAGACATGCAAATCAAGGTCACTGAAATAAAAGCTTTCTACATTGATCAAAGGTAAGTCCTCCTCAATGAGTGGGCAATGGGGTGGATACAGGCTGCAGTCTGGGACATTAAGTTGAAAATTAGCAGTTTAGGATTTCTGAGACATGCACATGAAAATTCTCTAATGAAGAATAGCTCTGTTTTCTAGTCTCATATTCATGGCTTTTTCTTCAAACACACACACACACACACACACAAACATAAAAATTGTAAGTCAATGTTGTAGGTGCTAATACAGGGTTTGCACTATGCAGTAAATGAGGCATAGTGAGTAAAGAGTTGCACTTCACTGTAAACCTGAAATATGAATTGAAGACAAATAAATTAATGTATGATGGGCTGTTTTTCTTCCCGGCCACAAGCCCCAGAAATAATGACTCAGACTCAAAATATATTTACAAATACCTAGGCTATAGAGTTAGGATTATTCCCTGATTAGCTAATAACCTAAAATAACCCAGCATTCTTCTGCCTATCAAATGTCCCACCTTCTATTCAACTTTTTCTATAGTCCATAGGATTGTTTTTAATTGACATATGATATATTCATACAATGCAAAGGATATTTACTCTACAAGTTAAAATATTCATGAATACAGAAATGTCTGTATTTAAACTATGGAAGACTACTTTCTAGATCTGTACTAACTACTTCAAATTATAAATAATAAGCAGCATTTGTCAATAGAGTATTTATTACTTTCTATATGAACACATGGATTTGGAAAAGACAATTGATGCAAAATATTTTGTAAGAATATTTAAATTCTTATTTTAGATGTATTTATTTTATTTTATGCAGATGAATGTTTTGTCTTCATGTATATATGTATGTATACATTATGCATGTCTGAGGCCCACAGATGTCAACAATGATATCGTGGGACAGTATTTAGAAATAGTTGTAGCCATAATTTGAGTGCTGGTAACTGAAGCTTGGTCCTCTTCAAGAGCAAGTGCTCTTAACACTGTGCCATCACTTTGGACCAACATCACTATTGTCTAAAACCATTCCTGTAGTCCATCAAATTTCTTCAATAATTTTATAGTTACATCAGTCAAGAAGATATACTTCTAACTCTGGATTTGGCTACAGCCCTTTGTTTAGAAGCTGGTATGAATGGATCACAGTGAGATGCTCTCAGCTTAGACACACTGGTTACAGCACTACCAGATATGTCAGCCATGTTCCCCTGCTGAAACAGATTCCTTCAACCCCGTTAATGTGTTTGCACTAGAGAAGAATTGGAACAAGATTGATATTCTGCATAACTCTATTCTGAGTACCCAGACAAACCAGTTGCTGAGTCAGAGAAAGGCCAGAAACTTGATATGCTGAGGCCAGAAACATTTAGACATTTCTCTCCCAGCATACATTATATAATATAAATATTCATAAATTTTTTACACTGAACAAAGTATATAGAATTTAATGCTGGTGTGGGATACTTTATGTTCCATATTAGTAATCTGCCATCAAATATGTTTGTAATGATCATGCATGTGAAGAATGCTCACAGGCCTTAGTGGCATCCAAGGCCAAACACTAGTGTAAGCACCTGACATAGAGACCAGATTTTTGAGGCATGAGAGGCTCGGTGATTTCACATGTATCAAACTACAATAGGTGTTAGAACTCAATACCAAAATTTGTGTTGCAAATAAGGACATCAAACACACAGCAAACTGAAGGACGCAGTTAGCGTCAAAAATGTAAATTGGGACTCAACTGCTAAAGATATTCAGTTGGTGTTGTAGTGCAGGAATTTTGTTCTACATAATATGACCAGGAGGATTATACTATACTTGGGCTTAGGATGATATATGTGCCTTATTTAACTGTGATAAGCCAGATCCATTGCTGTAGAAACAGACCAACATTGCAGAATGTATCATGGGTGGGAATAGTAGAGAGGTGGATCCACCACCTTCCCAATTTGCCCTCAAAATGAAACAAAGAAGTGAGAAACTGAATATTCTGGAAACCAAGCACATAAAGGCTGACATGAAATGGAAAGTTTAGCAATGGTTTTTCCAGATAATTTGGGAAAACCATAATGAGAAGCTGAATATAAAAATGCAATATTCAGCATGAATTCACAGAAAAATCAAAGCTCCAAATGGAAAACATAGGAGGTATAAGAGAAGTTGGGGAAAGCTAAACAGAACCAGGGTGGAGGTAAGTCTACAATATTTTCTGTGTGGTTTTTAATAATCCTTGTATATGGAGATTCAGAAATTTATATTAGAAGTTGTGGCTGTTTGAGCAAGAATGACTGCCAGAGGTTCATATTTTGAATACTTACCAGGGAATGGAACTATTTCTGATGATTATGATGCATGGCTTTATTGAAAGAGGTGTATTACTGAGGACAATCTTTGAAGTTCCAAAAGATATGCGCTATTTCTACTGTGCCCTCTGCCTACTTCTTGAGGCTTGAGATGTGTGTGAGCTTAGCTATTTCCCCTCAACCACGTATTCATTCTGACACCATGGACTCTATTAACATGTGGCTGTATCTGTATGTTCAATTAAACACTTTCTTTTATATATTGCCTTGGTGTTGGTGTTTTATCGCAGCAATAGAAAAAGAAACTAGTAAAGAAAACAATATCACTTTATCAATAAAAAGTAGTAGTAGAAGGTATATAAGCATAACCAGACAACTTTTGAGTTCTATAGTAAAGTGCTATACTTTGTTATATTGAAGACTCTGAGAATTAGCAGGTAGCTAAAGGGATGAGAATTGCGCATCTAAAGCTCTAGCGAGAACTAGAGTGAAAAAGAAGCTGGTGTGAGATGAATACTATGAAGACATTTTACCAACATAGCATACAGAATAGTGCCAGAGTGGGGAAGATAACAAGAGACAAAGAAAGAAAATGAGAAAGAGGAGAAACGCACAGTCACACGTTCACACACACGTTCACACACACGTTCACACACACGTTCACACACACGTTCACACACACGTTCACACACACGTTCACACACACGTTCACACACACATTCACACACACATTCACACACACACTCTCTCGCTCATTTGCTCAGGCACACACACGGGAAGGGGAAGAGGGATAGAGGGATAGGGACAGAGAGACAGAAAAATACATGGAGATGGAGAGAGAGAGAGAGAGAGAGAGAGGGAACTTACTAGGAAAATGGTTAGATAGTAGGATAGAGAATACTTGAATGAATGAGACACAGTCACCTAAGAGAAAAATAACTAAAGTACCTCCTTGGTTTTGTTCTGAGCAGCTGTGTAGGTAGATGGTGGTATTACTTTATTTTTTTAAACCCTGAGATGAGGGAATTCATGGAAAAGCTAACTCAAAAGTCAATTGACAGTGGGATATGTAGGTTCTGATCTCAAGAAATATACCTGGGGTAGAAATAAAAATGTTGTTATTTGATAAATGACTTTTATACCATGATAACAGATGAGACTACCCAAGGAAGAAGATCAGAACGAAATGATAAGACAAATGGAATCCAATGTCTCCTTTTAAAGGTACCTAAAAGGTAGACTTAGCAGACCCATTTTAATGATAGATAAAACCAAGAATTGACTAGGCTTTTTTGAGTTAATAATGGTCATCTGAAACTTATCCATGTAAATACTAGATTCAGAATATACATATAATATACATTACTTAGGTTATAGTTTGGAGAGTTATTTTTAGCTAGTGATTTTCTTTTCATTTTATTGTGTTTGTTGATGTTCTATGCTACCCCCCAACTCAGTGTTGGGGGTCCAGCACTTAGGGCCTCATTTTTACAGCATAATCATTCTAAGTACTGAACCTTCTCCTGGGAGCTCAATATCAAGCTGTAATTACAAAACCAAGTACAGCTTTTTATACTTCAATATTTGACCTGAGAAGCCTTGTCTATTCCAGTCAAATCACTAGTGGCCATAATGTATATACCACTAATTGAATTAATCGAGTTTATTCAATATCTCTGTGTTTTCCTCTATATATTGACCACCAAACAAAATCAATTTCTGAGATTCTTTACTTTAAATATGAAGATTAGTTTTGGAACCTGTTGCATAATTAGGAGAAAGAATAGGTAAATCTGTGATGAAAGCCAAGGAGTCCTGTGTTCATCTCAGTTTGATTAAGCAACATATGCATTTCTTCCTCATTATAAGTCCTCAACTGAACTTATTTTGAATTTTACATTAGGAGAGTCACTTGCTATTATGAATAATTGCTATATGCTTTTAAAATACATGTAAATCCTTGTCCTAGCCTCTGGACAGCTTTACACCCAGACAATGCCTTTCAGAAGAATATAAATCTATTTCCCAGAACTA
Source organism: Uromys caudimaculatus (assembly GCA_028551405.1). Classification (NCBI taxonomy): domain Eukaryota; kingdom Metazoa; phylum Chordata; class Mammalia; order Rodentia; family Muridae; genus Uromys; species Uromys caudimaculatus. The sequence continues at coordinate 52,476,228 of CM052705.1, forward strand.
TAGACACTGATAGTAAAATCCCCCTACCCCTATCTCTATCAAGGAATGGGGTTCCTTATGTGAGAGAAAAAAGTAGCCATTTCAGAGAGAAAATTATATAACAAAATGAGAGACAACACATATATCACATCTCACTCATCCACCTGTCTACTCTCCCCATAATCTGTACTCCAAAATTTTGTCTTTTGTGACTGCCTCAGCACTTACAGCTTGTAAAATTTCCTGCCGTGTATGTGTGTGTGTGTGTGGGGGGGGGGGGGTATGAATGTCTATGAGCAAGGGAGTTCCGTTTTCTATATTGCAACAGTCTTGAATAAAAGTCTTCTCAACTTAACCTCGTTCACTACAACTTTTATTTAGATTTGAAAACATAATAATTAATCAGATTTAGAGTGATAATGTTCCAAATCAGTGAAACCCCAATGAGATATGGGTTTCTCAAACTCTGTAGGAAGCATTTTATTTAAAAACTGAAACCACACATACCTAACTGAACAAGTTGTACTCATGGGACAGCAAGAAATAACGTGTTTCAAATAAAAATGCTGCAGCTGAAGGCTGTCCAAACTGCCTAGCTAATATTTGTTTGGTGGAGGAGACTTTTCTGTGTCTTGCAATAGTTAAAACATGTGTGGCCTCTACCTACTCAAGACACTGCATGACAGTAGCAGTTCTCCATTTTGACAACCAAAATCTTTCTACACATTTCCCAATGTTTCTACCAAAATCACTGGGCTACTATAAAATATGGACTAGATATGTGTATAATTTCCATAAGCCTTACAATGTTTGACAAGTCTTTATTAAAACATTGCATATACAGCAACTAATGGTGTTTTGTTACAGAGTAATATCCAGAACAATGGAATCTGTAAGTGTAAAGTAAAATGATCACTTAGCAGAAATATATTATCAGTCAGCACAGTCAGAAAAGAAGCCTGCCCAGCAGAGACTCAAGCTACCCAGGCTTATGCTAGAGAAACAATGCAACTGAGTAGATTCCTTGGCTCAGAGTGAGTTCATGCCATTGGCCTTGCTGTAAGTGCTGGCACAATGCTTGTACACATAAAATAAAATACAGAAATCTTTAAAAGAATTGTTACACTTTATCAGGTAAACACAATTAATGTAGTCCAGAGACAATTCTATACAGTCTATAGATTATGTATTTCCAAATGATGGCATCATCTTTCTTTTAAAATCATTATGGTTAATTTTTTTTTCTAAAATGACTCATAAAAGATGTTTCTTTTTTTTTTTTTTTTTAATTTTTTTGTTTGGTTGGTTTTTTTGTTTTGTTTTGTTTTTCCAAGACAGGGTTTCTCTGTGTAGCCCTGGCTGTCCTGGAACTCACTCTGTAGACCAGGCTGGCCTCGAACTCAGAAATCCACCTGCCTCTGCCTCCCAAGTGCTGGGATTAAAGGCATGTGCCACCACTTCCTGGCTAAAAGATGCTTCTTGCTAAGTGGAATTCCCAATTATGTTTTCTCTTAAGCCCAAGCTTTGCTGTAAATTAATGTTGATGCTGTTAAACAGATTGGAGTGCTGATTGTAGAGCAAAATTGTTAATTATTTTTTTAAAAGGATTGAAAATGCAAATAGCATTGAAATGCTTGATCTCAGATGGCTGAAGCAAAAATAATCTAACAACAAAAACAGCACAGAGTAGAGATTTTAGGTTCCAGTAGTAATTTGTTTTGAATTTTTTCACATGAAGTTGTGGATAACAGATATTCCAGACTAATAATGTCCTTTGTACTTCTTAAAATTATATATATATATATATAATTTTAAAATAAAAACTATTTTCTTTTGGTTCTCTTTTTATATACTTTATTGTATATTTCTGAAACACGCAGAGGTTCATGATATGTGCTTTGTAGAGAATTGAAAGAGAGAGGAGAAAAATAGTTTTCAAATCAAATAAAATCAATCTCTGTTACCCTGGCCCCTTAAATCTTCATGTAGGAACTGTGTGTGTGTGTGTGTGTGTGTGTGTGTGTGTGTGTGTGTGTGTGTGTGTGTAATAAAAATGAAGCCTCATTGAAAAAAAGTTGCATAGGAAAAGTAGTTTTTCTGAGCATGTTCTGAAATGACAAGCCCTGGATCTTCTTCATTAAGATCATAAAAACTAGTTTTATAAATTTGCTTATTGGAGATATTGTGGGAAAGGATAAAATAAAGAGTCTTTATAATATCAAGGTATGTCTTCAATGTTTCTAGGAAATTTTTTATAAGCCAAAAATTATTGAGCTACTAAGTAGGCAAATAAAGACTAATTAAAATTTTATACCTCTGGAGTGGAAAATAAAGACATAATAAACAAGTAACAAGTATGGTTTATAAAAAAGGATCCCTTTTCTCTCTTGCCACCAGAGAAATCTATACAAATTTCTTGACCCAGGGACACTATTTTAATTCAGTTCTAAAACAATGATTTTGGATATTATTTTAGCTAAATATGAACATAATGGACTGTTTAGTCACAAAATATGAAAGTATATTTTAGTTTATTTCTTTAATAGGCTGATTTTTATCACTTAATATGTCTAAAATACCTTGATCAAATGTAAACATCTTATTGTTTATATTTTTATTTATATTTTATTTATATCTTCTTGCATTTCTTTTTTAAAAAACATGAATAATAATTAGTCATGACAATGAGTTTTCAAGTCTTCATTTTTAACAGTAACTGAAACAGTGCTGGAGAGCAGTCTTGGGTGTTAAGAGTATGTCATACAGAGGACCAGATTTTCATTGCCAGCATCTACACTGGGCTGTTCACAACCTCCTGTAACTACATCTATAGGAATACCTTCTTAGCCTGGCTGTCAAGTCTACTTTGGTCTACATAGTGAGCTCCAGGATAGCCAACATTACAAAGTAAAAGTGTATCTCAAAAAAGAAGAAAGAAAGAAAAAACAGAGGAGGAGGAAGAAGAGGAAGAGAAGAAGGAGGAGAAGGAAAGGGAGAATGGAAAGAAGGAAGGAGAAGAAGAAAGAATAGAAATTAAGAAGCACATTATTCAAGGAATATCATTCAAATGTTGTCAGTGTTTTCTAAATTGCATGCAACTGATCAATTCCCCAAAATACTTTTAAAACACCCCACTAACATCATCTACAAGTCCACATTCTTATATATACCTTACTATAATATAATGAATTAATCTGAAGAATGCTTTGGCAAAATATTTCTTGGAAAAAAAATCCAAACTGTATCTGACAATGGCATAGCACTTTATTTGGCCCCAAGCATAGAGCCCCACAATTGATCTGCAGTGCTTTTGACTACCTACACTAAAGATCAGATGACATTAAAAAAATAAAAATAAAAATAAATTAAAAATATTAAAAGGTCCCCACCTTTCTCCAGACCAGTTATGGGAAGAGACAGCAGAGAAGTCCAGAGGGCCAGGAGAATGAATAGAAATATGTAGCAGTAGGGAGTGGGGAATGGGTGGAACCACTAGAAATTCCCAGGCACCAGGGTTTTGAGTGGCTCCCAGGACCCAGTGGGGATGATAGTAGCCGAAAGAGTCCACTTCCAGTAGATAAAGGGATCTATTGAAGGATGGGGTCACCCACCTATCTCAAATCTTTAACTCACAATTGTTCCTGTCTAAAGGAAATGCAGGGAAACACACACACACACACACACACACACACACACACAAAAAAAAAAAAAAAAAAAAAAAACAGGAGCAGAGACTGAAGGAAAGTCCATTCAGAGGTCACCCCACCTTGGGAGCCATTACAAGCACAGCCACTAAACCCTAACACTATTTATGATGCCAAGATGTGCTCACAGACAGGAGTCTGGTATAACTGTCCTCTGAAAGGCTCCACCAGCATCTGACTAAGACAGATGCAGATACTCATAGCCAAGCCATTGGACTGAGCCTGGGGACCCCAATGGAAGAGTTAGGGGAAGGAATGAAGGAGCTGAAAGGGATTGCAGCCCATAGGAAGAACAATAATACCAACTAACCTGAACCCTCAGAGCTCCCAAGGGCTAAACCACCAACCAGAGTACACATGGAGGGACCCATGGCTCCAGCTGCATATGTAGCAGAAGACATCATCTGGCATTAATGGGAGGGATGGAGCTTGATCCTGTAGAGGCTGGATACCCTAGGGAAGGGGTATGCTAGAGGGATGAGAAGGGAGTGGGTGGGTGAGGGAACACCCTCTTAGAGGCAAAGGGTGAAGGGAGGGGTGGGGAGTTTACAGAGGGGAGACCAGGAAGGGGGGCAACATTTGAAATGTAAATAAATAAAATAATTAATAAAAAATATTAAAAGGTGAGAGGAAGCATGTGAAAATGAACTTACATGGACAAAGTTACAAATTTATTCTATTTTCAGGGCTTAAAAAACTTACTTGTTTTATTTTTTTCTTTTTTCATATATTACATCCCAAGCGCATTTTCTGCTCCTTCTCCCCCAGATTTCTCTCTTCCTACCTCCCCTCAGAAAAGAGCAAGCCTCCCCGGGTTATCAACCAAATACAGCTTAACAAGCTACAATAAGATCAGGCACATCAAGGCTGGGCAAGCCAACCCAGAAGGGGGGAAAGGGTCCCACAGCAGACAAAATGATTGCTTAGTGGGAATGGCACCTGTCTCCTAACCTGAGGGTCAAGTAGAGTCTGCAGGACACCCAAGCGGAAAAGAAACAACTCCAGAGCACATGTGCTTATACACATATACAAAAATATACAAGAAAATTATCAATTAACCTTTTCCTAAAAAGATGATGACTAAAGATAGCTGAGTTAAAGTAAATGTCTCCTAAATTTTTGATAAAAATTAATAAAACTAAGCTTTGGAATTCCTACTCTTATTGCCTAGTGCTACAGAAAACAACATCCTCAGGCCCAGGACTTTTCAGCTATGATCCAAAAAAAAAAAAAAAAAAAAAAAAAAAAAAAAAATGTACAGTTTCTTTTAGTCCATGGCCCATTTTAAAATCTTGTGGCACCTTAGTGAACAAGATTAGGAATCATTTACCTTTTCCATTTCTTTATATTCCGTGCTCTAACTACCCTACCCCAAACTGCTGCATAATCCCATATTCCCATGCATGAAAGTAATCAACGAGTAGTATTTATTGGTTTGTGGCATCATTGTTGGAAAAGATGTCTGCGTTATGTTACCTCCTATATAAAAATTACATAATTAGGCTGCTTGAAAATTTTAAATTGTTGCTCACTTTTAATAACTTATACAATATCCTATAAAGAAAAAAATTACATGTTCTCTAAAGAAGTCAGATTCCCACATTTCTATGCTAATTAGTCATTACTTTTATATCAGATAAAATTTTGAAATAAAAAAAACCTTTTACATATTTTGCAGACTTTTTCTATTTTCTTTATCAATTAAAAGGAAAGAGTTTTTTATGTTTGAAATCATTTATTGTAAGGGTCTGGTTTCTGCAGTCTTCAGATTAATCTTACTATAGTTATTTCCTAGAAGAGCCATCAAATATAGAGTATTAGCATAGGACCATAACTTTTCTTCTTACCTTTGCCAATATTAAGATTATGCTGCCATCTGATTCATAGGCAGGTTTACAGGCATCCATCATGTTAAATATATTTAGTCTCTGAAATATCACTCATCAGGATTTTATTAACTCATATGTCATGTATATTTAGACACACATAGACACGTGGTCAAGTCAGGCTGTGCTTAATCTTACAAGAGCATGAGGGATTTAAATGAAATTTGTTTAAGATTTGCCACTATTTAGAAATTGGCTGCAGGAGTAAGGCCCAATCGTGAAAATAAAAGAAAAATATGGTGAGGGAATAAGAATGAAACTATGAATGCCCTTGCAGATAAATTTTCAAGTAAACTCTCTAATTTGCAATGAAAATGGGAGCTGGGAATGTTTATTGGTGGAGTTCTGGCCTAGCATGTGCAGGGTCTCCTGTCTGATCCCCCACTGTTTAATAATACTAATTGGAAAGTACAGAGTAATATATTTATTTATTCATTTACTTATTTTAACCACATAAAAAGTAAAAGCTCATCGGGCAGGGTGTTTGAAAAATGAAGCTATGAAATTATGATTTTGCACACCTAATTTCAAGGTTAATTAAAATTTGACTGCAACTTACTCTTTTGAAAGGCAACCTTGCTATAAAATATGTAGTTATTGTGACAATAATGTTTTCACAAAAGGGGTTCTTGTTTTTAGAACTGTGATTTTGTATAAAAGTTGGGAAAGATATTGCATAGTAGATGGACTAGGTTTAAAATTTGTGGAGCTCATTTCTGCCTCTGGTCAGTAGAGACAACATGAAGGGATCATTCCAACTGCTAGTATAATGATATATGTTTGACACTTCCTCAGCAGTTTATCAGCTTTCTGACAAATTCCTGTGGATAACAGAGACATTAAACAGCTAATCAAATAAACTAGTAAGAAAAATTCCACCGTGATAAGTGCCATAAAGAAAAATAAAGAAAGTAATGGAAGGAGAACTAAAGAGAAGTACCATTGTAATAGAAGAGTTAAAGAAAGTCTCATTGAGAAGGTGGCCTTTGTGGAGATGTCTGGAAGATGTGCTGAAATAAACTACAGTTAGACCTGAGTCCACAAAAGAGAGCATTGGAGGTCTCTGAGCAGAAGTTTGCATAAGGAGCAGCAAGAAAGACAGTAGATAAAGTGCAAGTGCTCACACACAGGGAGGAAGCAAACTTACAACCACAGTCAAGAATAACATTGACTGGAGTCTTAACAAGTGCATTGGGCTTGCATAGATCTTAGGCAGACCTTTGAAACAACACTTAAGGAAAAGCCTTTTAAGTGGAGTCCCTGCACATTTCCAATGACTGATATGATTAGAGGCTGTGATGTAATAAAATAAAAATAGATATATGAACACATATAACTTGTGTATTAAGTATGCTAGGGTCTCTAATAGAGAAGCCATAGCACCCTTGAAACTCAGCATGATTATTATATATAGTTAAATAGAAAGGTTGGGTTATTGCTTACAGGCAAACATGGCCAATTTACTACATACAGACAAACAAAGAGGCAGGTTTTATGATGTATCTCTGGATCAAGGAGACAGTTTTAGCTAATTTTGGCTGGAGCAATGTCGGTAGGAGAGCAGTCTTTGGTGTTGGTGGAGGGGAATCTGTGGTGGATATCTTATGCATATACTATCAACATTCACACTTGGTCCAGAGGAAGGCTTCCCAGCCCTCTGATAGGGAAAGAAGCTTTGCCATTTCCCCAAAGTCTGAGCTTATGGCCCATGACATGACCTGCTCATTTCAACAAGATTTATTGAAGATTTAACACACTAAGGGATTCTTCTTTTCTAACAGTATATAAATTATATTTTCTATTCATTTATTCAATGTTTTTGTATATGTTTACGGCTCATTGCATAAGTATTTATTACTTAAATATGGAAGATGATCAAATGGAATAGTGACAAGATAGCTGTTTTGTCTTCTTAAATGAAATAAAATTTGAAGAAAGGCAAAAGGTTAAAATTCCAAAGACAATACTATTTTTCATGTTACTTATATGATACCCAAGTAAAGAAGCAGAAACTAAGCATTACTGACTGAACTCCAGCTAAAAGGTAATATACTTGAGGAGAGAGTGAAGGTCCCAAGTGTCTCATCAACATTCTGAGAATTCCCAATAATTTTTTAAAATTGTTTTGATTGAGTTGATTATTTTTTAAGTATTATATACTGTTAAGTAGTAAATACCATAAAGAGTGTACTTTGAAAATAAGTGCCGGACGTGGTGGCACACGCCTTTAATCCCAGCACTTGGGAGGCAGAGGCAGGTGGATTTCTGAGTTCAAGGCCAACCTGGTCTACAGAGTGAGTTCCAGGACAGTCAGGGCTACACAGAGAAACCTTGTCTCGAAAAACCAAAAAAAAAAAAAAAAAGAAAAAAAAAGAAAAAAAAAAGAAAAGAAGTGAATGCAAATTTAACATAAGACAAACATGTCAACTAACAGAATGTGAGTGTGAACCAGTGAATTGATTGCCCCAAAGCACCCATCACTGCAATGACTACACTCAGTAAGAAGTCACAGAAAAATTAGCATCAACATTTATGTGTCTAGTGTAAATTATATTTATGGGATTAAATGTATGCAAAGTATACATTCTATTTCTTAAAGGAGTCAAAGTACAGTATAAATAAACTATGAGTAAAGAAGTCTTTCTGGCTTCTTCATAAACTGTGTAATGAATGCACAGTGTCTTAGTAACAGTGAACACTAGAGTGTCAGGGTTAGGACACAAATACAAATTCTGAGTTCACTGGTATCTTCAGTGTTAAGAGAAATCAAGTGTTCTCTCCTTAGTGTTAGCACTCACCACAAATAACATAATGTTACTAAACCAACATGCTTTTAAACTTTTCCTGCAAAATTGTTGTAGACTATAATCTCTACCTATAATAATTGTTACTTTTACATCACAACGTCATATTAATAGCCAAAAAATTAATGTCAAATTCTTAGAACAGTCACTTACAACCAACTACCATTTTTGTAAAATATCTGAATATCATTTTTGTAAGCAATATCATTTTTGTAAGCAAAGAAGCAAAGTAAAATTAATTGCACAGCTATTGATGAAGTTTTTCTCTAGTGTCTTATGAAAATCTCTCATTTTCTCTTTTCTTCTTGTTCTGTTTTGGTTTGGTTGTTGTTTCATTGTTGTTTGTGTGGGTTTTGTGTGTGTGTGTATGTATGTGTGTGTGTGTGTGTGTGTGTGTGTGTGTGTGTGTGTGTGTGTGTTTGGTTTTATTTTTTTTTTTATTTTGTTTTGTTTTGGTTTTTGAGACAGGTTTTTCTGTGTAGTCCTGGATATCCTGGAACTTGTTCAGTAGATCAAGTTGTGCTTGAGTTCAGAGATTCAACTGCCTCTGCCTCCTGAGCACTGGGAATGACATTGTGCACCAACATTGCCAGGCTGAAAAGCTCTAATTTCTATAACTGTTTGTATTATGATGCATTAATTTTCCTAATTTTATTTAAATACCTAACTCTTTCTAAAGGCATATATAAAAAGCATATAAAATTAGTTGGCTTATTCTAAAACCTATGGTGGACCATTTCACAGTCCTAACATCTGCTATGCTGGGAGCTATGGTCCTGTCAGTCTTCTTGTAACAGGACATGATCAGAAGAGGGGAAAGACATTTGTTAATCATAAGAACTATGAGCATGTGGATAACACCAGCACACAAACCAAGATGTTCTGACCTGTAAAGCCAAACCTTCTAATCTCTATTCTAAGCTACTTGTGGAGAAGCAGGGTGAAGAGGGGTAAGGCTGAAAGATGCCCTGGTCCCTCTCATGTCAGCATAGTGTTTATGCTCCATATGCACATAAAACTTGTTTGAATAATGGATTAATTGGTTTAGTGATAAATTAGCTAAGCCCTAAATTCATTACAGTAAATTTATATTAGATTAATTGATTATAAAATCAGAACTGCCTGCTATAAGAATTTAACTTGGGACAAATATACAAGATGATCTTATTTTCATGAAGTAAGTGAGATTAGGCTTAAATTTTTCACTGCATATGTCACTTATTGGGTCTCAAATTAATATCTGTGCCTTCAGTTAAGAGAAACAACGGTTTTTGACTGATTATAAGTGTTTTCTTTATAAATCCATCTGTGATTATGGATTAATACATTTCATTATATTGAAAAATCATCCATTAGTCTATGTGAAATATAAAAGAGCATCTTCATGAAATTAATATTATTGCAAATCCAAAATAGAAATAACTGTGGGTTAATGTTTGACTTGAATTCAGCTGAAATACTTTTTAACACACAAGCTGGGTGCTAATAGATGAGCCTATTTACTATTTGGTATATAATTGTACTTTTATTATTACTAAATAGCAGTTGTGCAGTATTGAAAGAATGTTGGCTGTTTAATATACTACTTTCCTACTGTCTCCAACCTGTCTATAATCTTTATTTCACAAACTAGAAGAATATGGGAAATGCTAGACACATTTTAGTCAGATTCACCAATTTCATATCTAGCCATATTGTTTACTTCAATGCAAAAGTCAAATAGTAGTAAACTACTATTACCATTGTTATATTAAATGAAATGACATAACTGTGGTTCTGATTACATCATTATTTTGAGTTTTTAACTTTCATTATGATTATCAACCATTTTTATTATTCTCATTGTTTGGCATACAAGAAAACATTTAAAGAATGTTATCTCTCAATCTGATACAGTAATAATGCATATTACATTACAAATCACAGACTTATCATTAAAACAATGTTCTGAAATGTATGTCTAACTGAAAATGTTAAAAAAAAATCTTGTGTTGAGGTTACGACATGTCCCAAGAAAGAATTACTTTTGTAAAACATTGCTCGATTGTAAAGACCTCTCTAAATTGTAAAGAACTACTTAAGCTTTGGAGAATGAAATAAAAATTAATGCTGCATAAGCGTGCTATGAAACAATGTAAGTATATTGAGAATTTGACAGAGTAAAAGGCATCTGAAGAAAATTTAAATACGTATCAAAGCTTTTATTTGGCACAGAGCAGTCATGTAAAACATTTGCAAATGAATAAACATGTAGGGCGAAAATATATAACATTTTCCTTGTAGTTTTTGAACAGTTGTGGGCAGTATGACATATACTGGATGCTACAGACTAATTCCCAAGAGACTTCATAAGAAACCTTTGTTATCTGAGTGAATTTCTTACCTTATAGGATTCAAAACTCATTTTTAAGAATCTGCCATCTACATGCTTCAGTATGTTGATCTTATCATTGTCTCAGAGACCAGTTTCCAGACATCCTGATTAACAAAACTCTTTATGCACAGAATGCATGAAGATGTATAGAGTGGATGTATAGAGCAAAGCAAATCATACACTTAAGAAAAGAGCTGGAAGAAGTAAATTTTGAGTTTCCAGCAGTGTGGTATGTCCTGTGGCATAGCCAGGATTGTCTTGTTTAGGGGCCTGGCATGTGAGAATTGATAGCTAAAGCCACTTCCATTGAGAAACCTTACTAAGGTTTGAAATTAACAAGGTAATTTAGTTAATTTTTTTAAATATTGCAATCACTACTTCGCTTCAGACTAATACTGTTTTCACAAATTATATAACGAGGACTTATCATCTACTGCACTTATTGACTGGGTCTGGGGCCCACCCACTACATGAGATTGAACCCACACTTCTCTCTATTAAAGGGGCCAAGAACCTGTGGTTTGATAAGTCATAGATCTTCGAAGAGTAGTTAGTACTATTATTTTTCATATTATCTCCCCTCCAAGTCTACAGAATCTTCAAGGAATAGGGGACAGAGAGATTCTGAAATAGAAGTGGTGGATAATATCAAGAAAACTGTGTTTCTCAAGAGGACAGATTCATAGTTTAACTCACAGAGGTTGTGGCAGCATGAACAAGACTTATGTAAGATTAAGCCCAAGAAAATCCAGCATACAAGAGGAAGATCGGCATGAAATACCAACACTAGAGAAGGAACTGCAGATATTTGCTATCTGAGAGAGTCAGAGCCAGCTGTAAGCTAAATGTTTATCTTTCACATACATTTTATATGTTAATATCTTAACACTCAAGGCAATAGTACTAAAAGCTGAGTGCTGGGAGTTGGTTAATAAAAGGCTAGAGCCTATAATTGGGCAGTAGGGAGAGAAATTAAGTGGTCTCAGGAGAAAACAAGAGGAAGAAGGGAGGAGAAAAAGAGAGAAGGACCCACCAATAAGAAGAGATGGACCATGAACATGTGGCTAGGATAAACATAAAGTGACAAGGGGCAGACGACTGGGATTTAAGTTAGAATAGCTAAAACCTGCCCAATCTAGACTTACAGCTTGTAAATAAAATACCAGGATTGTGTGTCTTTTATATGGGCTAGCTAGGATACAATAATTTATTTTACAGTTGGTGCTCAATGTGTAAGGCATGAAATACAAACCTTTTAATTTTATATGTTTTTATTGGACATAGTTTATAGTAAAAGATTATATCTACCCACCAGATGTGCACTCTATTAAGAAATTCCATCACCTTTCAACAAAGCTCACAGGTCTCTTTTGGACCTCAGTTTCTCAATCCTTTTCCAGGAGCTATATAGTCCAAGGGCTCAACTGGTACTTGCCACAGGAAAAGACTACTGCTAATTTTCCCAAACTTGGCACAGCCCATGCAGTAGCCCATGGGAAGGATCTTCCCAGACCCATTAATACAAGTCATCTTTTCAATTGGCATAGATTGTTGTGTGTAGTTTTAAAACCACATTACACCTTAACCTGGGAGCTACAACCATGCTACCAGCCTCTCCTGGCTTAGCTCTGGATCAGCTGCTACCAGCACTGACCCAGCTTGCCTGGGAGCTCCTGATCTCTGGCCCTTCTTGGCTTCTATTTTGTCCCACCTGGTTTAGCTCAAGATTGATCACAACCCTCTCCAAACCCGGCTTCTCTCTCTATCCACCTTTCCTCTGTGGATAAAAACATTCAGACAGCTTTATTACTTTAGAATTTGCCTGCTAGCACAATTGCTGGGCTCAAATATCTCCTGCCTAGAAAGGTATGCCCTTATCAATTAATTATTCCAGTCTCTTCTCCACATCCTTGGCCACCTGCCCATAGCAAAGGCCACTGGCCCTACCTGGTTCCAAGGCCTTACATGATTACAGCACCCCCTTTCCTCCAAGGCATGAAAAAAACCAACCAACCAACCAAACAAACAAACAAAAAACCTGTCTTTACCTTTACCTGTGTCTCCTTTTTCCTCCTGGGACCTGGAAGTCCCACCTGTACCTTCCTTCCAGCAATTGACTCCAGGCCTTTGTTATGAAAGTCAAGAACCAGTTAGGGAACCAGACCTTAGTATCAACACCTCTCCCTACAATAGATAAGTGCAATTGGTTGTAATCCAAACTTAAGGAAGACAGATGTCTTTCATCTGTTCAAAGAACAAAGAACAAAGAATATTCATTAACTGATCTGTGTACCTTGCATATTCCATACATATGTTAAGGCAGAACTGTATATTACTTAAGAGATCTTATATGTTCACAGAAAAAAACAAAAAACCAAAAATATAGTCATTACAAGACTCACTCTTGGGGATGGTGATATGCCTGATCCTACTGCAGACTGCCTCAATGCTGTTTCTTCAAAAGACTTGCTTCCAGAATGGCTTGAAAAGAAAGCTGCTGACTGCAGATAAACTCAATTTATCCAGCCTTACAGAGTGATCCAATCAGAACTTCATTTAAGTCTCAACTTTCTCAGCATGCAGAAACTGGACAATAAATGTAACAGCTAGCTTTCTTAACCATTTTTCCAATTTCCTTTGGTCCACCCAAAAGAAATACTATGCCTGAAATCAACAGAAAGCCATTTTAAGAAATTGATATCCCATTCCCTAACGGCCAGGTTGGTAGGTTTTGTTCTTTTATATAACTTACAAGTTATATAATGGTCTTGATCATTGAGAAAACAAGGTATAGGTGATTAGACCCAAGAATTTCTCTATTTCTTTCTCTTTTCTCCACTCTCTTTTTTTCCTATTATGTAGGAGAAGGGTTGAAAAGATAAAGGGGTGATATAGCAATATTAATGAATAATAACAAAGAGAGATAGATTATTGAATCTACTTTTAAACTAAAAAACATTTTATAGCCATAATCTTACATTGGTATAGATCTTTGAATATTGATACATAGTAACATTATATTTTTTACATTGGTATAGAATTTTGTATATTTATATTGATACAATATTAAGGTTGCATTTTGTTACATTGGTATACTTTATTACATTGTTATAGATACAATATTGATACAAAATTTGAGATTATTTTTGTTGTAACATATTGTATATTATTTTTCAACTCTTATATAGAAAGTGGATCTATGCAACTCATGTGAAGATGTAAAGTTCTAGTCCTTTTAAAGGCTGTTATTGCAAACTGTTTAGGATAAATAAGAAGTGCAAGTTAATAGTCAGGCAATCAAGCCTGTGATCATGTTAGATACTAGTTTAGTTAATTACAATAAGATGTAATTTAGATAATAAATAGCTAAGAATAAATGGATTTAACAATTCAGATATGATATCAATAGAGAAGATGGTCTTGAAATTCCACAGAAATCCACAAAATATGGTATTTAAATTTGTTTCATTATTAAAAGATTATTTTTGACAGTGAGAAGGGTTTACTCCTGATAATACTCCTAATTCACTTCAAAGAAAATGGTGAGCATTAAAAACACTCCATTTGAAGATGGTTTTACTTGCAACACGATATTCACTAGGCAGAGAAAATACCCTAACTTAATTTGCAGACAGGATACTGTCAAAAATGGACAACACTTAGACACAGGCAAAGTCGACTGCCAAGCTCTGCCAATACAAGGTAAGCAAGACCTTCATAATTTTTGCTTCACAAATGTATCTGTCAGATATACTGTGCCAGAAGACTGAAGATAGAAACTCCAACATCAGGCAGCCAACTATGTCTGTCATTTCTATAATTTTGGAAGCTGCCTGCCTGCACTTCCTGCATAATCAGGTAATATTTATTTCTTCTCTAGTCTCTGATAGGGTTAAGAACTAGATAATTATAGTCTCACAATTAAGCTTAAGCTTTTTAAGATTTAAGAAAATATTTTAAGACCAAAAAATGTTAGTAATACAAGTTATGATAGAAAACGATTTAGATACAGAACCCTAAACTTATCAAGATAAGAAAGATTATGGAATACTTTACCCGAAGTTGCCAAATAGACATGGACTAGACTTTATGAATGTAACTCCTACCTAATAGTTTTTTAATTGTTTCCTAATTGTTCTAACTGTATGTAGCTTGGTTTTGTAAAAGAAAAAGCCTTCTTATTTAGACAAAACATGGGAAATATTGGGGGTTGGTACGGTGTTACCATGTATTCAAATGTCAAAAACTTACCTCCAAGACCTGGTTGACCCCAATGAGTAGATCCTCAAGTCCAACTAGTGATGTTATGGAAATCCTGCTCCCCACTTTAAAGTTAATTGGTTAATATAAGGTTAGCGGTTAGGATTGGGCAGTAGGGAAAGAATGGCAGGACTTAAGGAACAAGTAAGGGATCTCTGGAGAGAACAAGAAGAGAGGAGACCAAGAGGAGATGACTATGAGCTTGTAAACAGGATAAACAGCAAGTAACAAGGGATATATGGCTGGGATGTAAGTTAGAATACTTCCAAAACCTGACCAGTCTAGATACACAGATTGTAAATAAAATATCACAATTGTGTGTCTTTTATACAGGCTATCTAGACTATAATAACTCATTTTACAAGTGGGGTCTTAAAGAGGTGAATAGAATATATGATCCCTGGTCGGTCTACAGCTTGCCAGGGCAGGCCCCACTCCCTAGACTAGTTTCATTACATAGATGGGCCTAGTTAAATTAAATATGAACACACACACACATACACACACCAAAACAAATTAGAGGGCAGAGAAGTAAATATCTGCCAAACAATAACCAGTGAATTGCCTTGTCAATCACAATAAGAAATGAAATTTTAAACTAAGCTGACTTGTATGAGACTGAATTTTTGTCTAGACAAATATAGAAATATCAAAGTTACTTGTTTTATTAAACCTCAAATTAGTTCTTCACCTGTGTTGTGTATGTCTGTTTGTGCCCATGTGTATTTCAGTGAAGGCACATAAGGAGGCAAAAATTGACAATTGACAGACCTTCTTAGTTTTTGTTTGTTACATTGTTGTTATTATTATTATCTATACTTTTTGTTTCCACAAAAAGCTTCAAATAAGAAATCATCCACAGCAGAGTTTGCTACCTCATTCACCCTTACTCTTTTTCTTCATTTCTCCATTTCCTATGATTTGGGCTTGTTAGATAGTTTAAATATTTATCCCTCATATGCATTTTATATATTAAAGCTCAAATAATCAAGGTGATACTACTAAGAGGTGAATCTTGTATGAACAGATCATACTTACTTTAAATACATATATGCCACATATGCCACAAACCAAAGCCATGCATTATTATATAAACTTCATAAATGAGAATACCATGATATTTTTCCAAAGGAGAGATGAGAAAGACTCCCATTTCCTCTAACATGTAATTACACAGAAGATACCATCTATAAACCAGAAAGTTACCCTGATGCCAAATCTATGAGGATCAATATTTTCTTTAATACTTTTTAAATAGATGAGAATTTTGAAGGCTATTTTTCCATTCTCTGTTATTTACTAAAATAATAATTTCACAATGTGATGGGAAATGGAGACATTCAAAGGAAGGACACCATTAAGAGGGATAAAAATCTAAAATAATGCAGCAACAAGAGTGGGTGAAAAAGGAAGGACATAATTTCAATTTGTTACTTAGAAAGTGGATGGTAAGGAGATAAGAAGATGTCAAAGTCTTAACTTGTATAACTAAGTAGATGGATAGTTTTAACTTCTGACAAATTGAATTTTAGTAAAATATATTAAAAATGACCATTTTTATTTCACCAAGAATGGTAATATTTTAAGGGTTAAAGAGACCACTGATGGTCACCAACTCCTTCTATAGCAATACCACAGTATTTATAATTTTATGTTGAATATTTTCCTGTGTTTGATAATTTCTTCTTCGAATACTTCCTTTTATTAATAGGTAAGTATTAATTATTAGATACTTAAGCTTTGCATTAACATAACAATTGTGTTCTTCTACAATATAGAGTTTATCCCTTCTACTATTAGCCGACTTCTCATGTATGTGCTTCAGATACCTAGCAATAGGGTAGATGAAGGCAAATATATTACTTGAGAACCAGATGATTTCCTACCTTATGAATGAAGAGCTTTGTATTAGCTTCATGTCAACTTGAATTCTTTTTTTTTGGTTTTTTGGAGACAGGGTTTCTCTGTGTAGCTCTGGCTGTCCTGGAACTCACTCTGTAGACCAGGCTGGCCTTGAACTCAGAAATCCGCCTGCCTCTGCCTCCTGAGTGCTGGGATTAAAGGCGTGTGCCACCACCGCCTGTCTCAACTTGAATTCTTATATTTCCTTATCTAAAATTATTTTTATAGCAGCCAGTAGCAATATCTATTACATAAATTAATATTAGTGAGCATATTTCCTTTATCAGGTATGCTTGGTCATTGTACTATTATATTTGAAGATTTTATTGAATATTCTGTACAATGAATACATATGTTTTAGCTTCCAGGGTCTGTATTCTTACTTTGCTGTGAGCCATCATATTAATCTGATACCTCATAATCCATGATAACTTCTCAAAACATTCTCTTTCCATATTTCTCTGTTTTGTCCATTTTATTTGTTGACTTTTTATTCTGTCTAGTAAGCCAAATATGAGTATTGGTTTTTCAATCTTTTTCCACAATCTTTTTTTGGGCAACTGGTGGTTTGTATTCATAAGAAGTGCCACAGATCCTTCAAGATTTTCATATGAGGAAGTGTAGCATGTAGTTTCTACTATCCCTCTTTAAGCTCTAGGCATACCATACTACCAGCCCCTGACCTGGTTCTCTTGCATCTGTGGATGAAAGGCACACACACACACACACACACACACACACACACACACACACACACACACATACACACACACTAGCTTATTTTTAATATGCTTTTGAGCTCAATGCCTGGGCACTTCTAAGCCTCCTGTAGCTAATGTGCCCTTACCTTCACTCCCAGCTCAACACCTCTAATTCTTCCCTCAGGTTAGTTGCTCAATACCTCTATATCTGCCCTCAATTTAGTTGCTGGGTTACATTCTCTTTGCTCAGCACCTTAAATCTGTCCTCAGTTGCATTTCTTCTAATCTCCCACCGGCTACCCGAGGCCCAGTCAGGGAAGCAGCCAATAGCCAATCCACCGGAGATCTCACATGGTCGGTGGTGCGCTTTCGCTCTCTCTCTCTCTCTCTCTCTCTCTCTCTCTCTCTCTCTCTCTCTCTCCTGAACTGCAAACTTCTGATAAATATTCTAAACTAGGAAGGAGTGGAGGAGTGGTAAATCAGGTCTGTCATCTCAACATGTGGAAGATTGAAGAAGGAGGGGTACTATGAGTTTGACACCAGTTTGCTTTTAAAAAATTAAATACTATTTTGAAAAATCCACTGAGAATAATAGCACCAATAAAATCATATTCAAAGTGTTTTGCTTCCTTCTTGTCTATTGGTTGGTTGTTTGGTTTTGACCTATTTTTCTGGTTGCTGAGAATTTAATTATCAGTAATTTTGCTTCTCTTGTTGAATTTACTCACTCTATTTTACATCACCGAACTCAAAATATCAGAAAAATGTATATTATAACTAAAGATACTTATGAGAATACATTTACTTTGAAGAAAATAATCAATATTACTTTGTGCCAGTGAAAAGGCTCAGAGGGTAAAGGCACTTGCTGTTCACCTTGATGACCTGATTTTGATCTCAGAACCCACATGGTGGGAGGAAAGAACCAAGCCCTGGAAGTTGTCCTTAAACATCTATTAATGTACTATCACACACACACACACACACACACACACACACACACACACATACACACACCACACATGCACACACATCACAAGATAAATACATGCATATTTTCTTTAAAGAATCAATTCTAGGTTTTAAGTTCGGATAATATAAGGGCAAAAAATAAAAGATATTTGAAAAAATACATTCTTTTTTACAAAATAATTATCTCTAAATAAATTGATTTCATTTGATTGTCTATACTGAGAGGCACAGTTCCTTTGTTTTTAATATGTTTATTCTTTTATGAAAGTCAGGTCAACTTAACTAACTTGATCATGTGCTTAAAATAGGAGGTCTGTGTATTCAAACTGAAATGTCTGCCTTTGAATGTTCATGACAAAACAAAAGAACAAGAAAAAAAAAAAAAAAAAAAAAAGAAAGCAGCTCAGTGCAACACACACAAAGAATGTGTAAGAACTGCCAATCATTCCATAACCCTAAGAAAATTTGTTCTTTGAAAATAAAATGACACCCTATTCTTAGTGCTTGCAGAATGTACACTGCTAAGGTTTAGTCCAATGCGGGAGAGAACATTTCTCAGCAGGGTAACAAATGGAAATCTGATCAGGGCATATTTTCAGGAGAAAAGACACATAGCCAGATGGCTTCCTGGCAAAGGAAAGTCTTGATTAAACTGTCCTGTGATGGCTTCAAATTCAGCCCAGTACTGTTTCTCGATGCCTCCTAGAAAAGGATAAAGAAGGACACGGAGGGCACCAGGCATGATTTCATCATGATTCAAGTTTAAGGTTGCCTTGTGATTACATTGGTTCTCTATGATTCCTTTCAGTAATAAAAAATTACAAAATTAATTTCACCCAAGAACAGCATTTCCTTCTGAATAAACTGAGTGTTCTCAGAACTAAATCTTTAAAACCTTGGGACAGAGTCACTGGTCACAAAGCACATTTTACATTTCAAGGCAACACAATGTTTAAATTCATCTACAAGCACAGTTATGTCAAGGTGAGGTAGGATTCTGCATTTTTATGATATCAAACAGGAACAGGGAGGACTATAAAACTTCTGGCCTAATGCAATCTTGACTCCTAAAGGACTTGTTATCTGTGCCTGTCTTTCATCTCTCCCCTTTCTTCCTGTAGGTAAATCATTATTGTGCTTTCAAATCTGCACTGGCTCCACATGTAGTATTTGTCAATTACATATTTTCAAACTTCTGCAATGGAAGAACCAATGGCAATACTTCTTATGATTGGATTCAGTGCATGGTTTAGGAATAGACACATAGCTCAAGTGAGCAGTTGGCATCTATTTTAAAACTAGTGTATATGCCCTGAGAGAGCCTCTGCTCCTCATGCTTTCAGAGGCTAGCAAACATGCTACCTCATTACTGTGACATAGTAAAATATACCTAACAATAAGAGCTAAACGGGAAGCTAGCAACAGCAAAATATCGAATGTAAATGGCTCAATTTCCAGGCCAGACTCATCTGGATAGGCCACTGAATGCAAATGAAACAAAGTACAAATAGTAAAGAGGCTGGTAACAAATGTAAAGGCTTCCGCATAGCAAAGGAAGGTAACAACAGATAGATGTGACAAAGTGCAAAATAAGGGAAAATGCCTAGCAGCTGCTCATCAACAGAGCAGTAATATTCAGATAATATAAAGGATTAAAAAACCGTATTTTCCTGGGATGAGAGACTCCCTTTCTTGTAATAGACACCTATCATGTTGAAATAGTCTGTGGAATTTCTCCTTTTGGGAAGGGAAGTCACAATTCTAGTTTTGAAGCTCAAAGACCATAAAATCTTAATTTAAGAACAATGACAAGAAATACAAGAAATAATTGAAAAAGGAAATAAAAAATATTACTGGGGGCATTGCGTGCAAAAGTTACAGGCAAAAGAATAGGAACAAGTCAGGAACCTTCAGAACAACATGCGGAAGGAAGGTCAGTGAAAATAAAAACAAAAAGGAGTCATAATTCCACAGGAAAAGCCCCTCCATTCCACTACAAGGAGCCGATACCTAATCTATGTTTGGACGTGGACAAAGTGGAGACTTTTGTACTGTTGTCTTCTCCAGTTATAGCCTGGAACCATGAAGACGTGTGCAGAGACAGAAACAGACTTGAAAGGCATCAAAATCGCTCGACATTCTCATCAGTGTGACCCAAAAGTGAGTGACTTTGCCTATAACTCAGAATTTATATACAAGTCAACAGAAACCATTCAAGCAAATCACATATTCTGGATTCAAGAAAAAGCTCAATAAAACAATTTTGTATGCTTGATTAATTTTTAGAAGCCATGTTAAAGATAATAAGAATAAGGTTGGTTCAAGAACTAATAAATAAGGCATCTTAATATACAATCAAATTATATGTAAAAAAATTCAAGCACATATTTTAAAGAGAAAAGGACTATAACTTATTATGAAAATGTAATATTTTATAAATGTGTTTGAAACAAGACTCTGAAGATGGATTGATTTAATTGTTCAATCTGACGATAGAAGAACATAAATATACAAAGTACCTTTCAAAAGAATGTGATGACATTTACCAATAGCATATACAAGTAATATGAGATGCAACATAATGAGAGCAAAGCAAAACTTATTAAAAAATATTTGAAACTCTCCAAACGTCACATTAAAATTGGAGACAACCAAAAAGCCCCCAAACCTAGCATGCCACAAAGGGAGATATACATTTACATACATAGGCAAGTCAAAAGTAACACTATATAAGATAAAGTTGAAAATTTTCTGAAAGCAGGAAGAAGAAAAATGACTCATAATGCATGAGAAAACAGTGTGATTAATGGCTGATTTTTCATCAGACACTTCAAAACTCCAGACAGAAGGGAAATGCCTTTTTCACTGTACAGAAGACAATAAAAGAAAATCTGTCAACTCAGAATGTTTATCTAATAAAAGTACCCAAAATGAAGAGAAATGAAGATATTCAGAGATATGGGAAAAATATATTGATGGTATATACATCTTAAAATAAATTAAAAGAAATCTTCAATGATTAAAGGATAAGCAAATCAGGCAGTAACTCAACTTTGTGGCAAAAAATAAATAACACTCTAGCAAGTAAATATGGAGCTATATTATTGCATATAATTTATTTATAATCTGAAATAAATACTTTCACTTTTAGATACAGTAAATATTGTTAAAACTAATAATTATAATGTGGCATTATTAACCTAACCTCATACATTAATAAGATATAACGATAAGTAGGATGAAGAGAATAAAACACGAAGTTTTCAGAACTAACAGTGTTAATTTGAAAATGAAGTATCAAATTAAGATTCATATTCATAGTTCCTCCACATCATCATAATGACAGACACGATAATGAAAATGAATGATGTGTTTTGAATGTGTATCTGCAAACTCATGTGTTTGAAAACAAAATTGCCGGCATGGCATATTGGTTGGCTCCGGAACTGGTGAGTTAGGAGGGGACATTTAGGGTAAGATTAGATCACAAAGGTTGTTTTTCACAATGTGATTAATGCTTTGTTAACCCAGGAAGAGAGACCTAAATTTGTACACTTCCAATCATTTTCTTACAAATGAATTCTCATTATTTTAAGTTCCCCAATGTTGATATATTGCATTGGAAAGTATGCAGTTCCAGTCACTGTGGTTTTTTTGTTTTTTAAACTTTAAACACAAAACAGACTATGACAAAGGTGGGAATTTTTTCTATAACAAATTCAAGAACAAATAGAAATGGCTTTGAAACGTGATAGTGGACAGACTGGAAAGGCATTACGTGGACAAAAATGGAAGCTAGGAAAAGGCGTATTAATGGCAGTTCTGATGGTGTAGACTTAAGAAAACAGTAAACAAAATATGTTAGAGATTGGCTAAGTGGTCCAATTCAGAATATAGCCATTCTTTTATTTTATTTTTATTTCTTTTACAATCTAGCTATTACCCCCTTCTGGTTCCCCCTCCCACAGTTCCTCATCCCATTCCTTCTACCCTCTGTCCGCAAGAGGATGCTCTGCCACCACCAGGCCTCCTCCATCCAGGAGGTCTCAAGTCTCTCAGTGATTAGGCACATCTTCTCCCACTGAGGCCAGACCAAGCAGTCTTCTCCTTTATATGTGTCAGGAGCTGTGGACCTTGTATGCTGTCTGTTTGGTGTCTCACTGTCTAGGAGCCACCTGTGGTCTGGATTAGTTGAAAGTGCTAGACTTTCTATGGGGTTGCCCTCCTCTTCTGCTTCTTCCATCATTTCCCTAATTCAACCATGGGGTCCCTGACTGCAGTCCAATGTTGGGTGTAAGTATCTGTGTCTCAATCAACTGCTGGTTGGCCTCTCAGAGGACAGTCATGCTAGACTCCTGTCTGTAAGCACATAATAGCATCAGTAATAGTGTCAGGTCTTAGTGCCTCTCCATGAGGTAGATCAGGTTGGGCCAGTCACTGGACCACCTTTCCCTCAGTCTCTTCTCCATTTTTGTTCCTGTAGTTCTTTTAGACAGGAATACTTCTGGGTCAGAAATATTGACTGTGGGTTAGTACCACCATCCCTCCTCTTGAAGCCCTGTCTATCTCTTGGAGGTGGACTTAGCGGTCCCTCTCCCCTCTGTTGGTCATTTCACCTAAGGTGATGCCCATGGAGTCCTGAGAGCCTCTAACCTCCAAGGTCTCTATACTTTCTAGAGGGGCTCCATACCTCTCACTTTCTGAGACTGCATATTTCCATTTATTCTGCTGGCCCTCTGGGGTTCTCTCCTGTCCCCCTACCCCATACAGGATCCTGTTCCACCTTTCCCCTTCCCCTCCCTCTCCTGCCCAAATCCCTCCCTCCCTCTGCTTCCCATGATTATTTTCTTCCCCCTTCTATGTGGGATTGAGGGATCCTCACTCGGTCTTTCTCCTTCTTAATTCTGAGGATTGTATCCTTAGGTAGTCTGTACTTTTTGGCTAATATGCACTTATTAGTGAGTATATACCATGCCTTTTGGGTCTGGATTACGTCACTCAGGATGATATTTTCTAGTTCCATCCATTTGCCTGCAAAACTTATGATGCCCTCATTCTTTTTTTTTTTTTTTTAAATGGGATATTCTCTTTATTTACATTTCAAATGTTTTCCCCTTTCCAGATCTCCCCTTCAGAAACCTCCTATCACATTACCCTTCCCCTGCCTCTATGAGGGAACGCCCCCACCCACCCACTCACTAATGTCTTCCTACTCTGGCATTCTCCTACAATGGGGTATCGAACATCCTCAGGCCTAAGGGCCTCTCCTCCCACTGATGCGAAGAAGGCCATCTTGTGCCACATATGCGGCCAGAGACATGGGTCCCTCCATGTGTACTCTTATATTGGTGGTCCAGTTTCTGGGAGCTCTAGGGGGGTCTGGCCTATTGATACTGTTGCTCCCTCCATGGGGCTGCAAAACCCCTCAGCTCCTTTAGTACCTTCTCCAACTCCTGCATCAGGGACCCCGCGCTCAGCCCAATGATTGACTGCAAGCGTCCACCTCTGTATTTGTCAGGCTCTGACAAGAGCCTCTCAGGAGACAGCCATAGCAGGCTCCAGTCAGCAAGCACTTTCTGGCATCCACAATAGTGTCCAGGTTTGTTGATTGTATATGGGATGGCTAATATCCACTTATCAATGAGTACATGCCATGTGTGTTCTTTTGTGACTGAGTTACCTCACTCAGGATGATACTTTCAAGTTCCATCCATTTGCCTGCGAATTTCATGAAGTCATTGTTTTTAATAGCTGAGTAGTACTCCATTGTGGAAATGTACCACATTTTCTGTATCCATTCCTCTGTTGAGGGACATCTGGCTTTTTTCTAGCTTCTGGCTATCATAAATATGGCTGCTATGAATATAATAGCTGTGTAGTATTCCACTGTATAAATGTACCATATTTTCTGTATCCATTCTTCTGTTGTAGGACATTTGGGTTGTTTCCAGCTTCTGGCTGTCACAAATAAGATCACTATGATCATCGTGGAAGCACATACCCCTGTGGTATGGTGAGGCATCTTTTGGGTATATACCCAAGAGTGATATAGTTGGGTCTTCAGGTAGATCTAGTTCAAGTTTTCTGAGGAGCCTTCAGATTGATTTCTAGAGTGGTTGTACCAGTTTGCAATCCCACCAGCAATGTAGGGTTTTTTTTTTTCCTGTTATTATGCATTTTTGCCAATATGTACTGTTACCTGAGTTTTTTATTTTAGCCATTCTGATTAGTATAAGGTGGAATCTCAGGGCCATTTTGATTTGCATATCCTGGATCACTAAGGACTTTGAACATTTCTTTAAGTGTTTCTTAGCCATTTGAGGTTCATCTGTTGTGTACTCTCTGTTTAGCTCTGTACCTCATTTTTAAATTGGGTTATTTGGGGTTTTTTGGAGGTTGGCTTCTTGAGTTCTTTATATATTTTGTATGTTAGTATTCTATCAGATGTGGGGTTAGTAAAGATTTTTTTCCCATTCTCTAGGCTGCCAATTTGTCCTATTACTGTGTCTCTTGCCTTACAGAAGTTTTTCAGTTTCATAAGGTCTCATTTATCAATCGGTAATCTTAGAGTCTGAGCCACTGGACTTCTGTTTAGGAAATTTCCCCCTATTCCGATGAGTTTGAGGTTCTTTCCCACTTTTATTTCTATTTGATTCAGTGTATCTGGTTTTATGTTGAGGTCCTTGATCCACTTGGATTTGAGCTTTGTGAAGGGTGACAATTATGGATCTATTTTCACTTGTCTACATACAGACTGCCAGTTAGACAAGTACCATTTAAAGAAGATGCTTTCTTTTTTCCATTGTATGTTCTGGCTTCTTTGTCAAAAACCAAGTGTCCATAGGTGTGTGGGTTTATTTTTGGGTCTTTGAGTAGATGCCATTGATCATCCTGTCTGTTTCTATCCCAGTACCATGGAGTTGTTATCACTATTACTTTGTACTATAGCTTGAGGTCAGGGATGGTGATTCGCCCAGAATTTCTGTTATTGTTAAGAGTTGTTTTTGATATCCTGGGGTTTGTGTTTTTACATATGAAATTGGGAATTGCTCTTTCCATGTCTGTAAAGAACTGTGTTGGATAGCAATGAATCTGTAGATTGCTTTTAGTAGAATGGCCATTTTTCCTAAGTTAATCCTACCAATACATGACCATGTGAGATCTTTGAATCTTCTGAGGTCTTCTTCAATTTTTTTTTCAGGGATTTGAAGTTCTTGTCATACAGATCTTTCACTTGCTTGGTAAGAGTTACATCAACATATTTTATGCTATTTATGGTTATTGTGAAGGGTGTTGTTCCCATAATTTCTTTCTTATCCCATTTATCATTTGTATAAAGAAAAGCTACTGGTTTGTTTGAGTTAATTTTATATCCAGTCAATTTTCTGACATTGTTTATCAGTTGTAGAAGTTCTCTGGTAAATTTTTTAGGGGCTTGTTTATGTATACTACCATATCATCCACAAATAGTGATAGCTTGATTTCTTCTTTGCCAACTTGTATCCCATTGACCTCCTTTTGTTGTCTCATTGCTTTAATTAGACATTTGCATTTAAGAAAATCCTGGTAAGAATTAAGAATAAGATATTAGAACTAGATTAAGAACTATCCTTGCAATATACTTACAAGGAACTTGATAAAAATAGCATTCTTGTCCTTGTACTATACAGGATGTACAACTTAAAAACCAAGGAACTAGGGAATTTGGTGGGAAAAATATCCCAACAGTAGAACCTTCTGTCTGACTAATTTTTGCTTTTACATGTGAAAGCTGTAATGAAGCTACTTATTAATAGGCTGATTTTGTATCTTCCATCTCAGACTCCATATTTATGACAAAATAATACCCATCTTTCCCAAACACTTAAAAAAATTAAAAAATACTTTCCAAATACTTCTCGGATGTTATTACTTCAATGCCAAAGTCCCATCACTTGCCCACCTTCATTCACATTTTACTGTAATTTGCCATATATACATTTGGAAACTGTAATTATTTTACATCCTAGGATCTATTTACTAGTTATACACTTTTAATCCATAGGTAAATGAATAATTCACTTTAAACTCTACTTCTGATTTTATTTTTATATTATTTAACATGTAAATAACTTTTCTTTTATCTTTATAAATGTCAAAGTTAAAAAATAAAAATAAGAGAGGAAGCCAATTTCATAAAAAAAAATAAACAACATATACTGTCAAATTGGGAAAAATGTAAGTACAAACAATAAAAGAGGAGAGGAGGGAAGGTAGAAAGAGGGGGAAAATGATAAAGATTAATTTTTGATAAAATTTCAGTTACTATTTTAAACTTTTACATCAAATACAAAAATATCTTACCTTACCTAAGTTCTTAAATATTTTCTACTATTTTAATTAGGTTTAATAATTTCAGCCCTTATAGTTAGGCCTAAAGTACATTTTTAATCACTGGGTATTTCTTGAAGTAAAGATCAAGGTCTGTTTTAAACATTAGAATTTATACTTACCCTGGATTTATATACCAATATCAGGCTACAAATTTTACAGTAGTTTTGTATTAACATTTGAAACATGCCAGTGTACTTTGTCAAAGTTTAAATCAATTTACTTTTAAATTTTGTGGTGGTATGATAAGAAATACATATATGAATTAATCTATGATGTGGCATTAGGGTGATTAATTATACTCTTTCTAATTTTCTTAAGCTTTATAAAATTCAGGATAAGTTTGCATGTGTCTTAGAGTTTCTATTACTGTAAAGTGACACCATTATCACAACTTTTATAAAGGAAAACCTTTAATTGGTGTTGGCTTAGAGTTTTAAAGGTTTAGTCCATTAGTCTATCATCATCATAGTGGAAATCATGGCAGTATGCAGGCAGAGGTAGTGCTGGAGAAGGAACTGAGAGTTCTGCATCAAGATCTGCAGGCATCTCCAAGGGAATGCTATACTCAACCTAGTTTGAGCATCTGTGACCTCAAAGACCATCCCCACACTAAGCTTGTCAGTTTTTGACTATGAACAAGTTTTACAGTCACAGAAAGATTATAAAAATATAGACTTTCTTTATTCTGCTTCAGTCTCTGTTGTCCTCAGGGATTTTCACATGTTAAACAATATAGATTGGTTATTTTTCATTGGGTCATTGTCCATGTTGATCTAATTCATTTGATCAAGATTTGAACACTGTAAATTTACTTCATAATTTTTGGTATTGGAAAACTTGGAAAATTAGAGACTACATTAAATAGATGTTTCCCATAAAATTTCAGGTCACGTATTTAGTTCACAAGTAGAATTTTTATTTTTGTTTTTATTGTTTAAGTTGCAATTCTTTCATAATTCATTATTCTCTATATACTTTTAAGATTATTTATGTTACTATGGACTCAAGTTTATTTCACTGTTTGAATTACTATTCAATTTATTTCATTGTCTAAATTACTATTCAATCAATTACTTTGTGTTCTGTTATTCTCACACTTTGAAGGTTGCCAATTTCTTTTGTAACTTTAAAAATAATAGAATTCAAATATTTTTATTCAGTGAACACATGAGATAGCTTGCTTCATGGCTAGGTTTGCTTTCTTTCTTCTCATTTGTTCGTTCATTCATTCATTCATTCATTCATTCATTCATTCATTCATTCATTTATTGGTAGCACTAATGTCATGGGTCTAGTAAAATCTTAATACAAACTTCATGAACCTAAAAGAATGTGTTGGTTTTCCAGTCACCAAAGATAGCTGATGTGGAGAACTTATGTTACAAGATTTATACACAAATATATTTTCCATCTTAGATTTATTCTTTTAGATGATAATATGAGTAATTTATTTTTAATAGAAATCAAAGCCTATTCAGTACCAGAAATAAGATATTGCTTGAATATGTTTTCTAGTCTCCTTCCATTTGTTAGCTATGTAAAGATCTGTTGCACAAAAAGTAAAATTTGATAGCACAGCTCTAACCATAATCGTTAGGTTGAGTCATCTGTTCTGCCATCACTTAAGAAACAGAAATGAAAGAAAAAAAATAGGGTGTTCTAGTGTGTTCCCTAAAATTATGAGTTAGGAGAAGGACTGAAGGAGCTGAAGAGGTTTGCAACTCCCTAGGAAGGACAACAATATCAACTAATAGGAATCCCCAGAGCTCTCAGGACTAAACCGCCTAACAGAGTATATATGAATGGATCCATGGCTCCAGCTACATATGTCTCAGAGGATTTCCTTATCTGGCATCAATGAGCAAGGAGGCCTTTGGTCCTATAGTGGCTCCATGACCAAGTGTAGGGAAATGCTAGGGCAGTGAGGCGAGAATGGGTGGATGGGTGGAAGAGCACCCTCTTAGAGGCAAAATGGAGGGAGATGGGATGGGGGATTTACAGAGGGAAGACCAGGAAGGGAGAAAACATTTGAAATGTAAATAAATAATATAATCAATTAAAAAATATGATACTTCTAATTCTATTCCTAAAAGCACCACCCTGCTCTCAAGGGCAATAGAAAAAAAAAAAAAAAAAAGATGTATTTTCACGTCATAAGCACAAAAGATATATGTGTCTGGAAGTTTATCTTATCCAAACAATTTCTTTTTGGATTATTATAGTGCATGGAAAATTGAAAGTGCTTTCTCTAAGACCAACGAATGTCATGACTCCAACCTGTCTTTTTTTATATAATACAAGTTTCAAATCACTGCTGTGTCTATTATATACAAACAGAAACAACCTCCTATGCTGCCTAATCAATAAAATCAGCTGTGATGATACAAGTCAGGTGCCTTCAAAATAAAGACACACCAGTTACTGTTACCATGGAGAGCTTTGATGCAAAGCTCATTTCCTTTGAAAGGACAAGCAAATAACTCTGATCTGTAATTTATGCTCTTAATTATTCACTCTTCAAAATAGACTAAGCACTCTCATGTGGTAGATGTCTTCTTCCTCAAGACACATTTTGACTACAAAGATAGAAAGTCAATGCCTTTTTTTCTATATGAATCATGGCTTTACTTTTCTCAGCCTTTAACTTTTAGGCTGAGAGTAGGGTAAACTGAATCAGTCAGACACAAAGCACCCTGCCAAAACACAGGAAAGAATACATCATGGCATTCCAAGTGTTGGGAATTTTATTCAATGGGCTCTTCATGGCTGGCTACTGAGAGTGAGGTCCCAGATGGAGGAGTTGGAGAAAGGACTGAAGGAGCTGAGGGAGTCTGCAGCCCCATGGAGGGAGCAACAGTGTCAACTGGCCTGACACCCCCCCTCCCCCGGTCCTCCTGGAGGCTGGACCACCAACCAAAGAATACACATCGAGGGACCATGTTTCAGACCACATATGTGGTAGAGGAGGGCCTTGTTGGCCATCAGGGGAGGTGAGGCCCCAGTAAAGGAGAATGTCAAGGTGGGAATATGGAAGTGGGTGGGCGGGTGGGTGGGAGGTGGAATTCCCTCATAGAGGTGGGGGAGGGGAGGGGATAGGTGGTTTCCAAAGAGGAGACCTAGAAAGGGGGAAACATTGGAAATGTAAATAAAGTATCAAAAAATAAAAAATAAATGAAAAAGAAAAAAAAAAGAAACATTTTGCAACATAAGCTTTGACAACTCACTCTGCATTGGCTTTCTATCTCTGTAGTTACACATTTAGAAGAAGAGACACATTTCTTTTCATTAAAGTGTTTGTTTTGTGCCCAGTGCAGTGAATTCGCCATGGCAAGATCAGGCTGGGTAACAAATGGGCTGTGCGTTTCTGTATATCACTCAAAGAGTAATTCCAAACATTGTTAGTTTTCTCCTTTTCCCACTTCTCCATATCTCAGGGGTGGATTTCAATAGCAAATTTGTTTAGGAAAAGGACTTATTACTCAGTCGGCCCAGATATATTTGGTTTCTTCTATAAGACATCAAAAATATGCAATATGTTTTCCAAAACTATCACAAGGTGTTTCCCTTAGTACTGATCACTCAATGTTTTCTCATTTGCTGTTAAATCCTCAGTGGCAATTTCAGTAAGAAATATTTGCTAATGGTGAATTAAGAAAGCCTGGTTGTAATATGAAAAGGCAGATTTACTCAATTGAACTAACAAGAATGAATTAGAGAAATTCAGGAGAAGATGTTTTAATCACACAAAAAAAGTGAACATAAACAAAAGGTAGAATTTGGAACAGAAATAGTTGATGTATTGGGATTCTACAAAGAAATGAAACTGATAGAAAATATTGCAAAGGACGTTGATAAGATTGTCTTACACAATATATACAGTGAAGTCCAACAGTGACTATATGAACACTAGAGAGGATGAGAACTTCAGAGTATGGATACCTCAGACATTCCCAGCCTAGAATGTAAATCCTGGAGAAATGTTAAGGTGCCACTGTATTCAGTTCCCATTAGCAGGCAAAAAGAAGTAGGTCACAGCAGCAGCAGGGAGGGCAGACAGTGTAGATGCACGCACCATCAAGGAGGGGAAAGCAGGCATACAAAGATGAGTTTTTACTTCCTACTTGCCTGTATCTGAGCCACTATATGGAGGGACTTAGTCTTTGGAGTGCAACTTCCCGCTGTGTTATTCTTTTCAGAATATGCCCAAAAAGTTTTCTCTTAGTTGATTCAATATCTATTCAAGTGGAACATCAAGATTAACCACTACACTTGGCCTTCCCTTTATTACAGAAATGAATAGCACCAAAAGCTGCACAGAAAACAAAACAAGTTGAAAATTTAGGGCAAATTGCCAATGTGATTATTGCTCTTACTCTCAATAAAGTGAAGCCTCTCTTTGTGCTACTGAAATTACACAGAAATGTAACCAACATGACATTTTCAAATAAGTCCTCTACTAATACGCACTGTATATACAGATCAATGTGAAATGCTGGGCTGCCCTTCCCAACATCAGACTGAAGCAATGAAACTTCTCCATGCCCCTACCTTTCTGCTCAGTACTCCTGAAATATTCATTCAACTCCTTTCTCCCTTTTTTTCAGCTTCCCCATTATGCTTGTATCTCATATTAGAATTATGTTTGTCCACTTTAGGTATAAATACCAGCTGTCAATAAAACAAATGCCATTTTCTATTTGCTGTTGACAATGTCTCTGATATGCAGTGAATGGAATTCCTGAATTTAGAAAAATGATACGTTACCTGGAAGAACTGTAAATAGATGGATTAGCTAAATTTGAATTTTCTTAGTACAATAACATTGCTAAAACTGATTAGTATTTTTGTAGACAATTTTTTTTTAGTTTTATTAGACCTAAGTAATTTCTTTGAAAAATATTTAGGAAGTATCTATTTTCTTTGGATTGTAATTATTTATTTTCTTTTTTATTTTCTTTCTCACAAGGCAATATTTTAATTTGCATTTCTGTCTCATCTGCTGGCCTGAGAAGTCTTTGAAACTAAGAAGTATTATCTATGTGCCATTCCTCCCCATACCCCAGAGCCCAGTAAATACCCTGGTATGAAGTAGATGCTCAATCAATATTTTTTTCTGCAAGAATTGAAGCACACAAAGGACATTTTCTCTTTGTTTAGAAAAATGAACCTGGTGATTCTGCAGACATATTTTCAAAATGTCTCATTTTTCATGATTGTGAGCTACTGCATATGGCCTAGAATTCTTGTGAAAGGGCAAAATAGCTACCATTCTTATTTTACAGAAAGTAATAGATTTCACCACATAATTTGAAAATACACTGACTTTTCTTACATTCTCTGGGCTTGCTTCAGGCATAGAGACACCTATTTTAAAACAAAATATAATTAGTGACTTTCATAAAGGAAAAAACTACTACCTTCATTTACCCTCCTGTGTATCCTGATGCCTTGTGACAGCTTGTACCCTCTGTGGACTCATCTAACAATTCTCATGAGGCAACCTTATACTGTAACAGGGTAGAAATGTAATTGTGCTCTTGTTAAAACATGTTGTAATGTCAGGCACACTGAATTTTAATTCCCTTGGTAGGACCAGATAATCAGAAAATTTTCTAGCTCCAAGAGGACTTTGAAATAGCATGTGACATTTTTGCATCTGGCTATAATTTCATGCTTTGCCACTTTTGATCAAAGTGTCATCTTAAATGAAGGCAGAGACACTGGAAATGAATGATAGTGTAAATTCACGACATAACAGTTTCATTAAATCTGAAAGTAAAACTTATATACAGTAACAATACTCCTCCCAAATCCCATGTGGGAAGTGAGCCAAATGAATTCAGAAACCCTTCAGATAACCATGTATTTTAACTTCCCTAATATTATTTATGGAGAGCTTATTTCCTGACAGAAAATTACTTATATTCTGGAGTTCTCAAATGCAGGATAGGAAAATATAGACTTTGTTAAACATAATATTATGGTATGTATTCTATTCTTGAACATGGCCGGAGAATACAGATTAATTTATTTCATGTCTATGTCCTAACATGATCACAATTTCATGAAGCTTTACAGTACTAGAATAAAGAAAATCATAAAACAAGAGGCCGTTAGGTAGTTGTAATAACACAGATGGGGAAACCTGTTAAAGGCCCCGGAATCTGTCTTATGACATTCTTAGTCTTTTGTTTGTTTGAACTAGGTTTGGTCAATTAATACCTTTCAAAAGATTTCACCTGTTTGTCCCAAGGATATTAAGCTAGATACAGATGTGAGCAAAGAATGGCTATTACAGGGGCTTAGAACAGCAAAAGAGTTATTGTAATCAGGCTAAGAGTAAGGGCGCATTACAGCACTAACACAACCATTGACCCTTTAATGAGCTAATCAGCCTTCAGTAAGGTTCTTGTAAGATGTGGTTCTTTCCTGAACTTTCATTCACGTTTTTAAATTATTGAATATAACTGAGCATATTGAACACACTTGAAATTCTACACGACTTTATTACCCAGATGAAAACCAGGAGTCATAAATGAATGCTTATTTTGAAGTGTGAGGTTACAGAGTAATTTGATCAGATATTAAAGATATTTAAGTTACAAGATGAAATAATTCTTTAATTTGATAAAATGTTGGTATAGTAGTTGTTTAATAACAGATTTATGTAGCTTTTTTATTAGAACATCCTTGAAGCCAAATGGAAGTAAAAGAGATTATGCTGTATTTTTCTTTGACAGACAAGGATCCTGGAAGCAGCTGTTGCCTGAATCATATTTTCTCATGAGAAAGGATGTGAAAACACCAGAGATCCTAATAATATCCAAGAAAGGAGCCAGGTGATTACCAAGGCTAATCAGGATTGTGTAGACTCAGAAAAATTTGAGACTATAATAGGATTACATTCTCTATTCCTCAAGGCACTGGATTTGCATATCATGCTGGAAGGCTTGAGATGCCAGAATGGCTCTAGTAAATCCAGATTGGCTTCAAACACAGCCAGACTATCCAGTGTTTTCCTCATTGCAAGGGGAAAAATGTCTTCTTCTCAGTGCCTGCTTTCAATCCTCACAGGATTCCATCTGAGAGGAAACCACCCAGAAAAAGTGAATGTGCAGAAGACTCACTTTGAGTGCTCAATGTAGGGCTTTATCATTCAAGAGCAATGATATGCTCTCCATATATTTTAAACCCAATTTTCACAAATGTCACGAGTCTGAATTTAGATAAAAGATGCTTTCTCTTAATAAATATAAAAGAGAGACATTATGGGATTGCCTAGGAATACAATCTATCAAACTAAGGTTGCAGATCTTTTAAATATCTTAACAGTGACTAATTAGAGCAGCGCAGCATGTACTCTCCACTACAAGACATTTTCCCCATTTCTGACCAAAAAATTGGAGTGAAGGCATTTTTATTATTGCTGAGTATTTAAATACATTTTTTGCCATGTTTTGCTGCTGATCATGGAAGTGCTATGCCTGATTGCAAGAAACTGTATCGACTTAGAGTGACAAATAAATCAAGGAACTTGATTATGCAGCATTGCACAAACTGGTCTTTCAGAAACATCTATACATTGCTTTGCAAAGTATTCAATTGGGTATAATTTAAATGCATTTAAAATTTTACATTCACCATTTTCAAAAACAAGGAAATGATTCTTGATAGATCAAAATAGTATAAAGCTCCCTTCTCTGTGAAGGTGGCCACTCGTCACATATGACCATTCAAATATAAACGTGAGTTTAATAAAACTGAGGAACACTGAGCTTCTGGTTACATTAGCTTCATTTACTAGCATAAAAGACAAACATGACCACAACTATAATATGGAATAATGCTGAGATGGGTCATTTCTTTCACAGCAGCAATTTCAATTGAATACACTGCTCTAAACCATTTCTTTGGCTAAAATTAAGCTTTTGTTTCTGATATAGAAAAGGTGATTTAGTTAGTTTTAGAAGTTATATCATGACATAATATTATTGTACAAAATATATACCATATCTAATAATGTCTATAAATAGACAATTCAAATAAAATTATAGATTTTTATTCTTAATTAGCCAAATCTAAAAGAGGAATCTAAATAGCAAATTATGAAAATGAGCACAACATAATTCGCTAAAATAGAAGATTTATACATTCATTTGTTAATGAAAGCACACTGTTATCACCTCCAAGGGAAGAAGATTAATTTTTTCTGGAGCTAAATAGAAGTGACAGTAGTGAGGGAACATAGACTTAGTTTTCACTAGTTTCCATTCTTTCATGAAACTTTATAGAAATGGCTATTCAGTGCCTAAAGACATCTCAAGATAAATTGTAATTAGATCCACAATCATCAGTTAGCCTTGTAGAAGGTTCAATGTAAGGTATGGTTTTATTCTGGGAATTTCTCCCCCCACCTCTTTCTGAAAATAGATTTTTTACTCATGTAATATATCCAGAATACAGTTATTCCTCCCTCTATACCTCCCAGTTCCTCCCCACCTTCCCATCTACTTCCTTTCTGTGTTTCATTAGAAAAGAACAGGCTTTGAAGAGATAACAACAAATAAAATAAAATATAAAAAATATAAAACAAAATCATCACACTGAAGTTGAACAAGGCAAGCCAACAGAATAAAAAAAAGCCTCAACAGGAAGTAAAAGAATCAGAGACTCGCTGGCTCACAGCTTCTGAATTTCCTTAAAAATACTTAACTGAAGGCTATAATATATGTGCAAAGGACTTGATGGAGACCCCTGAACTTCCCAGGCTTGCTGCTTCAGTCTCTGTGAGTTCATATGAGCTTTGTTCAATTGATTTAGAAGAGCTTGTTTTCCTGATACTCTTCATCCTCTCTGGCTCTTACACTCTTTCCAACTGTATTCTACGGGCGTCCTTGAGCTCTAAAGGGAAAGACTTTATGAAGACAGCCCATTTAGAGCTATGTGTTGCAAAGTCTCTGTGGTGGTCCAACTCCTGGGATATTTGCCAAGAAGAGTACTATCAAGGAGTGGAACCAGACCAAGAGAAAAAAGTATAGTCAAAAAAGCTGAAAGGAGCTGGAGACCTGAAGAGTGCTTTGACATGAGACATGGAGATGCAGAATTTGTAGTTTGCCCAACTGGTTTTCAGTCTTGCTTTGGTTCAGTATTTCCTCATTATGTTTCATTTCCTCCCTTTCGAAATGGCAATGTATATCATGTACAACTGTACATTAGACATATGTGACATGATTTTTGATTTTGCTTTTATAGGGGTTACAGTTAAAAGATTGCCACGAGTCTCAGAAGAGACTTTGAACTTGTAGACTTTTAAATGATAAGGATTCTACTGTTGTAGAGTATGGGTTCTTTTGAAGTTGGACTGAATGCAATACTTGCATTATGATATGGCTATAATCCTTATGGGGACCTAGGAATGGAATGTGGTGGTTTAAATATAAATCATCCCTATAGATATAGACTACTACAGATTGGCACTCTTACGTGTGGCCTTGTTAGAGCAGGTGTGACCTTGGTGGAGGAAATCACTGGGGGTGGGCTTTGAGGTTTCAAATGTTCAAGTCAAGCCCAGTCTCTCTCTCTTTCTCTCTTTCTCTCTCTCTCTCTCTCTCTCTCTCTCTCTCTCTCTCTCTCTCCTGCCTGGTAATCCAGTTATAAAACTCTTGGCTCCTCTCCACTACCATGTCTTTCTGCATGTTACCATGCTTCCTGCCATGATGATAACTGACTAAACTTGTTAACTGTAAACCATTCCCAGTTAATTGTTTTGTTTTATGAGTTGGCCTTGTCATGTTGTCTCTTCACAACAATCAATTTTGACTAAGCTATTCTCTCTTTATTCATTATAGCTAACTGTAGGTCCCTATATTTGTTCCTATCTGCTGCAGAAGAAAACTTCTCTGATGATGGTTGAATAAGACTAGTATCTATGAGTATAGTAAAATCCCGTTAGGAGTCATTTTATTTCCACATTTTTTTCTTTGTAGACTAGTATTATTTAGTTTTACTTTAGATCTCTGGCCTACCTAGTCTCAGGTGGTTGGTTACCCAAGCAGTGTTAGGTGTCATTTACATTACTTTGTAATATAAAAATATTAAATTAAATAGTCTATTGTGTATCTCTTTCAAACACTCCTTGCCTTGGATCAAGCAATAAATATTAATAGATTGGACTTAGATTGGGCTTTATAATTTATAAAATACTTTCATGCATATTTTATCTTTGCATTGACCTTGTCAAGGCAATTGTTCAGAAAGTATTTCTCTTCCAAAGTAACTCCAGGAGTGATGAGGCCAGGATTAGTGCCTAGGTTTTCTGAATTTTTAACGAAAGGCCCTATCTTTATTCTCTAAAGAAATGTGAACAGAATAAGCTATGGTCTATAAAATTTGGTATCTTGTCTTACCAATTTACTTTAAATTTCTGTAGTTTTTAAATGTGATCCTCTTTCTCCAAATAAAATTTTTAAAAAATATATACATGAAATGGAGCAAAAAGTTAAGATTAAAATACTAAATAAAATCAAAGCATGCCAAAGGGATTCACAAGCATGAGGACCTGAGATTGGCCTCCCAATGCCCAAAGAAAAAGTCAAGTACTATTGAGTATGTTTGTAATCCCAGGGCTGGGGAAGCAAACCTGGGGCAAACTGGTAAGCCAGTGTAACAAATCTGTAATTTCCATATACAATGAATGATTTGTACTGAAAGTAATAGAGAGAAAAATGATGTCACTGATGTCTGACCTCCACTTTCAGATACATATACACATACCCATGTTTATATACATATAAGCATATATAAATAAAAAAACTAAATATAATGTACATAAAATTATAATTTTCACTTCTATTAAAGATGGGTTTTGTACATAAAATTTATTTAGTGCAGGGAAATCATTTATGGCACAGGAAAATGTTTTTACTGTATCCACTGGCATCAAATAGTAGCATTCTTTATAAATGAACTCATGCTTAGAAATGATAATGAATACAAAAGTGGTATCTTAATGTATTCCAGCAATATAACAAAATATTATCAATTGTCTGGCATAGAGAATACTTATCCTAGCTAGTTTTATTTCCCTTTGACACAAGATAGAGTCGTCTGAGAGGAGGAAATCTCTACTGATAAAATGACTCCATAAGATAGGGCTGCAGGTAGACTTTATAGAGCACTTTCTTACTTAGTAAGTACCCACTATTGGGCTGGGTTTCCTGGTGCTAAAAGAATTCAGCTTGAGTAAGCCATGAGGAGCACAAAAGTACATGGTCTCTCTGCCTTAGCTCATAGATGCAGGTTCATGCCTGAGTTGAGATCCTGCCTTGACTTCCCTCAGTGACTTACAGTCTCTATACCAAATAACGCTTTTCCTCCCCAAGTTTCTTTTGCTCATGATGTTTCATCACAACAATAATAACCCTAACTAAGGCTGGGATTTCTTTCTTTACATCACTGAAGGTGGTGAAGTTCCTGAACAAGGGGTCAGCAAAATTTAATAGCTGCTAGAGGCTCAATTCCTTGGGCTTCAGTAGTACCTTTGCACTCCATCACATGGCAGAGTGTTCCCAGTAGCTTTTAAGGACACAACTCTTTTTCATAGGAGCTCCCCTCTCAAGACCTAATCACCTTTTAAAAGCATACCTCCAAACAGTCTCATACTAAGAGTACGTTTCAGAATATAAATTTCGTGGTGAATGCAAACATGAAGTCCATGGCGGAGGACATTTACAATGTCCCACACACACCTACCAACTCAAACTTCAAACGGCTTTGTTTTCCATTATTCTAAACTACATGAGGTTATCTGCCATCTATTTCCAAAACTAACAAATACTGCCATATATTTTTGGTTGTTTTTGAATTTCAAAGACAAAGAACACAACCTATTCAGAGCTTCATTTGGAAAAAGCATTAGTAAAAGAATGTGTAAACCAGATTTTGAATTCAGGTTCCCATTTCCCTCCAGAGTATCTTGGTTGTATTAAAGTGACAAGTCTTTTTGAAATGTTTCTTTGTACTCATGTACTCACTGATAAGATTCCAATGGGAGTAAGTAATCTGGAATCCAGAGCCAAGAATTTATGAATTTGAACTTACTGAAATATAAAACAAAAATACACATTACAAAGGAAAAACAAAATATGATATTTGATTCATAATATTACAGGTAGTCAATAAACCTAAAATCTACTTGATTTTTTTCAGATGACTGAAATCATTCAATGCCGATGGCACATGTATTAGGAATTTTAGAGATGGACTAGCAAGATATCTAATTTGGTAAGGATGCTTACTGCCAAGTATGTCAACACACACACACACACACACACACACACACACACACACACACACAGAGGCACACCAACAATAACAAAAATAGACTACAACAAACAAGATAACAATTGTACAATAAAAGATTTGGTTGAACTGTTTTGTCCACAGCATTTTATTGAATGAATATAATTTATAATTCAATCCCAAAATAATTCCACAGATCGTGCCTGTTAAAATTGAACATAAACAGTCTCTTGAATATTTGCTGATAAAAACATGTAGTTTGAGAGCAAGTGGAGTTGACGGTTTTACATGTTTGCCAAGAGATGAATGTGTATTCTTCCTCTGTTCAAAGAACCATGCCAAAGTTGGCCATCTCCAATTCCATACAGCTCAACAAGTCCCACGAAGCCATAAAACTCTGGAGCTATATATTTTCACACAGCTGGATATGCTGCAGGCATCATTAGGCAAGAGAAAAATTCCTAAAAGCTGTCTCATCAATTTTAGGCAAAGGTATTTACAGATAGCATTTGGCATGCAAGAGTGAGAGGCAAATTTTGATATTTTCTGTGCTAGATTAACTGACAAGTCTTTTTTTTTTTTTTTTTTTTTTTTTTGGTTTTTTTGAGACAGGGATTCTCTGTGTAGCCCTGGCTGTCCTGGAACTCACTCTGTAGACCAGGTTGGCCTCGAACTTAGAAATCCACCTGCCTGTGCCTCGAGGGCTGGTATTAAAGGCGTGTGTCACCACTGCCCGGCCGACAAGTCTTTATTTAGTATAAACAAACACATGTTTTATTATGAAATTGTACAAAAAAGTTAAAAGCTTGGCTTCCTATAGAATTATCAGTTGTATCATGTGTCTGGCAACAACATTAATGATCAGATCAATAGAAAAATATTATGATCATCTTTGATGTTGGCATCCAACATGAAACTGTTTACATTTAAATGTTAACTTTCAACAAAATTATTATAATAATATAATAGCACTTTTAGTCATAGATATGAAGGCCAGGTTTTTCTCCTTTGTCATCCATTGAGTGCTGACTGTAATTTTTCTCAGTCTACTCCTGCTTGATAGATGTGCTGGGAATATTTGGGAATTCTATGGGCTGTGATTGAAATACTAATAATCTGACAATTATCAGAGTTCTTTGATCTTGAGGACTCTAGAGAAACAAGAATAGTCTTCATTTTCTCTATTCTTCAAGTCCTAGCTGGTCATCAATTCTCTGGTAAGGAGAAAGTGTTGATATTTTCTGTTAAGGCCTAGGTAAAATATTAAGGCCTAGGTCCAAGTTACTTTGTTAGTCTGCCATTACAAGGAAACTTTCTCATATAGTTCTGCTGTTACTAGAAAACTTTCTAATGCCAGGATTGTTTACATATTCTGTCATGTTCTGTGTCCTTGGAAACCAATCATGATAAAAATCAATAGAACTGTTTTGTATAGTTACCCCCAAATAAGTTTGGACCAAACCAATTACCCAACTGCTTTTCCTGTACCTGTGTATAAGCTTTTATTTATGGTATTAACTGCCCCTGGGATAGACCCCCAGGAGAAGAGAGACACCTGTACCAATAGAAGAAACTATTTGGAATAAGAGTTCCATTTTGAATAGTGGTTCTGTAAAGTTTAAGTTCACAATACCTCCCTGAGAACAGACATGTAACTTGGCAGAAAGAGACATGTACCTAGGAATTGACATCCTCTTGGGCAAAAAGAGACATGTATATGGGTAACTGACATCCTGTTTGGAAATTTAAGACATGAATGTTACACAAGTCTCATCCTTGTAGACAAGTTAGGACATGAATGTTAGCAAAGCAAGTCCACTGCCACAGTTGAATACCCCAACCAATGGGAACAGAATAAATGTACAACAGATACGTTCCTAAGGAATTCACCTATTCTTAAATCCTGATTAGTAAAATAGTTTGGCACAGATGTTTGGGGAATTTGTACTTAAAAACCCTGTAGGATCTTAACTCGGGGTCAGGGTTCAGTTCATGAATCTGGTTGACCAGCACTTGGTGTAAGCTCAATAAACTATCCCACTCAGACTAAGATTGGTGTTGGTGTGGTTTGTGAGGTAATTTTTGGACACCAACATTTGCAACTGATAAACTTTATTAAGTTATCTCTATAGCTTTGATTTTCTATAACATAATTATTAAATCTGAGACATTTCTATGCATAATGTCCCTTGGTACATATCTCATGAATGTAGTATCTCCAACATGTTCATCATAACCATAAATTCACTTTCACAGCGTCATGGCTTCACTTTAAAAGTTTCATTGAATGGCCATCCATACCCTTCCTAGAAAGACTCTGGCAGTTCTCCA
The DNA here is from genome assembly GCA_028551405.1 of Uromys caudimaculatus. Taxonomy (NCBI): domain Eukaryota; kingdom Metazoa; phylum Chordata; class Mammalia; order Rodentia; family Muridae; genus Uromys; species Uromys caudimaculatus. The sequence continues at coordinate 52,517,814 of CM052705.1, forward strand.
ACATTGCTTGCATCACCAGCTTTCTGGAAATACAGAAAAATAATCCATGGTCCCCTGATAATTTCATCCTGTATTCCTTCAAAAACTGAACTACACTGTTGCATTCCCATATTTTATTGCCCAGCTTGGGATGATTTCAAGTCCCTTAGACCATATTTGCACCTGCTTCTGTATGATAAAGCAATTGGTTACTAGCAGAGCAAGCAGCCACTAAGCCTTCTCCTTTAATGAGCTGAAAGCTTGGTTTAATGAATCTTGCTCAGAGAAGGTTCTTTGTTGCAGAATATTTGATCATAATGTAAACCCTGAGATTGTTATTTAGTAGAAAAAACCAACCCTGTCTTTAGTTGTGGTGCAGCTCTGCGTTGACACATAACGTCAAACCAAGAGCTTTCTGTTTATTGTAAACATGATTATATAAAGTCGACCATAGGTCAAGAGGTAGAGATAAGAAAAAATCAGAGAGTAAGAGGAAGTCAGAATGGCTGATAATAGAGACACACAGGAAGTATAAAGGAGGGACATTCTGTTTGAGGGTATTTTAGAGATGGTGTGAAGGAAAAACTTCCTTAAGGGGTCTTGGCTGTAGAAGAAAGTCACATAAGTACTTTCTTTGCCTCTTTGAGCTAACAGGCCTTCACCCCAGCTTCTGGCTTCTGAGTCTTCTTGGTAAAATCAAACGACTTGGATTTTGTTAAAAAGCAATTGTCTTTGCCATTGTTCTGTCAGAAACCCTGAGACCTCTCCTTAATAGTTATCATTGCTTTAGCAATTACAGCCTTTTTTTTTTCAACACATACCTTGGCTAAAATATTAATCTTCCTAGTGCTTCCTACTTTTTCTAGGAAAATACAGAGCATACTTGTATTTAGTTTTGGTTCAGTTGTTCTTTTTCATTGTAGACCTACATAAGAGCTATTATTAATAACACTTCTGCAGACTCAGCATTATACTAAATTTCCTCTATCAAAGAAATTACTTCATTACTTTTAAGTTCAACATCATGTTAGTTCTCAGGACAAGAGCAGAATTTAGTCAGATATTTTCCTAAAATATCACATAGATCATCCTCTAACCATGTTTTTAATATAGTTTTTGCTTGGCCTCCATGATCCATAGGTATCTCAACACTGTTGTTTTACATACTCTGTTAGACTGCTCAATGATGTTCTGCTTACAGGATTGAAAAGCACCCTTTCTAGGAAGGGTATGGATGGCCATTCAATGAAACTTTTAAAGTGAAGCCATGATGCTGTGAAAGTGAATTTATGGTTTTGATGAACATGTTGGAGATACTACATACATGAGACATGTACCAAGGGACATTATGCATAAAAATGTCTCAGATTTAATAATTATGTTATAGAAAATCAAAGCTATAGAGATAACTTAATAAGGTTTATCAGTTGTAAATGTTGGTGTTCAAGTTCATCACAGGTGTATCCTATTCTTTATGCCAATCTTTATATTACTTACATTTCATTACTCTGATGAAATATCATGAGCAGAACCACTAGTTACAGAATTTAGCTGGGCAAATGCTTCCAGTAGAAAGAATGTCAACAAATGGCAAGTATGACTGATGTCAAGTATGAATGCCAAATATTGAAACTTACTAATCTATCAGAAAGTAAAAAGAGCAAACTGGAAATGGTATAAGACTATGAATACTTGTAGCCCATTCAGAGTGATATACTTCCTCCAACAAGATGATATCTACTAAAGGTTGTGCAAGATCCCAAAACTATGCTACCAACTTGGAGCCTAGTGTTTAAATACCTGAGTTTGTTGCAAAAATTTACCCTTTTTGACCACAACAATCATTTACTATAGTACGTAACAGACATACTATTACAATGTGTCTCACAATGACTGATGTTTTTCTTTGATTTACTCTTTCATGTAATAATAACTTTATAATGGCTAATCCTAGTTTTCTGTTCGATCAATCTTGGAAGAAGAATCTGAATTGAGAAATGACTTTCATCATATTGGCTTCTGCTCATGTTTGTAGGGTATTTTATTAATCATTAACTGATGCAGCCCACTTTTGGCACTGCTATTATTGGCAAGTTGGTCATGGGTTGTGTAATAAAGATAGCTGAGCAAACTAGAAGGAACAAGCCAATAATCAGCTCTCCTCAATGGTTTCTACTTTAAGTTCCTTCTTTGAGGTCCTGCCTTGTGTTCCTATAAAAAGAATAAAACTATTTACTACTCAAGTTGCATTTGGTTAGGATGGTTTATCACAGCAACAGAAAAACAATAATAGTGTATTCCACAAATATACTTTGAGTCAATTTAAGAAGGGAAATATACTTGTATTCTAGAATAGCAACCTTTTTGCCTCAGCCTGCCAAGTGCTAAGATTGCCTCTTAGCCTGGACAAGGATGTTTTAATGAAAGCGACATTTGACTGAGAAGAATAGAATCAAATATTGTCTTTGCTAGATAGATGTATGAATGTTAAAGGTGGGAAATCTGTAATTACCATAGTTCAGTAAATGGTGGTGATATTATATTCATATAAGCAAAGACTTTGGGTGAGAAGAGTAAGAACACAGAGTTGAAAAGTTAATGAGAAACCACATAACTCTACCATTGAAAGTCTATGTAAATAACTTGTATACATTAGAGTATAAAATTAGGAGTAGAAATAATGTAAGGCTCACCAATGGTATACCTACCAATTTCAGCAGACTGAATTGCAAATGCTTCAAACGTTTACAGAAGGAGAGGAGAAAATAAACATTTCCACACAACCTTTATTTCAAACTGAATCCATTAATTAAACTTTGAACTCAAGCCCAAGATTGACTAAAATTCCAAAACCGTATAGATTACTAAAATATTTAAGCCAGCTGTAAAGCAAATTTTTGGAAAACATAAAAAGAAAGAAACCATTATTACTTTAGTATTGTAAATAATTGTTCATAATACCCTAAAAAATGTGTTTCACAATAGAATTTTAAAATCTTCATAGGTACCAAAGTATGATGTAAAAGCTTGTAAAGGCCATTCTAGAAATTATTTTATCTTATAATTTATTTTATTTTATTACTGCAAAGAGACACCATGATGAAAGCAACTGAAAAAAAAAGTTTAATTGAGAACTGGCTTACAGTTACAGAGGGCAAGTCCAAGATCATCACAGCAAGGAACAGGAGTCAGGCAAACAGGCATGGCACTGGAGCAGTGAGGGTTTACATCTGATCCTTAAACACAAGGCAGAGAGTGAGAGTTGGCCTAGCATGGGCTTTTGAACCCTCAAAGGGTATTTATTCCCAGTGACAGACCTCCTTCAACAATGTCATACCACCTAAACCTTCCTAAAGAGCCCATTAACTGTGAACCACACATTTAAATATAAGAACCTGTTGTGACTATTCACATTCAAACTACCACACAAGGTGAACTTGAGCAAAAGATTTTAAGACAGAGTCAGCAGGGTAGAATCAAAGGAGTTAATATTTATAAAGGGACTACTGTGTGCAAATCTGAAGCTTCAATATGAAACCTAATAGAAGTATGTGGCAGGAATGGTTAGCTACATCTACCAAGTTCATAATCAAAATTCAAATTACAGGAATAAATCATACATGTGCTTCAAGAGACAAATAAAATTTAACACACAATGAAATATAGGCAGCTACTATCTATTCATATTTTTGAATTCATACTATGGCTTTTGATAAGATCTTTGCCAAAAGTGTTAAAGTAAATTTCACCTATAACATTTTATCATGCTATTGTGTATTTAAGCTGACTCTTAAACTTGGAGTCACTCTAAGCGGCACAGTATTTGTTATATATTTGTCAATTCTACATGAACAAACAAGGTTTTTTAAATGAATATGAGACAAATAAAAAAATTTAAAAGGTGAGTGAAAAGCAACTTAATAGATTATTAAAACAGAATTGCAGTCCTTCTTTTGATTTATAAATCCATTGATATCTCCTGATATAATAAATTCACATATGTCTGATACCCGAACTAGAAAAATATAAACCTATAAGTCACTTGCATAAAAAACAAGCACCTAGAAGCAATAGCAAAGCATTCTTTACAACTAGTTCAACACACTCAAGTCTTCAAGTATGTGAAATTAACAATACATTTTTTTCAATTTTTCTAAATGTAGTAATTGACAGAGATGTATTGGAGCCTAAGTCTGTCTGACAGTTTCTGCCACTTGAGGTGAAGGTTTAACACAAATCTTAGAGCACACAATTATCCATAAAACATGGTTAGGATTTAAACTGATGAAATACTTCCTAACATATTCTGCTTCTTAAGTATAGTACAGGTTCTATAATTGCACCATTAGGAATATTTTATGATAGTAGGTCTGCAAGCCTAAGTTTTGTAGGAGAGTGGTGAATGCATTTTAAAAGGAACACAGTCACTCTATTTAGGGCTCAAAATCAATACTATATAGCAGCAAGGCAAAACTCAGTCCTCTGAGTTTTTTAGCAATTACATGGGATAGATTTCAGGGTCTAGGAGAAAATACTAAAAGCACACATAAAAATTGAAGACCATTGGCTGTGAAGGTTAGCCAAATTGAGGAGGGACATCTAATAACTCTTCCAGTAGGTACAAATTGAGAGTATCGATTATTCAGCTCAGGAACCAAGTATCTGACCAACAGATATGATGTCAACAAAAGGATATTAGAAGTGTTAGAAATAAGTCATTAATTTGGGGAAGAAGTGTAGAAATTTTGTCCAATGTATTTGATTTATACTTTCAAATATATATATATATATATATATAGTGAATGTGAGAAAATCTGGAAACATTTCACCTTATTATTGACACTAATAAAATCTGAAGCATAGGCATAATACAGAATATTTATATTTTTCACCAATAAGCATAAAGTAATATGGTTAAGAACAGAAACAGAGTTGATCATAATTATTTTCCTCCTAAAAATAATATTTTATTTTTCTTTCTTATTAAAGTTTCTAGTTAAACAAAAGCAATCCATAAAACATGGCATACTTTCATATAATATGACACTTGAATATACTTAACTGGATATAACCTTTTTTCCACTGTGAGTTTTTGTGGTGAATGTTTAGAAGTAGGTTAAAGATTAGGCAGCATTTAAAAAGTCCCCATTTTAGAATCTCCTCTAACATCTATGACTTCCCAGTTTCAGACACAATTCCCGTCTTGTTGAGCAGTTCTTAATTACAATTAGAGACCGGCTTGTTACAGTGAAGGTATGCTTGCCAATACTGAACCCTTGGATAACTATACCATAGTTGTCTTTGTTGTGGTTCATGAACATCATAGCTGTTTAGGACTACTGCTTGCTTCTCTCTTTAGGAAGCTTGGATGGCTCCTTCTGGTACCAGGAAAGCCAAACTTCAGTGAGGAGGTTTTCAAATCAATTCCAGATTCTGGGCCCTGTGTCTTAAGTGGGTGGTGTTTTCATTAATAGAAACTTACCTTTTACCCCTGGGTAAATACACTGCAATATTTGAGAAATACCCTAAACAACAATGATCAAAAGCTCGAAGAGGGTTTCTCATGTCTAGTATCGGAGTTTTTGTTAGATGGCCTTTTTCCTTTGGAGGGGTCATGATCATCAATTCTGAGGGGAAGATTTTATTTAAACCATAAACACATATTTGTGGTTTAAACCATAAATGTATATTGTAGGTGGGTGAGCTTTTTGGGAAGGGTGTAGATAGTTAATAGAATGATTCCTTATGGCTTTTCAGACACTTTCCTCTTTTGTTCTGTATTTATTTCACTCCTTCATGAGAATCCCTAATCTTTATCCAATTCTCCCATCAGAGAACCAGTATTCTGATATTCTACTTTAATTGCTTTTTAAAGGTCCACAAAGATATTACAAATATATGTGCATATACACTATATAAATATAAATACTGTATAAATATATAGTAATAAATATATATGAATATAATATATTATATAAAATATATTTATGTAAATAAATATATAAATGTGCAAAAATAAATATAATACACACATACATACACACACACACACATATATATATATATATCAGAAATGGTGACTAATAACAAAAATATATGAACATAGCCAGATGGAGAAAGGAGATATTAGCATTGCTACTCTTACAGTACAAAAAAATTGGGGGAAAACAATGTGAGAAATTTCTGGAAGCATTCTACTCTATCATTAATATCAATAAAAGTTGAAGCCATAGGCAAAATACAGGATATATGAATGATTGGTGCATCTTCCTCTAGCATCTTTGGACAGTCACATTGACTCTGAAAAAGCTTAAACAGTATTTGAAATGGCCACAATGATTCTTCCTACAACAAGAAATGAAAAACACCAAACTAATTAACGTAAAGCTCAGATAATACGGTGTTCAATTCATTCTCAGCAAGCCACAGTGTTTCTAAATTAACAATATAATGATATAAGGAAAGTGAGCGTTTCTGACTTGTTCTGTTAAGGCTGAACTATTTAAACATATTAAAAGAGGAGTAGAAGAAATTGGATAGAAATCACTTCAGTATTAAAGTGAAGAAAAAAATAACTTGAAAAATAGTAATTTTAGAAGCTACATTTCATACTTCTATGAAATAGAAATGAATCTTTGTACAAACTCTTTAAAATATATTCCTATGGAGTCAAATATAATGGACAATGATGTTTTAGAATATTTGTTATTCTCAATAGTATTTAAGAATATACTGCATATATAAAAACTCAATGAAAGAATCATCTTTAAAAACTATTTATAATAAGGGTTCACTTAATACAATTTAAGACAGGAAGTTAAAATAAGAATGGTAAGAGAGAATATAGCAATTTGAAATTGAAAAACAAAGTATAGTTCTGTGAAATAGTCAAGGGTAAGACGTTCCATACTGAGAAAAATGAAAATTAAAAATGTAGAACGGCTTTAGGAAAAGCTTCTGTATCTGTGGAAATAAGTATAGCTGTAGATACAGGGAGAGGAAATTTCCCAATCACTGACACTTAGCAGGTTGCCAGAGTTCACTGGGTCAAAGTCCATGGAAGGTGAACTCTATAAAGAGGAAAAAATCGGAATGTGAATTTTCTGATGAATTTGGCTAAACCTGGTCAACTTGATATTAGAAGTATTACATTTTCATGTGCAAGAGGTACTAAGCACCAAAACCTCAAAAGTGAATCCAGCATTAGATTCCTATGCATAAAAATCCAGAAGCCCCAAATCCTTCTTACTGAGTAAATGAAGGTGGTTTAGGGAAAAGAAACCCAGCCTAGGTGCAAAGGCAGCACTCAGCCGCTCGAGAACATACTTTACAGTCCAGGCATGGTGGAGTGGACTTTATGCAGCAATCTTCTCTTGAAACAGTAGAAAAACTGGACAAAATATTTTAAAAATCATGTTATGAATGATAGATAACACGATTTTATAAAAGTCAGTGCTGGAGAAAAGTGAAGTTAAAGTTGTAAATATAGTAGCGGATATGGCCTTTCCACCCTTGTTGGCTAATGACGGAAAAGTATTACTGAGAGGCTGAAAACACAGCAGAACGTTTTCATTGGTAGAGAGTGAGAAAACAAACAAAATGTAAACCAGCCTGCCAATGGTTGACAGTTCTGGTACATAACCAGGCTTGGGAATCTAAAGGGCTAAAACTTATAATTAAAGCTGAACTGAAAATAAGCCAGGGAGTAAAGCCCAGCTGTGATCATTTCAAATGCCGGTCGTATTAATTAGACATGTCATATGCCTTCCAGATGAAAAAGTAAATTCTCTCTGGAAAATGCTAACACTATCCAGAAGCTCAAAGCATCTCTGTAATTTCACTCACTGTTTAAATTACAGTAAAAATGCCACTATGTAGATAATGAGAGGGCATTTTTATGAAAACAAAACAACAACAAAATAAAAGCAGAATCTTAGAGGAAGCATAAAATATACACCCAAGAAAAAAGCTGTGATAAATGCAATTAGTAAAGATAACTTAGATGATATAGGACAAAAACAGAAAATGCACATGAAAGTCTAAGTAATAAATTTCAAACATAAGAAGAAATACTATGGAAGGCTGTGAGTCCAAGTTGGTAGTACAAATAATATTAGAAATGAATGCTGTTTGTGAGAACCAAAGCAAAAACATGCAGCGTCAACATCATTCTCTATACACTGTCCTGTGTGGTAAGTGCTATACAGGATGTTTTGAGGCATGTATAATAAACTAGTTGATCTTTTTGATTATAAGAAGTCTTCAGGGGAGTGATGGTAAAATCATTATGACTTTTCACTAGAATCAAACAAATAACTGTCTGGGAAGAGTGGGAGCCAGTTTCCTCTGGGAATGAAGTTACACATAAGAATTGAAATATTCCATGTGGGAATGGAGAAGAAACAGAAACAGAGGAAGTCAGGGGAGATACAGATGGCTCTGTACAGAAATATTTACAAGTATTTGTGCACACATGTGTTCTGGCAGTTGAACGGAACTAGAAGCAACAAATCCATCTACTACTCACACATTGGTTTCCAACTCTATTGCTCTGTAAGGAAATGAATATTCCTTGCAGAAACAGCAGCATTTAGGCCTTTAAAGTATACAATGTGATATTTATTTAAAATCAGAAGTAAACGTGGCAGTTTTTATTCTGTGGAGGAATATATTTCTATGCAATATATCATTTTCTGAAAAAAATTAATCAAATGCTTAAAAATAGGTCAGAAAGCAAATTTTCAGAAGAGAAAAAATTTAAAAATAAAACAAAAACCCCAAATCTATTATATTAAAAAGAACAGGATGCAATAAATATAGACTAGACTTCTGACTTGGTGCTTAATGAAAGAAAACTGTAATTTAAAAATGAAATCATTTTTTTAGTATCAGTAATATTCCATTGGGTAAAAGTACCATAATATCTTTATCCATTGTTCAGTTAAGAGACATCTGGGTGGTTTCCAGTTTCTGACTATTGCAGATAAAGTTGCTATGAACAGAGTTGAACAAGCGTCCTTGCGGGATGGTGGGGAAGTTTGGATATATGCACAGGAGTGGTCTAACTGGGTCTTGAGGTGAAACTGCCAACTTGATATCCAAAGTGATTGTACAAGCTTACACTCCCACCGCTAACAGAGGAGTCTTCCCCTTGCTCCACATCCTCATAAGCACAAGTTGTCACTTGAATTCCTTATCTTAGCCATCCTGATGGTTATAAGATAAAATCTCAGAGTCATTTTGATTTGCATTTCCCAGATAACTATGGATAGTGAACATTTCTTTAAGTGCTTCTCAGCAATTTAAGATTTCTCTGTCTAGAACTCTGTATTTAACTTGGAACTTTTTTTTAAACTTGGATTGTTTGGTTTGTTGCTATCTTCTTGAGTTCATTATGTTTTTGGATATCAGCCCTCCATCAGATGAAGGGTTAGTAAAGATCTTTTCCAAATCTGTAGCCTGTATTTTTGTCTTTTTGACAGTGCCCTCTGCCTTACAGAAGCTTTTCATTTTTCATGAGGTCCCAGTAAATAATTGTTGACCTTAGTGCCTGAGCTGTTGGTATTCTGTGGGAAGTTTTCTCCTATGCCAATACACTCAATGTTAATCTCCACAATTTCTTCTATCAGATTTAGTGTATTTGGTTTTATGTTGAGGTCTTTTATCCACTTCATTTTGAGTTTTGTGCAAGACAATAGATATGGTTCTATTTTCATTCTTCTACATGTAGACATCCAGTTAGACCAGCAGCATTAGTTGAAGATGCTTTCTTTTTTTTTTTCACTGTATTGTTTTGACTTCTTTGTCAAAAATCAAGTGTCCATGGTTATGTGGGTTTACTTCTGGGTCTTCAAGTCTATTCCATTGATCAACCTGTCTATTTTTATGCCAATACCATGTAGTTTTTATTTCTACAGCTCTGTATTACTGAGCTATTAAAAACAATGACATCAGCAAATGGACAAAACTAAAAAAGATCATCCTGAGTCAGTAACCAGAACCAGAAAAACAAATATGGTATGTACGGTAGTCACTTACATGAGGATATTAGTCATAAAGTAGAGGATAACCATGCTACAACTTAGAGTCCCAAAGAAATTAAATAACACATAGGGCCCAAGGCAGGATGCTTGAATCTCACTGAGAATGGGAAATAAAATAGTCATCTGTGGTAGATGGAGGGAAGGGACTGGGCGGGAGGGGAACCAGAGTAATCAAATAGGTGAAGGATTTTACGAGAGAGAACTAGAATCAGGATCTGGGGGGGGGGTATCTCTGAGACAAGTTGGAAAGGTAGGATAATGAAAGCTTCCAGGAATCTGTGGGGGTGATCCTAATTAAGCCTCCTAGCTATTGTGGATATGGATCATGGAATGATCACCTCCAGTAATCAGGCAAGACCTCCAGTGGAGGAGTGGGGATAACAACCCAGCCACAAAACCTCCGACCCACAAATTTTCCTGACTATAAGAGGTACGAAGATAAAAAGGTAGCAGAAATTTAATAATTTGCTATACTTGCAGGCAGGAGGCTAGCATAACAGTAATCTGAGTGGATTCAGATGATAAAAACAGATACAGAGACCCATAGCCAAACATTAGGCAGAGCTCTGGGAATCTTGAGAAAGAGGGGGCAAAAGGATTGAAAGAGCCAGAGAGATCCAGGACTCCCACATGAAAACTGACAGATTCAACTAACCTGAGCACATAGAGGCCCATGTATGACCAGAGAACATACATGGATCTGATCTATTTCCCCTACATATATGTTACAGATTTTCAGCTTGGTCCTCATATGGACAGCAGGAGTAGGGACTGTCTCTGATTCTGTTGTCTGCCTTTGGATCTCTTTCACCTAACTAGACAGTCTTGTCCAGCCTCAAGAGAAGAAGGTGTGTCCTGTTCTACCACAACTTGATATGTCAAGGAGGGATGATAGCCATGGGAGGAGGTCTTTCTCTGAGCAGAAAGATAGGGGGAGAAAGAGGGAAGGGAGATGAAAGGAGAAGACTGGAGGAGAGTCTAGAGGGAAAACTCTGATCCAGATATAAAGTATATAAATAAACTAGCTAATGGAAAAATATTCTTAAGAAAAATAAAATAAATTAAACATAATCTAAACAGGAAATGTATTTAAATAAGCCAATTATGAAATCAAAACAAGTATATAAATTTAGATTTTATTCTGCAAAGCAGATGCCTGTGAGTCTTCTATTCTTTTTGAATACCCTCTACTCATTACCAAAGGCACTTCAATTGTTCTAGAAGTACTTCATTGCCACTAACTCAGCTGTTACAATAAAAAGTCACAAACCGGGTAAGAAAAAATGAAATCATACAATTTCTCAGAAATTCCTCTCTTGCATATATATTATCAACAATCTCACAGGGTAACGTGAGCATTGTATGAGAGTTAAAAGTACTTTTGTTTATAGTTAAAATAAAATTTGTGAATTAAAATTCATCAACAGGATAATACATGTTATAATACGTTCTTCATGCAGTCATTGATAAAATACTAAAAATTCCTATGTATAGCAATATATGTCACTAAACTTTGAATGAAAAAGTAATAGATTAATACTAATATCTAAAGCATGATACATTTTATAATAGTATTTCATGAAAAAATATATCCTGTATGTTTATATTATTTTGTTTTAATGATAGATCCATTAGGTCCCTCACCATGTTCTCTTTAATTTTAGATCCAATTGTTCCCTCACAGTGTTACCACTAGCTAAGAAGACATAGTGGTTTGTTTCTTGTAATCAAGAGGTGGGTACATTGAAAGTGTTTTTCTGGACTCCATAGTTCTACCTTGTTCTCATGGTTGACTGAATCTCAGGTAGCACTGGGTTGTCACATGACATTTAGCGTCTCTAAAGGTTGTTCAGTGTGAGAGGAACCAGAAGGTATTTTAAACCTGTAGTAGATTAATAGGAAGCCCAAAAAGGAAATAATGTTATGTTATATATTAACGATTATAACTGAATAGTTTATGTAACTTAAAAATGAACATATTTAAATTAAATGAAACTTTATTAGCTAAATTCTAAATATTGTATGCAGAATTCAAAAGTGTAATTATTTTCACAGCACAGTAATTATATGTTGAGATATTTTCCAATTTTAATCACATAACAGAATTAGATGAGCAAGAAAATCAGGGAAAAATTAATATGTAAAATTTTCCTATGTACATAATTTTATCACATAGAAAATATAAAGGAAAAGTATTTAAACTGTGCCAAGGGATCCTGATCTTAGAAGTAACATAACAAAAAGCAAAACACAAAATAAAGCAAACAACATCAACAAAACAAAAAGCTATATAAACAAAACAACCCACCACATCCATGTGAAAAGGGAAAGGATAAGACTTTCTGAAAAAACACAGAGAAGAACCTTGACAAACTGAGGGAAACCATATTCCTGGAAAAGAAAAACCACCATAGCAAAGATACTAGTTTCCTTCAGTTACTCTATACATCCCCACAGGACTTTAGGAAACTTGTCAAACCGTCTAGCATGGACCTAAAGTATAAGATGCAATAATAGCTTGCATGTGTTGGAAAAGAGAAGAGTGTGAGGGTGGAGGTAGCTATCCCACAGTCACTACGCTGACCTCTAGAAAGAAAAAAGTCTTGATGTCCTTCTTACAGAGAGGTTATTGTACTTAAAATCAGTGCACTATAGATTTCAAAACATATAGAAAAAAAGGACATTTAATGCCCTCACCAAAAAGAAATGACAAATGCTTCAGGTGATGGTTGTGTTAAATGATTATTGGTACATATGCAAATGAGTTGAAACATTTATATTGTACCATAAAATATAATTTACATGTATAAATGAAAAAAATTAAAAACTACCAATCTTATTTCAGTTGAAGGATGGTCATACTTCTCCCTGCTACCTCCTTAGATACCTCCTAGTTCCCCAGTTTACCTAACCTGTGTGCTTGTGCTGGTGGTAAAAAGAAGAACTAAGTAAATTGCTAGAAAAAAAATGGAATGATTAAAGGCCAGAGAAAGAGACTCACCAACAAACTGACCTGGCCATGAGATTTCAGATGTGGCTATTCCACAAACCTGCTACATTTATAGGATCTTAGCAGTGGACAATAAACTCAAAAAAAAAAAAAAAAAAAAAAACCACAGGAATGACCCAAATAAGCCTAACACAAACACATTCATACTATAGGATTCAATTAATATCAGTTTTATGAATTGACCAAGCAAATTCAATGCCTGCTGTTCTTTTGGAAGGCTTATCATTTGGATTGGGCCTAGTGAACTTTCTTTGGTGATAAATGCCTTTATATTTGAATTGCTGTGTTGATTATGTGAGGATGTCTATATTTCCAATTTGATTGCTAATTTCTATTTGAATTGCCCATTTTATTACATATAGTTATATATAAAAATGATGGTACAGAACAAAGAAATGAATTTTTTAATGACCAAAAAGTTCTCAAGTATTAAGTAAATTCTGTGCTACCACTAATTTACGGTGTGTTAATCTCCATTCTGCATATCTTGTTACTTTTGTTAATCCTCATAGAAAAACTAAGGCAGTATAAACAGTCATTATTTTCACTTTATTGGGGATGAAACTAAACACATGGAAGCTAACTAATTTCCAGGAGTTGTACAAAACAAAAATTGACAACTAGTTCACTCGTTTCTAAAATTCAACTCTTTATTTTTATACTTTTACACATCATGGTCACTCTTGTAGAGGGCACAAGGTCTATTTGCTTACAGATAGCATTAGAGGAACAAGAATAACAGAAGAAATTGGCACACATTTATCCAGAAGTCCAAAGTAGATTTTGTGTAATAACCTGATGATCTCTTGCTAATCTGTGGAGCCAGCCCAAATCTGAAATCTCCAGACTACTGAGCACTGTTTCTTGGTCAATAGAACCCACTGTTGTAAAAAAGGTCACTGATGCTTTGCAAAAGACATGTAGTTTGCATCTAAGTTTCAATGTAGTCATACCTTAAGCTTTGTTGTGGTAATTGTCAAAAAGAAACTTATCCCCCAAAATTTACTGTGTTTAAATATAAACAAACAAACAAAAGCTGCTCAATGTCAGACTTTAGAAGTTTGAATTAGCCTGGGTAGCTAAGTCATGCTGAACCAAGTTTCACTGTTTCAGATTCGCTGCCAGCTGCTATCCTTGAAGGGACCCACATACACTGTCGGCATCATCACTACCATCACCATCTTTTCTTGAATCTTGACAATCACTAATATTTGGAAAATGCTTTCTTCAGTGTATAGAAAGGCTTTCTAACAATACTCATGGTCAAAACCTGGACTCTCCTTCTAGTTATTACGGTCCACACTCAAAGTATAATTATTGTCCATTCACGAGTAATTAAAAGTGATATATACCTTAGTCTAAATAGCTGCAGATTTTTTCAATGCCATCTTAATTCCATGATCCATGTCCTGCTCCAGACAGAGTATGGCTCTCTTCTAACTTCCATTTTGTGGAACTCTGTATCCGCAATTTATATTAAAAGACAAGAACTGTTGAGTTTCTTTTTCATACTAAGTATATCAATTTTTCCTATAAAAACATTAATAAGTAAGACAAACATGAAATATGTTCTAATGAAGCAAATATTATTAGCAGTGTTAAAAATAAACATGCAATGAAAACAAAAATCAAATATTGACAGGTATAAGCTGTGAAGAAAAACACAGTGGCATACCAGGAAAGAGTCATGTTGAAAGTGGCAGTAAATCAGGTAATGACTCTGAAAGGCAAGAACTTACAGATATAGCACTATAAACATCAGAAGAATTTCTGACAGATACAGTAATTTCTACAAAGTTCCTCCAGTGTGATATACCTTGGCATTTTGGAAAAATAAGGACAAAGGATCTGCTGTCAGATATAGGGGTAACTGGCCTGTATACATCCAGGAATGCTGATGAATAGTAACATTATATAGGATTTCAAATGTCTAGGAGGAAAATATATTTTTTACTTCAAGTAGAAAACCATTAGAAATTAATGGTTCATCATTGTACTTTTATGCATGATAAAACTTTGTAAATGTGGCTAGCATTTGGGAATGTTGAGTGTTTGTATAACATGCTCAAAGCCCTGGTTCAGTCCATAGGACTCCATTAAATGAATGTGGGATAATCAACTGTCAACTTAGAACATAAAGGTAGAGGCAAGAAAGTCACAAGTTCAAGGTTATCCTCAGCAGTGAGAAAACAAGCAAGGAATACATGAGAATATTTCTAAAATTAAATAATTAAATAACTAGCTAAATAGATGAATGAAAACTAAAAGGAGCTAGAGTTTTAAACATGTGGAACAAAATATATGTTATGTTGTCACATTCTCCAGCTTTTGTTTTTGTACTTTCCTTTGCTATAGACACGTTGGCATAGACATTATTTTTCAGTTTCCGAATATAATGACTCTTCAGACAACAAAGCATTTACCATCCAGCTTCTTTAATATAAGAGTAAAGATTGAAAACCAAAATAAATGAAAGGATCAGCTTTAGATATTTTAAAAGTTCACAGCCCAATATGGTGGCCTATGTCTGTTGACCCCACTACTCTGAAGGTTAAGGTATGAGGATTTAATGAGTTCAAGACTTAGAGGCCAGGGTAGGCAAGAGAGACTTTATCTGTTTAAAAACTAATCAATCAGCCAATCAATCAATCATTCAGAAAATATGGCAAACATTCTTACCCCAACATACATAGTCTTTACTTACTTACAAAGAAGCCTCAATATTTCTGTCCCATTAGCAATTTGTAAGGATGCCTGTATTTTGGTGCAAGGAACAGTAAGCAGTTGCAGAGCTAGACCCTCTCTCAGTATTTGTATGTACTACACACAAAAGCTCACAGTCTCCAAAAAGGAATATCACCAGAGATAGTAAGGGGCAAGTGATCTCTCTTTTACTCTCAGTTCAGGCTTGTAAAGAAAAGCAAAAATAAAATAAAATAAAATAAAATAAAATAAAATAAAATAAAATAAAATAAAATAAAATAAAATAAAATAAAATAAAATAAATAAAATGAAACAAAAGTGAAAGTACAGACCAGAATGTGTTAGAGGAGATGGGCTCCACACATGGAAGACTTGAAGGTTGCTTTATGTTATAGTAGGAACCAGGCAGTGAAAAAAGGCAAATTTCTCAATCCAGGGCAGCAGAGGTGCTTTATAGGAATGGTTAATGCAAGATAGGGTATACAAAGGCAAAGGACACTGTCAATAGGACAAAACAGCAACCAACAGGTTGCGAAAAGATCTTTACCAATTCTATATCCGATAGAGGGCTAATATCCAATATATACAAAGAACTCAAGAAGTTAGAATCCAGAGAACCAAATACCCTTATCAAATAATAGAGAACAGAGTTAAACAGAGAATTCTCAACTAAGGAAACTCGAAGGGCTGAGAAGCACCTAAAGAAATGTTCAATATCCTTAGTCATCAGGGAATGCAAATCAAAACAACCTGGAGATTCTACCTCACACCAGTTGGAATGGCTAAGATCAAAAACTCAGGTGACAGCAGATGCTGGCTAGGATGTGGAGAAAGAGGAACACTCTTCCATTGCTGGTGGGATTGCAAGCTGGTACAACCACTCTGGAAATCTGTTTGGCAGACCCTCAGAAAATTGGACATAATACTACCTGAGAACCCAGCTATACCACTCCTGGGCATATACCCAGAAGATGCTCCAATATGCAATAAAGACACATGCTCCACTATGTTCATAGCAGCAATATTTATAATAGCCAGAAGCTGGAAACAACCCAGATGCCCTCAGCAGAGGAATGGATACAGAAAATGTGGTACATTTACACAATGGAATACTACTCAGCTATTAAAAACAATGACTTCATGAAATTCGCAGGCAAATGCATGGAACTTGAAAATATCATCCTGAGTGAGGTAACTCAGTCACAAAAGAACAAACAGGGTATATACTCACTGATAAGTGTATATTATCCCTAAAGTTCAGAATACCCAAGATTCAATTGACAGCAACTGTTGGACTGAGCATGGGGTCCCAGATGGAGGAGTTGGAGAAGGGACTGAAAGAGCTGAGGGGGTTTGCAGCCCCATGGAGGGAGCAACAGTGTCAACTGGTCAGACCCCACCCACCGGTGTTCCTGGGAGACTAACCACCAACCAAAGAATACATATGGAGGGACCCATGGTATTGACCACATATGTGGCAGAGGAGAGCCTTGTTGGTCATCAATGGGAGGAGGGGCCCTTGGGTTTGAGGGTGTTAGATGCCCCAGTATAGGGAATGCCAGGGAGGGAAGATGGGAGTGGTTGGGTGGGTGGGGGAATATACTCATAGAGGCAAGGGGAGGGGGGATGTGCTAGAGGGTTTCCAAAGGGGAGACCTGGAAAGGGGATAACATTTGAAATGTAAATAAAGTATCAAAAAAACCCTTTTATCTGAATAATTTAATTTATGATCTCAAAAATAAACATACATGGAAATTAAATATAGGTCAGGAGAAAAACTATGTTTAATATATATCTTAACTGCCTCGGGACCATAATTGAGAAATCAGAGCAATGAAAAAAAGGAGTAAAATATAGATGAAAGAGAATCAACTTGAATGTACACACACAAAACAACTTTGTAAAACAAGATAATAGAAGTACTTGGATAAAACAAAATTTCCACTGATACAATGTAATATAAAAGAATACCTTTATTTGGGGCTTGTTGGAAATGATGTATTGACTATTACATGAAAAGGTAATCTATGTGTGTGCTGTTTGTCTGTTTGTGTGTGTGTGTGCCCTTGTCTTTGTGTGTAGTCAACAAATGCTATAAAAGATGTGAGCAGAAAATGTTTGCATGTGGATTTAAAATGAACATTTGAAATATCTTTAAAATATGAGAGTGATAAACGACAATAGCAAACACTGAAATTAAAAATGTAAATAGGGTAGTTTTAAATCATGGATGAACTAAAGTTCTGAAGGAGAAACTAAGACTTTAAAAAATAGAAAAACATTATACTATTTTAAAACATCACAACGTTGTTTTTATAACATTGTAAATATAGGAATTTATTTTTCTAAGTATTATAAATAGAAACCCATTTTGATATACCCTGAAACCTTTTTAAATTTAGATAATAAAAATAATCAAATCGTAATATATCCATGTTTTAATTATTTGATGAATTTATGTAAAATTGATAAAATCATTAAACTCAGTCAAGATACCATTAATGCACAAAGAAAACATAGAAAGATTTGGATAGGCAAAATCAGAACACAAAATAAAATATTACTGTCACCTCATTAAATTATGGATTCTGAAATAGAGAAGGTCAGTGATCTGATTCTATTTCATGTCATTTCTCCAATGACTACTGTATGTATTTAAAATTAAGTTTCAGCATCTCATCAATTCAGTACTATTTTTTGAAGTCCAATAGTCTAAGAACTTAAGCATAGTATATTGCTAGTAATAATGATAAAAATGTTAAAAACACAGAGATAAAATTGCAAAAATAAATATTAATATTGGATCATGAAGGATGATGTCTTAAAATTAAAACAATGAATTGAGCATATATTCTCATCCCTGTCACAGTCTAAAGAGTTGGTTGGCCAGGGACAATGTGCTTAATTTTACATTAAAGGAGTCATAAATAAGTTTGAACCTGAATGTGGCAGCTATCAAAAGTTCCTCTCATGTTTTTTCTAATGTGCACAAACATGAAACAATTAAAGGAAATATTACAGCATATACCCATAGAGTTTATGTCATGATTAAAGATAACAATTTTAATGTACTTAAACAGAAATTATAAATTGACATCAAATGAGTTATTTGAAAAAATGTTCTCACAAAGGGATAATATGTCTGATTTGTATAAAAGTTATTAACTATGAGTGTATGCTCCCTACATGAACTGTATCCACAGCACAAACCAATAAAGAAAAATAGGATGATTCATAACCATTTTTAAGATTCAGAATTAAGGGATTTCTTATTTATTTTAATATGACATATAAGCGAACATCCACAGGCAAACAATGATACCAACTATATGTGCACTTTGCTGTTATAGCTGACTTTGAAATTTATATACAATTTCATATAATTCTACTTTGAATGTCTACATCGAATTAGAAAAGGTAGGTGAAAATTTTGCTAAAATAATACAAAGATTATTGTTTACTACTCTGTTTTTACAAAATATTTTCCTTCCTTATATAATTAGCTAATAATATCAGTCCTTTGTAATTTCAGCAAAAATGAATAAATCTTGGAATTAAAGAGAATAGGGAATAGACATCATGACCTTGATCTGAATATGTCTCTAGAAACATTGGAAGCTTCTTGATTTTTTTATCATCTGAAAAGATGCTTGTATTTTCCTGCTTCGTTTGCCCTAAGCTGTTACAGCATTCCACTTTCTGATCAGTTGACAACTTGAAGGGTTTATATATCTCAGGTGTGAAAACACAACAGAGAAATCAGCATTATGATGCTGGCTGGGTAGAATGTAGAGTTTAATATTACTTTAGTTATATTTTACAAGACCACTTTAGCAAGTGACAGTTTGCCCCACTCTCTGCTACTTAGGTCCAATCTGCTACTGCTCTTCACGGGAACAGAAGATTCTTGCACCCCAAGCCATTTTTAATTATTCAGAGTCTCTCATAGCCAAAGCTAATTGCTTAAAAATCCTTAATACATTTTTTTCCTAAGGCCCAGCCTCCACTTGCCACTATTAGAGATTTAGCTTTGCCTACCTTCTCTTCTCCACATGAATTCTCCCTGGCCCCTCTCCACTCTATTTATTCCTAAAATCTTTTAATACCTCATTGCTTTTTAATGCAAAGAGATTAAATTCTGGCCCAGGTCTTTTTCATAGATGTGCACATCCCAGTTTTTGCCAAAGCTTAGTGAAGTAAAAGAACTTCTAATAAACAGAACTCTTTTGAATTAGGAGGTGTCTTAATAGCAAGCATTTTGCAGACTTTTTCTTCTACCTATATACAAATATTCTTTGCTACTAAACAAAAAGCTCTCCACAAAGAAATGTGATATTTCTGTATAACTTTAGCCACTATGCTGTGCCTTAATGATGCTAAAACGTGGTCCTTTAACCCACATCAAGATCACCTAGGACATCATTAGACATGCACATTACTGACATTTAATCCATACTTATAAAATCTGAAAAACTAAGGATTCCTTGCTGACCCTAATACAATTTAAAATTTAAGAACAGCTAAATATAGTGGATCAACTAAAACAATTTATCATGCATAATTTTAAGATACACTTATACAGATCATATTAATGAATATTAACAATCTTCAATATTAAAATAACAAAAGATAAAAATTTTCAAGATCTAAAATTCCTAAAACTTAGAGTCCCTGAAGATCAATGTCCTGATAATTCTAAAACAATCTTAAAAGTTCTTCCAATGCCATATATTTATGTCTTAAAAGAGACTTGAGAAACATAAAAACATGGCAGATCACTGTACAAAAGTAAATAAGCAATAGTAACTTGCATTCTGCAAACAATCCTAAAGATACTGAAGTTACAGTCACACAGATATAATCGATGAGAAGGTGAACTATATTAATGAACTGTATAAATGTAAACTACAGCTTGGTAATTGTGGGCTGAATCCTTTACATCTGCTCATCTGAAAGACAACGTTTATTCGTTAGAGTCTACTCAACAAAATTCAGAAGCAGGAAGGGGCACAAACACTGCATTTGTCCATCCACAGCCCACCAAGTCAGGAGATATGAAGTGCAAAGCAGAATGCTTGTCAGGCCATAGGAGGGACCCAAATTCAAATTCTGTGTTATTCTCAGAGCCTGGTACTGGTACCGTTGGGTGCTGTTTGCTCGAATGGTGGGAGAATCTCAACTCAAATTGACATCTGGAAACCCTCAAAGGCACATCCAAACTAATGAAGCTCTCAGGGTGTAACAGTCCTATTCACACATGAAAAGGAATAAACCCTTCTTACAGAGCCCTTGCCCTAACAATGGTGAGTTTGATTTTAAGGATTTCAACACTTGGGACTTTATAGCCCTATTTAGCAAGTCATACTCTTCTGAATGACTCTAACATCTGGCTTCTTCCACAAGCTCGATTGCTTAGAAGAACTGTCCTTGGGGCTCCTATGAAGATGGTAAGTAGAGGGAGAATTGTCAGAAGCTAGTGAGCAGAGTAGGATGGAGAATCAAGTCAGCCATCATAGGCTTTGGCAGGAGAAGAGCTTCAACCTGGTCCTTTGAGGAACTCTGCAACACAACTGAAGCCCACAGCATGTTTCTGCATTTAGGCAAGGGACTCAGGTCTTTCAAACATCATCTTATCGCGTGACTCACTAATGAGCACAATATGTGAGAGTTTCGACATGGGTGTGTATCTATTCAACAAAGAAATTCCTGAGGGAAAAAAAGCAACAGTGGCAGCTAATTTGTATCTTTTTGGTAAATAGAACATCTACAGTAAAATATGACTTGCCCTACAAGCTTGGAAGTGAAATAGATGTAGTTTGGATATAGTAGCTATAAATAGAATATAAATAAAATCCAGCACTAATGTTACATAATTTTCTATATGCAATAGCCTTTCAGTGGTAGCAATTTTTATGGGGTTGCATATGCTGAAAATGTAGAGTACTGCATATATATCTCACAAAACACATTTTTACAGGTCCCTCTATAAAGCACATCTGTGAAAACATTTAAATTATTCAACTCAAACCTGAATATTTTATTTTAGAATATGTGGAATATCTAATATTGGATGTCAGTTACCTTTGATAAGTACTAGGAAAAGTTTTATATTTCTACTTAAATAAAGTTTTGAATTTGAATAATTTTCAATTCTAAAGTAAAAATACTGCAGAAAATGGATAACTTTGATAACTTAAAATTAGCAATTCATATTTTTAGTATAGTAGAATCATCAATTTTCTTTATCTTGGAAATCTCTCACCCCTGTGCACTGAGGTGTAATTTCTGGGGATTTTACCCATTTCTTGTGTTACTACCATGGTGATTATTTTGATGGCCAGTGATCTTAGTAGTCACTGACTTAGAATTTTCTTATGTGTTTTGAATGCTTATGACTAGAGCATGTTTTAAATATAATTTTTACTGAATATTTTGATAATCCCATTTTTAACACTTAAGTTGCAATAATTCAAAATGTTTATTCAAGTGATTTTAATCTAGTTGGTGTTCACTATTGGACACTCACTATAATGCACGCAATGTTTTGTGGTTTTTGTTTTTCCCTTGCAAAGAATATTTATATTATATTTTAACTTTATTCAAGAAAGAAGTCTCACCAAAGATGTATGAATTTATGAACATTAATAACTTTTTAAAGATTATATTTCATACCTACTTCCAATTAAAGTATATAAAATCCCTGTATAATACATACAGTGTCAGAAAAGCAATATAGGAAATGAACTCTAATGTTACATGAGGCTGCTGCACCAGTTCATGTTGAAAAGATAGGTCTATCAATCAATATTTGGAAAAATAGCCATATTCATTCTGTGTGAAATACTGTGCTGTGTGTTTATAGGGAAATAAAACAAGAATGTCTCTCAATATCACAAAATGTCATTTTGGTGTGGTGGGCATCAAAAGGAAATTAAGAAAATATTTCCTATGGATACTTGAGTAGAGCCAACTAAATATGACTAGAATAAGACTAATGAAACTGAACAAAGGAAAAAACCCCAAAGCAGGAAGGGTATCATTTTGTATCACACAAGTTGATGAATTCTTCATATAGACAAACATTATAAACCTTGCAAATAACCAGTGGGTAGAAAACAAACTTAAAATAGAAGTTTCACAAAATAACCGATAACAATCTCCAGTCTTGAAAATATAACTGTAGGATTTTTCAGAGTTAAATGATATGTGAGGCAGAATGTTACAAACTTCTAAGAGAATTCAGCAGATAAATAGACTCTTGAGTCAGCTCTATAGACTCCCAGGCTTATGTAGAGAGGTTTCTATGAACACTACTGCACTTCCTGATGAGTAGTCTTGACAGATCCTAGGATACGTATCAAAGATTAGACAATTGTTAACCTTATTTCTTCCCTAGCTATTCATTTGCCATGTGCAAACCTATACAGAAAGCCTAGCTCAAGAGACACTGTAAAAAGCACTTCAAATTTAAATGTTTGAAATTTCAAAGGACTTAAATGAAGTTGGGAAGCTTGGCCTCATTTTCCTGGTCAGCAAAGGCTTTTTACAGAACGGGAGTCTTCATTTCAGTCATGTATTCTATGTAAATTAAAAGAATCTTCACATAAGACATCTGTTTTAATTAAAGCTGTGAAGTAGAAAGTGTCACTGAAATAACAAAGCTATCTCTTTTCTCAGCTTTCTAGCTTGCAGGTATCTCTGTGCATTGCAAATCAGAAATGCTGAAATCACACAGGCAACCCTGTGATGGATTTCTGAACTGTCTGAAATATGGATGGATATTCACATTTGAATATGTTCATATGTTCCGTATTTTAAATGCTTACCTTTGATGGAACTACCTTGTTTTTCTAAGAGTTCTGCCAGAGGTTTGTTTTTTGTTTTGTTTTGTTTTGTTTTTTGTCAATGTTTGTCAGCTGTATTGTATTTTAAATACTAAGACCTCTGTTCTTACCAGGAGATTTCAGGTAGCTATTGAAAGAGAACAAAAGAATGATCTGGAACTGGGCGCCAGAAAAGCAAGAATGTTCAGGAAAAGCAAGAATGGTGTCCAGTCTGCATCCATAGAACAAGCAAGGGTCAAGTAGGACAAAACAAATCAGGGCTATGAAGACAATTCAGTAATATAATGCTTGCTATCTAAGCATGAAAACTAGACTTCTTGCCTCTAGAAACCACACAAATGCTGGGTGGGTGCAGCAGCCTATTTCAATTCCAACACTCACTCCAAAGGCAGAGACAGTAGACTAGTAAAAACAAGGAGCTTTGTATTCAATTGAGAGGCCTGCTCAGCCAAAAAGGAAAAACCCCTGACATCAACCTAAGGGCTTCACACACATAAATGCATGCACATATGTACACACATATGCACCTACACAAATGCACACACACACACACACACACACAAACACAAACACATGCACTCACTATATAAATGTACACAAACTGAAGGTAAACAGACAAGAAAACAAAATCAATGTACAAATCAAAGATTTAAAGTGAAAAAGAGAAAAAAAAAATCAAAGGATGAGCCAGGATCTCTGAAATAGCAGGGTAATTAGATGGGTGTGAAACCTCTAGAACCATGTCTTGATGTCCTGTATGATTTTTCTCTGATCTTATGTTATTAATCAACATTCAATGATCAAATGAAGCAAAACTATGAAGTCAGAATAAACAGACATGAAGCAAATTTGAAATCTATGAAGTTAGGTAGAATAAAGAGAATACTTTTATGTGGTATATCAACAGATCTCATAGTGTTATGTTAAAATTAAATTTTTTATCTCTTTGTACACATACATCAATCTACCGTTGCTAGTTAAATTTTATTTTTGCTTAAAAATAAACAACACTTTTTCATGTCTGAAAATAATGCGGCATTCCATGCTTTCCATAGTATTCAGCAGTAAAGCAATCACAGTTGCTGTGACAAGACAGCCTACCCTAGATATGCTCTCTAGTTCACCATCTACTGAAAACAACTTCAAAGGGCAGGCAGTTGCAACAGACTACAGAGAATGCTTTTAGAGAATTCTAGGTTACCTGCAGTGGCACAGTGGGAAATTACTGGTAGGCGAAAGTAGCAACAATAAGCACAATTTGACTGCTGCTTCTATTTTTCAATGAGTATCAACAGTCTATGTGAATGACGTAATTTTATTGATGTAATCCATATTTCATACCATGAATTTTCTAATTGTTTTAAGTTTGGTGTGTAAGGATATTCATACATGTGTTAATAAAAATTAAGACAATTTTAAAATTTACCATATGGAAGTTCATCTTTCTAAGCTCATACTTGACTTCTCATATTGATATTCTGACATTGAGTATTCTCATCATCCTTTTTTATTATGTTATTCCAAAGAAAATTAAAAGGAAATAGCATGTGGTGTAAAAAGTATAATATGGCAAACTGGTTTTTGAAAAATCACACAAAAAAATATGATGCATCAAAACATAGAGTTTAAAATTCCTTTCATTGTGTGCCTACTTAAACTATAGGAGAAAAAAGGGATTAAAAACCCTCAGTGTGTTGCAAGAGCATTCGGTATAAGAATATCAAGAATATGCCATCATCTCACCCCACCCACACAAAACTTTCATTTCAGAGTTTAATTTTTCTTACATTTTTCTAATGCTAAGGCTTTATGACCTGAAAGTTACAAAAACAAATCAAATTTTAAAATAATTTGACTAGTGACAATTGACAACATACATTTGTCTATAAAAGAAATGGAACTGTAGTTATCCCAAACATGCTAGTTCTTAATGAAGTATAATAAAATATCTGTCAATATCATCCAAGATTTAGTTAATATAATAAAATAAAAATATTAGAAAGCTTAATATATTGGAGAATTCTGTATTTTTCTTCATAAAAATTGACAAAAGATAATAAATCCAAAGCTCAATGTCTACCATCCATCCACATCTGTAAATAATAGCAGAAGTGATTTATATTCACAATTCTATGAATGCCTCTACCTCCTGATTTTTGAATTATGCCTCTTAAAATATATTGAATCAATCTTGAGGAGTTATATGACAGTGAGGAACCTTGAAAGTGTATCTGATTCAGCCTGTTGGCTTTAGCTGCAAAGGCATAAAAGTCATGCTGCACAAGTGAGTCCTATTATTCAATAACTACAGAGAAACAGGCTCCACATGTTCTGTTTTAAATGAGACCATTTTTTAATTCTATGACCTTTGCTATCAAGCAGCCCTCAATATATGGGACAGGATTTGTGCTGCAATTTCTTAAATTGACTTATCAGTGGAAATAGAGATCAACGTAACACTGTACATTTAGGATTCTATCTGTGAGTTCAATGAAATGACATGAAATGATAAGAAGTCTCACTTAAATCCCCTGAGTCAAAATTAATATCCAAATACTAGACACATACTAATTTCAGTTTTCCTTGGAAGTGAAATAACTGTTCAGTTATCCACGTTGATGTTATTCTATATTACAGGATTGTTGTTTTTAAACTTAAGTGCTGAGCTACAGTGTCCTGTCTCAGTTTTACATTCCCAGGAACAAATTATGAGTTTTTAGTTGGATCCCAGTAAATTAATGTTCATTAGTATTTTTTGATATGATTTCCTTACTAACAAGGAATAGCAAGTAGACTTCTTATTTCAGGACTTTTACTCCAGTGCACATGTTAATATTACAGAAAAATGTGGAAAACAATAATCTACATTAATTTTTTTTGCCTGGTTGAATAAAAAACAGAATGCTTTTGTTACTGCTTAAATTATCAAATACACAATGAAAAGAGTTGGTGATTCCTCTTAAACACTTCTCATTGCCATAGTACACTGAACCTGCCAAGTGATATCATAGATATTATACAAAACTTAGTTATTGTTACTACTCTGTTGATGTGAAACAAACAAGCAAAAAAAAAAAAAAAAAAACCCACAAACACTCTTGGGAAGGAAAGTGTTTATTGCCCTTACACCTCACAATGGTCACAATTGTGGATAGTCACAATCCATCACCAAAGTAATTCAAGGCAGGAATTCAAGCAGAAACAGAAGCCATGAAGGAACACTATTTGGCTCACTTTATGGCATTCTCTACTAGCTTTCATATCCAAATCAGATTCTTCTACCTAATGAAAATGCTGCCTATAATTGGTGGAGATGTCTCACCTCAGTCATTAATCAAAACAGTCTCTCACCGGCCAGTCTGGTAAAGGCAATACCAAACTGAGATTCCCTCTTTCAGATTGAAACTAAATCATATCAAATTGACAATAGAAACTAATCAAGTCTTGCTAACACTTGTTTAATTTAACACAGAAATACATCACTGTTAAGCCCTATTCTTTCCTTTCTTGTTCAGTCTCCAAGATATGATGTTAATATCCTATTATAAAATATGCTATAAATTAAAAGCCCCACAGTTTTAAAAAATTCCAAAACTTAAAACTCTCAAATCATCTTAGCTGCAGGTACTGTAAATTGAAAGTAAGTTCTGTGCTTTTTTACTTAAAATGGAAGAAGCAGAGCATAAATGCAATCAGATCAAAACACTAAAAATTCAACAGTATAAACTGTTCAATGAGACAAGCTTCTGGATGACAACAGATTTTGGTAGCCCTACTTATCCATCTCTATTTTTTGCAATAGAAACAAATTGTCTCCAAGGCTCAAAAATCTGCACTCCTCACCTACCTCTCTCCTTATATGTCCCATGGCCCTTGTATCTCCAATACCTTAGGGTGTCAACTAGATCTGAGAATGTACCTTCATTTAATTGCAAGCCCCTTTATTGTAAATGTTCTCTGTAGTGTCTTTTACTAAGCATTACAGGTTCTCAGGTAAATATATTCTTCACCCCATGATCTTTACTTGTTTTAACCATCCTGCATTGCCTCTCACATCAATTGTAATACTTTTCCTCTAAGTTTAAAGTTGGGCTTATTTCCTAGATTGCTATTACCCTAAGATAAAAAATAATAATAATAAAGTTAAAACTGATGGATAATAAGAGTAATTTGGCCTGTAATTTGGCTCAGTAGGTAAATGTAGATGCTTACCATTCAATCTAGTAACATAAGCTTATTGGCAGAACACAGAACAAACTACAATTAGTTTTCTGACCTCCACACAGAGTTTACAGACATAAAATAAGTTATAAATGAATGGGTAAATATTTCCAGAATAAATTGATAACTTCAAGAAATTAAAAGTAAAATTATAAAAATAAAATTATAGTAAAAGCTGAAAAAAATAGAATGCCCATAAGGGTAATCTACAGTCTTCCCTCTCCTTAACAAGTAGTTTTTCAATGTTTTTAAATGTCTCAGAATTAATCCTAAACTTGCATCTTGCAGGAATTTTCTGAACTATGCTTTCCAAGTTAATTTATACAGTGAGCTTTATGGAAAGAAGATATTCCAATGAAATTCTAGTGTTCCTCCACCTGATGGGTTTGTCTCAGCCACCCATTATGTATACTCCCTTTTTATAAAAAACTGGATATCATTTTTTGTTCCCAAATTCCCAAATAACATTTTGAATTTTTATTTTTCGTTGTAATTTATTTCCATCATATATAATCATGATCCTAATTTTATCATAACTACACATATATATGGCATATAGAAGTATAAAACCATTGCAATACTTCTATAAAACTTATTTCTAAATGTTTTTCCAGGTTGAATGTTAAAATAGCACTTATACACATACCTGACACAAACTGGACAATTCACAATTTCTCTCAAAATTCAAAGCTTGTGGGAGAGTTTCAAGAGTTCCCTTCCTTGTCTCTTTAATTATTTAAGCTCTACTCGAGAAATTCCCCGTGTGATTTTATGTAGCATAAAGTTAACATTTATGGCACAACTCAGTAAAGCTGTATTAAAAGAAAGCCACCCTTCAGACTAAGAGGCACCTTATTTTTACCAAGAAAATTGTGGATGATGGTCTTCTCTCTCCCTATCAAATGTATTCTATATTTTTATGAACCATAAAAGCACCTTAAAATCCCATACCTATGACAGTAAATGACACCTTTTAAATATTCTTAGGAGGTGCAAAAGTACAAAACCTCTCAGAAGGCTCATATAACATGCAAAATAAATTATTATGCCACTTCATTTAATGAATATTAAGTCAGCTTCTTTAGCTACTTGTACCATCAGTTTATTTCACTCAGCTGAATAGTCTAATAATATTTTCATTAAATATTTATTCGAACAATCAAACACTGCAAATGAAGAGTGTATCCCCTGACATTCAAGACAGTTTCCCCGCTGACATCAGAAGTTCATTATGTTGATAGGGCTCATTTGCAATGGCTCAGAAGGATGTTTTCCATTAGCTTTATGTGTGATATGCCTGACATTACAATAAAGACTGTCCATCACGCCTTCCAATCTTTACATTTTATTCCTTTACTGAGAAAGTATTGAGTATAGACGATTAAACACATTTAAAACTTGAGGTCATATGATACCAATTCAGCTAATAAACTGATTAATACTCCATCTTTTCATTTAAAAATTATTTTATTGTTTGAGATTATAGTATAATTACACCATTTCCTTATTTCCTTTTTTCCATCCAAATCATATCATTCCCTTTTGCTTAAAATCAATGGGAAATATGTTCTTGGGTCTTGTATGTTTTATATAATCCAATTGAATTTATATCCTATTAAATAAATATTAATCTCATTTAACTTTATGTTCATTGTGATTTTTTAAAATATTTTTGTTTAAAATGCCATAGATAAATATTTTATTTTGATCACATTTATCATCCATTTCTGCCCAAACTTTTCCTAGGTCTACCCTCCCTATGAACATTTATGAATTCTTTAATATAATAATGCCATACAACATGGTATTTTTAATTTGATTATATTTATTCTGAAATCCAAAGTCTATATAAATCAATTATTTGAACAAAGATCACTAGATAAAGGTTCACCATATACTAGCTAAAATTCAGTTTTAGAAAGCAAATTCAATTCCATAATTTTAAGTAAATCCATAACTTGTTTACTGGAATTTTTAAATAATTATTCTATTTAAAATTGAGAAGGGCACAAATAATTACTGACTCTCTTATGATATTCTATTTAAAGATATAATTACTACTATAAACTTTGAAATAACAATAAAGGCATGTTACTTCTATAATTTAAATGGAACTAAATAGTTTTTATTTCCATTTTCTGTGGTTGATAAACTTAAAATTGATAAAAGATATCCTTGGCTATCTCAGATTAGATTCCTCAGAAACTGACCCTTATTTGTATTAGCGTTATTTATGAAGATATATTTTCTGGAAAATCTGAAAATAGAAAAATTATAAAAAGAAAGAAGCCACGCAAGATAGTCTCATCTAGGCAAATCTAAAAGAACATGGGCATTATGAAATAGAAAACTAGGCTCTCTCTTCCCCACTTTCTCTTCTATTAGTTTCAGTGTATCTAGTTTTATGTGGAGGTCCTTGATCCACTTGGACTTGAGCTTATAAAAATGGGTTGATTTGCATTTCTCTACATGCTGACCTCCACTGGATGGTTTTAGCTCCTTTGTCAAAGATCAAGTGACCGTAGGTGTGTGGGTTCATTTCTGGGTCTTCAGTTCTATTCCATTGATCTACCTGCCTGCCTCTGTACAAATACCATATAGTTTTTATCACTACTGCTCTGTAATATAGATTGAGGTCAGGAATGGTGATTCCCCCAAAAGTTGTTTTATTGTTGAGAATAATTTTTGCTATCCTGGGTCTTTTGTTATTCCAAATGAATTTGCAAATTGCTCTTTCTAACTCTATGAAGAATTGAGTTGGAATTTTGATGGGGATTGCATTGAATTTGTAGATTGCTTTCGGCAAGATGGCGATGTTTACTATATTAATCCTGCTAATCCATGAGCATGGGAGATTTTTCCATCTTCTTAGATCTTCGATTTCTTTCTTCAGAGACTTGAAGATTTTGTCATACAGATCTCTCACTTGCTTGGTTAGAGTCACACAAAGGTATTTTATATTATTTGTGACAATTGTGAACGGTGTCTTTTCCCTAATTTCTTTCTCAGCCTGTTTATCCTTTGAGTAGAGGAAGGCTACAGATTTGTTTGAGTTAATTTTATATCCAGCCCCTTTGCTGAAGTTGTTTATTAGGTTTAGGAATTCTCTGGTGGAATTTTTGTGTTCCCTTAAGTATACTATAATATCATCTGCAAATAATGATATTTTGACTTATTCTTTTCCAAATTGTATCCCTTTGACCTCCTTTTGTTGTCTAATTGCTCTAGCTAGAACTTCAGTTACTATATTGAATAGATAGGAAGAGAGAGGGCAGCCTTGTCTAGTCCCTGATTTTAGTGGGATTGCTTCAAGTTTCTTTCCACTTAATTTGATGTTGGCTACTGGTTTGCTATATATTGCTTTTATTATGTTTAGGTATGGGCCTTGAATTTCTGATCTCTCCAAGACTTTTAACAGGAAGGGATGCTGAATTTTGTCAGAGGCTTTTTCAGCATCTAATGAAATGACCATGTGGTCTTTTTCTTTGAGTTTGAGTTTTCTTTGAGTTATGTAGTAGATTATTTTGGTTCTGTGAAGGCCCGATGCCCTAGTGTAAGGGAATTTGAGGGCAGGGAGGTGGGAGTGGGGTGGGGAACACCCTCATAGAAGCAGGGAGAGGGGGGATGGGATAAGGGGTTTCCGGGAAGGGGAACCAGGAAAGGGGATAACATTTAAAATGTAAATAATGAAAATATCCAATTTAAAAAAAAATAAAATCTGAGAAAATGTAAATAAGTTTGTCAAACAAAAGCAAAAACAAAAAGAAATAGAAAATTACTAGGTAACTACAACATAAATATATATATAATTACTAGCTAAGGACTGTATCTATGCATTGCAAACATGTTCCAAACTTTACATAGAGCATATTCTCTGGATGTCGTATAACTTGGTTTTCTAAATTTGACTGCCTTAGTCAAAGGCATTTCTCTCCAGAGGGTCACACTTAAGAAGCTGAGGTGAAGGAAAGATAATAGTATTTGCTTGTTTTATGTTATTATGATTTTTAATTTTTTTATAATACATTTTGATAATTTTTCATTTCCCCCAATTCATCCTAGATCCTCCATATCTTCCTATTCACTCAACCTCATGCATTTTCTCTTTCCAAAACACAAACAAAACCAAGAACAAACACAAACAAAATAATAGTAAAAAATATGAATATGAAACAAAATGAAATAAAAGCCTACTAAAACAAATAAACAAAAAAATCAAATGAACTATGGAGGCCATTTTTTGTTGATGAACTACTTCTAGGCACCCAATGACATTTCATTGGATAAATTTATTTATCCTTTCCCAGCAGGAATAAGTTTCAAATAGTTTCTTGGTTAGGAGTTGAATTTGTGTGTACTACCCTCTCTCAATGGTTGTGTTTCGTCTGGTTTGAACCTCTGAAATGATAGCACATGCTATCACAGTCTTCTAAGTTCACATGTGCATCATTCATTGTGTGCGAAAGTCAATTTCCTTGTATCATTCACTTCTGGCTGTTACAGTCTTTCAAACTCTTCTTCCCATAGATACCTTAAACATGAAGAGAAGGAGTGGATGAAGATATTCTACCTGTGGATGAGTACTCCAAACTTTCTCATTCTCTGCCCAGAGTTGAATTGTGGGTCTCTATGTTAGTGGACATCTACTGCAAGACTGAGCTTTTCTGATGAGGGCTGTATGAGGCACTGATCTCTGTGGTATTGCACTATGTCATTTAGAGTCATTAGGTGTCATTTTTATTGCTACATTCTTTTAGCAGAATAATATTATTATGGTTTCCCTGAGGCCCATGACCAATGTAGTCTCAAGTTTCTCCCCACATTAGCAATGTCAGTTATGGTTCACATCTCATAGAGTGGTCCTTAAATCCAACCAAATAGCAGTTGATTATTTCCATAATATTTGTGCCATTATATCTTGTATATCCAGTATATCTTGTAGGCAGATTGAAATTGTAGGTTGAAAGGTTTATAACTGGTTGATAATGTTGATTACTTTTCTCTTCAGGAATCATGCAGAGTATCTTTGGGCACCATGAATGCTGGTTAGGAGTGAATCTTCTAATTGGACACCAGCTGATCTGTCCACGTTAAGTTAAATGGTAAGTTTTGTCTTCTGAGTACTGTCTTGCCATCAGGTTTGTAGAGAATAAACCCTAGCTTCAGTAGTATGCTGTCATGTTTTGGGGGAGCTCATGGAACCCCTTTGGCTAATGATTAAACATTCCTGACACTGGGAGTTATACTTGGTAACATAGAATCTGTTTGGTGAATTGTCTTCTCCACTATATGGTCACTTCGTTTAAATTTCTTTTATGTACATAAATAGTTTATGTAGGGTTAGATTTTTCAAAACCTACTTTCATAAGGATTCTCAAATGCTTTGACCCTACTTTCTAACCCACTGTCCAAAGGTAGAGGAGAAAAGATGATAAATAGGACAAGGGGATGTGGGCCTGTTTAGAAGAAGTTCTTTGGGGCAATTGCAGTCTCCACTGTCAGAATAACAACAGTCTAGTTCAAAAAGAGTCACTAAACACAAACCAACAGTGGTAGCAGGATCCAGCAGAAACAGCCAGACCTCTGCCTGAATCAGCATGAGTCAGCAGAAGCAACTCGAACCAGCCTGAAAGCCATAAGGTCTCTGCCATGCCTCTCTAAACAAAGTGAAGATCAGTGAATTTATGAAACCAAGTAAGCATTGCACAGCTAACTACTCAAGCACACTGTCACTGTTAGGTTCTACTTATACTTTCTCTAAACATCACGTGTCCTCTTACAAGTCTTGCTTCATCAAAACATCATGCTTCAGAAGGTTAGGAAACTTCTACAAGAGTAGGTTTCCATACGATTTTTCAAAAGGTTTTTAATAAGCCATGGGTTAAGAACAGTTCCTAAAGAATTTAGATTCTGAGCTACTTCCAGCTTTCTGTATTCAGCCAAAGTGGGTCACAGGCACTTGAGAGCTGTTTTCCCACTATCGGACACAAGAGTTAGAGATTTGAACAAAAGTCATACTGGGAGGTGACGCGGAGCTGGCAGAGATCTGAGGAGCTACAGGCAGCACCTTGGCAGCACCTGCTATACTCACATTGTCCTAGGAAAACTGATTGTATGCTTGTGCTAACAAGGTGTTTGTCTTGAAATAACTCCTGACACAAATAGGAAGAAAAGCTATCTTATATTGTAAATTTAGGAGATTCTTCCAAAAGCTGAAAAAATTGGGAGCTGCCCTGTGTGTACTCATATTTTTGCATTCCAACAAATTTGCATGCCATAAAATTAACTGATTTTATATACCTTTTCTCTGTGTCTGCAGGCATATGAATCACTGCATAGCCTATAAGCTGTATTAATGTGTTGAAGTTACAAGTTCACAAGAAACAGCTATTTGCTTTCGAGACAAATATTGCTTTTAATCAGATATAATCCTTCTGAAAATAAATAAAGCAAGCATTCACAGCACTCACTCTATACAGAAGGCAGTAGGATGAGCCTATACAGGAGGCAGTAGTTCTTCTAACTCAGAGGGGAAAACTCTGGGGAAGACAGGTAACTTGGAGCCAGATTCCATTTTATTTTATGTACTTCTAGCAATGCCATATCCTGAATTTATTGTAGAGACATCCTAGGTAATTAAGATGCTAATTACTATTGGTATTTTCCTCTTGCCGTAAGGACTTTCACAGTCAAATTATTTTAAAGTTAACTACAGTTTTCTGACTCTTTACGGTGAAGAAATAGCAAAAGGAAGTTTGCCTCTGGGTACTACAAAAATCTATTTCTACAACACACGATACTAATTATCTAAAACTCTAATTGATGCTCTAGACTCTATCACTGAAGACTGCCTCTCGGAGCATATGCATTAGTACAGGACTGTATACATCATGTAATAGTACATGAAATTGTTGATTGTCACTTGGTTGACAACAAAGAGACACTCCCTTCTGGTGCTTCCAAGCACTAATCATCACATATTTCATACAGGAAAGGTGAAAAGTAACTTTTTCTTTTGGTTTTTTGAGATAGGGTTTCTCTGTGTAGCCCTGGCTGTCCTGGAACTCACTCTGTAGACCAGGCTGGTCATCCGCCTGCCTCTGCCTCCCGAGTGCTGGGATTAAAGGTGTAGGCCACCACCGCCAGGCTGAAAAGTAATTTTATTTTAAAAACTCTGACTAGAAAATATACTCCTGGGAAGCTGTAGGCAGTACATCTTCCTTGCTTCTAGTCATAGAAGTAAAGAAATGTCAATCATAGCAGAAAATTAAATGCTCTCATGCAGAAAAGAATTATATAACAAGTTTTTAAGCAGAAAGAAAAACAAAACAAAACAAAAAAAAATCAAAGAAAAAAAGCCTGTCCCACACACTTAGTCAGTTGCATCTATGTTCTTTAGCTGTGCCAGTCAAGCCCATTTTGGTATGGCCACCTTCTCTATCCCATCTTCTTTCCACATTGTCTCATTAAAGTACACAGCACTACAGAGCATCAACGCTCAGTCTTTTCTTTCCCCACTATCTTTGATAAAAGAGTTCCATCATACTAGGATATAATTGCTGTAAACCATCTTCACCTTACTTGGATGAAAGCTACTTATTCCTTAACATTTGGTTCAGTAAAATACTCCTCAGAAAACCTTCTCTATTCTCTCCCAATGTTGGCTGGGTGCATTTCATCAACTCTCCAGTAAAATCGCAATGACATACTTGTATACTAAACCTTCTTATACATCACATTATCTAGAAATATTTAGAAAGACAAGATATCATCTTACTTGCATTCTATAAATTTATGAGACTCCAGGACTCATAAAATGATGCCCCAAATAGCTTGTTGAATGAATGTATGAATGAATAAATCAACAATTGAATGGGTGAATGAGTGAATGGGTGTTCTCTGGATGACCACTGCCTGTTGCAGTCAATAATAATGAGGAGATGAAAATTTCTGTTTCGTTTTAAATATAGATCTATTTCACTCTTCCATTGATTCACTAGCAAGAAAACCTCTAACCGACTAATGAGTTTATCAATTCATAACAAAAATAATTGATGTTATAGGTAAATCAATATAGAAAATTTACTGTAGAAGATTTGTAAGGCTATAATTTTTAAAATATCATAATATATATGATGTATAGATTCTATTTTCAATAATTAATTTACTTATTCACTTTACATCCCAATATTAGTTCTCCTTCTTCCCATTTCTCCCTCACACAGCCCCTTCCCCTTCTCACCTCTCCTTCTCTTCTGAGGAACAGAGGCCCCACTTGGTACTTACCCAACCTAGCACATCATACCACTGCAGGAATAGGTATATCCTCTTCCACTGAGGACAGACAAGGCAGCAAAGTTACAAGAATGGCATTCATAGACAGGCAACAGGCTCAGGGAGCGCCTCCAGTCCAGTTGTGGGATCCAATGAAGACTAAGTTTCATGTCTACTACATATGTGCAGGGGCATAGGTCCAGTTCATGTTCACTGGTTGGTGGTTCATTCTCTGAGAGTACACAGACGTCCAGGTTAGTTGACTCTGCTGGTCTTTCTGTAGAGTCCCTATCTTCTTTGGGTTCCTCAGTTGTTCCCCCCAACTCTAGATTTTATTTTAAACCATTGTTTTCTATTTTCATGACTATGTATGTATGTATGTATGTATGTATGTATGTATGTATGTGAGAGAGAGAGAGAGAGAGAGAGAGAGAGAGAGAGAGATTAGAGAAGTTTAACAGAGAACAAAACGATGCATGTTTATCCTCCATACGTCCCCTTTGTCTTTCATTTCCAAAGTAGAGAAAGATTAACTATAATTCTTCAGCCTTAGCTTTAAATAAAACAATTGATTAGCTCTAACAAAATCAATTTACAAAATCACTGACAATATGAGACAAATACTATGTATTTTTATATTTACTAGTCTTAAAGTTTTAATTTCCCATGCACAGAAAGGCAAAGTCACTGTAATTTAAAAAATTAAGAAGTAAAGACCAACTAGCTTAAAAACAATTTTCTAGTAATCAATGACTTTGTCTATCATCAAAGTATTAGATCATTACCCTTTCTTACTATTTAATTATAATATGAAAATTGTTCTTCATAACACATACTTTGAAGTGCCTTAGACAAAACTCTGATACCTAAATAATACTTTTCCTCTTTTATAAAATTTATGAACATGAAATAAGTAATCTGTCAAAGTGGCTGTTTGAAAAACTCATCTCCCTTGAAAGAGAATATGTCTAATATTTCTACTTAGCAACATAGAATATCATTTTCCAACAATTATAATTCTCAATTAAAGCAATCCATTTCATCTTCTGAATTATAATGCATCTACTACTAAACAGGGTAAGCATGCTATACTTAAATAATAATGTACAGATGAGGAGAATGGGTGCAGTCTTACCCTCCATGTTCTAGCTTTCATGCATCTAGAGGAATTCTTAATGGTAAAGTTCTACTCCTTGAAAATGAAGAGGAGTTTTTCAGGCAAATGGATGGAACTAGGAAATATTATCCTGAATGAAGTAACTAAGACCCAAAAGAACATGCATGGTATAAGTGGATAGTAGCCAAAAAAGTACAGAATACCCAGGTTACAATCCACAGAACTCAAGAAGGTTAACAAGCCAAATGACTCAAATGAGGATGCCTCGATCCCACTTGGGAGAGAGAAGACAGCAATGGTGGGAGGGGGAAGGCAGAGGGAAGGAGAGATCTAGGTGGGATAGGAGAGGGGGAGGAGAAAAGGGAAACATGATCAGGTATTAGGGAAAACAGGAGTAAAGCCTTGAGAGTTAGCAGAAAAAACAGAAACAGGCATTCTCGGGAGGTAGGAGGTGTACCAAAGACCTGGGAGGTGAGAGATGCTCATGAGTCAAAGGGAGGGACCTTAGATGATATGCCCTACAGTGGGGAGAGGGACCTTATAGAGCCCACCTCAAGTGGAGAGACAGGGTATCAAGTGGAAGGATGGGGTTACCATCCTGGACAAAATCTCTGACTCAGAATTGTTCCTGTCTAAAAGAACTGCAGGGACAAAAATGAAGAAGAAACTAAGGGAAAGGAGGTCCAGTGACAGGCCTAAATTAGGATCCAAGGAGAGGCTCCAAGGCCTCACACTCTTACTAATATTGTGGTGTGCTTATAGACAGGGGCCTAGCATTGCTGCCCTCTGAGAGGCTCAACAAGCCCCTGAATGAGTCAGATGCAGATACTTACACCCAACCAATGGACAGAAGCCAGAGACCCCTGTGGTTGAATTAGGGAAAGTCTGGAAGAAGCTGAGGAGCAGGGTGACCCCATAGGAAAACCAGCAGTCTCAACCTGAACCCATGAGATCTCTCAGACACTAAGCCACCAACTAGGTAGCATACACTAGTTGATATGAGGCCCCCAACACATTTACAGGAGAGGACTGCCTGGTGTGGCCTTAGTGAAAGAAGATCCACCTAACTGTTGAGAGATTTGAGGCCCCAGGGAGTGGGGAGATCTGGTGGGGTGGGGGTGGGAGTGAAATCCTCTTGGAGATGGGAAAGGAAGAATGGGATGAGGAACTGTCGGATGGCAGACCTGGAGGGGAATAACAACTGGACTGTAAAAAAGATATAATAATAATAATAATAATAATAATAATAATAATAATAATAATAATAAAAAATATGGAAAAAAAGAAAATGAAGAGAACAGAAACCTATTCTCTTACCTGTTTATACATTATAACAAAGGTGATAAGCTCTACACACAGACCATTAACAACATACTTACGTACCTGCTAAGTATGGGACAAGGTGAGATGATCTTTGCATAATGAGGTATTTTTTATCTGCTTTTTTTCTGCAGAAGGATAAGTAACCATTAGTCATTTAGTTTTGTCTCCAATGTTACAAAAAGGTATGTAAGATTTATCTGAAGTAAGTCAATGCCACTGTCACTCACACACACACACACACACACACACACCATTTTTTAAGAAATTCTCATTCTAAAATACAGTGCATATGCTGCTCATATAGTAATATAATTTGGTAGATATTACCAACCCACATTACCAATTGTTCTGGCTAGTTTTATGTCAAATTGACACAACTTAGAGATATCTGAAAGGATGGATCTTCAAATGAGAAAATGTTTTCATATGTTCCAAATGTAAGACATTTTTTAATTAGTTGCTGAATGGGGAGGGCCCAGTCATTTGTGGATGGGGCTAACCCTAGGCTGGTATTTCTGGGTTCCTTTAGAAAGCAGGCAGACTGAAGAAATCTGAAGGAGCAAGCTAGTGAGCAGCTCTCCTCCCTGGACTCTGTATAAGCTCCTGCCTCCAGGTTTCTTCCCTGTTTGAGTTCCTATTCCAATTGTCTTTAATGATGGGCCATGGTGCAGAAGTTCAAGCCAAATAAATCCTTTCCTCCTCAACTTCTTCTTGGTATAGTATTTCATCATGGCAATACTACACCTACCTTGGGCATCAAAGAAGCCTTAATTTCACTGAGTAATTAGTATGAAAATTAATGGTTTGGCTGATGCCAAAACTAGTTTTCTTCAAGGATAATACATTGTCTTTACATTATAGTTAGCTGCTTACAGACTGAACCCCATTCTGATTAGCATACACATATTCAAAGATTTATTATTATTCTTGCTAACTTGTAATGTGCTATAGCTGAATGTATTTTTACTTCTGTTGCAGAGTACAAGGACATTATCTATGTAACCATTGTAATAGAAATAAGATTCATGTGTATTCAGCAAAGACAAGATCAATAGAAAAAGAACCAACAAGTCTTTATTTCAAGATTCTGCCCAAAGGTTTATCCTTTTATCCTTTTTCTTTTTCTTTTTCTTTTTCTTTTTCTTTTTCTTTTTCTTTTTCTTTTTCTATCTGTTTTCAGACAGAGTATTCAGGTGAGACAATTCTCAAACTTCTGATCTTCTTGTTCCTTCCTCATGAGTTGTGGGATTAAAAGCATTGGCCACATGCTTTTTAAAGAAGAAAATTGCATTGCCTCTTTGTTTATAGACCTTCCCAGATAAACAGTCAGTATTCTCTTTACACCCAAAAGAGAAAAACAAATTAATAGAACATAGTTAAATCCAGCTTACTTTAGTAAGAAACACACAGCATCTTGTTCTCTTGAAAGTAAACTATATACTTATTATTATTTCCAAATATCTCTTGGAAAAATGGTACATAGGATATACTGACTCCACAACAAACTTAGACATTAGGCCAACATATGATTAACTTTTCACTAGAAGTCACCAAATATAGATGTGATATATTAAAGAAGCTGTTGGCTTAATTATTGAGAAAATCAGTGTTTTATAAAAATAACATTTTTATTCCATAGGATTGATGAAGATGATAGTTGATAGTGATATGTATTTAAAAGTTAAATTTTGACAAAACTTATTTCATAAGCACATCATGATATACCTTTAGTAATGTAGAGTTTAGAACCCATCTGTGAACCTGTAAGTCAAGAGCAAAACAACATTACATGTAAGTCTAATGTATCTTTGTGAATTATGTAACCATCATCTTACCTCCAAGAAATGCTTGCAAAGGAAATTTGTTCTCTATAATACATAAAAAATGAAGTTCTCCAAAGGGACTATGTTTTTAAGTATATACTTTTATTTTCTCTAAAAATATCCATAAAATGTAAAAGACTGCAAGAAGCTTTTGCTCTCACAGCACAGCAGTATTAAAGGTTTCTCCACAAGCTGCAATACATCTAGTTTTTAAGAATCCTGCCTTCTTATCCTGTGAAATTTTGCTCAAACTCCATTTGTTTGTGAATAATATAGTTTACCATTACTTGAATTCATACAAGAAGTTTTTCTTCTATGATATTGGAAAGCATTAGTCACTCAATACTCAAACTTTTATCTGTCCAAAAGAACCTCTGGCTAATACCAATTACTAACATATTCTACTCTGTGTGTCTTCTTCCTATCTTATTTGCTGCTTATGTGTTACAGTATTATTTGTCTGTGTGATATACACCTGACCACTAAACAGAACAAAAAGAAATATTTGCAATTGACTTTCTTGTTTTCCCTCTTTCCTCTTTACTTTTTCTTCTTTTCTATCTTCTTAATAATATTCATAAATGTAAATTTCAGTAACTCCATAGCTGGTGATATTCATTCAAAATCATTTAAAAAAACAGAATATCAAAGATACAGCAAGTGCAGTGGAAAATACTTGAGAAAATGCAGGGATAATTCTTTTTAGGTCTCTGTGGTTTATCTCACAGTAACAGCAGAACAAGAGACAAAGCAAATAGTCACCATAAATTAGATTTATAATATACTCATCTGCCTTCCTATTTGAATCCTAAAATAACACACAGTAAGGAACTGTATACATATATAGGAAGCGAGTTA
The DNA here is from genome assembly GCA_028551405.1 of Uromys caudimaculatus. Lineage (NCBI taxonomy): Eukaryota > Metazoa > Chordata > Mammalia > Rodentia > Muridae > Uromys > Uromys caudimaculatus. Next base: position 52,559,009 of record CM052705.1, read on the forward strand.
TTTCATTTTGATGCCACAGAGTGTGCTTTTCATCATAGTTGCAGCTAGTAATTGAATTCCAGGTAATTTTTCCTTCTTAATGTTATGATAAAGTATTCAGAATATTGTCCATGGGAAGTATAATGAGAATACACTTTTCTCATTAATTTAATTAGCACATAGACAATATTTAAAATACTTTGAATCATACTTACTGATGATAAAATGCTTAATATATTAAAACTTTTAACATCGGAAGTACCCCAAGGAAAGTTGAAATGATCTGCTTCTTTTGCAAGCACAGCCTGTTCTTACATCTAATGTGTGCATGTAAGGTAATGGGATGTAGCCTTGGAGAGAAAGAAGAATTATGGCAGGCAGGACCTGGAGGCTCTGAGTCTAATGGGACACAGCCACAAAGATACGCAGTACCCATTGTTGTTACCTTGCTTCAGTTCTCCTTGGTCTATGAAATATAAAGTTGAAAAAGGCTGAAGGAAGTTTCCATATAGAGATAGATTCTTGTCTCAGCACCTGCCAGTCTACCAAAGGGGTTGTTTCCTGTGACAAAGGAAAGCTTATAGAAACTGGACAAGAAGAAACCTGAAACAGAGTAGACTTAAAGTTATCAAATGCCAGCTTTGACACCACAGTGCAAACTGAGGAAGGCAGTGAGGTGTGGCATAGGTGACTGGAGTCAGTGCTGAAATCAGCTGACTGGGCCAGCACTAAGAGTGATGGGGGTTGGTCCAGATAGTAACCTACAGGGAGTGTTGCCTATGGCAGCTAGCAATTAGAGAAAAGGAAGGAGGAACTCTCTCTCTCTCTCTCTCTCTCTCTCTCTCTCTCTCTCTCTCTCTCTCTCTCTCTTTCTCCTTCCCTACTTCCCTTCTTGCCTCCTTCCCTTCTTCCCTCCTTCCCTCCTTCCCTCCCTTCCTCCACCCCCCTCTTTCACACACACACATACACACACACACACACACACACACACACATATACACACACACACACACCCCACAGTTGTTAAAATTACAGCAAGCTTTAGCTTGTTTTATCTTTTCCTCTTAACACTTTTTATACCCCTAAGACAAAGTTTTTCTATTTAGGAACCTCATAGCCACAAGTTAAATCACCGCAAAAATATATTCTTCAAAAACAGGTTAAAATCATTACACAAGAGGAAATTATGACAGGATTACTGGTTAAGTATTTCCTTTTTGGAATTTATATCTAACTAATAAGCAATTTTCATCTATCTTCCACAAGTTCATTGTAACCTCAAAGCAATAGTTCTCTTGTCATAGATTAACAAAGTTTAAGCAGGCTAAATCTATAGTAGCAAGTTTCCCTCTGTACCTGGCTGAGGACAATTTGCATTTAGAGGCCATCTGTCTTGTGTCTTATTTTTGACATCTTGATCAGCTATACCAGCTAATCATCTGTTCTCTGTTCTTATATTCATAATAGAATTGTTTATTCTTTATTCATAACCTTTCTATTTTATGGTGCACATGGAAAACTTATTACCACCTCCCTAGATCACAAGATGAAGGAACTCAGGCCCAACTGAGAGTAAATGCTTTCTTTGATCATTAACTTTTCCCAAGCCCATTTTTCTTGCTGCTACAATTGCATGCTGGAAATGAATGAGTGCTCGCTGTACTCCTTCTCTTAACTTATGCAGCTTTTGCCATTCTATGAGGAAAGGGCACATTCTGTTCTTAATTCCAACTTTAATCTTTCTATCAACCATCCTAACTTCCCCAAATCATTTAAATCAGGATAACTTCATAAAACTACTTAAATAAAATCATTAATTCATCCACACAGCATTATCTCAAGAACTTTAATCATGTTGATCTGTAGGAAAATTGCCCAACAGAGTGGGAAGTAATCACACCAGGTTATAGGCAGTGAGGGTCTCATGGTATCAACTCATACCAAGCCAAATAAATGAAGAATAAGGCAATGACAAACATGAGAAATTGCATCAGTCACAAGAAGCAATTCTGGGATGACGTTTAAGGGGCCATGCATTTCCAGAGTACACTCACCATAGCTGAGCAAGACAGTGAGTTGTCTCTAAGGACTTCACTTGCTCATTGTAGATCCTCCTGAATGGAGCCTGACATACCCAGTCTTGAGGGTAACTATCAGAGTTATGTTTCTATTACTGTGACAAAAACCAAAAATAAACTCTTTGAAAGAGTTTATTTCATTTAAAATTTTCATGTCACATTCCTTCACAAAGATGTGTGAGGGCAAAAACCTGGAAGCAGGAATAAAAACAGAAGACATGGAAGAATACTTTTCACTACCTTGCTTTCCATGGATTGTTCAGTCTGCTTTCACATATACCCCAGAACAATTTTTCCAGGGCTAGCAAAACCCATAATGAGATAGCCCTTCCCACATAATCACTAAGAAAATATAGTGTATATTTGCCTAATGTTCATCTTGCGGAGGCATTGTTTCAGTTGTATTTCTGCTTCCAAATGACTTACGCTTGTGTCAAGTTTACATAAAAATAACCAGCACAGTAACCATGAAGTTATGGCAGAAAGAAATAGGGACATAACCTCTCATAGTTCCAACCCACTGAGATGTATGTTGCTATGGGTTTGAGTCTGAGATAAAAGGACCCTTGTCGAAGAGGATGTTCCTAGCAATTCACTACAAAAGACACAGAGAAGACACCCTTACATAGGATACTATAAACTTTTTTAGCATCTGAGAGCTAGAATTTTCATTTGAACAAAACTATAATGTAATAAAACTATCTTATTCCTTCCCCAGAAGGAAGTTCATTGGAAATATTTCACTTTGCTCAGATCAGTGGTCAAGTGTATATCACACAGAAAAATGCCACTTCAATTGTTAGAAGATCTTAAGATTACAACTTGTTCACTTGATATAAACATTGTATGAACAGATATCTTTGCATAGTCATTTCTTTTTCTTTTACCCTGCAGGAAAAGAGAGTAGAATTCTGGGCCCTTGCCACATTCATGACTTTAGCAGATAACGGTACCAGTCATTCCTCTTCCTATATCACATACACATCAGGCAGCAGTGGCATAGATCCTCTGATCTAGTAGATATAAGGCTCTTCTCAGGTCTCTCTAGGGAACTCCAAGGCATGCAAGTCTTATCATGTTCACACTTCCATTCCATTCTGCTCTCTCATTCTAAAAAGTTTAACCTCGAGGGGTAGAAAAAGCTGAGGCTGACTATTGGAAAAATACCTAATCCTTCTGCCCTATGGGATCAATGGAAATATCAAGCAAGCAGTTTCCATCTGCCTACATCTCAAAATATTTTTGTCACATACTTATTCAAATTTGTCTTTTCTGCTGCAGCAAAGATATACTTTTCTTCAGGTAGCTAAGCCTATGGGAGACAAATATGTCACAGAAATTGGGAACATTGAAATCTCTTTAGAATCTAGGTGCTTTTAAAATTCTGGGTTGAATATCTTAGAATACAAGTACATGGTACAGTTTCTAAGAGGCAATACATTTTTTATCACCTGAGCCTTGTGCTGCTTTGTTATTACTATACAATATTGGGATTACAATTATTTTTGACTAGGATTTTCTTCCTGAAGAATGAAATCTTCAAATGCTACTTGGCCTGGTCCACTTATTTACTAAAGTACTCTATCTCCAAAGTCACCTTCGAATTCTTTCCAATCTCTTCAGTTGGATTTCATTCCCTCACTCTTTTATTTATATAATCATTCATGCAATCAATATTCAGCTAGATAGGAGACACTTTGTTAAAGAAGGGGAGTAAAATAATGAGCTTATTAACCAAGATCTGCCCACACAGAACTGCAGTCTAATGATAGACATAGATATTAGCCAAGTAATTACCCAAATGTGAAACTGTTATCATTTCATGATGGAAGGGAAAATTACCAGCAGATACATTGCTTAGAAAGGTGAAGAATGGTTATATATTTTAATATGAAATATGCAGATGACTCAGCCTCCTAGTTTAGGAAGAAGACAGCTGAGAAGGGATGAAATAATGCTCTCAAGTACTAGTATGTGCAGAGCCCCTGGAATGGAATAAAACATGAGACAATCAACGGCTTGTGAAAATGTGCAAAAAAGTGGGCAGGAAAGGAAGACAACAGAAGATGAACATGAACAGGAGGGTATAGCTGAGGCTGCCAAATCCTACACATTTACCAGGGAACTTACTCTGAGGTGCATATTGCTATAGGTATTATTCAAGTAATTACCCAAATGTGAAACTGCTATTCAGAAATAACCACGAGGAGTGTTGTGAGCATGATAGAAAAGGGCCTGGGGAGGGCCCAGTGGAATTGTGTTGACCTGGATTAAAATGTTTTGATTGTAATTGGACATTTTAAAAGTCTGTGATGTAGAATTGTGAGTAATATAGGATCAGGGAGATGGTTGAGTATAGCAATACTTAGAAAGTGAAGTCAAGATCACTAGTTATAGATTATATGTAAGAGATGCCACATAAGAGAGATGTTAAGGATGACTTACCTGAAATCGGATATAGGTTGGGAAGAACTGTTTTAAGAAAAGAGATTAAAATAGGATATGCTGTTACATTCGAAGCTTGCCCTATTCATGTTAGAAAAGCCACTCCCACTCTGATAGATTGTCGGATGTGGAGGTCAACCTTGTGAAGGAAAAAATGGGATGGAGAGAGTCCTGACTCCTGTATATGTCATTAGATCTTAGATGACTTTCAGAACACTAGTGATACAGCAAAAAGGAACCAAGGCCAGGGTGCTGGTTGCCCCCATCCTCATGAAAGTCCTAACAGGTGATGATGCTTCCTTTTTCCCCTCTAACTCGCCCATCTCCCCAGGCTCATTCTAAGTAACCTCATTAGGCAGGGCTTTCATTGGTGCATGATGATGGTGCGTGAGATATGATTGACCTAGGCTTTAGGGCCATGGATTGGTTCAAAACACTATTTATAAGCTTATGAGTTATTCAGTGAACTCAGATCTGCACCCTGATGCTGGTCTCTAGAGCCTGAATCTCCAGATTCATCACAGGACTCTGTCACCTCTCACACCTCTATCCTTGGCCTTGTTCCCACAATATATTTCCAAGCTTCTTTAAATATTTGTAATCTTGTCTCTGATAGAAAAAGCACATTCTTCACTTTAATTTAGTGTCTTTTCTCTAACCTACATGATTGTATTACTGTCGAAGAGAAATCCACCATATATTCAACAGAGACACATAATGTTAGCAGTTTAAAGCATCTGGGAAATTTTGCTATATTTTGGAAGAAAATCAAAATAATTATATATTTAACCACATCTTTACTACAACTTAAATATCATTTCTTTGGCTACATCCAAATGTAATTTTTAATGGCCTATCGGTGCATCTGAGGATCAGGAGTCCACTATGGTAGTGATAGTAGAAATTCATCATTTACTTCTGAGAAGAAAATGCCTTTAGAGGGACAACAACATGTTCATGTATATGCCTATAATCATGTTTTTATGTATTGAAGTTATATCAGTATATTATTATAACTGAACCACATACCCTGGACATAAAAGAGCATACCTAATTGCATGCCAGTGGTTGCATTCTAAGTCACAGCAGACCCTGACTGAAGGTTGATCATAGCCACATACCCACCATCATAATTCATTCCAGATTACATATTTCAAAACAGTAAAGTTGTATTTTCTTAGGAAATGGTCAACATTAGTAATTCTTCCAAAATATATAAACATAAATAACTAATAATTTTGCTTTGAATATTCATAGATGTGCATTCTGTACATATGCTTTACAGCACTAACTGGGATCTCTAAGTTGCACCAAGCATACTTCCTTCCTTTATGGCCAGTATCTAAATTATAACACTATCATTTTCATTTGCAGACATGTGACTTTTAATAAATTGTTGTGAAAACAAATCGTCTAATTTGGCTGCTTTTAAAAAAGACAAACTCATTAAAACCCTATGCTCTCTGATTTCAAAGCAGGTCAGTTTCTGTTTCCAAATGTGAATAAAATGAAAGATCACACACTTCATCAATCAAAGTTTTAAAAATAATGTTTACTAAGTGTCTGTTCCATGATTATTTTTCTCTTGCTAAGACAGAATACCATGACCAAAGCAATGTATAAAAGAAAGGTTTTGTTGAGTTACAGTTTCAGAGGCTTAGATTCCATAATGGCAGAACAGTGAACAGCTGATGATCCAGAGACAAAGAAAGACAAGGGAATCACACAAGAATTTCGAACCCTCTAAGTTCCTCCAACACTAGCATATCATTTAATATTTCTAGTTCCCCCAACTGGGGCATAGTGCAAGCTACACTGTTGTGAAATCTCCCCCACAAAGGAATTAGTCAGGTGGGCAGTGGTGGCACACGCCTTTAATCCCAGCTCTTGGGAGTCAGAGCCAGGCAGATTTCTGAGTTTGAGGCCAGCCTGGTCTACAGAGTGAGTCTCAGGACAGCCAGGGCTATACAGAGAAACCCTGTTTTGAAAAACCAAAAAAAAGAAATTAGTTAATTACTGTTCAATTTAGCCTCAGGCAAATTCTTAGGACATGACTAGAGAGAAGCCACATTATTACAAATGTACAAAATATTGCAAGAATGATCAATAGTCCAATTGCTGGTGCTACCTCCTCTGCAACTTCTTGAGCCAAGTCTCCATAGTCTAGATTCCTCTCAGTAATACTGTCTTCTAAGCTTCTACTAGAGTGGTTCACTAAGTCTTGCTTACAGCATTCAACCACTTTCCTATTCCAAATTCCAAAAGTCTTCCACATTCCTTCAAAAAGAACATCATGTGGTCAAGTCTGTCACGGTGATACTCTACTCCCTGATACTAACATTTGTCTTAATTACATTTCTATTACTCCAACAAAACACCATTACCAAAGCAACTTATAAAAGAAAGCACTTAAGTGGGCTTAAAGGGTTAAAGTCCATTATGTTGGAGCAAAGTAACAGCTGAGAGAACACAGCTTAGTACACAACTATAAGGCAGAGAGGGACACTGGGAATTGTATTAATACTTTGATGTCCCAAAACTTGACACCTCCCTCCCCCAGGCACATATCTCCACTAAAGCTCTTAATCCATACCAAAAAACATTCTATCCACTGGGGCCCAATATTTCATATGTATGAGTATATAGTGATCATTCTCATTTTTAAAAATATAGGCACTAGACAAACAACAATTAAAACATGGCAACAGTGTCTTCCAGACACAACAGAACTGATGCACACATGAACTCAGAGTCTGAGGCAGCATGCATAGGGCTGGCGTCAGGTCGAGGCCAGATAGGGCTCCGGAGCAGACAAAGGGGAGGGATATGGCCTTCCAACCCTAACCATCCCTAACCTATCTCTAATTGACAACTGCTTGCAATGGAAAATCTGTTTTCACCAGTGACATTTCCCTGGGATTATAAACCACACATAAGGGTAAGCCCCATGTCCAGCAGTAGATAGCCAATACAAAATGAAGTCAATCGTGTTCTGTATATGTAAACACATATATGGATTTGAATCTCATATTACATTGAGCATTTTTTGCCTTACTGGCATTTTGCTTGTATAATAAATTCTCTGATTTTGTGTTTTTATGGAGTGTGTGTGTGTGTGTGTGTGTGTGTGTGTGTGTGTGTGTGTGTGCGTGTACGTGTGTGTGTGTGCCTATGCTTGCATGCTTGTCTGTATATGTGTATAATTCTTGTGGTTTCTTACTTTAACAACAACACAAAAGCAAAATTTGATTCGCTTGCCTGTTTTTTGTTTGTTTGCCTGTTTGCTTTCTAAGGAGAGAGAGAAGACATAGGGATGCGTGGGTAGTGAGGTCAGGAGGCTCTCGGATAAAATGCAGGAGGGGAAACAACAGTCAAAATATATTGTATGGATTTTCGATTAAAATGAAATGAAATAGATAATATAAGAGACTTACAAATAAAAGAATTTGGTTTCTAAATTTTCACATTTCACATTTCAACATTGATTTTAATGGTTAAAAATTATTCTAGAAATCAATGAAGGCTGAAATGATATCCTTTGTTCATCAGATGATGTGACAGTAATCACTATTTGATAGTCTAACTTCTAAGTTCCATCTTATAATGGAGAGTTTTAACCAAGAAAATAGAAGCAGAATGCTACTTTGGGAATTAAAAAAAAAAAAGGATTCTCAGTTGTTGGCCAAGATCATTTTGTATGCATGACTGAGTATCAAAAAAATGAAGTGCTTAGAGCAGCAGAGGTGCCGTAACATATGCTATTCCTTATCTATGAAGTCTTGCATTCTCCCAAAAATATAGTTTAATAAATTCTGTTGAAACCATATATCTTTATGCGTCATTTTATTTCATTCTTTCCATAGTAATAAATAAATTTATTAACTCACTTTATATGTACACGAAAGTGAAGCACTTTAAGTTTGGAAGGGACAGGCTTAAACTGTACACATCACTCTGATTTTCGAAGTAGGACTTGTTATTAAATCATTATAAGATTATTTTTGTGCTATAGATTAAGATAACAATTTTTAAAGAGCAGAATATGTTTAAGAACATAAAGCAATATAAATGGCAGAGAAGGGGAAGATGTTTCATTTACAGTAAAACTTTAGAGTATGAAAAAATCTTGTTTTTACACTAAAGCAAACTACTTAAAATGAAAATGAGAAAACATAGGACACACCAAAGATATAATTGTATTAACACAAGAAAGCATAGGGAATATCCAAATAAAAAATAGAATGTATTTAAAAAATTAATGAAAACAGAACAAAAACTCAACTAAGAAATAGAATTCTATTAAAGTTCCACATAACTCTATGATGAAAGGGAATAGAAACAAGCCCCCAACACTGGGAAAGACAAACACTGCTCACAGGCATGTGAGCTACATGATAGAAGATATGACAATATAGATTAATTTTTCATTTCTGTTAATATCTTTAAGTTATATATGAAATAGGTTAACACACTCAAAGCAGAATAAACATGAACAGTATAAGTTACCATAGGAAAAATGTTCATAAACTTTCAAGAACATCTCTTTCTCTCTCTCTCTCTCTCTCTCTCTCTCTCTCTCTCTCTCTCACACACACACACACACACACACACACACACACACACACAAAAAAAAAAAACATGCACATACACAGGCACTCACATAACCAAAATGAATCACTGATCAAAAATATATTTTTCTGTTTGAGAGCATTTTACAAATAAATATAGGTAAAATATAAAATTTAAAATCCATTTCATTCATTGTATATAAAATCTAAATTAGATACCATATACAGAAGAAATCAATAATTGATTTTCTACTAGATTCAAGTATAAACAAATATTTATGAATTCAATTAATATAATTTTACCCATAATATAAAATTCCGAAATTAATTGTAAGTATTACTAAGTCACAACTAATATCGATGTGTGATTGTTGTTCAGAAATATTGATATTTGAAAATTCTACATAGCCATGTTCAATTTAAGCAATAAATATTATTGTGTTCATAACAAGCTATTGGCATTACAAATATCATTACAAATGTTGTTAGAGTGCTTATAGATTACTCATAAATAAATAGAAAGTAGTATATGAGATTTATATGAGGTAAATTTAAAAGTTTTTGGTGAGACATAAAATTCAAATAATTTAAGAGCAATATATTTCTGGCAATAAAGTCTTAGAAAAATGAGAAATTTAAATTTTCCTAAACAAATATTTAAATATACATATTTTGATTATTTAAAAAATGTTTTAAGATGCTATATTTCTAAAATTTATAAACAACGTCATTATTAATATAAAAATAATATGAGAATTATAATGGTGAAGGTAAAGAGGAGAAGGAACAAAAAAAGTGGTACAGGAAAGATGAGTCAATTTCTAGATATTTTACCAATAAGTTAATATGTGGACTGAGAAATCCAAAACAGAGGAATACAGGTTTCATTTAGGCAGTATGTGCAGGAAAAGACCAGTAGAAATAGTGAATTGCTCATTGAATGTTTATACAAAAAGTATGCAAAAGCTTAAAAAAAATAAATCTATAATCCCAGACGTTGTGTTAAAATTAATCTCAGATAAATTTAAAATTCAAAATATTAAAAATAATCTACAACAATAAAGGGCATAGATTTTTAGATTATAAAGGATCTTACTACATTTAATACTAAAAGTGAGAAAACATTAATTGGTGCCCTTGGTTGTGTATACTTTACAGGGTCAAAAATTTAAGAGTTAAGGAGGCAGAAACAAGATGAACAACAACAGCCACACAGCTATGAAGCACTGCCCAACTCAAGTGTCACAGAACCTAGTCTCTACTAAAAATAGTAAAAACCAACTTTATAAAGTCTGTAGAAGTCAATAAAAAGGGCAGTTTACAAATAAAGAAAATATGAAAAATAACAAAAAGAAATGTACTTCCAACATGAGTGATTTTAGATTCCCTAAACACTTATCTTTACCAAATAAAATATAAATTGTGTATCATAAACTGTTTCTCTCTCTTTTTCTATTTTTGGATATTTACTTTATATACATTTCAAATGTTTTCACTTTTGGAAACCCCCTATTCCATTCCTCCTCCCCTGCCTCTATGACCCACCCACCCACTCCCCCTTTCCCTCCCTAACATTCCCCTACACTGGGGCATCTAACATCCTCATGACCGAGGGTCTCTCCTCCCACTGATGGTCAAAAAGGCCCTCCTCTGCCACATATGTGGCAAGCACCATGAGTCGCTCCATGTGTATTCATTGGTTGGTGGTCCAGTCTCCTGGAGCGCCCTCCAGGAGGCTTCAAACCACCTCAGGTCCTTCAGTCCCTTCTCCAACTTCTCCATCCCAGACCCCATGCTCAGTCCAATGGTTGGCTGGGAGCGTCCACTTCTGTATTTGTCAGGCTCTGACTGAGCCTCTCTGGAGACAGCTTATCATGCTTTCATCAGCAAACACTTCCCAGTATCCACAAGAACGTCCAGGTTTAGTGATTATATATGGGATGCATCCCCAGATGGGGCAGTCTTTGGATGGCCTTTCCTTGAGTCACTGCTCCACACTTTGTCTCAATATTCTCCCTGTGAGTATTTTGTTCACCCTACTAAGAAACACTGAAACATCCACATTTTGGTCTTCCTTCTTCGTAGGCTTCATATAGTCTGTGAATTGAATCTTGGGTATTCTGATCTTTTGGGCTAATATCCACTGATCAGTGAGTACACACCATATTTGTTCTTTTGTGACTGAGTTACCTCACTTAGGATGATATTTTCAAGTTCCATCCATTTGCTGTGAATTTCATGAAGTCATTGCTTTTAATAGCTGTGTAATATTCCATTGTGTAAATGTACCACATTTTCTGTATCCATTCCTCTGTTGAGGAACATCTGGGATGTATTCCAGCTTCTGACTATTATAAATAAGGCTGCTATGAACATAGTGAAGCACGTGTCCTTATTACATGTTGTAGCATCTACTGGATATATGCCAAGGACTGGTATAGCTGGGTTCTCAGGTAGTATTATGTTCAATTGTCTGAGGGTCTGCCAAACTGATTTCCAGAGTGGTTGTATGAGCTTGCAATCCCACCACCAATGGAGGAGTGTTCCTCTTTCTCCACATCCTCGCCAGCATCTGCTGTCACCTGATTTTTGATCTTAGCCATTCTGACTGGTGTGAGATGGAATCTCAGACTTGTTTTGATTTGCATTTCCCTGATGACTAAGGATGTTGAACATTTCCTTAGGTGCTTCTCAGCCCTTCAAGATTCCTCAGGTGAGAATTCTCTGTTTAGCTCTGTTCCCCATTTTTAAATAGGGTTATGTGGTTCTCTAGAGTCTAATTTCTTTTGTTCTTTGTATATATTGAATATTAGCCCTCTATCAGATAAAGGATTGGTAAAGATCTTTTCCCAAACTGTAGGTTGCCATTTTGTCCTATTGACAGTGTTCTTTGCCTTACAGAATCATTGCAAGTTTATGAGGTCCCATTTGTTAATTCTTGATCTTAGAGCATAAGCCACTGGTGTTCTGTTCAGGAACTTTTCCCCTGTGCCAATGTGTGTTTGAGACTTTTCCCCACTTTCTCTTCTATTAGATTCAGTGTATCTGCTTTTATGTGGAGGTTCTTGATCCACTTGGACTTGAGCTTTGTACAGGGAAATAGGAATGGATCAATTTGCATTCTTCTACATGTTGACCTCCAGTTGAACTAGCACCATTTGTTAAATATGCTGGTTTTTTTCCACTGGATAGTTTTAGCTCCTTTGTCAAAATCAAGCGACTGTAGGTGTGTGGGTTCATTTCTGGGTCTTCAATTCTATTCTGTTTATCTTCCTGACTGTCGCTGTACCAATACCATGCAGTTTTTATCACTACTGCTCTATAGTACACCTAGAGGTCAGGAATGCTGATTCCACCAGAAGTTCTTTTATTGTTGAGAATAGTTTTTGCTATTCTGGGTTTTTTGTTATTCCAAATGAATTTGAGACTTGCTCTTTGTTTCTTTGTTTCTTTGCTTCTTTGTTTCTTTGTTTGTTTCTTTCTTTCTTTCTTTTGTTCTTTCTTTCTTTCTTTTGCTTTTGATACTTTAATTACATTTCAAATGTTTTCCCCTTTCCAGGTCTCCCCTTTGGAAACCCCCTATCTCATCCCCTACCCCTGTCTTCATGAGGGTATTCCCCTACCCACACACCCACTCCAATCCTCCCTCCCTAGCATTCCCCTATACTAGGGAATATAACACCCTCAGGCACAATGGTCTCTCCTCCCACTGATGGTCAACAAGGCCCTCCTCTGCCACATATGTGGACAGCACCATGAGTCCCTCCATGTGTATTTTTTGGTTGGTGGTACAGTCTCTGGGATCACCAGGGGTCTGGCCAGTTGAAACTCTTGCTCCCTCCATGGGGCTGCAAACTCCCTCAACACCTTCAGTCCCTTCTCCAACTCCTCCATCCAAAACCACATGCTCAGTCCAACATTTGCTGTGAATTAAATCTTGGGTATTCTGAACTTTTGTGCTAATATCTACTTATCAGTGAGTACATACTGTGTTTGTTCTTTTGTGACTGGGTTACCTCACTCACGATGATATTTTCAAGTTCAATCAATTTGCCTGTGAATTTAATCAAGTCATTGATTTAATAGCTGAGTAGTATTCCATTGTGTAAAATGTATCATGTTTTCTGTATCCATTCCTCTGTTGAGGAACATCTGGGTTGTTTCCAGCTTTTGGCTATTATAAATATTGCTGCTATGAACATAGTGGAGCATGTGTCTTTATTACATGTTGGAGCATCTTCTGGGTATATGGTCAGGAGTGGTATAACTGGGTCCTCAGGTAGTACAATGTCAAATTTCCTGAGGGTCTGCCAAACTGATTTCCAGAGTGGTTGTACCAGCTTGCAATCCTACCAGCAATGGAGGAATGTTCCTCTTTCTCCACATCCTCGCTAGCATCTGCGTTCACCTGAGTTTTTGATCTTAGCCATTCTGACTGGTGTGAGGTGGAATCTCAGACTTGTTTTGATTTGCATTTCCCTGATGACTAAGCATGGTATTGGTACAGTGCCAGGCAGGCAGATAAATGGAATATAATTGAAGACCCAGAAATGAACCCACACACCTATGGTCACTTGATCGATCTTTGATAAAGGAGCTAAAACTGTCCAGTGGAAAAAAGACAGTATTTTCAACAAATGGTGCTGGTTCAACTGTTGGTCAACATGTAAGAATGCAAATTGGTCCATTCCTATCTCCCTGTACAAAGCTCAAGTCAAAGTGGATCAAGGACCTCCAGGTAAAACCAGATACACTGAATCTAATAGAAGAGAAAGTGTGGGAAAGACTCAAACACATGGGCACAGGAGAAAAGTTCATGAAATAGAACACCAATGGCTTATGCTCTAAGATCAAGAATCAACAAATGGGACCTCATAATTGCAAAGTTTTTGTGAGAACTGCTCTTTCTAAGTCTATGAAGAATTCAGTTGGAATTTGTTGAAATCTGTAGGTTACTTTCAGCAGGATGGACATTTTTACTATATTAATCCTGCCAATACATGAGCATGTGAGATATTTCCATCTTTTGAAGTCTTTTTCAATTTCTTTCTTAAGAGACTTCAAGTTCTTGTCATACAGATCTTTCACTTGTTTGGTTAGAGTCATACCAAGATACTTTGTATTGTTTATATTGTTTATGACTATTGTGAAGGGTATCATTTCCCTAATTTCTTTCTCAGCCTGTTTATTCTTCAAATATAGGAAAGCTACTGATTTGTTTGAGTTAACTTTATATCCAGCCACTTTGCTGAAGTTGTTTATCAGCTGTAGGAGTTCTCTGGTGGAGTTTTTCTGGTCACATAAATATATGATTTTATCATCTGCAAATAGTGATATTTTTATTTCTTCCTTTCCAATTTGTATCCTTTTGACCTTTTGTTGTCTAATTGCTCTAGCTAGGAATTAAAGTACTATATTGAATAGATAGGAAGAGAGAGGGCAGCCTTGTCTAGTTCCTGATTTTAGTGGCAGTGCTTCCAGTTTCTCTACATTTAGCTTGATATTGGCTACTGATTTGCTGTATATTGCTTTCACTATGTTTTGATATGGGCCTTGAATCTCAGATCTTTCCAAGACTTTTATCATGAAGGGATGTTGAATTTTGTCAAATGTTTTTCAACATCTAATGATGCAAAGAGCCTGCTGCCCACCTTATCTTGGAGGGCCCTTCCAAGAAAGGCTAACGACTAGGTTCAGAGTTCCCGCCAGCGGGAGCTCCGTGCTGTAGAGAGAAACCGTAGGTTGGGGAGAGAAACAGGAAACAGAGAATGCGTTTGGAGCAAGACGAAATTCCGTTCAAGCTCCGTTTATTTTTTAATGTTACATATTTTTAAACACTTTTGGGCGGGAAATGGCAGAGGGAGGGGAAATTCCACAATGCAGATCAGACATAATCTCTGAGTAGAAGGCCGGACGTC
>CM052705.1:52574496-52601629 GCA_028551405.1 Uromys caudimaculatus
GATGTCCCTCAGCAGAGGAATGGATACAGAAAATGTGGTACATTTACACTATGGAGTACTACTCAGCTATTAAAAACAATGACTTCATGAAATTTGCAGGCAAATGGATGGAACTTGAAAATACCATCCTGAGTGAGGTAACTCAGTCACAAAAGAACAAACATGATATGTACTCACTGATAAGCGGATATTAGCCCAAAAGTTCAGAATGCCCAAGTTTCACTTAACAGTAACTCCTGGACTGAGAGTGAGGTCCCAGATGGAGGAGTTGGAGAAAGGTCTGAAGGAGCTGAGGGAGTTTGCAGCCCCATGGAGGGAGCAACAGCGTCAATGGGCCTTAACCCCCCCCCCGGTTGTCCTGAAGTTTGGACCACCAACCAAAGAACACACATCTATGGACCCATGGTTCGGACCACATATGTGGCAGAGGACGACCTCGATGGCCCTCAGGGAAAGAGGAGAGGCCCTTGGGCCTGAGGGTGTTAGAGGCCCCAGTAAAGGGGAATGTCAAGGTGGGAATATGGGGATGGGTGGGCGGGTGGGTTGGAGGTGGAATTCCCTCATAGAGGCGGGGATGGGGAGGGGATAGGGGGCTTCCAAAAAGGAGACCCAGAAAAAGGGAAACACTGGAAATGTAAATTAAGTATCAAAAAGAAAAAAAAAGAAAAAAAAGAACAATGAGAAATCATTTTGTGTTAGTTATAGTGAACACTGTCAAATGGTGGGAGATATGTAAAAAGGTAATTATTTATTATTTATTTACTGGTCGTGAAAATGTAACAATTACAACTATTATAAGAATAAAGTATGGGGACTCTTCAAAATACAAAAAGGAAAATTGTTCTACAATCTAAGAATTTTATTACTATGTATGCCTGCAAATGAGATAAAAATAATTGTAACAAAAAGATACAGATATTTCCATGTCTATTGTAGCAGTGTTGAAATTACAAAAGGATGAAATCGACCTAGACTATTTTCAGAATAAAGTTAAATGTATTATAGTCACACAATTTAATATTACGTAGCCATAATAAAATAAATTAATTCTTTCAGTATAGCAACATGGATAGAAATGGAAGTCATCATATTATCTGCAATAAGCCAGAGACGGTAAGAAAAATAAATACCCATGTATACTGACTCTTCCTTGGAAACTAGTGAGTCCGGCTCTTAGAAGAACTGAATAGGACTGTAGGGATCAATAAAAGGTGTCAAAGCACTGAGAATGGTGACATCAGTTCTGTCTTCTTTAGCACAGCAGAATAACAATAGATTAAAGCAACTGGGTGTATTTCAAACAATTCAGTACTCAGCTTATAAAGATGAATAATGTTGGAAGAAATGGAGATGCTTATTACTATGATTTGATTCTTATTTTTTAATTTTATTTTTTTTAATTTTTTGATACTTTATTTACATGTGCAATGTTTCCTCCTTTCCAGGTCTCCTCTTTGGAAACCCCCTATCCCTTCCTCTCTCTCCCGCCTCTATGAGGGAATTCCACCTCCCACCCACCTGCCCACCCATTCCCATATTCCTACCTTGACATTCCCCTTTACTAGGACCTCCTACACCCTCAGGCCCAAGGGCCTCTCCTTCCCCTGATGGCCAACAAGGCCCTCCTCTGCTACATATGTGGTCCGAGCCATGGGTCCCTCCATGTGTATTCTTTGGTTGGTGGTCCAGCCTCCAGGAGCATGGGGCGGGGGGATCAGGCCAGTTGACACTGTTGCTCCCTCCATGGGGCTGCAGACTCCCTCAGCTCCTTAAGTCCCTTCTCCCACTCCTCCGTCTGGGACCTCACTCTCAGTCCAGCGAGTACATGTATTGAATCACTGCAGTGCACCTTATAAAACTATATAATATTATATCATAATAAAAACTAAAATACTGCCTAATAAAATAAAAATATCACCTTAAGAACTCTGTACTAGTTCCCAATGCCTGGATGCTTTTCGAAGAGCCACCCTCCTTAATAAAATTCCTACTATTTGCAATATCAAGGTCATATTCTTATCACTGATTTCTTCATGTATGGTGTCCAGTACTGCAAACCCTAATTATATCCCTAGCTAATTCTTTGGCTTTGCTCTGTAACTATTTTTAGCACTTTTGCTTTTTCTTAATGTAAATTTTCCTATTTATTTTTAAAATTCTACATCCTCCCCTAGAGTAACATTAGTGATTTCTTATTTTGTTCTAATCAGTATGTCATATCTCTTGCCTATAGCCATGATGAGGACTGGTGTAAGAAAATTTTAGTGAATATTTATTAAATAAACTAATGAGAATAATCGTGCCACATTTGCCTCAAGAGAAATTGTCTATTGATAAGAAGAGACACCATGACCACAGCAATTCCTATTAAAAAATATTTAATTGGGGCTGTCTTATAGTACAGAGGTTTAGTCCATTGTCATCATGGCAGGAAACATGGCAGCCCGCAGGCAGACATGGTGTTGGTGAAGGAGCTAAGAATGCTACATCTTTATTTGCAGGTAACAGAAGAGCCTGTGTGTCACAGTGAGCACAGCTTGAACATACATGACCTCAAAGCCCATCCTCACCATGCCACACTTCCTCCAGCAATGCCACAGCTACTCTAACAAGGCAATGGCTTCTGATCGTGCCATTTCTTATGAGCCAAACATTAAATCTTGTGAGTCTAGACTGCTTCCTGATCTATTATCTGAATAAAGTGGTGATCACTTTATAAAATTTAGTTACCTTGCAATTTTAAAGGATAACTTGATACCCATTATAGTTTTTGAAGCTGATTTGTCCAAATCTTTTCTCTTTAGCTGGAAATGGTGAAATACATCTGTAGCTTTAGCAGTCAATCAGTAGAAGCAGGTGACTCAATGCAAATTTAAGACCAACTACTTTACAAATTAAATTCTTGGCAAATCAGAGCCACACAGTGTTATTTTGACTCAAAGAAACAAACAACAAATTATTTAACTCATTTTAAAGGCCTTAATTAGATGGAAAATATATTAAGTAAAGCTTATGATTCAAATATTTTTGTTATACATTTCTTCTTAAATGGTTATAATTAACAAATCATTACATTTTAATATTAAAATTTTTATTTCTTTTTCCGCGGGTCTGAGGAATGAAATCCAGGGTTATTCTGATGCTAGAAAAATACTCTATTGAGATACATTCTTAACCCTCGGTTTTCGAAATAGGTTCTTTATGCAGCCCAGGTTGGTTGGCTTTTGTTTAGTAACTTCATCCGTTTCCTCCCTGGTGGTATTATACATGCATACAATCACAGTCAGAAATCCTTTCATAGTTAAAGATGATTTTAGCTTTAAAAATCCCTTCAGCTCAGTGCTGGAGACATAGTCCAGTAGTTCAGAACTGGATACTTTTATATTAGACCTGTGTTCAATTCTCAGCATCCACATGAAGGCTCACAACTATTTGTTACTACACCTCTCAGGAATTTGACACACTCTCTAGCCTTTGCAGACACTGCAGGCAGGTGGTGTACAGACACACAAGCAGGTAAAACAACTATACACACAAAAATGAAAAATATCTCTTTTGCTCACTTATGTACATCAGATTTTTTGTGCGTTACTGTGTGGTTGTTTTTTATTCTTTTACTTTCACTTCTCAATACTCTTATCTTTTTTCCATTAGTTAGAATTTTTTATGAATTTCCTTTTGTGGTGGTTGTATTTGCCATTAGTTTGTATTTATGGTATCTGATATTCATCATACTTAAGTGAGTCTATTAACTTACATATTTCAGTCATTGGCTTACTGACAAATTTTAATATATCTAAGCTTCAATTTTCTTCCACTGAGTTCCCCTAAATGGTGGGCTATAACTTAGACTTGTAAGCAGAATAAACACTTTCTTCCTATGCTTTTTGTCAGAATATTTTATCACAGCAACTGAATTAAACCACAAGATATATGAAGTGGTAGTTATAGTAATACAATTATGAAGTCAAAGTTACAGAATATTAAAGAATGAAAGAGAAAATTGTTCAATGATATATAAATCTGTGTTCTATTTTTCTCCATTTATTTTAATTAACTTTTCTCCTATTTTGGACCTATTAAAATTTTACTTTTGCCTAGTTATTTTTCTGATTTTATTTTTCTCAGTATTTGGATGGTTATGTATGTTACATATATTTTTAATGATTATTTTCAACCATGAAGAATATTTATTAAATTAATTAAACCTAAACTAATGTACCTTATCCCTTATTGGGGAATCGGAATTTTAAATTTGTACTTTAACACAATCACTAGATTCATAATTATTAAACAATTTTCTCTTTCATTCCTTAATATTCTATAATATTGACATCAGAATTGGTTAATAATTAATAATTGGAATGAATTCTCCACAGGGTTGTTTTCCTTCTTTCATTAGATGAGATAAGAAGTCTACTCAGCTTATTTCCCTGAAAAAGACTTACATACCTCATTTTAAAAGTTAATTTCCTATGCATAATTTAAAATTGTATTTCAGTATTTGCTAGTGATAAATCTTCATTAGTACAGTTTTCTTTGTTATAAAGTTTATGCTTCTTCTGTTTCTTTCTTGTAAGTACTTTTTATCTTAATAGTCTGAAATTTTGCTCCCCCTCTTCATGTGTGTAGGCACACACACATGCAGTCTTTTTGTTTTCTTGCTACTTTGTTGGAATCTAGGTTCCTACATGTGAGGAGCTTTAAAACACGGCAGTTTCATTTGCTTCTGCTCTGATTCACAGGATTCTAACACTTTCTCAGAAGTGCTTTCTTTGAGATGAGTAGAGATTTGCCTTACCATTTGTGGTAACTCCTCTAAAAACTTTTGATCTTAATTTTGTAATGGGGTATTTGCACCACAGATAAACTTGGCATTCAGATTAGTTTATTTTTATGTGCTCCTTGCATAGATTTTCGGCACACACTTCTTTGTTAATTGCTTGTCAGGGTTGTTATAAAGATATTTTCTTTACATATTAAAATTTACTGAAATATTTTATACCCTAAATTCAGTTGTTTTGCTGAAGAAATGATCTTCTGAATTACCTTTAATTTAAACAATTTGAATGTTAATTTCTATTGTCAAACAGATTGCATTCATTTTAACATTTCTCTAGCTGAGGTAAGAATATATTGCCTCTGGCATTTAAAACTACATTTACTACATTATTGCACAGAGCTGTGATTGATAAGGTATTGCATTGAACAGGCTATTGTTTAATCACATGTCAATTTTTAATCACAAAAAGACTAAAAAGCAGCAAGATAAGTATAATCTGTGTAGTGGTGGCTACCAACACATACCCAATTTACAGGAAGTACAAAGACTAAAGCCAACTTCAGTTGTGTAGTGAAACCATCTCAAATGAGAAAAAGTGGTGTGGATATACCTCAATGGTAGAAGACTTGTCTAGCAAAGTTTTGTTTTTGGTTCTCAGCACTGAAAATACACATACATAGACACACACGTGCACACACAGGGAGGTGGGAAGAGAGAGAGAGAGAGAGAGAGAGAGAGAGAGAGAGAGAGAGAGAGAGAGAGAGAAACCCATCTACAAGCAATAGGAGAAGCAGTTGTCTTAATAATGGACCCTTTTTTCTGTGAGGAGGCATTCCATTGATTCTTTACATTCTCTATATTTCAGTATCTGGCACCATGAGCAGGAAACGTCATGTTCAAAACCAAGACTTCTTATAACCTACATGGTTTAATATTTGCTTAGCAATTTCTATTTCATTCAATTACACACTTCCTGGATATTAACAGAATTTGCAAACACTAGAGTCTGAGTATCATTATTAAATTGCATTAACATAAAACCCTTCTTCAATCTGTCCATAATTCTTTCATGCCTCATAAATCCAACTTGGTCCCTATGTATTAATTTATCCATAACTCTTTTCAAGTATTGTCACCAAAATCTTGGCATGTATGTTTATAGCACATTTAGTTATTTAAACGGGTCCATAATTTTAGGAATGTTATCCCTCCCTTTTCTAAATTAAGAACAGGTATTGTCTCATAGCTGAAGAAAATTCACCTTGTCCAGTATGCTCCTCAAATACCTACTATACAAGGTATCAATTTTGCCCTAAAAGTATAAATGACTCTTTGGACAGCTGTGTTCTCCTTCTCTTTGCCCTTAGCAGGCTTTCAAATGTCATTTAGAGAAAATTAATTTGTCTGCATAGGACACTCCATCACTGACATTGAGGATATATTTTCAAGCATTTCTTAGAATTTAAAGTATGGAGAAAATAAATCCACTGGAGTTACAATGCCACTTTACTCCCTTACATAAGACCAAAGGAAATGAGAAAATACTTTCTTCCATCACAGAACTCACAGCTTGCTTTCCCTGGGGCAAAACACACTCAGATATAGGATGGACAGTGGGTGAAACAGTATGTTTGAGGACTAAGGAAATTGTTCCTTAGAGACCTGGGAAGGTAATGTGTCTCAATAAATTACTGCTGTGGAAGAGAACTGGGTTACACTGAAAGTCAGAACTGGGAGAGACTGCAGAATTCATGGAACAATAATATATAACACATATATAATCTATTATAATATATAATTTATTAATAACACAACATATGTATGTACAAAGCTGTGTGTGTGTGTGTGTGTGTGTGTGTGTGTGTGTGTGTGTGTGTGTGTGTGTGTAAGCCTTGGAAAGCTATTTAATCTGGTAAAAGTCATGAAACTAGAGGCTAAACATGAGAGCATGAGTTCCTAGTTCTTATACAAGGGTGTTGCTCTGTACACTATTAACATGACATTCATCCTCATTCATACTCATTTTACTTGGTAAATGATCCTTCAATTTAAAATATAAAAATACTAACTTTTATAATTAAGTTTTTGAAATGTATTTTGAATGTGGTACATTATTCTAGGAAATGGGACTTAGGACATATTTTATAAACCCTATCATTAAAATATGTATAAACCAAAGGCAATGAATAAACATGTGAGCACATGCAGGGTATCACGGATGGGGAAACAGGTGGGTGTCATCCCGATCTCACAAAGGTTTTCTTGCATGTTTAGAATCTTGATTCTATACTAAAGGGTACAAAAAGACAAGATTCAAACTGAAAATATTGGAATAAGCTCCATTCATTTTCATTTTTGTAGATAAATCAGAATAGGGCAATATTCACCTCTCTGAAATAGAGAAAAAGAAAGAAAGAAAGAAAGAAAGAAAGAAAGAAAGAAAGAAAGAAAGAAAGAAAGAAAGAAAGAAAGAAAGAAAGAAAGAAAGAAATTGACAAGGTTTATAATATTAACACAACCACACAAAAATCTTAGATCTAGCCGGAATAATTTATAATGAGTATTCAGAGAATGGTTTGACAATATATACCCAATGTATTGTTATGTAATTAGTGAAGAAAAATATCACATATTGAATATGTATAACCTAACCTTGTATACATGTTTATTTTGTTAAGATCACTATGAACAAGTTAAGTTGGATATTTATCATTATGCTACAAAATTTGAAAGGAGTGAAGATTTTGTCTTTATTATGCACATGAATAAATATTAAGTAGGAAATTTTATAGACTTGGGAAACTAAGAAACTATTGCTACATGTAAAGGTGCAGAACAAGAATACAAAAAAAAAGTATTAGGAAGTAAAGTTCTTTCTTTCTTCTTTAAACCTTTTTCTACAGTCGAGTCTTCATCCCCCTATCAGTCTACTCCCCAACCCATACCTCCTTCCCCCTTCCATCTCAAAGAGGATGTCCCTAACCCCCAACCCGCACCACACCACACCACACCATACCACTCCCTGGGACCTCAAGTCTCTCCAGGGTTAGGTGCATCTCCTTCACTGAGGCCAGATCAGAAAATCTCTGCTGTATATGTGTCAGAGGCCTCATATCAGCTGGTGTATACTTCCTGGTTGATGAGTCAGTGTCTGAGAGATCTCGGAGATCCAAGTCAGTTGAGACTGCTGATCTTCCCATGGGGCCACCCTCCTCCTCAGCTTCTTCCAGTTTAGCACCAATTCCAGCACAAAGGTCCCGGCTTCCATCCATTGGTTGGGTGCTAGTATCTGTTTCTGACTCAGCTGCTTGTTGGGCTTCTCCAAGGGCAGTCATACTAGGCTCCTGTCTGCAAGCACACCACAGCATCAGTAACAGTGTCAGGTCTTAGGGCCTCCCCTTGAGCTGGATCCCAATTTGGGCCTGTCGCTGGACCTCCTTTTTCTCAGGCTCTTCTCCTTTTTTGTCCCTGCAGTTCCTTCAGAGAGGAACAATTCTGGGTCAGAGCTTTTTACTGCGAGATGGCAACTCCATCCCTCCACTTGATGTCCTGTCCTCCCAATGGAGGTAGACTCATAGAACCCTTCATCCAAGGTCTTTCCCTTTTAGTCCTGTGGCTCTCTCAACTCCCAAGTCTCTGGTACATTCTAGTAGGTCCCCCCATCTCCTAGTTTCTGAGGTTGCCTGTTTCTATTCTTTCTACTGACCCTCACGGCTTCAGTCCTTTTCCCCTACTCAATATCTGATCATATTCCCCTCTTCCCCTCCCTGTCCCCTTTCCCATCTAGGTCCCTCCCTCCCCCCCTCCTGGGATTGCTTTCTTCTCCCTCCTAAGTGGGATTGAGCATGGGCCCTTAGGGTTGTTAGTCTTCTTGAGTTTTGTGGATTGTATACTGGGTATTCTGTACCTTTTTGGCTAATTCCACTTATTAGTGAGTATATACCATGCATGTCCTTTTAGGTCTGAGTTACCTCACTCAGGATGATATTTTCTAATTTCATCTATTTGCCTGAAAAACTCAGGATGTCCTCCTTCTTAGTAGCTGAGTAGTATTTCACTGTGTAAATGAACCACATTTTCTGTATCCATTCTTCCATTGTGGAATATCTAGGTTGTTTCCAGCTTCTGGTTACCCCAAATAAGGCCACTATGAACATAGTGGAGCATGTGCTATGGTATGGTGGGGCATATTTTGGTTATATGCCCAAGAGTGATATAGCTGGGTCTTCAGGTAGATCTATTTCTGAGGAACCTCCAACGTAATTTCCAAGCGGTCGTATCAGTTTGCAATCCCACCAGCAATGGAGGAGTGTTCCTCTTTTCTCCACATCCTTGGCAACATGTGCTGTCACCTGAGTTTTTGATCTTAGCCATTCTAATTGGTGTGAGGTGGAACCTCAGGAACGTTTTGATTTGTATTTCTCTGAAAGTTCTAATGTGATTTTTTTAAGAGTTCGTGGATTTTGAGGTAACTGTTCAAGGAAATATTGTATGTTTGGTTAATAAAAATAAAATGAAGAAAGTTGTGTTGTAAGATCAAAATTTAAAGAATAGAAAAATGGAAATTCAATATATGGGCAAGAACTTATTTACATGGACGTACAAATCTTTTCAAGATTAGATAAAGACTATGTATGGGATTGTGGAAAACTTTCTCCTGTATTTGTCACACCAGGAAAGAACCCGGGGATTACTGCTACTGAACTATACCCCGAGCCCTAAAAAACTATCAGTAAAAAAAAATAATTGATAAATAATATAGGCATAAAGGAGCAAAGAAAAGAAAAAGAAAGAAGAGTTGCTCTTCATAGAAGGCTCTGAGTATAAGAATCTGATAGGTAAGTTTTAATTGGTATTACAGATTGTGTGTGTGTGTGTGTCCCCTAAATGTTCATACTCAAGATGAATTAACATATAAATAAGAGAGAAAAAAACAGCAGCCTGGAATAAATGGCATCGAATGTTTTGTAGGAAATATGGTAAATTCAGACTACAACAATTCATATTTTAAAACTACTAGACAAATCAAAATATTATGAAATGCATAAATGATAAATGATTTATAAGATGGAAATAAAATTATCCTGATTTAGTTATCATACACTACATATATATCTGCATTACCTGGACACTTCAGAATTCCCAGGGACTAAACCAAAAACCAAAGTGTAAACATGTACCAGCCCATGGCTCCTGCTACATAAGTAGCAGAGGACTGCCTTATCTGGCCTCAGAGGGAGGGGAGGTATTTGGTTTGGTGGAGGCTTGATGCCCCAGAGAAGGGGGATGATAGAGGTGAGGTAGGAATGAGTGAGTGAGTGGGAGGGAACATCCTCTTAGAGGCAAAGGGGAGGGGGACGGAGTTGGGGAATTCGTGAAGGGGAGACCAGAAATGGGGATAACATTTGAAATGTAAACAAATAAAATTAATAATAGTAAATAAATTACTATTGATAGGTAAGATGAGCAAAGGTTAAAGTACTGTCCATAAAGATGTGACAATATCCTTTATACAAAAGTTATGAAAGAATTTATGTTCATTTCTCTCCTTTCAACTCATGCTGAAATACAGAGGAAGAACTCGGGTTATCAGGTTTGGCAGTAAATACCTTTACCTTCTCAGCCACATATGACTCTAGAATTACCATTTAATTTATCCTATTGTCCCGGCTACATACTACCTACGTAGAATCTTCAAATACAAATTTTAGAGCACCAAAGTTATCTAAAATAAGAAGGTTATATTGAGGATATTCCAAAAGAAATGTGGATTTCCTATTTCAAATAAAATAAAGCTGACAGCCAAGCAATCAAGTCTTTAAGAAAGACACACAGCAAAGCAGGGAATCAGTCATTCCTGTGACGATATCAGTAGGATTACATTGTGCTAACTGAGGATTTAAGTTTAAAATGAATAAAATTTCTGTGTAATAATAGTTTTTAAATAATTGAATTATAAAATAGTCCAACTAAATTGGCAACAAAAATTGAAGTCATACTAGGAAATGTATGTTATGGGTTAAAGATAAAGGTGTCACATAGCACATTCTAACAGAAAACATAGTTAGGTCATGATGAAAAATAGCAGATACTCAAAGGCAGACGCTACTGTTAAAAATGTTGCTCAGTGCCAAGTGTGTCATTATACTGGAAGAGTAAAGGCAGAAAGATCACGAGCTAACAGTCATTCTTGTCTGCATGATAAATTTGAGGATAGTGTCAAAGATATGAAACACTGTCAGTGTGTGTGTGTGTGTGTGTGTGTGTGTGTGTGTGTGTGTGTTCACAAAAAGAAAATATATATGCTATTCTCTTTTTGAACACAGTATATTTCAGTTTCCTTATTCTTTGCCAACTAAATGTTTCATACTGCTGGAATTATTAATACAACAATAAAGCTCTTAGCTTTTATATAGTTTATTAACAACCTATTATGACTGCTCATTCCTACTCACTAATTATGAAGTAAACATTACCATCTGCCTGATAGCATTAGTCCATAGCCAGTGTTTTTTTTCCTACTTACTTTCATTCCCCACCATCATAAAAACACTGTCAGCAATTTATACAAAGACAGAAATTTAAATCCATCTATTCTTTTCTCTCATTTTACAATGCTTTGTGTTGTTTTTCTTGAGATGGTGATAAGCATGTGTTAAGTATAGCTGACTACTATTTTTATAACACATTAAATAATTATTGTTAGCTAATTTCCACAAGGGTTACCCAATACTTTTCTAACTTGGAAAGCTTTTCCTGACAAATATTTTTTCAAAATCATGGCATATACTTGATTTGAAATTGTGTTTTATGGTCAAAGTCATATGTCTCATGGGACTGTTTCTTTTTCAGGGACAAGTGACTTTAATTCATTTCCCCAGTTATTATGGAGAAATAATGAAGCTTTGTCAATTATTTATGCTGATCATGCTTCAAGATCTGAACCCATTGACTTACATATTTTTAAGAAGAATGGAAATGAATAAACTCAAAATTTAGGAACTTTCAAAAGAATTGTGGAACTCTGTTGGTAAAGGTTCTTGCCACTATGGAAATAGAAGCTAAATTGGATATTCATTAGAAGAATGTATTATTTTAAAAATATTTTTGTATTATGTATATATGGGGGGTTTACATATGGTAAGTTACTGTAAGTTGTTCCCTCTTTTAACAGCACACAAAGCCATGTAATAGAATAGAATGTACAACACCACATTTCACTTGAAAATGAGTCAGTTTTCTTTCATCTATTATTCCTCAAGAACTTATGTATTAATAAAGAATTCATTCCTGTTTCCACAGACATCCTCCCTTTCATTTAAAGTCAGCAGCTCCATAAAAACAAATGCTATAATCACAGCACCATTGCTAATGATTTATAACAGGCTCTGCATTAAATTATACTAAGAAATAATCTTTGAAAATGTTTGTTCCATCATATACTGCTCATTAAAGAGAGTCAAATACATTCAAGTGTGACTTTTGGCAAAGATGTTAACAAACAGCAGTTTAATTTAAGCTCATAATAGCTGTGATAGCTTTTATAAATAATAATAACTTGAAAATTCCATCATCATTAAAACGTAAAGAGTTTTATGGTGGTTTGAATAATAATTACATCATGATGATTAACTCCATTTGTAGCAGATCATCAACACTTCTCTGATGTTAAGAAAACAGTATTTCTCTCAGCTACCTTTCAGCGCTGTGCCCATTTCACTTAACAGGAAAATGAAAGATGATCTAGGTAGAGCCAACATCAAATCATCAGACCATATATTCACTATAGGAAAAACGGCTGACTGAAACATTGCATTATCTTTTCTATGAACCATCTAAAAAAGCAAAGAACAGGAACATTTTATCACTTCCTATTTCAGTCCCTAGACCTCATAGTAAACTAGAGTTTGTAACATCAGAATCACCACAGCAGTGTGCTAAGTAGGTGTATTCCAGAGAACAGTTTCCCAAGACTACTTTTTATGTACAAAGTAACAAAGAAGGCCTATTGAAAGCTTGTGTGGATGACACAATGCAATGCTACTGAGGAAGCACACTGATCAGGATGCTATTTCTAAACAGGAATGTAGACAGGATGTCTTGAAGAATCAAACAATATTTATTTAGCTAAATTGAATTAAGAAGCTAATTTAAAAATATGAAAGCTATGTCATTTTCATTTTTCTTTCAGACACTGACTTTTGATCTTTATTTTAAAACTTTACTAATAGCTCAGTGTAGTGACATGCACCTATATCCTAGCAGTGAAGAGGTGGAAAGAAGTGTTTGAGTTCAAGACCATCACTGAGCTACAAAGCAAGTTCAGGGCCACAGAGTTACAGAGATACTTTCTGTCCCTCTCTCTATCTGTCTCTCTCTCTCTCTCTGTCTCTCTGTCTCTGTCTCTTTCTCTCTTTCTCTCTCTCTCTATTCCCCCCTATATATATATGTGTGTGTGTGTGTGTGTGTGTGTGTGTGTGTGTACCTATGGCTATATCAATCTATATCTATTGATACATACAAATATAATATACTTATACAGTTTTGGTTGGTTTTTTTTATTGGATATTTTCTTTATTTACATTTCAAATGTTATCCCCTTCCTGGATTTTCCCACTCTGAAGCGCCCTATCCCATTCCCCCTCCCCCTGCTTTTATGAAGGTGTTTCTCTACCCACCTACTCCCACATTGCTGCCCTCAAATTCCCCTATACTGGGGCACCTATCAAGCCTTCATAGGACCAAGGACCTCTCCTCCCACTGATGCCTAACAAGGCCATCCTCTGCTACATATGCAGCTGGAGTAAAAGGTCCCTCCATGTGTACTCCTTTGTTGGTGGCTTAGTTCCTGGGAGCTCAGGGGGTCTGGTTGGTTGATATTGTTGTTCTTCCTATGGGATTGCAAACCCCTTCAGCTCCTTCAGTCCTTTCTCTAACTCATCCATTGGGGAACCCCATGCTCAGTCCAATGGTTGGCTGTGAACATCAGCCTCTGTATTTGTAAGGTTCAAGCAGGGTCTCTCAGGAGACACCTATATCAGGCTCCTTTCAGCAAGCACTTCTTGGCATCCACAATAGTGTCTGGGTTTTGGTGACTATATACAGGATGAATACCCAGGTGGGACAGTCTCTGGATGGCCTTTCCCTCAGTCTTTGCTCTGCACTTTGCCTCTATATTTGCTCCCATGAGTATTTTCTTCCCCTTTCTGAGAAGGACCGAAGCACCTACACTTTGGTCTTCCTTTTTCTTGAGCTTCATATGGTCTGTGAATTGTATCTTTGGTATTCAGGTTTTTGGGCTAATATCCACTTATCAGTGACTACATAGCATGTATGTTCTTTTTGTGATTGGATTACCTTACTCAGGATGATATTTTCCAATTCCATCCATCTGCCTGAGAATTTCAAGAATTTGTCATCTTTAATAGCTGAGTAGTATTCCATTGTGTAAATATACCACATTTTTTTGTATCCATTCCTCTGTTTAAAGACATCTAGGTTAAGTAAATGATAGTAAGAGATAGAATCCAGAGGATTTAAAAGGAACTATAAATGAAGAAGAAAATTCAGGCATATTTTTAATCTTATAATATCATGAGCTTGAAGACAAACTTCACTTTACCCAAGTAAGATGCAGAAGCAATTTCTTTGCTATATACTAACTCCAAGGTTACAAAGCAGCAGCCTGCTAATGGATTCTGTGTGGACATTTTCAGTTTTTGTTCTGAATGCTTTATTTTCTAGAATATACATTTCTATTATTCTGCCACATCCACTGAGTACTTTGTAGTTGTGGCAGCTTTATATCAAGTATGGTGATTATTTCATGAATCATTAAACCAATGTTGTTGCAACTTTCAGAGAGGCAAAGCTTTACCTGTCTCTCCCTGTTTGAGGATAATTACTCCTTCCCTTTTATTCTTCTTCCTCCTCTTCTTTACTTTCATTTTCTTTTCTCTCATTTAAAATAATAACTGCCAATGAGCATTGTTTACATAAAAGATAAGAAATCACAGATAAACTAAGAGGTTGGACAAGTCTGTCAGTGCCGATTAATTCTAGAAGGTCTATAGAGAACAAATGAATGAATCAAAACAGAAACTGGTAACTTGCCTGATGAAATATGAAATAGTAAAAAGGACAAAAAGAATTGTAGGTGATGGGAAATATTCTAGTTTATAGAAAATTATTGAAGAAAGCTCTTGTGACAAAGGGATATTTAAGGAAAAACCTGGCATAGCTCTTTCAGGGGAGAATGTCCAAAGCAGAGAGAATACCATGTGAAAAGACATACAAACAACAGTCCTACCTAGGTGTATGGTTTGAATCACAGCAATTAACATGGCATGAAAACTCCAAGGGTATAGTAGTGGCACACATATCTTGGCAGTAACCAACAGTTTTCTAATTGAACTTAAGACCTGCTCGACAAGAGGGGAATTATGCCTGACACTGGAAACTTAGCCAACTACTTAGAACCTGTGAGGTCATGGAAACTCAAGGAGAACCTACAATCATCACTTTACTAAAGCAGCATAATCCCTACCTATGAATTATCTATAAACATCTATTCCTACAGCAACATATAAGTGTAGTCTTCACCCTCAAGAAAACTTCTCTTTGCAACAGATAGACACAAATAAAGAAAACCATAACCAAACAAAATGCAGAATTATATGGCACAACTCCTGCACAAAGGCTCAGGGATCATAGTGGAAATGGGAGAAGAGAGATTGTGAGAACCAAACAAACAGAGAGTTTGCTGTGATGTTATACATTCTAGATAAGTCAGAAGCTACACTCACAAAATCTTATCAACGAGGCTGCCAAACGTAACCTGAAGAACTATGGCAGTAATAGGCATACTAATGTTGGTGGGGAAAGCCTAGAGGACATGAATCATACATAAAGACCTACAGAAAATAGGAATCAGGAAAATGAGAACAATAGGCTTCCCAGAGGAAAACACACCAATTGCTTATCTAATATCAAATATCCCTGAAATCACATACATACAAGTTGCATTATAAAGATAGAGCAGGCCACTATACTTAAATTTTTAGAAACACACACACACACACACACACACACACACACACACACACACACACACACACGGGGTGGGGGAGGGCATACATTTGAAAGAAAGCAAAGTGGAGGCATTCATGGGTAGCTATGGAGGGATGAAAGGTAAGAGAAAATGATATGATTGTATCATAATATCAAAAAATCTAAAAATTTATTCTTAAAAAAATACTTCAAATGAGAAAACACTTAGCTTATTCAACTTTCCAGCATAAAGAGGTTTTAAGAGTTTGAAGAAATTTCAAAGAAGTAGTAATTGGTCTTTGGAAAGCTGTAAGACTTTGAGAACCCCCTCCCTCTCTTCAGAATGATCAAAAGCAGGGAAGAGTTTTAAGCAGCTGAGTGATAGAACATGATTCAAAGCTGTTGAATGGAGAAACAGATACTGTCCTTGAGGGCATCATGGAACAGCAGAGAGAAAAATCAATCTCCAGAGCTGGGGAAAAGAATTCATCATGGGGGAAGAGAAGAAAAATTCATAAGTCTTATTTCATAACATATCACATGCTATTTTCTGTATGAAAGACATTTTTTATTAGAAAAGGTAGGAACCCTGCATTTTTGTTGACATTATCTTGCGGTAGTGATTATGAACCTGGATGTGTGTGATGCTGCCTCTCGGCTGTCTCACATCAATCAGGTCTTCTACCTGTCTGCTCAGGTGCACTCCTCTTCTTTTATTCTCATGGAACATCTTTAGCCTAGATATAATCTCTCTGGAAACAATGGCCATGAGGAAATGACAGACGAACACAGAATTCTTTTATTGCCTTCTAAGCCTCTTGAATTACACCAGCAAGTGCTTTTCTACATATTTTTTAATATAAAAAACATAAATATGAGTTGAATAATTATATTATTTTAATAAAACATTCTCTGTGAAATAGTACTCCAAAATGAATAGAGGAAATAGTCTTCATGTCACACCATGAAAGCTGAAATTCCACATTATCACTGTGGATATTTTGTACTAAACATGTTTTGTGCCTTCCTATTGAAAGACTTCACAGGGTCAAAAGTTTGTGGAGGTAATTTCCTATTGTCTTGTTTATAAGTTTTTGTTTCTTTATATATTTTTATTCACTGAATATACATTAGAAAGGATATAGTACAGCAACTATGCAAAGAAGCTGTCTTAATGAAGGGGACCTTAAGATCTACCTTAGTTATCTACTTTTTGACAAAGCCTAAAAGTTTTTATGAATTCTCTCTTCTTTCCACATAAAGTAAAAATGATAGTTTTCTCTTCATAAGTCATTGGGTAAAATTTTAGCTCGTTATTCTTAATAAAATCTGCAAATACAGAATTCATTAATGAAGTAATAACAAAGGATGCTATAACTGTATGATTCTGTCATTCTAAGAATATAATTTAAACAAAATGATTTCTCACATATAAATTTTATTGGAAATAAAAAACAATCCCAATTCGTCCAAATTGAAGCTCATTGTAGATGATCCTGCAGCATTAGTTTATTTTTTATGTGAAATTTCATAAAATGATAATATTTATACAGCAAGGACAATATTATATGGGCACATTAAAATATTTTTTGGGCAGCTTGGCAATAAAACTTTTTAGTATAAAACACATCTCATGCTTAATTATGTTAATAGATATACAAAATCTTTACATATAAATTTTAAATTGAGGTATTATTCAAAATACTTGTAAAAGTAATGACCAAAAATTTTGACACCATTCCAGTGGCAGAATTTCAATATTTTTTTTTCAGGAACATAATAGTTGTAACTATGTTTTCATAACCAAACATTAACTGAATAAATCAATGAAACTCAAAGTGGACCCTAATAATGCCCTGAATTAAGTGCTGTGATTTCTTCCACCAGACTCAACAGAAAATGGAACCTAATTTCTATCAGAGTCATTTAACAAATTCATCCACATAATTCATTTAAGAGCTAAGCCTGTGTAATACCTCAATAATTTTGACACTGGAAGAGTGTAAATTTTGGGATGCCTAAACAAATGAAGACATTTGCAAATAACAAGTATTGACTTGCTGCTGGAGAGCGATCGCAGAAGCAGCTGATGAACACTGTCCTGAGAGTCCACAGAAGCACTGCTTTAACCTGCTCTGTTGGCATGATCAGGTGGCAACAAGCTAAAATGATGTCTTCATTTGGAAAAGAAAACCTCATTTATTCACTTATTCACCCAAATTACTAATTACACAAAATGTCATCTTGTAAACCACTAGATCCCTGATTGGCATTTAGTAAGGGTCAACTCTGGACAACGTATTTAACACATTACTCTGTTTCTTCTACTATAAATGCCAGTTACTATAGCATCTTTCACTAGCCTGTATGAAGAGTAAGTAAATAACTGTAAGAGTCTGACTCCAATGCTCGATAAGCAGTGAAGAGTTCTGCTGTTTATTGCCTTGTGTAGTAAAGTCTAGATTATTTGGAGGCAGCACAGCTACTTGTGCAGCTATTTCATGGGAAGTATGGTCAACAGTGGGATGGCAGCAGTATCAACTAGAACTTATATAAGAAATTCTTTTGAAGTTACCACAAGGCTTACTAAACAAGGTCCTTATAAGAGAAAGATTATAAGATGTCTTCTCTTCTCCATACTTCATTGTGATACCACCAGGCTCCAAAATAATGACAGTGGATTTTAATTGAGTATCTATATCACAAGTGATATATGACGAGTAAAAACTCAGACATCCTGAAAGACAAAAGCAAGGACTCTAGAGGTATTTAAACAGTCTAACACGCCAGAAATAAGTAATCACAAATGTGGTGGTTTGAATAAGAATAGTTTCTATCAGCTCATATATTTGAATGCTTAGTCATCAGGAAGTGGCACTAACTGAGAAAGATTAGGGGATATGAACATGTTGGAGTAAGTGTGACCGTGTTGGAGAAAGTGTGCCTTTGGGGTGGGCTTTGTGGTTTCAAAAGCCCCTGTAAGGCCCAGTGTCTCTTTCTTCCTCCTCCCTGCAGATCTGTAGAAATATCAGCAACTTCTCCAACCCCATACATTCCTGAACACTGCCATGTTTCTTGCCACCATGATAACAGACTAACCATTTTAACTGTGAGCAAGCTCAAACCAAATGTTTTCTTTTATAAGTGCTTCTGTGGTCATAGTGTCTCTTCATAGTGATAGAACACTGATTAAGACAAAAATAAAACATGTAGTTACATTAATATAGATCCTAACACTAGAAGCCTGCTTAGTGTAATTCCTGATACTGCAAACAATATGTGAATCTTTCAAGAACAAATAAAAGTTAAAGATATGTCAACATAATAACAGTATCATGAAGGGAATATAAGATGATGGTGTGAAAAGAGTGGGGTTTGAGTTTCCTCATAGAAAAATCAGAAAATCTGCAAGAAGACCAAAAAATATATGCAGATATGCAAAAAATTAAGGAACAAAAGGAAATATTGTACACAAAATAAACCCTGATACGAAGACTACTGTAATGAGTTCAAGAGTAGATTTGAAGTGGCCAGAGAAACAGTAGCCTTTCACTTCAGCAATAAAGATCAGGGCTATAAGTCACAGGCTAGGTACTTGCATAATGTTTGTGTGAGTTCAATCTCAGTACCACAAAAATAAAATAAAATCAACAGAAACATCCAACAGTAAAAGAATAATAAAGTAAGGGAAAAAATGTAGAAGTATCAACTTTGAGCAAAATTCAGAAGATTGACTAGTTGAGTACATAAAATGTTGAAATGAGAGAGAATGGAGCAGAAGATGTGCTAGAAATTCTTCAAAGCAGTATAGGTGGGAAATTCCTAAAATGAATCATGAACATCTGGGAAATCTGGAACCAGAGACCATCAAACTGATCCAGACCTGAGATGAAATACAGAGTGTTCATATTGTACAGTAGAGCACCAAACCTCAAGAGACTACATTTGAGGGGAAGTACTTCCTAGAAAAGAGACAGGGGAGGAGGGAGAGAGAGAGAAAGAGAGAGAGAGAGAGAGGGAGAGAGAGAGAGAGAGAGAGAGAGAGAGAGAGAGAGAGAATAAGGTTACTCACTGAACTGCTTACAAGAAAGTCAATGCATTTTAGGAAGAATGTAATCAGATCAGAAACTTAAATCAAAAGAAGAGAGGGAGAAGACAAGTAGGAAATGAGAAACACAAAGGAATAACTGAAATTAAGATGTTTTAATTTTCTCTTCCTAAGTTTGGAGTGCCAAATTCCTTTTATTTAAAACAACAGTGGCAAGAAAAATGTTGGAAGATTATTACATGTGAATGAACGAAATAACCAAAAGCAAGGAATTAGTTATCGATTATCTACACTAAAACTGCAACTTATATCAAGAAATCAATAGAATATTTATAAAAGATATTATTAATAAGTACAATGTAATTGCTAAAATTATCAAAATAAGAGAAGCTAGCAAAGGAATCTCATCGCAAGAAATAAAAAAGAACATAAAACCTGATTGAGCATAAGTATACTTTACCAATCATGACTTCAAATGAGACTATTACAAATATACCACCTATAATAAAGAGAGATTTACAATAGATAAAAAAGAAAGGCAATCATAATCATAAAATAAGCTCATTTTAATTACAAAGATTCTTGTGATAACAATGTAAAACAAGGAGTAGACTTTATGATCTAAAGAAAACTGGAAAGGGGAATATTAATATTTTACAAAACAGACTTCAGAGTAGATAAAATTAATCATACAAAGGGATAGAGCCTAATGCTAAGGGAATGGATTCAAGGAAGCACAGCAGTGCTGTGGAGGTTTGCACCTCCCAATAGAGTAGAAAATGACCAAATAGTCATAGGACTGAATGGCGGGATAGGCAGGTACACAACCATAGCTGTAGGTGGAAACGCCCACATTTCTAACTGATATGTGAACTGGGCAGAAAGGCAGTAAGGACAGCATGGACTAGAGCACTTCCGCTGTTTCTCTCCATCTAATTGAAACTACAGAATCAGTACTTTGCAATCCTCTGAGATCTCACTCTTCTAAAGTTCACATGGAACTGTCAAGAGGGTAAACTGTTGTAGGGCACAAGATTCATGTTGCTGATGTTAAAAAAGGTAAAAATTACACAAATATTGTTTTCCAACTGTAGTAGAATTAAACTAGAAATCAACACAAAGTATATTTAGAATATCACCAAATGTTAGGAATTAAAAGACATTCATGTCAATAACATGAGTCACATATGACACATCAAAACATTTAACTGTATTTTGGACTAACTGACAAAATATTTTCAGGAATCACTTATTCTATAAAACAGTACAGTTATCTAAAACAAAAATGTATATAGAACATTATATAAAACAGAAAGCAATGGCCTTCTAAATACAATGGTGTTGCAAGTGGGGAAAGAACAAAGAGATCTCTTAAGTATGAGCTCAAGACAGGTGAATTGGGATAAACATTGATTTTTGTAATTTATATACACCAGATTCATCTTTGACATGATGACAGTCATGTTTAGCCACTTTTGATATCTCCTCCACTCTCAATCCCAAAATGTTTTACTTTACTCCTGAGAAAATATCCAATAAACTCTAACTCTAGGATTTATGCAAAATACCTTATTAGGAAACAAGGAGAATATAGGCAATTAGAGGATGAATACTGTATGGAAATATTGTCTGTTTCCTCTATCAGTTCTATTTGTGTTTTTATTTTCAGAGCTCTCTTGCTTTCTGAATACACATTTAAGATCATATGTCACCCTGACTTATACATTCCTACCTGTCTTAGTTAGGGTTTTACTGCTGTGAGCAGACGCCATGACCAAGGCAACTCTTACAAGAACAACATTTGATTAGGGCTGGCTTACAGGTTCAGAGGTTCAGTCCATTATCATCAACATGACAGCATCCAGACAGTCATGGTGCAGGAGGAGCTGAGAGTTCTACATCTTCATCTGAAAGTTGTTAGCAGAATATTCACTTCCAGGACCCTAGGACTAGGGTATTAAAGCCCACAGCCACAGTGACACACCTACTCCAACAAGGCCACACCTCCTAATAGTGCCACTCCCTAGACCAAACATATACAAACAATCACATTCCACTCCTTGCCCCCCATAGGCTTCTTCAAACATATGAGTATGAGTCTATGAGGGCCATACCTAAATATAACATAATCCAAAATACATTTAGTCCAACTTCCAGAGTCCCCGTAGTCTATAGCAGTCTCAACAATGTTAAAAGTCCAAAGACCAAGGTCTCTTCTGAGACTCATCCAATTACTTAACTGTAATCCCCAAAGCAAGACAGGAAACCAACTGGGCAAACTCCAAACCTTGCACCTCCATATCTGATGTCAACACGGTCTTCAGATTATCTTCAACTCCTTTTTCATCTTTTATTTTAAATTGGATATTTTCTTTATTTACATTTCAAATCGTTTCCCTATTCCAGGTCTCCCCTTCAGAACCCCCCTATCCCATCCCCCCTTCCCCTGCTTCTATGAGGGTGTTCCCCCACCCACCCAACCACTCCTGTCTTCCCACCCTGGCATTTCCCTACACTGGGGTATCGAATACCCTCAGGCCAATGAGCCTCTCCTCCCACTGATGTCCAACAAGGCCATCCTCTGCCTCATATGAAGCTGGAGCCATGGGTCCCTCCATGTGTACTCTTTTCTTTCTCCTGGGCTGGCTCCACTCCCTGTTAGCAGCTTTCCTCAGCAGATAGCACAGCTTCGACATCTCAAATATCTTGGGGCCTCCAAGAAAATTTCAATGTTACAGCTTCTTGTTCAAGGCTCTTGGATCCTGCTCCTCCAAATTGCTGGCAACACTTCTCTAGCTCTGCCCTCTGTATCATTCTAATACCTTTATCTCTAACTCTGCCAATACTTTGTCTTAGTTAATTAAGATGACTATTGCTGTGATGAGACACCATGACCACAGTTTCATATAATATGTCATCATCAAAAGCAGTGGGGGCAGGAACTCACACAGGAGGAAACCAGGAGACAGAAGCTGATTCAGATACACAAAGGGTGCTGCTTACTGGCTTGCCCTTCATGGCTTTTCTCAGCCTGTTGTCTTATACAACCCAGAACCACCAGACAAAGGATAGCACCATCCACACTGGGCTGGTTCCTCCTTTCAACCACTAACTAAGAAAATACCCTACAGATTTGTGTACAGGCCAATCTTCTGAAGGCATTTTCTTAATGGAGGCTCCATTCTCTCTGATGACTCCACATTGTATCAAGTTGAAATAAAACTATCCAGCTCATGCTTCTTATTCTGATTTGTTTTTAATTTCAATTTTGTGACTAGGTTTCATTACATAGCCTGAGCAGGCCTTACTTAAACTTACATTCTCCCGCCTTAGCTTCTCGAGGACAGGCATGTTCCACCACATTCAGCCTTATGCTAAAAAGTCTGTTTTGCCATGATATTACAATAAATTCAGTTTTCTTAGGCTAAGATCTGCTGATACACATTGTTCCATCTTTAAAATTTCAATGTATCTGTTTCTTTGTTTAGTGAGTGCTGTTTACTTTTTTTCTAGTTCTTCTGTAAATGTCTTTTATTTGGAAACTATAGTGCTTTTACATTTAATTCAATGATATAACTGAAATCTATACTATTGTAGTATAGATTTTGTTTATACCTTATACTCTTTTGCTTTATTTTCTTTTAAGACTTCATATATCTTATAATTCAAATTATTTCATTTTCTTGATGAAATTTCTCTAGCTTATACGTTTTCTTAACTTATCATTCTACTTTCAAGTAATATTCCACCTCTGCAAGTATAATCAGAACATCAAGCTTACCCTCTTTCTGTGTTCACATCCCTTCCCTCATTGTATATTATATTAAATACACAATTCTTTTCAATAAACCACTAGTATTTTTTAAAAGTATTTCAACTTCAAACAAAATAATCTATACTAATCTAATACATGTTTAGATTCCTTTTTAGGTTTTCTCCACTCATTTATAAGTACTTAGTTTCTAACACAATTTCATTTTATCTTGAAAATATACCTGTAACAACTCACAGTGGAAATCTGGTGGCAAAGGGTAATCTCTCTTTTAGTCTGCATGTTAAAATGGTTCTTTAAAACTATAAGTCAAATTTATTTATATTATATTTAAATGTAATATTATTGATAATGAAATGTGGAAATGTAAATGTTTAAGAAGATAAATTCTATATGTATTATTTATATATATATGAGAATATTATTCAATAATATTAATAACATTATTGATATTAGTGTATTATTGATATATATATATCAATAATAGTAAAAATGGTCATTTCAGAGGAGAGCAGTGTTATTTAGAAATCATAATTTTACTCAGGCCTGCAACATAAATATCAGGAAGTTTTCCCAAGATGAAATCCTTCATGAAATACATAATCTTAAGTAACTTAGCTCATTTGGAGTTTAACTCTGTTCCTTCAATATTAAATAGGCCAAACAACAGTTTTGAAGAAAAGAATAAGAAACACTCTTGCTCTCTTCTCTTCTCCTCTTGCTCTTGCCCCTTACCCTCTTCACCCTCTCTCCTTGTTCCCCTCCCCGTTTTCTCTTTGCATGCTGTTGCCTGGCCTCTACTCCTCTACTTATTCATCTCAACCCATCTCTCTCTACTCCCTCAACTCCCCACGCCATGCCCTAAACAAACTCTATTCTATACTGAAAAAAAGAGTAAGAAACATTCAATAATACATTGAAAGAATATAGTGAGAGAATAAGTTTTTCCATTCTATATTTCTTCTGTAATTTTGCCTTTCAGTCTCAATGGGACTGAAGTTAGCAACAAGTCGTGTCATCAGACTTGTCTCTTCTTTTCTACCTATCTTTCTGCTTACTCATTACCTGTGGATACTACATGGACTAACTACATAAAGGTCCATAGAGCTTTCTTATCAAGCATAAATAGGTTTAACCCTCTTTTTTCTCCTGCAGCTCAACATCAAACCTCAGTCATATTATACAGCTCAGTTACTATTCCCTTTCATCTCCCCCGCTTAGAATAATACTCAGATTCTCAAATAACTTTCTTGTCCAGTGTGCTTTTAAAGCTAACACGAGCACAGTTTTTATGGAGCAAGTAGGCTGCCTATATGTGTTTCCGTTCTACTTCCCCACCTGTAGATTGCTGTATATGGTAGCATTAACTTCTGCTGGTCCCTAATCTTATTATAGATGAATAAATTAAAAAAATTAAAGGAAAGAAAATAAAACAAAGACTGTAGACTTTCCTATTTTCCTTCAACACAAAGCCCGTTAGAGTACAATTGATCTGAGATATGATT
The DNA here is from genome assembly GCA_028551405.1 of Uromys caudimaculatus. Taxonomy (NCBI): domain Eukaryota; kingdom Metazoa; phylum Chordata; class Mammalia; order Rodentia; family Muridae; genus Uromys; species Uromys caudimaculatus. Next base: position 52,599,654 of record CM052705.1, read on the forward strand.
ATTTTTTTTGTTTTATTTCTTTAATAACTCAATTTCTTCATTCCTCTATGAACTAACACTCACAGTTCCTGTCAAATAAAACAAGTATTAAACTGACTTAACCAATCTATTTGATCCTATAATTGCTTATTCAAGGATATCTGGAGTTATTTTGGGACAAACTATAGCTCCTTAACAGTTACACACATCTTGATTTTTTACTGAATTAGTGATTCTACAAACCAAGTCATTCAGTTAAATTAACTTTCAACACAGTTAAAATAACCTTCAAAGGCATCAGATTTCTTTTTAGACTTAGCATGTCACTGTTGTTTTGCTTTTGTATATAAAGTAATGAATACAAAGTATCCTGAAATTGCACTAGTTCAGGTCAGAATGACACTAAAATTAGTTAGCTGTCCTCTTTGAATCAAAGGTAAACACCAACTAAAATCATCTTGAATAATCTCAGTGGTACTGTCACATTAGTAGGAATCAATTTCACAAGTAGCTACTAGGATTCAAAGGTAAGTGAAAGTCACCAGACATATAAGCAGCTTTTAATTATGGAAAGTGAAATTATTAAATAATAACCATGAATAATATTAAAAATGTGTTCATAGAAATTTTCAGTATCAATAATTATGATGACACAGGAGAAAATACTTCTTTAAAATAATCCAATATACATGGATGATGATAGGCAATTTACCAAAAGTCTGTTCCAAATTTTTCCATTATTTGAGTATTAACCTCTTTAAATTATTTATACTATGACCATCACATGAGTGAAAGTCAAATGGGAAAGTATTTGGTCTCTGAACAAACCCTTGCTTCATTCACTAAATAAGTGTACATCTATTAAAATCAATCACAGCAATTATTATTATAACAAGCAGGACCCTATTCAAATGGGAAAAGCTTTTGTTGCAAGCATAGTATGTGTCATCCACACCAAAGTCGTTTTAGTGTTATACACGTAATCCTTTCATCATTCCCCTGTGGTAGCTATTAATAACTCCACTGAGGAGAGAAAATTGCCTGACTCGCCCAAAGTCAAACATCTTGTGTCAGCAGCTCAGAATTCAAATGAGACTGATGTAACTTTAGAGTCAATAGGTATACAATATATTCATTTGCTCAAGAAATGAGAAATCCAGGGGTTACATTGTGTGACAAGAATATAAAGAACACACACTTCTATTTCTCCATTAAGGACAATCCTGGATCTTCACTCAACCTGTCTCTTCATTGTTTAGACCTGAGGTGATGATTGACTGGGAAAATTAAGCGGCACAGAGTGGCTTTATCTTGTAGATTTTAGATGAAATGTCACTAGCAAAGTTTGTATCTAATAGGAGACTAGCAGAAAGGGAAGAAAAAGCTTGGCTCGTGTTCAATAAATGAAGACATTTGATTCCCCTTCGCTTTGTCCCACAAGACCCATCCAAGCACCCTGTTCTACAAATATTCATTTTAATTATTGTTTACATGGTACTGAAATAGCCTTCCAGATATTCTCTTAAATTCGCTCTTCTCTGTAGCCCAAGGTGGATGGTAGAGAGACATTCTTTAAAGACAGATCTATGCATGACATACACAGAGGTTCATAGCATAGAGGTCACAACAGTGGCTATTTGACTAAGACAGAATAAGATGTCTTCAGTAGACATGTAGAACTTATAAGAATCAGCTTCTGTCAGCCAGTTTCCACTTCTATTTACATACACTCTATAGTCTAATTCATTTTTCATGGTCAACATCCTAGGGTCAGCCACCTATTTGCAAAATGAAAATGCTCCTTCTAATTGCATTGTATATACTTTCCAACATAATTTCTATGAACAACTATATACTAGTGTAATTTCTTTTTTTTTTTATTATTTATTTATTTATTTTTTGATATTTTATTTACATTTCCGATGATTCCCCTTTTCTTTAGAAACCCCGTGTCCCCTCCCCCTCCCCGCCTCTGTGAGGGAATTCCTCCTCCCACC
>CM052705.1:52602129-52664951 GCA_028551405.1 Uromys caudimaculatus
GGTCCGCCATACTGATTTCCAGAGTGGTTGTACCAACTTGCAATCCCACCAACAATGGAGGAGTGTTCCTCTTTCTCCACATCCTCGCCAGCATCTGCTGTCACCTGAGTTTTTGATCTTAGCCATTCTGACTGGTGTGAGGTGGTTTTTTTTGAAATGCCTCAAACTTTCTGTGTTCTTGTGACATTTGAAATCAACTTTTCAACATATTCTCATAAGGTAAAATAAACTGTAATTAAGTTTTTATAATGTGTCTCTCTAGTTAATCTATGAGCTTCACAAGATAAAGAGCCACATTTATATCAGACTAACTGTATCTTGGGTGCCTTACTGAACTGTTTGGTTTGTGTGTGTTTGGTAGGCCTCTCTCTCTCTCTTTCTCTCCTTCTTTCCTTCTCTCTCTCTCTCTCTCTCTCTCTCTCTCTCTCTTTCTCTCTCTCTCTGTCTCTCTCTCTCTTCTCTCTCCCCCTCCCTCCCTCCCTCTCTCCCTTCCTTCCTTCCTTCCTTGCTCTCTTTTTATTCTTTCTTGTTGTCATATTGATAAAAGCTAGAGCTGTCTGAAAAGAGGTGGTAGGAGGGTCTCAATAGGGCAAACACCACTTTCAGATTGTCCTGTAGACAAGTCTCTGGGACATTCTCTTTATTAATGATTGATGTGGTGAGGACAGCCCACTGTAGGGAGTGCCATCCATGGGTCCAGGGTTGATAAGAAATCAAGCTGAGGAAGTTAGTAAGCAGTGTTCCTCCAAGGCCTCTGCTCAAATTCCTGCCTCCAAGTCCATGCCCTGTTCTAAGTTCTTGCTTGGCTTCTCTCAATAATGACCCCAATAAGTCAAATGAACCCTTTCTTCCTAAGTTGCTTTAGGTTATAGTCTTTCTACAACCAGTGACAAAAAAAAAAAAAAAAAAAAATTGGCTACTTACAGAGGCAGCCACAACAGTTTGTCAAATGAATAGTAAACTATTGGTATCTCTGACATGCAAAGCAACAGTACTATATTCCACAACATCCACTTATATTGGTGTGTGACCCTCCCTCATCAGGAACATCTGATTATTATGGTTGCAGTTCCCCACCCACAAGTCACCAGCTGATGAATCCAACAATGAGGAAGTAGTTGAACTATGAGGATGCTGATCTAATTAGAGCTTTGATTCCTTGATAAACTGATAACGTGATGACACTATTGGAAGGTCAAAGAAAAGAGCTAATAGGTCTGGTTTAAGAAAGTAGTTCCCAGGAACATGGCCTAGAGGGTTTATCTTGTCTGTGACCTATTCCTGTGTTACTCTCTGCTTCCTAACTACCATTATTTAAGATCTTCTCCACCATGCCATTTGACCAAGATGCTCTATCTAATAATAGACCTAATGTAATGGACCTAGAGAATCACAGCCTGAAACATCTGAAACTATGAATCAAAGCACACACTTTCTTCGACCTTGCTTATCTAAAATACATGATTAATTAGGTAACAAAATAATGAGTGAAATGCAGTCCTTTCATAGGTTTCACTGTGCTACACACCATTACTCCATTATCACACATTTTCTTAGTTAAGTTGCTGTCCTTAATGGCAACGTAAATATGGTCAGGGAGAAGAGCAACAGACCTTTGTGTTGTTAGCTTCCCAACTGATATAATCCAGGACCAAATTTAGGGGTCTCATTCCCATCTAATCCAGGTAGTCCCTCACAGGCGTACACAGAGGTTAAATAATACCTGACAATTGTGCCTAGATGCTTTCCTGCTACAGAATTCCAGAACCTGTTACCTCAACAATAACTATCTCTCTCTCTCTCACACACACACACACACACACACACACACACACACATTCACGAGAGTAGTACATTATAAGTATTATTTGCAAGAATTAGAATATGATAGGGATACTATCATTTATAAAATATATTCTTTCAGAATGTGGAAAATAAAGTCTAAATTCCATTGATAGCTATTAGGATTTATTTTGTTAAAAATCAAAAGGAAATTTATTAGTGCTATGACATAATGCTCTGTTCCTCAGTAGTATGGGCACAACATGGATAGAAAACTGTCCTAGAGGCTAGCGATGTGTGTGGCAGGCAAGGGTGTGTGAGTTAGTATGATATAAAGTATGTGGTACTCTTGCTATTAACTCAGTTTATTTTGTTATTTCTAGATCCTTTAGGAGCAACTGTCACTATTACTTCAGATTATACCTGCCTTTCAGACAAGAGAAATGCTGGCACAAATAAAATAAAATGTTTCGACTAAATTTTAAAGAGTCCAGAGTCAATAACTTATTTATCACAATAGATCCTAAAATGGTTTCTTAAAGCCCAATAAAATAATAAATTATACCAGTTGACAAGTTTATTGCTTTCAGTGGCCTGCTCAACACTATCCATCCATTACTTCTTTGCCACATATTGTTTTTCTTATAATTAGATTGGTTAGCGATAAAACTGATTAAAATCATCATAAACTCACCTATCTACTGCGCAGGACTTGATCTCAGCCACACAATCAAGTTATATTGGGACTTATTTTATTTTGAAGACTGATTTGGAAAATTAAGTGTGAGAAAATTGACAGGGAAATAAATATTTCACACTTCTGAGGTCCCACTTCTGGGTTTGTGTTATGTTTATGTATGTACCTATACATGCATCCACATAAACTTGCACATAGGTAAAGATGAAGTAAGGGAAAAGCTGAATGATAATATTTAAATATTTCTTGCTTTAACCTTTAATTTAATTATTGGATATAATCAAGAATATGTTTAGAAGAATCTAGCTGCTTGATGCAAGAACAAAATGATGTTCAGACTAGATCCAGTCACATTTAGTATTTCAGATTATGAAGAGGTTTCAATGTTTATTAGATGAGTCATTAAATTTAGAAATCATGATTCTGTGATTCAAGTTCCTTTAAAGAAGTCGCATAGCTGATATGTATAGATTATTCTTCTACAAAAACTTGTTCAACCTACATATCTGAATTGTATTTTAGTGTGGACTAGTAAACCATCTTGGAGCATATCTGGGATGATCAGTCTTGATAGTGCAACAGGAATCAGAATCATCTAGGAGACACACTTCTTAGATTGCATATGACAGTGAATCTAGAGAGGTCTAAAGAACGAGAAGTAACGCATCCTGAGGAAGAAAGTTCCATTCAAGTAGCTAGTGTCACAGACTGAAGACAAATGTGGAAATGAGTGGAGCAGAAACTCTTATCACTGGTGTACCCTGACTACATATCAAATCTGACCACTGAGCTCACATTTCCACAGCCATGTATTCTTTGTGATCATGGGCTGTTCCCATAGCTAAAACCCAAGATAAAGCCTTGGTCTTTGCACTGCATTTTGTTAGTAACTTGTTTCAGCAAGAAAGTAACTAATATAGATATTTGTCCCTAGACATAGATTCACAACTGTGTGAAGCCTGATGGTAAGAGTTTTAGTCATAATAAATTTGAGAGTTCTTTCTTACTGATTATATTGAAACCTAAATCCTGGTTTTATAGGTGTCTCAGAGATTTGAGCAGCTACACATTCTATAAAACTTTTTAAAACTTTTTGTTTCTGCCTTTATTAGCCATATAATTCATTCTCTAAGATCCCCTCTTAATATATTTGTGATTAAATGAAACAGGAAAACTGGGAAGAGATATGTTATCAATATATATTATATATATATAAACATAATATATAGATATAGAGATAGAGATATCATTACTAGTGAGAACCTGCCTTTCTATTAGACACAACTTTATTAAACACTAAAGTTCAATTTGCTCACTGGAATTTATGGCAAAGTAAATTATACTTGGTAATGATAGTTTAAGAGGAGAAACCTATATGCCTTTGGAAGAGTTCTGATAACCTTTTAGAGGGCACACACTTTTGTAATTTTATACTAACTCGTATTTTTACATGTTGAATTATAAAAGACAAACTCTGCAAATATATGTACTTATATGAACATTCAATTAAATTACTAAAATATAAAAATTAAATTTAGAACATTTTAAAAGCATTTGAAAGAAAACTATAAAGAACTTTTGAGTCAGAATTCAACACACACACACATACACACACACACACACACACACACACACACACACACAAACACAGGGAGACCCCTTCATTGATATTTATGTAAGTAAAGAGATTAACACTAAGCAGTCCCTTATGACCTTAAACTACTCAAAACTACAATGAAGTTTACGGTTCTAAGAGTTCACAGAATCCTTGATTCAGTTCAAATAATTTAAATCAATAGAGTTTCACTAAGGGAATGTAAAATCTTTAAAATCTGGGAAATTCTCCAGGGTTGAAACTAACATCTGACTTAACTATTACTACTTAGCATATAGTATTGTCAGCTATGGAAAGGAGTCTACAGGGTAGACTTCCTTGAAATGCTTGACTAGTATATGCTCAAAATATATTCCCTGAAAACATTTGCTCTTAGATTTTTCTTGTCACAGAAAAAACAACAAAAATATTATTGTGGGAGGGATAACAAAAAGAGCTACTAAAAATGACTTAGGCACACTGGTGCATGCCTATAATATAATCTTAGCCCAAGGGACAATGAGGCTGGAAGGAAAATCAAGATTTAAAGGCCATCCTAGGTTACACAGTGAGACTAAGTCTCAAAATAACAACAGAAACAATATTTGGGAAGATTAGATCAGAGAAAAAATGAGTGCTTGATGAATAATAATTATGTGTTCATCATTGAGTATATATGCTTGATTATACATAATTGTAATAAGTTGATTATCATTAAATATCTATTCAAGATGCTTGGGAACTAGATGTCTATATACAAAATAAGGTGGGCACTGACTTACACACACACACACACACACGTACGGGTAAATAAATTTAAAATAAATAAATGAATGAAAGAAAGAAAGAAAGAAAGAAAGAAAGAAAGAAAGAAAGAAAGAAAGAAAGAAAGAAAGAAAGAAAGAAAAAGAATAGGTTAAGTAGTACTTTCCAGACCTAAGTACGTTCATGCCTTACTGTTAGGGTGTTAAGTTTCTCTAGAAGAGTAACTGAACTGAAGGGAATTCATTAGATTTGTTCACAAAATATGGTCTGGAGAATACAACAATGACTGTCTCGCACTGGAGAGTCTGAGAACCTGGCAGTTTCTCAGTTGAGAAGGATGAGTGTCTCTGAATTACCAGAATGACTATGCGAGCCTAGAGGCTTTTTGAAGAGCTATTGATATCCAGTCCACAATGGAAGCCATAGAAGCATGGCTCTGACATTAGTTGAGAATGCAAGAGAAACTTGGAAATAAACTTGTCAGTAAGACTGAAAGCAAGCAGACCAAAGAAAAGTTTCCTTCTTCTATGTCCTTTTGTCCAGGGTGTGACTTGATTGCAATACACACATTATAAGTGCTTTTCCATGCTTCAAATAATCTAAGAAAAATCTCTCACAGGCATACCCCCATGCTTATATTTTAGTTGATTCAAGATCTAATCAGGTTGACAACCAGAACTAACCATCTCAACAGACATCTTTAATATAGGGCACTGGCAACCTGCAGAACCAGAGAACACTTGAAAAGCATGTGTCTGCCAAAGCCCTTTTATCCAGAATCAATAGATCGTTTTCATTTCTCAATAAATAAAAACATCACAGAATCTGCAAATGAAGAAGAATTTTAATAGGCATTTCTGTATTGAAAATATACAAATGTGTTAACAATAGAAAAAATTTAATATTATTACTTATTGAAAAATATGAAAAACATAAAAAATTGGTAATAGGTGTAGGGCTTCTTGGGAAGTGAGATATCCTCTAAGTAACGTATTATCACAACTACACACATCAATGAAAATTCAGAAAACAGTGATGAGTATCCTTTGAAGTGGTAAATGTTATGGATGACTTGTGCAATGCATATCTACAGAACAGTTAAAAATAGTCAAACATTGGCACTGTTCAGTCAGTGAAGACCTTGCCATGGACTTGAGTAGATTGCGAATGACCTTACTTAGAATTGGTATTGTTTGGTACAGAAGAAAAATATAACAGCAAATTTATGTGTGCATGAGCCAATTGGAGACAGATACATAAGTAATTTTGTTTCAGTTAAATCACTTTAGAACCCCAAAACAGACCAGTGAGGACATATTCACATCTAAATAAGGGAGGAGAAGAGTCACCCTGATACAGGCACAGAGAATACCATAGAGCTGTGATCCCAGTCACAGAACAAAGCTCACCTGAATGGATACAGATCATGAATATGTAGACTATGTTTCTCCTTTAAAATTTATTTTGTGTGTCTATCATCTACATATCTATATACTTAATATGTGTGTTATATTTGTGAGACTGGACATTTACCACTCCAAAATGTGATTAAATGGGACTTAATCCCCTTATTCCAATAACTTACATTGAAAAAAATCATCTTGACTACAAAATCATATTTGTGTGCTTAATTGTGTGCTGTACACAAAAAAGTAACATAACATGTTGAAACACGTTTGAACATATTCCCTGTTGAGATCATAAACACACACACCTCTGTTATCCAGGAGCGTTCCTGAGAAAGAATCTATCACTGAGCTCTTCCCCATCACTTTAACAAACACAGGCTCTTCTTTTAATAAGTTATATATTTTATTAATCATTTTATTCATTTAGATTTCAAATGATATCCCCCTTTCCGGTTACCCTCCACAATCCCCCCATCCCAATTCCCCCTCTCCCCGTCCCCTTTACCTCTATGAGGGTGCTCCTCTACCCACTCACCCACTTCTGCCTCACCACTCTAGTATCCTCCTACGCTGGGACATCAAACCTCCACAGGACCAAGGGCCTCCTCTCCCATTGATGTCAGATAATGTCATTCTTTGCTACATATGTATCTGGAGTCCTGGCTCCCACAATGTATACTGTTTGGTTGATGGCTTAGTCCCTGAGAGCTCTGGGTGGCCCAGTTAGTTGATATTGTTCTTCATATGGAGTTGCAATCCACTTCAGCTCCTTCAGTCCTTCCCCTAACTCTTCCATGGGGGTCCTCGGGCTCACTTGATGGTTGGAAGTGTGTATCAGAATCAGTATTGGTCAGGTGCTGGTAGAACCTCTCAGGAAACAGCCATACCAGGCTCCTGTCAGCATGTGCTTTTTGGCATCTGCAATAGGGTGGGCATTTGGTGTCTGAAGATAAATACCTAGGTGGGGCCGTCTCTGGATGTCCTTTCCTTCAGTCTCTGTGCCATTTTCTGTCCCTGCCTTTCCTTTGGACAGAACATTTCTGGGTTAAACATTTTGAGGTGTGTCAGTGGTCTCATCCCTCAAATGGGGTCCATGTCTATCTACTGGAGGTAGTCTCTACAGGTTGTTATCTCCTTTTGGTTGGGTATTTCGGCTAAAGTCACCACTGTTGCGTCCTGGGAGCCTCTAGCTTTCCTGGAGTCTGGGACCTTCTAGTGGCTACCCTAGTTCCCCAGCCCCACTGCTTCATGTTTCTATTCAATTATAGTAAGTTATTATGACCTCATTTGTCCCTTGTTTGGGTACCAGAGAAGATCCTCAATTTCTTAATTTCTTGACAGGGGATACCTCTTCAGTTTCCTCAGACCTGGAACATCTCCTTAGTCTTCTTCTTCCTTTTATTTTTCCCATCTTAATCAACTTCTTACTATAACAGATCACCTGAGGCCAGTCAATATTATTAAAACATTTTGTTTACAGATCAAGATGCCAGAAAGTTCAAGAGAACTCATTACATTAACATCTGCCTTACATCCTGTAGGGTCTTCTTGCTGCATCTTAACATTGTAAGACAGAGTAAACATGCTAGCTTAACTCTGACTTCCTCATGCTAAAGAACCACTAATGTGCTATGCATGATGGTGCATGTCTTTAATCTCAGCACTTGGGAAGTAGAACTCCAAAGCTCCAGGTCAGCCAGGACTAGAGTGAAACAGCTCCTCAACCTCTGTGAAATAAAATTGTCGTTAATGACCACTCTTGCAACCTCATGTAGTTGTAATTGTCATCCAAAGAACTATTTCCAAGTACACTTAATGTATACTTGGGGCCCTAACCATGAAACCTTGGAGGACATATTTAAATCATACTAATGATTTTCATGCAAATACAGATTTGCAACTTTGTCAAAATTTTCAGGGTTTCTTACATTTTCTTCCTAAAGAGATTATTTCCTTTTTTTTTTTTAAGCAGAAAGAAAAAAAAAATCAGATTATTTTGTTCTAAGCACATAACACCAGACTATATTTGACACTACTCTGTCTCATTGCTGCTATCAAATTTTATTCCTATATTAAGATGCTATCTGTAAAGTTTTCCATTTTAAGATGGAAATTCTTATACTTGATAACTGTCTTAGTCAGGGTTTTTATTCCTGCACAAACATCATGACCAGGATGCAAGTTGGGGAGGAAAGAGTTTATTGAACTTACTCTTCCACATTGCTGGTCATCACCAAAGGAAGCCAGGACTGGAACTCAAGCAGGGCAGGAAGCAGGAGCTGATGCAGAAGTCATGGAGGGATGTTTCTTACTGGCTGCATCCTCTGGCTTGCTCAGCTGGCTTTCTACCCAAGGCTACCCAAGACTACCAGTCCACAGATGGTACCACTCACAAAGGGCCCTCCCCACTTGATCACTAATTGAGAAAATGCCTTACAGCTGGATCACATGGAGGCATTTTCTCAACTGAAACTCCTTTCTCTCTGATAACTCCAGCTTTTGTCAGTTTGACACACAAAACTACCCAGTACAATAACCAACAGGTACAGGTTATTTTAGGTAGAGCTATTTTGAGAATTTCTTTCAGATGTTTTTGACATTGTTTATTTGTAGATGTATGGGCACCCAGTAGACTATTTTGATTAAGATTTTAAATTTAAGAAACAATTATTTATTTTACTATTCAATGTTTTCTAGACTTGGAAGGAATCTGCTCAAATCAGTTCTTTTATTATTAAGTTAGGTCAGCATCATTCTTCAATATGTCCTTATTTTCTGATACCGAAACATGGTGCAGGATCACTTTGCGTTTTTCCTTCAGCACCAGATTTTATTCTGGTTACAGTTCTAGAGAGCAACAGTATGCCATGGTTGGAAAGACATGATAACAGGCAGCTGAAGCAGAAATTGCTTAATTAAATTGTGTCTTTGGTCAAGAAGATAGAGAATAGCAAATAAGGTCAGCCATGACTTCCTTCAGCAAGGTTCCACCTCTAAAAGTTTCATCATCTTCCCAAACAGTGCTACCAACTGGGGAACGAAATGTCATGCGAAATGACTAACTAATCATAGTGTTAAAGACAACAAAGTCATATAACACTGCTCTGAAAATAACATGTTTTTATTTACAAGAGATTTAGAGATGAGGTCATGCAACAAATCAATATCAAAATCTCATTTTCAGCTAGAATTGCAGATTTTTACTGCTTGACATTATAGCCATGGGTCATTTCTAAAGATTGCCCTCATGTTGAAAAACCCATGAGAGGAGAAGAATAAAAGTTCTTTGAACTCTGTGACCAATAACCACTTGATCTCTGCCTTCTTGTCCTTATGGCAGGCTTAGAAAAAGTACCAGGTCTTCACAATTCTCATTATTCTGTCCTCTAAAATTCAACATACACTTCCACTGCTTGATATTTTACCTAATGTAATTGAGGACATTCATTTGAGGGCCTCTATCACCAAAATAAAGGTTCAGTAATTGTCTAAATGGTTTCCCAGTATTCTACGGTAATTAAACCTATTCATATGTATAGTTTATTATAGAAAAGATTAAGCAATAATAAAACAAATAAATAAAAAACAAGAAACAACAAACCAAATAAACAAAATCTACTGTGTGCTACTGTTTCTTGACCAGCAATGGTCAGTGTTTCTGCTTAGTTTCACCTAAACTGAGAAACAAAGTGTTTTGCTGTGGTTTGAGCTCTTATATTTGTTGTAGAATAGCCAACCATGTATAATCTGCCTAGGCTATCAGACACTCCTCAAAACTGCTGACTCACAGAATAAAAGTTTCCACCCTTAATTCACTGTTCTGTGTGCACTCTAAAAAGTCTGAAAATAGAATTCACAGACATACAAACTTACTCACCATGGAAACTTTCAAAAGTCAGCCCTACCACGTGTGCAGATAATCTCTGCAGGTACTCAAGCTTTCACTCTCGGGTTTTTCCTGTTTAGCACATATCCAGTTGTTATAAAACACTTCCCATGAGTATTCTATTTTTTAACAGATCTATAGTTTCCCCTATATGAAAAGGACAGTAAAAGCTTTAGTCTTCAAAGTATTCATAATTTTATAACATTGATCTTCAAGTTGCTTAATGAAAACCTTCCAAAATTAAATTGCTGATAAGAACAAGGAAACTAATCCTGCAAAATTGTTTATCACAGCCAAGGAGAATTCAGAGATCTGATATGACTCGTGATAGAGCCAGACACTAGGATCCACACTCCACGAAAGATACTAGATGACACTGCCTTGCTAGTTTTAATTAATTCAAGTATGTTTTTCACAAACCAATTATTAAATTACCCTTTGTTCTTTTTCTAGCTTCTATATTGTCCTCAAATCTGAGGACATGATAAGCTTTGAAGTTAAAAAAATCTCATTATGACTATGCTTTTTATTTTTTTAAAAGAAAAATATGTAAAGTTTATGACCCCTCCATAACTATATTAATCACAAAAGCAGTTCAAGAATATGAATAAAAGCCTTGCATTGACCTCTACTTATTTCTTCAAATGAGGATTTCTAATACAAAAAGGTTATAAACAATATATTTTAAAGCATGTGACAAATGTAATTATCAGAAGTCATGATATTTTTACATTGTTATACATTTTTCTAAAATACAATTTATCTCATTTTTAATCATCATTTCTAATTTTCAACATTATTTCTAGAAATTTAGGTTATAATGGTTTGAGTGAGTTCAGAAATTAAAATATCAAAAAAATGAATCAGGTTTTGAAACAATGAGTTATATTACCTTTCAAGAGAAGACAATAAGAAACTTAAGGGATCTCCTCTGCCTTTAGGAAGTAAATTGTCCTTGAATGGAAGAAAGGCAGCATAAAGAGGAATTCATAATGTATCTCCTGGGTTCAACAATATTAATTTGTCTTAACCATCTTTGAAGTCCTGGCCACAGTGAGACTTTCCTGGGTGCATTTTAATTAGGGAGATTCTGTCTCAGTAACCTGCCCGGCATCAACAGGGAGCAAGCCATTATCCAAAATCATATGTCATGAAATCTATTACAACAAGGAATTAATAAATTGATACCCATATGAGGATAGAAAGTGTAGCATTTTATAAAAACCTAGAAAATTATTTCAATGCTGGCTCATAACGTCCTCAATAATTGGTGATGTATGCCAGACCTGAGGGAGTAGAAATCGTTTGTGGCAAGGTAGAGGAGCATTTTCTTACTAATGTTAGCGCTGCTGATATATCAGTGGAAGTTTTTTGGGAAGCTGGATGTTGCGAGTGTCTTTCATAACCTACCTCCAAAGTCCCATCTTCTTTTATCACTTTAAGTATTGAATCACTCTCACTGTGGATAAGCCATCTGCTAGAAGCAATAATTTTAGGAACAGGGTCCCAAAACTGTTTCCCATAGATAGCTGCTGGCAGTTCTGGCATTTGGGAGCATAATCTTTTAAAATTGAAATCTGCCCTCATAGGTACAGGTTTCTAGACCTTCGGAGCATTGCGAGTTCTTTATTCTTGTGATGAAGGTCAAATTGAAGTTGAGTACATTTATGCTGAAATTAGCTGTATTGTGTCATTACATTTCAAAGTCTAAATAATCAAGAATATGTCAAGGATATTATGAAAATCTAACATTCGTCTTTTGGAAACTATTAACATTTATTATTCTGAAGAAACTAATGAACAGATTATCTCTCTATAATAGGTGTCTGATTCATCTTTCCAAACTTTTATTTTACTCTCTGCCTGATCTGTATATTTCAACCCCTGCCAAGTATATGTAAATCACTTGGTCTGTCTTTACACATAGTGTCTTTGTCCAGAAATAACTCAAGTGTAACTATTTTAGTTATGGTTCCTATTGTTTCGACAAAACACAATAACCAAAAAGCAAGTTGTGGAGAAAGGGATTATTCAGCTTACACTTCCACATTGCTGTTCATCACCCAAGGAAATCTGGGCAGAAAGTCAAGCAGGGCAGGAACCTGGAAGCAGGAGTTGATGCAGAGGTCATGGAGGAGTGCTACTTACTGGCTTATTCCACATGGCTTGCTCACCCTGCTTTCTTATAGAACCCAGAACCACCAGCCCAGGGATGGCACCACACAACACAGGCTGGGCCCTCCTCATTGATCATTAATTAAAGAAATTCCTTACAGCTGGATCTCCTGGAAGCATTTCATCAACTGAGGCTCTTTTTGCTTTGATGGCACAAAAAAACTTCCAGTGCCTTAGCAATGGTGAAATCTCACACTAAACTGGTTTTAAATACTTAATCTTACAGAAGACATCACAAGATTCAAAAAATCAAAAGGTAAAATTTATGTTTTTTTGAAAATATTTTAAATATTAAATGTATTATAACTTAATATCTTATTGTCCCTATATCAACCGAGAACATACAAATATCTAATTCCAACTATTTCTACCTATGTACAAAATCAATATTTGACTATTAGAATTCTGTATGTTTTGAGTGGAATGACAAGTAGAAAAACATACTATCTGTATTTCTTTAGGCAGGAATTCACCAGGAGAATAGAAGCCCAACACTATCTGATCCAGAAACAATTGAAGTTCACTCCAAAGGAACAAGACACACATTTAACCAAAGAATATCTGCAAGCAAAGTATGCATGGGGTCAAAATTCCTTAAATTATCCTTAATATTACAGTTTTTTATTTAAAATATGATTGAAAAATAGACTATCCCAAACAAAATGCTTAAAGATAAAATAATTCTCAAGTCTTCTGCTTCAATCCTTTAATAGATATGCTGATTTTAATTATAGTAAGTGTCATATCAAATTGAATATTTTCCATTGCTACAAAATAGTTCTAGGTATTGATTATAAAGTTAATGTTAAAGTTGTAAAATTCTTCTGCAAATCTTCCCTTTAAGATTATTTGACACCCAGAGGGTATGAACAACTTTTACAGATAAGTAATTTGACAGTTAATATACAAAAATATCTTAGGAATCCCACATCACAACTCCAATTGCAATCATTGGACTGGATTATCTAATTTTGTTTTTTAATTTAAATTGATTTTAAGTTAATTTAATTGTTTTTAAGTTGAATTGATATTCCATAACATTTATTAATTTATTTATACAATAGATAGAAATAAAAGCATTATAGGTTTTATTATTTAAAGCTTCCTGGGATATTTAGCAATAGAATTCTAAAATTAAAGTGTTCTTTTGAAAAGATTTATTTTCATTGTAATTTTGTCTATTCATGTATGTATGTGTGGAGGTATATGCATGTATACACAGGTGCTCTCAGAGGACAAAGTGGGTCATGGATCCTCTAAAGCTAAAGTTATGGCCTGGATGCCCAGAACTGACCAAACCAGGATTCACTGAAAGAGTAGATGTGCTTTTACCATTAAATTATCTTTCCAGCTGCATAAGTGCACTCTCTTATGATATTTGACCAAGTATTCTGGAAACACAAAATATATTTTTCATTTGTTGTCCTTTCTTTAAACCTGAATTCGTTGCTAGTAACTGAATTACCATTAAAATGGAGATAAAGAAAGACCATGAGAAATTAGTTAGACTTTAGACCAAGAAAGTCTAAGTAGATTAAACAAAAGTGTCTCTACTTTTCAGGTAAAGAAAGTCATTTTATCCTCTCCCAGTATTTCTACTTATATGTACATTGTTACAAATATACTATAGTTTAAATATGAACAGTGTAACCCAAGGTCCACATGTTAAAGATTTGGTTCCTGGGGTGGTACTCTTGAGAACTGCTGTGGTTTTATAAGGTTTTTGTAGAGGGTCTTTTGATCATCAGTGAATGACTGTGAAAGGGTTATTGGAACTGCCTACAATCTCTCTTTTCTTTAGCAAGAGGTAATCACAATCTCTTTTTTTGATATTTCAGCCATTAATATCTGCCATGTACCTTGAGGTGATAAGCCCGATGGTGAGTCCTAACTGACCCTCAGCTATACTGTTTAAACTTTGAACTGTCAAATTTCTGCACAAACTAAACCTTTTATTTAATAAAGTCTGTAAACTAAATCATTTCATTATAATGGCAGAATGGTGACCATCACAGCACAAAGAACTTACCTTACTGTCTCTAATTTCCCACTCCTGAACAATGTCTGTTTTGATTTTAGCAAAAAAAGAGTATATATGGCTTAACTTTTTCTCTTTTGGTAAATATGTACTCAAAAAAATAGACTTCTCTGCTAATATAAGGTCAAAGCATACAGATCTAGATGAGTAACTTTGATTTATGTGTGAAGACTGAAGAAACCATATAGTCTAATAAAGTGGTTGTGTTTTCCACCTACATTACTCTTGAGCCTCATATCTCAGTTAAGCTGGGCTTCAGGAAGCAGAATTGAAAGCCACTTATCTTGTGCTATCATATGAACATCCATCATATATATGTGTGTACTAAAATTACATCACCATTTTGGTAGAGTGAAGAAACTAGATTTTGGGGAAGGAGATCAAGTAATAAGGGACTAGCAGTACCACTTAACTATGTCTGATAAAGGGCTAAATGGAACTAGCTGAAGTATTTTGTCCTCACTTCCCACTACATAAAGACAGTATTCACCCATTTATAGGTCATACAGCAAGAGTGTTCCATATTGGAGCAGAAGAAAGACTTTTCATCAGACACTGCATTGATGGTGCCTTCACCTTCAGTTTAAAGGCCCTAGAAATGTAAGAAAAAAACTAATTGGACTAGAGAGATGGCTCAGCACTCAAATACACTTGCTGCTCTTGCAGTGGGCCCAGGTTTGGTACCTAGCACTCATTGGGCAGCTGTTAATCACCTGTATTTCAAGTTCTAGGGGAGCCTTTGTACATTTCTGCCCTCCACAGGCAGGAGGCATGCACATAGTACATTATACATGAGACAAAACACTCATATATTGCCGGGAACCAATGGATCTGCAGCTTTCTTATTAGCCTGAGAGAAGCCATTTTTTGTAGAAGTTAGGCTTGAAGGTAGAAGTAGGCCTAAGTTTCAGGTTCCTGAGAAATAGGCTTTTGTTCAGGTTCTGTCTCCTGGGAGATGGATCGTTTCCCAGGTCAGGGTGACCCCCTTTGCGGTTAGGTGGTCAGCAGAGCATAGATGGTTGCCTTGGTAACATGTCCTGGTGCCTGGGAACCTGTACTCCTTGGAATATCCCCACCCCTATGCATTATCTAAAGCCTCAATTACATTGTTTTAGAGTCCTTCTATATTGTTTAAGATTCTCATACTTCCTTCTCCTTGTACCTTATAAAAGCTTGGTAATAAAATTAATCTTTTGAGCTTGAACGAAGGGACTCTGTCTTGCCCCCAGGTATCTCTGTCTCTTGCCTCATTCCTCATCCTTCAGTCCCCTCCTTAGGTCGATGTTGACTGACCCCGAGGGCTGGGGCAATATATGTAAAATAAATATTTTTCAAAGATTTATAAGATCAGCATAGATTAGATTTCAAAAAGAGATCATTTACATTAGGCTTGTCAATTGACATCTCTATCAGGAATAATATTATGCTAGCTGAGGGGCTAAGACCTGCCCTCTGTAGGCGGTACATAAGCAGGGGATTCTAAGCTATATAAGTCTTGGAACAGTGGGGTGAGCACTAGCATGTATTCATTGCTCTCTGTTTCTGATTATGGATGTGATAAGACCAACTCTTTCAAGTTCAGTCTGTCACGTCTTCCATGCTATGGTATCATATAATGTGGAACATTATAAGCTACATAAACCCTTATCTCCATAAGTTGCTTCTCCCAAGATATAGTCACTGTAACTGGAAAACAGCATCTTAAAACCCAGCTTCTACACCACTATCCAGATTTCAGATTCTAAGCCCAGTTCAGTGGGTTCAAGCATGTGACCTCTCAAGACCATTCCCTTCTTAATCCTGACTCATTGTCTATGAACCCTGACTTTACGTTAGTCTCCGCAGATATAGGTTTTAAGCTCACTGTTTTGGAGTAAAACTCAAGATCTACTCATGAAGACACCCCCAACATAAATTTACTCCAATGGAAAAGTTCCAAATAAAACTCTGTAGACTCAGAGTCTAAGTTTTTATACATTTGCAAGCCCAACACAGGACAGGACTACTTGGTGACTCCATAAATAAGGTCGTCTGTGGAGAAAACCAGAATTATTGACTGAAATCTCAATGATTGGATGGCAGGTGAAGGATTTTTGCATGCTGTCTATTCTCCTTCAAAGTCTATCATTTGAACACTAATTCTGCTAATGACCAATAAATCTCTGAAGATTTCTAATTTAGTTACATACTTTCCTTTGTTTTCTGTCTAGATGTTAACCTATCTTTGAGTTCATGAAGTATTTCTTTTGCTTACCCAATTTTTATGTTTCCTTTTCCATTAAGCAAAAAGATGATTTATACTATTTCAATTTGAACATTTTTATTTTTTCTGATTCTATTGAGTTTCTTCTCTATGTATATTAGAAGTTCACTGAGAACGCTGAAAATCGTCAGGCAGTTAATACATCTGCTTCCCTGAAGTGCTCAGAAGTTCAGCTCAACTCTCATTCTCTCTCTCTCTCTCTCTCTCTCTCTCTCTCTCTCTCTCTCTCTCTCTCAATCAAGCTGGGTAATAAATCTTGTAGATTTGTTTTGGACATTTTATGGAGCCCATTTCCTACTCAAGTTCTTATGGAAGACCTCCACATAGATATATTTTTTTTACTTTTTTTTTTTTGATACTTTATTTACATTTCAAATGTTTTTCCCTTTCCAGGTCTCCCCTTTGGAAATCCCCTATCCCATCTCCCCTCCCCCTGCCTCTATGAGGGTATTCCCCCACTCACCCACCCACTCCCGTCTTCCCTCCCTGGCATTCCCCTATACTGGGGTATCTAACACCCTCAGGCACACAGACATTTGATGTCCTCCCTGCTCAGCCTGTCCATACTTTTTTTCTACTTTTCCTCATTCTGTGGATTGTACTTAGCTAGTTGCATAGGATTGCCACAGTGACTGTTAGTTAGTTCAGGCTGGCTCTCACATGTCTGGGACACAGTATACTACTCCAAGGTCAATATATTACACGAGCATGGTGCATTTTTCTCCTTTCTAGCAGATCATATTTATGTATGTTTTTCAAAATGTAAAAATCATAATCTCAAATATTTCATCTTATTTTGTTTTCTTGTATGGAAATAGCTAATAGGTTACCATCATAATAGAAGGCATTTATACTTCTAAATGAATATTATATCTATTTTAAGAATGCAAATTATCTAAGTATTTTGTCTGATTTGGGGAATAATAAAGAGCTATAATATATGCATGTTTAATTAGTTCAATTGAACTATTCTTTAATGGATACATATTTCAAGATCTCAGATTGCACATAATAAATACTTAATTCTTGTCAATTTAAAACGAATAAAATAAGAACTATTCTTTCATGTCTTCTTATAGGTAAAATAGCATCCTAATTTTTAATAAAAATTAAAGTTACTGCAGAGTATGTTTGTTATAAATCAGGCAGTATGTTTATATTTATAATCCTTGTAACAAATACCAAATTGAAGCTAAAAGCTCTGAAATAGGGCTACAAAACAATCTCAGATAAATGGTAATTTTGATTTAACTGAAGATACTGCTAAGATATTTATAAAGAAAAAATCAACAATATTTGGCTTAAAGGATATTAGCTTTAAATAGGAGAAGAAAGCACATTACAAATAAGAGGCACATGGTCTAGAGATTTGACTTAGTCTTGTTGCTCTTTACAGGACACAGGTTCAATTCCCAGCACCCACATGGTAGCTCACAATCATTTTTAACTCCAGTTTCAGGTGATCTGGTACCATCTTCTGATCTCTGCCAATATCAAGCCCACACAGACATACTTGCAGGCAAAACACTTACATACATCAAATAGTCAAATAAATTAATTAAAAATGAGGGGATAGAAAACACTATTAATATATCAAGGGATAGAAGTCATCTCACTGTGTTATACTGTGTTTTGGAGAGTGCAAAATCAAGAAGGGACTAAAACACAAGGTCTAGATGAAACTTAAAATGTAGTTAGATATAGCATTTTCTTATTATCATGGCATTGATATGCTCATGGAATATTATTTCCTATATAAATGCTTGTGAGCTTATGAGGTACTTGTATTATTGCTGCAAGAAGATATATGACAAGAAGAAATTTATGGAAGGAAGTTGCTTTTACTCACAGTTTAAGATGTGGTATATCCTGATGGGAATCATGGATGCAAGAAGTTGAGAAAATTGGTTATGTCAGGAAACTGAACAGTATGAAAGCTGCTGTTCAGCTGACTTTCTCCTTTTCATTCAGTCCCGCACCGCAACCCAAGAAATAGTGTTGCCCAGAGGTAATACAAGACTTCCCAACTCAATTAATCTAGATAACCTCTCATTGATATGTACAGAAGTTTGTCATAGGTATTATAGATCTTGTCATATTGACAATCTACATTTACCATCACGGATCTATCTCATGTCAGTCTGACACCCAAACATATCACTGTTAAGTCATAACCTCCTTCCCATTAACATTATAAGCTATGGCCAGCTCCTAATATGAAATGGACTCAGTACAACATCATATGTTCCCATAGTCTTTAACAGTTCCAAATTGTTTACAAACCCAGTTTCCAAGTCTCTTCAGAGAGTCTAAGTAATCTCTCAACCATGAGCTTCTACAAAATCAAAAGCAAGTTATATACTTCTAGCTTACAATGAACCAAAATAAACATTCCCATTCTAAAAGTAATGGATGTGGTTATAGCCAAGAAAGATCAAACCAAAACAAGAACAAAACCCAATAGAAAGGTTAAATTCTGCAGCTGCTTGCCCAGCATTGAGGGAACATGATGGAATCATATGGTCTCCAAAGGGCATATGTAGTCCCTTCTCTTCCAGCTTTACTACTTGTATCACAATGGCCTGGTTCCACTTCTTAAATGCAACTTTCCCATTGTCATCCCATTGGTGCTGGCATCTGAAATGTCATGTTGTCTCCACTACAACTAAGGCTTCAAATTAGATCACCAAATATAAATTAAATCACCAAATAATGTGGAAACAGTGGCACAACTGGACATTTTGTGTCACCAAATAAAATTTCCAGTGCCAAGAATGGATTACATCTAATCAAGTTGTGGGCCAAAGATATCCCATGGGAACATTTCTCAGTCATACCCTATTGCTGAGACAATGCCTACACAAGTCATTAAACACATAGAAGTCTAGCTAGTGCCTACACAAAGACTTCACCCTTATCAACTAATGATCATGATACTAGAAGGTACTCTGAACATTATCAAAGGAGAAAGATAAACATTTACCCAGCTATAAATCATTAAGTGTATAGTGGTTACATTCCTGCAAGATGTGCTAGTACAATATTGGCACAAACTTTGTAGGAAAAACCAACCAAGACTTGGTTGGATTTAACACCCACTCAACAAGATGGGAACCATCCTCTAGTCTGATTTGGTGGCCAGTACCTGAGCCTCTATAGGTCAGAGACTTAGAGAAAAACAACAGATAAAGAAATATAGCAATACCATGCTTCCATAACAACATTCTGCTCTACCCATAGATCAGTGCTATCCTCAGTCACCAGAGAAGCTTCCTCCTACAGGAGATGAGAAAAATAAACAGACTCACAGTCAGACAATATGCAGTGTGAGATATCTTGGAACATTCAGACCAAAATGGGATGTCTCCATCTAATCTGCACTCTCAGGCCTCATTGAACTCTACAGAAGAATAAACAGACTGTAAGAGCCAGAGAAGATGGAGAACACCAAGGAGGCAAGGCCTTCTAAATACAGCATGACCAATGCATATATGAACTCACAGAGTCTAAGACAGCATACACAGGTCTTCACAGGTCTTCACCAGATGGAGTCCTAGAACCCTAGGAGAAGTAGATACACAACCAACCCTATCACAGATGCTAGTTCTAATTGATAACTACTTACAAATTAAAAATTAGTTTTCTCAATGTAATACATCTACATAATGAAATATTATTTAACAATTAAAAACAAACACATCATGACTCTTACAGGCAAATAGATGGAAGTTGAGAATATCATCCCAAGTGAGGTAACCCAGTCTCAAAAGGACATGGGTGGTACATACTCACTTATAAGTGGTTATTAGCCATAATATAAAGGATATCCATTCTACACTCCAGAGACTCAAAGAAGCTAAATTAGAAGGAAGGTACAAGCGAGGATGCTTACATTTCACTGAGAATGGGGAATAAAACAGTCATAGAGGCAAGTGGAGGAAGAGATCTGTGAGAGAGGGCTTGGGGAGAATGGAAGGAATTTGGGATCAGGTGACCATTTAGGAGAAATGGCCATTAGAATGAAGAGAAATCTGAAACTGACAACTGACTGGGGTAGGAGGTGGGGTCATCTTGACAGAGACCTGGGATAGGGAAGAGTCCAAGAATCAATGGGAATAACCTTAGTTGTGACTCACAGCATTGGGGATATGAAACCTCAAGAGGCTACCTCCTGTAGCCAGGCAGGAACCCTAGTGGAACAATAGAGACACCAATCTACCACTCAAAACTTTCGACCCAAAATTTATATACTGTCTACCAGAAATGTAGGGATGGGGATGGAACAGAAACTGAGAAAATGGCCAACCAATATCCCGCCCAACTAGAGACCTATCCCATTGGCAAGCAACAATCTCTAAAACTATTAATGATACTCTGTTATACTTGCAGACAGGAGTCTAGCATGGCAGTCCTCTGAGAGGTTCTACCTAGCAGATGTCTAAAATATATGTAGACACCTACAGCCAAACAGTGGATGGAGCTTGGGAACTCTTATGGAAGAATCAGGGAGAGGATTGAAGGCCCTAGAGAGGATAAGAACTCCACAGGAAGACCAAGAGAGGCAACTTACCTGGATTCTTAGGGCTCTCAGAGTCTGAACAACCAACCAAAAAGCATACACAGGCTGGACCTAGGCCCTCCAGCAAATATATAGCAGATGTGCAGCTTGGTCTTCATGTGGATCCAGAATAACTGGAGGAGGGGCTATCCCAAAAGCTGTTGTCTGTCTGAGGGATATGTTATGTTCTTCTAGCTGGGCTGACCTTTCTGGCCTCAGTGGGAGGGGGTGTGTCCAGTCCTGCAAATACTTGTTGTGTTAGGGTAGGAGACTAACAAGGGGGCTAACACCTGCTGAGAAGAGAAGGAAAGGGGGGCTGGGGAGGGGAAGGATTGTGGGAGGGGTGGTGAATAGGATGTAAAATGAATAAGTTTTTGAAAAAAGAATAAAACCTGGCAGTGGTGGCACACGCCTTTAATCCCAACACTTGGGAGGCAGAGGCAGGTGGATTTCTGAGTCCGAGGCCAGCCTGGTCTACAGAGTGAGTTCAAAGACAGCCAGGGCTACACAGAGAAACCCTGTCTCGAAAAAACAAAAAACAAAATACAAATAAACAAAAAAAAGAATAAAAACATTTGTTTTCTCCAAGGGAATGTCATTGGGAAAACAAACCACTATTTATGGTAGGCCCCATGCTGAGCAGCAGATGGCCTACAAAAACCAAACTCAACAATGTCAGTGGTAGTCTTTGTCTCATCATGTTATGTCAGGGCTTTTTAAAAAAAATCTTAAATGTCCTTTGTGTATATTATGGCTTCCAGTTTTATGTGTTTGTGGAATTCCTGTGGGTCCATATATCTCTGTCTCTAAATCTATATCCACTTCTCATGATTTTTTGTTGGCTCTTTTTCCCCCTGTTTCTTGTGTCCTATTCTGTCTTGTTTGGTTTGGTTTAGTTTTAACCTATTTAAACTTATTTTGTTATTATTCCTTAGATCCCTCTTTGTTTTCTAAATGGAGGGAGAAATGATATGAATAAAGATAGGAGGGGAGTTAGGTTTGAACTGGGAAGAGTTGGGTGAGGAGGAAGTATAATCAGAATATATTACATGAAAGTCTATATAGAGATGTATGTATGAATGAATAGATAGATAGATAGATAGATAGATAGATAGATTACTTTTTAATATGCTGAACTTTTTACATTTGAATTCCACATTCATCCATAGACTATTCATACAAATAGTCTTTCTAGTCTAAATTCTCATTCATCCCCTTCCCTGCCTCCAATGTCTTTAGTAGTTTTCTACTGTGGGTATTTTATTCTCACATCCTTTCTTAGCAAAGATACTTTGTAGAACTTAAGAATTCTGATTCCTAAGGGTATCCCTATGACTTGCTATGTTAGAACAAAATCTGTTCTCCAGGACACATTTGTTTGTTAGTATGATCCTCTGCATAGCAGTCTTTCAATTTCTATCATTATCATTTACTATAATTTCTATAATTATTTTATTAGTGTCTTAGTTAGGGCTTCTATTGCTATGACAAAAACACTATGACCAAAAAACAAGTTGAGGGAAAAGGGTTTCTTTAGATTGCACTTCCACATTGTAATCTGTCATTGAAGAAAGCTAGACCAGGAACCCAAACAGGGCAGGAAACTGGAGGCAGGAGTTGATGCAGGGAGGAGTACTACTTACTGTCTTGCTCCCCATTACTTGCTCAGCATGATTTCTTGTAGAGTCAGGGATGGCCAGGGATGGCACTATCCACAAGAGGCTGGGCCCTCACCCATTAATCAATAATTAAGAAAATGCCCTACAGTTCTATTTTATGAAAGCATTTTTGCAATTGAGGTTCTCTCCTTTCTGATAATTCTAGCCTGTGTCAACTTGGCATAAAACTATCTGGCACAATTGATGCCTTGTCAAGTTGACACAAAAACACATCACTATAAGGTCACAACCTTTTCTTTCTTGTTCATCCCCAAGATTATACATTAATAAAGACATCGCAATATAATACATTTCACAAACTTAAATATGGCCACAGCCCTAGAAAAATCAAACACTTTAAAAGCTCTTTTAAAATATTCAATCTCTTTTAAATTTTAATTTCTCTATATCCAACTTTTTGTTTAAAGTTTAAGATCTCTCAAGTGTTGTCTCCAAGTAAAATAAAATATAAACTAAATACATTCTTATTTCATGAAGAAAAAACCAGACACAGTCACAATCTGAATAAAACAAACACAAACTCTGAAACAACTCACTGTCCAAGTGTCGAGAACTCACACATTATCTTCTGAGCTCCTCCAAAAGTCTTGAGTCACTTCTCCATCTCAGTCCTCTGCAGCACACACAGCTTCTATTCTAGGCTGCCATTAGATAGACCCCTTCAATTGCCACTGAGGCTGGACCTTCATCAATGGCATCTACTGGCTGTCACAGTGCCAAGCCTCAGCTGTTCTTCATGACCCCTTCATGTGTTCAAACCTAGTACCATCTGGAGATTCTTATACTTTCAAGTTCAGCTGCAAGCACAAGATACAATCTTGGCTGCGTCTTTTACACAGATTTTGTGTGCTTACTCTCAGGAAACATTTCCCAGAAGATTTTACCTCAATGATGCTAACCTCTTCTTAATCACCACTAATTTCTCAGCTCCAGCTGACCACCATCCAATATTGTAGCAAAGCAAACATTTCACTTTAGTAAATCTGGTATATTGTTAATCAGAGCTGATTCTTCAGCCCCAGCTACTGAGAACCCCAGAATACTAACTTAAAATAACAAATTACTCTAATAGAGCCTTTAAATATCTCTAAGAAATTCACAAGCCAGGCCTCCATCTTTTGCATTGTCCTAAACAGCCTTATCTTTCAAGGCCCTAGGAAACATTTTACCAAGCACTGAACACTCAATGGATTTTCTTGCATAAAGTTTCAAAGTCCTTCCACAATCCTCCCCAAAGCAACTGTTCATTAACACCCCACATTCCTGGTACCAATATATCTTAGTGCTTCTATTGCTGTGACAAAACACCATGGCCAAAAAGCAAGCTGTGGAGGAAAGGGTTTTTTGGCTTGTAGTCCTACATTGTAGTCCATCACTGAAGGAAGCCAGAGCAGGACCTCAAATAGGGTAGGAACTAATGCAGAGACAACAGAGGACCACTCCTTACTGGCTTGGTCCCCGTGGCTGACTTGACCTGCTTTTTTGTGGAATCCAGAACCAGCAGGCCTGGTTTGACACTGCCCACAATGGGCTGGACCGGCCCCCATTGATCACTAATTAAGGAAACGCCTTCTAGCCAGATCTTATGACAGAATTTCCTCAATTGAGGTTCTCTCCATTCACAGAACATTAGTTTATCTCAGGTTGACACAAAACTATCCAACACAATTAGCATACTAAATATCCATAATATATAAATTAAATAATATTTAAGTATTATATTAAATATATCACTATAATTAAGCAATGTTACAATTTATACCTTGCTGAATTAATTGCAATTGTTAAACTGTACTTTGTTTTCATTAAATAGGCAATTTCTTGCTTTTTCAAGGAGATTATGTCAAAATAGGCTAGATATAAGTAAGATGCAAGTTCTCATTACTTGTGACAACACTTATCCAGCTATTCATATTTTATCAGCTTATCATTGAGATGATTTTGTTTTGACAGTAAAGCAGAAAACTCTTCTGTTTCTCCCCTATGACATATCAGAGCCTTCAAATTTCCTAGACATAAACATGAAAAATTTAGAGTTACTATAGAAATAACTTCTACATATTTTAGTACTTGCATAGTAGAGGAAAGAAAAGTAGACCTTGGCATCCCGTACACTGTGGTTTGACTTTGATTATAGAAGACAACACTTATTGAAACTATGTTATGTTTTCATTACCTCCTTGTAAATATTCTAATAGGTAAGCATATTATTACAATCCCTCTGCTAAACAGATGAAGAAATTTATTCTCACGATGTTATTAATTATTGAAGATCATTACTAAGTTCGAGATGATGAGATCTTTTCCTAATTCCCAGTACTTCAATTCTAGCATTTTAAATAGTTTAAGAAATGGCGAGAAAGTCCTTAAAATAACTATATGTTCTCAACTATTTTCCTCCCTTCCATTCTTTTCTATGTAAATGAAGGACACTACTGTCATTTGTGAACCTGGACAAATAGGTTCCACAGATATCTGGTCAGGTCAGAAATGGCCAAAGTGTTACAGCTCTCAGAAGGGAAGCAAGGAGGTTTGAGAGGCCGGTGCAGGGCAGGTAGCCTGGGTCACAGATCTCATCCACTATCGTAAAAGAGCCAATGCCAGCAGCAGTAACTGCAGCAATGGCAGATGGTCACAGGATCACAGGCAACTGCAGGGCAGTCAGCTGCAGGGGCATGAGCCTGGCCGGCCAGGAGTGACCAAGATCCAGTGAGGAAAGCTTCTGGAGAGAGAATGCTTATCCAAAGTGTTACAGCTCAATAAAACAGCCACTCTCAGATGATTCTTGGTGAAATAACTCGTGCAGTTTATTTCATTTGACTTTATAAACATTTAACAGTAGGGTGGGATTCAAGGGTAGATGCTTCCCTTTGGCCCAGTTTGAGATGCTAGTGATGCTCTATTTGAATGGGGAAGGACTCCAGGTATTTTTCCTACATGACTGTTATGGTCATCTCAGTGGGGTGCCATGGTTACCTGTTAGCAAGCAGAGTTAGGCAGGGATTTGGTTCCACTCCAACCATTCTCAATTCTGAGATCCAGGAGAGTTGAGCTCACTCAGCCTTACCAGTTTTTCTGCCTGATGGCACAGTCCCCTTGCCCGACACACCATCATGGCTTTTGCTCTATCATTTGAGAAAAATATTAGAATTACACATGGTTATTTATTCACAGTCCAGCTGCCTTCTTCATCATGTAGTTTTAATCTTCAAAACATGAAAAATTGTGTCTTCTTTATCAAAACACAGTTTATTCCATCTTAATCAGGAGGCTAGATACACTAAGAGTCAATTTTAAGCTGCTATCTTGAGTTGTTGCTATCAAATAATGTAAATCAAATTACATCACTTATTTGTTCAAAGCACTCCAACGCCTTCCCAATGCATTCATTCTGAGATAAATCTCTTGGACTTACAGCCTTCTGTGAGGTTGCCTTTTTCTCTCCAACTACTAGTAGAGTAACTGTTCTATGTTGTAGTTAAATTGTTCTGTTTCTATTCATGAAAAGAAAAATGGCTTTGCACCCGTTCCTTTGCTACACTACCTTCATTATAACTGCTACTTTGCTACTGTTATTCGGAATCATTTGCACAGTTCCTTTAAAGGTTAATCCCACCACTCCAAAGTGACCTCTGTAGTATCCATACAGATTACAAACACTCATTGGTTTCTTCTTCAGACTGATGGTCTTCCTCCATGACACATTTTTTTCCAGCCCTGTCTTTGTATATAATGGTATGAAAGGAGCAGTAACCGAGTCTGTCTGAGAACACGGATCCCGATATACTCCTGTGTCTGACAGGAACCAGTAAAAACTTGTTCCTAATTATATAAAACCTTCAATTGCTTACTCATCCCAATCCTCAGAGGGCATTAACCATCTTATTTCTATAGTTTTCCTCAAGAGCAAATGGTTTGAGAGCATGTATCAGTGATAACCTAAGTAAACTAACCAATCCTCACATGAATCTATGACAATCAGAAATGCATAATCTTGCTTTTCATGAGCTCTTGCCTCAGCGGCCGGTGCGCTGTCTGCCTCAGCTGCCGGTGCGCTGTCTGCCTCAGCGGCCGGTGCGCTGTCTGCCTCAGCGGCCGGTGCGCTGTCTGCCTCAGCTGCTGGTGCGCTGTCTCCCACAGATCTATATGGTGCTGTAGAAAGCCCAAATGCCAGACAGACAGGATAAATAATAGTGCTGAATTGTCTTTTATTATGGAAATAAAGCTCTTAGAACACAGTTCTGAAAAGATTAAATTTGAACTTGAACAGATTTTTAATTAAAACCTTTGAAAATAATTGAATTATAAAATCACAATGATGGACTTCACTAGGAATTTCTTTTTATTTTAATTAAGCATTCCCATTTGATAATAAAAAGAGGAAGTGATGTAGCAGAGGAAGGAAATTGGCACATAAATGCTTAAATATACAGAAGGGGAGGTTTTTAACAGGAATTTTTGTTCTATAATAGTGATAATGTTTTATTGTTTTATATTTGATTTTAAATGATCCTTGAAGTCTCTTAAGTGGCACATTAAGAACTGTGTGCCTTGAGTGGTTGTGAGGATAAATGTAGAAGTAAATTTGTAAAATATCTCAGAAACCCCTCTAGCCTATTCTCTATTACTGTTACTAATATGCTCCTTAGAATGGTTTTATACTCAGCTGGGAGTATGAAGAAATTGAAAACAATATGCATGCCTTATGTGTTAAGTGAACTGCAATAAAGCATGCTACAAATCCTTAACACGCCAGTAAATCAAATTTTAATAGGTTTTCCTATTTATTAACATTGTAGAATTGTCACTAAATGGACTTCTTATTTGTGAAAATGAAGATAACTTTTGCTGCTTTTTCTGTTGTATAAAAATATGATCGAAAAATACATATTGTTTTAATGTACAAACTAAGTATTTCCAGAGCCACCGAACACAGGGTATTTTTAGTATAATATCTCTAAATCTTTCCATCAAATACAGCTATATTAATTCCTTTGATGTTAAATATAAAAGAGGAAATAGTGTGTATGCCTCAGGCCTAATGTGGACACCTGCAGTGACTAGCTATTCACATTTATCCTAAAGCATATGACATTTATTTGTTTTATTCTGCTTTTTGCTAGTTGGTGCTTTTGAGAAAGGTCATTTAAATTCATGTCTAGAAAGGAGGCTATTAATAATACAAGATTTAGCCATACGTTTAGCTATCTAATAGAATAAGCCTGTTGGTTCGGAAGATATATGTATCTCCATCACCATCTCCATCTCCATCTCTATAACCATAGCCATAGCCATGGATAGAGATAGAGACAGAGACAGAGATAGAGATAGAGACAGAGACAGAGACAGAGATAGAGATAGAAATAGAGACAGAGACAGAGATAGAGATAGAGACAGAGACAGAGATAGAGAGAGAGAGAGATAGCAGACAGACAGACAGAGATATGATATGGATATGAATATAGATGTAGATGTAGTTGTAGATAGATATAGAGATAGAGATAGAGATAGAGATAGAGATAGAGATAGAGATAGAGATAGAGATAGAGATAGAGATAGAGATAGAGATAGAGATATAGTAAACAGGGTTTTGGAACAATTCAGTTCTGAAGAAAACTAAGTTTTAAACACCAAGCTACTATAATGTAAGACATGCACCTAGCATATTTAGTTAAATTAAGAAAATATTTACTAAAATCGGATATTGCTTTCCTACAGGAGTCATTTTCATAGTTATTTGTTTGAGACAAATGAGGTTTTCTGGACAGGATGTCCTTCTGAGACAGCCAGGCTCCACTCAGAACTTCTGAGGCTCATACTTTCTGTTCTCAAGAACTAGGATTGCAGACATGTCACCACATCTGCTTAGAGAATGTTTGAATACAATTAAAATTTGATTAACGAAGATGTTGTTGGAAAATTCTGAAATACTTGATTTCTTATATGTTTTTATCCTTTTCTCTTTAGTATAATTATGGATAATTATTAACAAAAATATAAAACTCAACAGTCTGACAGCAACCTTCTATTCCCTTAGCTCTTTATAGCCCCTTCTTTATCCAAATTTCTTCTCAAATTTCTACCCTGCTTTGATCTTTGACATTTTTTCTAATAATTGCTTGCTGCTAGTTTTGCATAACTCTGATCTGGTCCTCTGTATTAACATATCACTTTTGCCTGTTATCATCCCTTTTCTAATGATGTTTAATTCTGAAACCTGGTAGATGACAAAATGGGTAAAGATGCTTTCCTCAGTCCTGACAACCTTGGCAGAAGCCACATAGTGAGCTTAGAGAACCAAGCTTGGCAAGTCAGCCTCTGACAACGACATATACATGCAACACACACACACACTAACTCATGCAATCACAGATGCACACACCTGATCACAAATAGACATAAAGATAGATAGATAGATAGATAGATAGATAGATAGATAGATAGATAGATAGATAGATAGATAGATAAGGTAGATACATAGATAAAGACAAAACCAAATCCCCCTAATTCTATCTTTTCAAGCTGCTCCAACTTTGACTCATTCCCACAAACATTTTCTCTGGTATTAGTAGAGATCTTTTGAAGAAAATCACATGGATCTCAGGGTTGGTGGTACCACAGATCTAGAGTCTCTAGAGTCAGCTAGATGCTCACATTATAACCAAAGTGACATTTATCCATCCATTTTTTTCATGAATTCTCAGTTGTTCCTTTGGTAACTCTTTATTAAGCCATGGCTGTAGACTAGACACTTTATTTAATTGTGGAGAAAATTAAATTCCTGCTTATATACGCTCATTTTCTAAAAGGAATAGTAGTGAAAATTAAGTTGACAAATTCTACAAAAAAAAAAAGTTTAAGTTGAAAAAATAGAAAGTAACTGGCTTGAGTTTTAGGGAAAGGGTCTCCCTAACACTGCATTGTGTGAATACACTAAGGAAATGTATGACGGAAATGTGGAGCTTGAAGAAGACTTTCTCACACAAGGAAAATCGTGAATTCCTTCACTTTCCTGCTTTCAGAATATCATTAAGGAAAATAACTATCAAAAGATAGGGATCTTGAGTGTTGTGTTCTGACTATATTTCTATTCACACAGGATTGTTACCTCATACAATCCTGAATTCATAATTATTCATGTTCTGTTCACATTCAAGATGCTCAAAGCTGCCTCTGTAGTAATGTAGTTTAACTACAGACCCCTATATCCTGCTGTGAATTTGACCTCTCCATTTTGACCTACATGTAAAAGAAATCTGTATATTCCTTATTGACACAAAATACCTGACAAAGCAACTTAGTGAAGAAAAGGCTCAATTTGGTTCACAGTTTGGTTCACGATTTGAGATGTCCTAGTCATCAGAGTAGAGAATTCATGGTGTCATGCACCCGAGTCAGCTGGTCAAATTGTACCCCCGGTTAGGAAGCAGAAAAATATGAAAACGGGTGTTGAACTAGCAGTTCAGGATCTTGGCCAATGGACTGGCCTCACTCACATTTTAACAGCTTCTTCAGGCTTTTGTAGTTCAAACAGGAACTTCCTCATGGGCATATCCAAATGCTTTCCTTTCTGTGATTAGAAATTCTGTAATGTTGGGTTAGAGAGATGGCTCAGTGTTTGAGAGCACTCACTGTTCTTCCAGAGGTTCTCAGTTCAATTCCTAGAAACCACATGATTGCTCACAACCATCTGTAATAGGATCTGATGGCCTCCTCTGTTGTATTGGGAGACATCAACAGTGAACTCACATACATAAAATAAATAAAAACTTTTTAAAAAATGAAAAGAAAGAAAAAGAAAGATATCTGTAATATTAAAATATGACCAATATTAAAAATGACAAATTAAAAAGATAAATAAGTGTTATTACCTTTTTATCCCACTCTTAGGTTGGTTCAAGTACTCAGATAACTACTTTTATGTAAGGAAATGTATTTCTTTCTCTTTTCCTTTTATGATCAGATTTTTGAGTTGGCCAGATTTTGTATTAACTATTTCCAGCACTAATTAATTGTGAACTAGCAAGTTAATTGGCAATGCTCCTCATTGTCTTCATGAACAATATAGAGAAATGAAACATTACAAATTTCTTTGTAGATACTCTCAAATTCAGAAACCATTTAAAGAAGAGTTTTTAGCACATAGAATGTGTTGTTCAACATTTAAATATTATTAATTTTGCACTAGCATAAAACAACTTTTTTTGAGGCCAATCATTATCTTCATTCACTATAATATTCACAAAATTTTCTGTCCTTTGCCCCGAGAAATCTTTATTTCTTCTATCTCAATGTTTTAGGTACTTATTCTTAAAACAACAAAATTTTATAATTTAGCAAACTAAAACTACAGAGAAATCTTCAAACATGACTCTGCTCTTTGAACATGGTTAGTCCTCTCTGCTCATTCCCCTGGGTGTTTGTTTTTCCATTCCTTTTATTGATTATTTTATTTATTTACATTTCAAATGTTATCCCCCTTCCCAGCTTCCCCTCCACAAGTCCCCATCCCCTCTCCCCTCTTCCCTGACTCTATGATGGTGCTCCCCCACTAGCCCACCCACTCCTGCCTCAGAGGCCTATCATTCCCCTCTCCTGGGTCATCAAGCCTCCACAGAACCAAGAGGCTCCCCTCCCAGTGATGCCAGATAAGACAATCTTCTGCTACATATGCAGCTGGAGCCATGGGTACCCTCTGTGTACTCTTTGGTTGGTGGTTTAGTCTCTGGGAGCTTTGGGTGGTCTGGTTGGTTGATATTGTTGTTCTTCCTATGAAGTTGCAAACCACTTCAGCTCCTACGGTTCTTTCCCTAACTTCCCCATTGGGGTCCCCGCTGTCTACCTAGCTGCCTACTTATCATCTATCTCATACCTTAGAAACTTTTAAGAGTTTGAGAAGGAAATTGTAATAGACTTTTTAAATGTTTTTTTAAGAAATTTGATGTTTAAGGGGAATATTCTGTTTATTTAGAAGACTCACTTATCAGTTAAAAATAATTTCAAATAGAACAGAAAAATTAGGTTTTTTATTCTCATGTTATATGATGTCTATATAGAAACAAACTGAATATATACCTATGCAAACATAAGATGTTTATGTATAAACACTTTGAGTTTTAAACTCAAGAAATTTAAATGTGAATATATGAAACAGAATTGCATTAAAATTCTATTTACATTACAGTAACATAATATTTACAGTTTAATGAAAATGCAAATGAGTTAGCAGTTTAGATGAATAACAAATGCCACTATACACTGTATGTATTAAAAAGCCCTTCCAATAGTTTGGTTATAAATATCAGCACAATTTTAACATTTGATTATATAATATACATTTGTAACACATAATTGGCTACTGTCTCTTACGAGTTAAAATGATCTATTTATAAATAAAATAAATATTAACATAAAAACTATTTTAGTAGCTATTTGAACATGCTTAACAAATCTTTGTTACTGACATAAAAATATTGAAGTAATTGTCATTTATAGAATATGAACCCAAGTACAAATAAAATATATTTCTCCTCTGTTAATCACAATTCACAGATTTGTAATTTTGAATTTATATTTTAGCATACAGAATAAGGAAATGTGAAAAGTAGATAATTAATTTTGAAAAAATAATTTTGAAAAGTCACCAGCTTAAGTAGTATGATTAACCTTTGCCTTCACCTAAGCCTGAGAGAATTTATGCTAGTGACATACAACTTGCACAGATATATATGAATTATAATTTGTCACTTTTATTTTCTAAATAAGTTGCCTTAATTAAGAATATATCTACAGGATTTATAAATTGAAAAAACATTAAATCTCTTCAAACAATTTTCATTAATTATCAATTTTACTCTTAGTTGCATTAATGTAGTCATGGCAACCTGTTGTTTGTAATATTACACTTAATTGATTATGTGTTAAATGTTATCTAAATAACTTTAATGTTATCTGCAAGGACAATAGCTGCTCCACATGGAAGTAGACAACAAACACACTTAGCTGAATGCAGTGCCTTAACAAAGAGAACTTTTTGCCTCCTGTTCCTCCTGTTTCTCTTCCTTCTTCACCTCTTTTTCCTTTCCCCCCACTCCTCCTTTTTCCTTTTTCTTCTCTCCATCTCTCCCACTTGCTTTCTGGACCTATCTGTAACTCCTACCATATTAACTGGGTAAGATTTTCTTCTAAAAACTAAGTTTGAAGTTATGATCTAGACTTACCAGTTACTCTATCAATAACGTACACTAAGAGAAAACAAATTAGATGCTAAATAATGGATTTTTCAGATAATATAATTTCTTAAAAGCAGATTAAGGCTATGGTAATAAAAACTGCATGTGGAATGCACATTCAAGGATGAAAAATATTAGGAGGAACATTGTATTCAGTATATACTCAAGACATATCTGTTTTCAGCTCAGAGTCCTAGAGTAATATCCTATAGATCTCATCCTGATGGATGAGAGACAGCAAATTGGACTGAGTCAAAACTCATTCCCTGTTTCCCAGGTGAAGATAAAGTGGACCCAGTTGCCTCCTGCGCCGGGTATCATACCTTCCTTGCTGTGACAGAAAATACTCATTGATATGTACACCAAAATAAACACTTCTTGCCTTACGTCTTTTTGTCAGTTATTTTATCACAACAGTGGAACACAAATGTAACATACCTATGCTGTATAATGCCAAGTGGACTTTCAGATGTTTTTGAGTCTCAAATCTTAGGTCTAAAAGTGATATTAGATATAACCTACTTTGTATGTTAGCCTATAAATGGACAAACAAAGTCCTACATTTTTTTTGTTTTTGAAATATCATACTATATTATATCTATTTAGAAGAACAAGATGTCAAAAGTTCTGATGCCAGGTAAGAAGGAGAGAAGGGTATACACAAAGAGAGAACAAAAAAGGAAACAAAACCGCAAAGACGTTATAAAGAAACAACAAAAATGAAACATTTAAAATATGCTTGAGAAATTATCTTAATAAATACTTAGAAGTTTGTATTGGTTTTAGTATTTATCTCTACCAGGAACTTATGTCAAGAGAAAAGTGTTTCATTCTGATGTAGACATAACTGGAACTTTGAGATCAGGCATCATATGGCATTAGTACTATTGGTTGCCAGCCCCTACCATCATGTGCTATCTAGTATCATTGTGTACCATTGTGTGCTTTTGTGTGGCACTGTGTGCCAAGATGTACCATTATGAGTCATCAGGCATCATCATGTAACATCATGTGCCATCATTTACCGTTACTTGCCATTATGTACTACCATGTACCATCCAGTACCATCCAGGACCGTCATGGAAACAATAGGACATCAAGACGTTTCTAAAGAATAATGGTTTCCTTGGATAACCTTGGAGGAAAAAATACTAGAAAATAAGAAGTTTCTAAAAGTCTTTCCAAACTCATAAGAATCACAGGTGAAATTCACATTTTTAAATGAATTATCCACAGTATTGTTTGCTTATATGGTTGAAATTGAGCCTCTGTGTGTTATTATATCATCATATTCTCTAACTCACAGAAAAATCTCAGTACATGCAAAATGATTTTTTAAAAGAAATGAAATAAAGACGGATATACACAGAATATGGTGATGTAGAAACTTATACTTCAATGTAGTATAGTACTAAAATCAATGTCCCGTCTCTATGTACCTTGTTTTTTATTTACATTTTCACTCCTACCTTTCAAATCAAGATATTTTCTTTTATAGTTAGAAAGATTTTGTTCTTAAACAAATTTATAATATTTCATTTCTAATAATTTTGTCACATGTTGTTTATATAAGGTGGTCAGTTTATAATTGTCCAAAACAGTTTAGTGCACAAAGCTAAATTTATTTTTATTTTAAAAAAAAGATCATATGAAATTAATGATCAAAGCACAACTAAACACACTCACCCAACTTCTAAATTTTTGACCCAGAATTATTCCTGTCTAAAGAAAATGCAGGGACAAAAAATGGAGCAGAAACTAAAGGAAAGGTCATACAGCGACCGACACAACTTGGGATCCATCCCATGTGCAGACACTATAGCTGGTGCCATGTTGTGCTTGCAGACAGGAGCCTGGCATGGCTCTCCTCTTAGAGGCTCTACAAACAGCTGATTGAGACAGATGCAGATAGTTTCAGCCAACTATTGGACTGAGCCCAGGGACACCTATGGAAGAGTTAGGAGAAGGATAGAAGAAGCTGAAGGGGATTGCAACACCATAGGAAGAACAATAGTATCACCTAACCTGAATCCCTCAGACCTTCCAGAGGCTAAGCTGCCAACCAGAGAATACATGGACTGGTCAGTTTGTCCTTGCTATATATGTAGCAGAAGACTGCCTTGTCTGGCCTCAGTGGGAAAGGATGTGCTTAATCCTGTAGAAACTTGATGTCCCAGGGAAGAGAGATACTGGTGGGGTGAGGTGGGAGTAGGGTTGCAGGAATTGTCTCAGAAGCAAAGGGGAAGGAGGATGAGGTGAAGAACTAGTGAAGATGGGACCAAGAAGGGGGAAACATTTGGAATGTAAATAAATGAAATAATTGATAAAAATAATAAATTCAGCTGCTTAAAGGGATGAATTAAAACCAAAGATAAAGTCTGGGTAGGCCCTAAGAAAAATATCTAAAATAGATATTGAGGGATGAAAAATTGGCTCGCATGATAAAAGTGCTTTTTTCACAAGCATGAAACCCTGAGTACCATCCTTGGGATCAATATAAGTTTTTAAAGAAAGAAGCAATTTCACAAAGTTGTCTTTGACCTCTACATGAGTGCTGAGACCTCAGCTCCATCACCTGAAACACACACACACATGCACACACGGAGACACACACATGTACACGTGCACACACACATATTAAAAAGCAACAACAATGATGACAATAAATGATGATTGATGATGAGATGATGATGAAGAAGGAGGAGGAGAAGAAGAAGGAGAAGGAGAAGGAGAAGAACAAGAAGAACAAGAGGAAGAAAATAAAGTAGGTACATAAAAAGGAATGAGTTTCAGGGATAAAAACATTTTCAATGATAAACTGATGTCAAAAATTGAATTAAGAATATGCTAATAGAGAAATTATGGAGCCATAAAGATGGATCCTATAACGGTATTAAAATAATGGCAGAAGTCCTTTCTTATAAGTCTTGATTTCAAATGTAAATTGACCAAATCCCCAACTAAAAGGCAAAGACTAGGTGAACTGTCAAAGTAACATGCCCAACTGTATGATGTGTAAGACCCACATTACACCTGCAGACATAACTACTCAGAAAATGAAAGAATGAAATAAGTATTTTAAGATATTGGTAAGTGAAGTTAAATTGGGGTATCTTTATTAACATAAGACAACATAGATTTTAAATTAAAAGAACTTAGAAGAGACAGAGAGGAACAGTATAAATAGACAAAAAAGTCAAATCCTCAGTAAAATAAAATAATTACAAACATACAGATTAAATGATGGAGTTCCAAATGTTTAGTTCAAGAACCAAAGGGAGAACCTTTTACCATAATAGCTACAGACATCAATTCCCTGCTTTCAATAGTGAAGAAAAAAGATAAATAAATTAAGGATTTAAATGACATTATATAGCTTATAATTTTAGTCTAATCTGTAAAAAGCTAGTACACAATTACTTAGAATAAACTATATATTAAATCACAAAATAATTCTAAAACAATTTCTAAGCAAAATCATTCAAATGTATCATCTTAAACAACTATGAAATTAAAATATATGTCCATAATATAAAGATAACATAAACTAGAAATATGTGGAAATTAGACAGTGTGTACTTAAAGCAATCTGAAACAGTCACATGCAATATATTTAGTTACATCATAAGGAATGGGAAAAAACACATAATATACCTGAACCAGAAAACAGGGAACAAATTAAGCACAAAGCTAACAAAACAAAGAAAAAAATTTAACTTTAAAATGTGATTCACAAAATACTTAACAGAAAAACAATAAATTTATGATGCCAAAATTATTGTAGTCAATGTCACTTATGGGCTGTGATGCCCTACAATAAATTGTGAATTGATGCTAATTACTGTGCAATGAAGATAGATATTTTTAAATTTAAACCAATTATGTGAACTTCTGGAATATGGTTATGGTTTATGAATTTTAAAAGAAAATCACAGTAATGAAGAAAACCAAGAAATTGAACAGCCATGTTTGTGAGAAATATAAGAGTGTTGTATGAAGCTAGAAAATGTCTATATTGGTGAGGAACAAAATTAAAATGTATTAATTGATACAGATATCAATCAAAACAAAATGTTCAACAGAATGCTAAAGGATATTTATTTGTTTGTTTATTTATCAGGAGTACATTTGTAAACAAAAACATGGCTTCATATGTGAACATAAAGTATTGTATAAACAAAATTAATGACAAAATTATAAATTCATACGTGTAATATTTTACCTTCCAGGTCAATTTTTAGGAAGACATTGCTGTATCCCGCTCAGCATAAGTGCAATGTGACTTTTTCTTTCCATTATTAATACACAGAAGAGTTTCACAGCGTCATGTTCAGGAGGACAGGACAGGAACCCAGCAAGGTAAAAATTTAGCAGAAAAAAAAAATGCAACCCATTCTGTCTTACTATTTATTATGTTATTGTCAAAGGAGAATTTATGCATCAGGGCAATCAAGGCACTCCAGTGGAGAAGGTTTGGGAGCAATAACAAGACATGAGCAGGCCCTGAGTGAAGATGGCTTTCATAAATTAAGGGTTGAGCTGGGAAAACATTTGATGATCCAACATGTAAATTTAATTGTGAAATCAATTTATCTAGTTTCTTGGTTTGTTCCTATTTGTTATTTATGCTTTTAATTTTGGCTTCGACAGCAGTCATAAGTTTACTAAATATACTGTTCTCTTTGGATTTGCCTTTGGGAATGAAACTGATTACATACATCTTGCCTGCTTGCTGGAACTGGATTAAACCTTTTGAAGATAGAAATATAACTGTGGAAGGGAAAGGAGATTGGTGAGAACATAATGTGGTTAGTTTTATCTTCAAAACAGGTGACTTCACTTCAGAGTTAGAAATAACTTACTTTAAGAGTTCAGCAGAAAAGAAAATATTTTTGTAAGTGCTGCTAATGGCTAAGAAGTAACAGCATTTAGAGATTAATTCAAAATCCCAAAGGGCAATAATCAGGAAAAAAAGAAATCGGAACAATAGCAATTCAAAGAGCTTGAATTGGAGCTTAAACATTAACTGTACAGTTTATTCTCCCAATTTTGGAACACACATTTTCTGAGATAGCCATAAGAAATAACAGCATCAGACTGGAAAATAAGTTATTATTTTGAAGGTCTTTGGCATTTTCATGAAAATAAAAACATAATTAATATATTATTGTTATCTAATGCAAAGAAACAGGATATTAAAACTATTTCAGAAAGTTGTCTTTCATAAATCTTTAGCATGACATTTTAAAACTTTTGGTTAATTGATGTATTTATCCAATTTTACACAAACCATTGGAAATTATTAGGTATAAAAGTCAATAACAGTATAATGTGAACTAGTGTATACTATTAAACATATGAATATAAAATTATTAATATTTGTTATTTGAATATACGTTTTGAAAATATGTGTTATTTCAAATTGCATAATGAAAGTAGGTTTTGAACTCTCACTTGAACAGGATTTTAAATTCTATTAAAATATTTTTGAATAATCCATTTTTCTATATTTATTTAATAAAAGGTTTTATTTGTTTATCTGAAACTTCTGAAACTTTATATATTGTAAATTGGAAACACAAATTGGCAAGGCATTCTGGGTAACTGTTTAATGTTTATTATTAAATGTGATGTACACATAATCTTAAATGTACCTGATCCACCTGTGTTTACTCATCAGGACTGAAAACACATGTCCAGCAAAACCTCAAATAGAAATACTCATAAGCTATCTTACAATATCCAGAAACAAATGATACCCAAATACTAATAAAAGAACAAGCTGTGATGTATAATTGCCATAGTATAAAAATAATTAAATAAATATTTGATGATAGAAGCATTGGTATGATTATAAAAATGTAACGTTTAAATAAAGAATCCTTACACAAGTAATGCTAAGTGCATAATTTTATTCACAAGACTTTTTTTTAGTTCCAGCAAAACTATACTGTAGTGAGAGGAATTAAAAACTATTAACTCAAATGAGGATGATATGGAATAGAAAC
Organism: Uromys caudimaculatus; assembly: GCA_028551405.1. Taxonomy (NCBI): domain Eukaryota; kingdom Metazoa; phylum Chordata; class Mammalia; order Rodentia; family Muridae; genus Uromys; species Uromys caudimaculatus. The sequence continues at coordinate 52,641,216 of CM052705.1, forward strand.
TGTCATAAACTTGCTAGTGGTGAGATAGTCACAGTAGCTGCATGGATATGGATGTTCTCAATGTTTCGTTAAAACCATATGAAATATATCTAAAATCTAAAATATAGAAAAATCCTTTATTCCTTCTGTAGAAAATATTTCAAATAAATAATAACATTTCTTAATCTTTATTCATTAATTTCTTCACTCAACAGATAGTTGCTGTTACTTCAGAGGCATACAAAGTTTCTACTTTGATACAGAATTTTGTATTAGGTAATTTTGCAGAGTTCATTAGCCACCTTCTAGTCCAATCTGACCTCCCCATCCAGGAAGGAGAACATCAACTCACCCACAAAATCTTTGACCCAAAACTTGTTCTGCCTTTGAGACACACAGGGACAAAGATGGAGCACAGATTGAGGACCAACAAATGACTGCCTCAACCTGAGACCCATCCCATGGGAGAAAACTAACCCAAGAATGGCTGTCTATAAACAGAAAGTACAAAAATCCAGTAGTTGTTCAGTCAGTAAGGCTGGATATTTTAGCTTGCTTTCAGTATATGCCTACATGAAGAAGTAGGCTCTAATGGCAGTAGAATGGACTTGCCAACGAGAGTGAGGGCAAGCAGGCAGAGAGCAAAAGCTTCCTTCTTCTTTGATCTTTATATTGGCTGCCAGCAGAAAGTATGGCCCAGATTAAATGTGGATCTTCTCATCTAAAAGATTTCAAGATAATTTATAAAGGATCAGGGAGAGGGATCTTGTAGAGCCCACCTCCAGCAGAAAGACAGGGCATCAAGTGAGGGATGGGGTTGCCATCCCACAGTCAAAACTCTGACCCATAATTGTTCCTGTCTGAAAGAACTGCAGGGATGGAAATGGAGAGGAGCCCAAAGAAAAAAGGTCTAGCGACAGGCCTAAAGTAGGATCCAGCTCAAGAGAAGGCCCCGAGACCTGACACTATTACTGAGGCTATGGAGCCCTCACATAAAGGGACCTATCATGACCGCCCTCCTAAAGACCCAACAAGCAGCTGAAAGAGTCAGATGCAGATATTTACTCCCAACCAACGGACAGAAGCTGCTGACTGCTATGGTTGTTAGGGAAAGGCTGAAAGAAGCTGAGGAAGAGGGTGACCCTGTAGGAGAACCAGCAGTCTCAGTTAATCTGGACCCCCAAGATCTCTCAAACACTGGACCACCAACCAGGCAGCATACACTAGCTGATATGAGGCCCCCAACACATATACAGCAGAGGACTGCCAGGTCTTTGTTCAGAGATGATGCACCCAACCCTCAAGAGACTGAAGGGCCCAGGGAATTTAGAGGTCAGGTGCGTGGGGGTTGGGGAGTGGGGACATCCTTGTGGAGACGGGGTGGGGAGGAGGTATGGGATGTGGAACAGTGAGAGGGTAGACCGGGAGGGGAATAGAATCTGGAGAGAAAGAAAGGAAGGAAGGAAGGAAGGAAGGGAGGGAGGGAGGGAGGGAGGGAGGGAGGGAGGAAGGCAGGCTTTTTTTTAAAAAAGCACTTTTTATTTGAAGAGAACTATGTGGTGCATGTAGAATAATGCAACCAATTCAAAATTGTCACAACAGCTTTTAGAAGCCTTGCTAAACTTTGATATATGTGATAGCATTTATAACTTGCTTGTATTGCACTTTATGCAAAAATACTCAATAAAAGTCTCACAAACCAAATCCAAGAACACATCAAAATGATCATTCACCACGATCAAGTAGGCTTCATCCCAGGGATGCAGGGATGGTTCAATACCCAGATATCCATCAATGTAATTCACTACATAAACAAACTCAAAGATAAAAACCACATGCTCATTTCATTAGATGCTGAAAAAGCATTTGGCAAAATTCAGCATCCCTTCATGATAAAAGTCTTGGAAAGAACAGAGATTCAAGGCCCATACCTAAACATAGTAAAAGCAATATACAGCAAACCAGTAGCCAATATCAAACTAAATGGAGAGAAAATTGAAGCAATCCCACTAAAATCAGGGACTAGACAAGGCTGCCCTCTCTCTCCCTAACTATTCAATATAGTAATTGAAGTTCTATCTAGAGACAACAAAAGAAGGTCAAAGGGATACAAATCGGAAAGGAAGAAATCAAAATATCACTATTTGCAGATGATATGATCGAATACTTAAGTGACCCGAAAAACTCCACCAGAGAGCTCCTACAGCTGATAAACAACTTCAGCAAAGTGACTGGATATAAAATTAACTCAAATTAATCAGTAGCCTTCCTATACTTGAAGGATAAACAGGCTGAGAAAGAAATTAGGGAAATGACACCCTTCACAATAATCACAAACAATATAAAGTATCTTGGTGTGACTCTAACTAAACAAGTGAAAGATCTGTATGACAAGAACTTCAAGTCTCTGAAGAAAGAAATCAAAGAAGACCTCAGAAGGTGGAAAGACCTCCCATGCTCATGGAATGGCAGGATTAATATAGTAAAAATGGCCATCCTGCCGAAAGCAATCTACAAATTCAATGCAATCCCCATCAAAATTCCAACTCAATTCTTCATAGAGTTAGAAAGAGCAATTCTCAAATTCATTTGGAATAACAAAAACCAAGGATAGCAAAACCCATTCTCAAAAATAAAAGAACTTCTGGGGTACTCAGCATCCCTGACCTCAAGCTGTACAGAGAAGTAGTGATAAAAAACTTCATGGTATTGGTACAATGACAGGCACATAGATCAATGGAATAGAACTGAAGACCCAGAAATAAGCCCACACACTTACTGTCACTAGATCTTTGACAAAGGAGCTAAACCATCCAATGGAAAAAAGACAGCATTTTCAACAAATGGTGCTGGTTCAACTGGCTGTCAACATGTACAAGAATGCAAATTGATCCATTCCTATCTCCCTGTACAAAGCTCAAGTCCAAGTGAATCAACGATATCCACATAAAACCAGATACACTGAATCTAATAGAAGAGAAAGTGGGGAAAGTCTCGAACACATGGGCACAGGGGAAAGTTCCTGAACAGAACACCAGTGGCTTATGCTCTAAGATCAAGAATCGACAAATGGGACCTCATGAAATTGCAAAGCTTCTGTAAGGCAAAGGACACTGTCAATAGGACAAAACAGCAACCAACAGATTGGGAAAAGATCTTTACCAATCCTATGTTTGATAGAGGGCTAATATCCAATATACACAAAGAACTAACGAAGTTAGACTCCAGAGAACCAAATAAACCTATTAAAAATTAGGGAACAAAGCTAAACAGAATTCTCAACTGAGGAAACTCAAAGGGCTGAGAAGCACCTAAGGAAATGTTCAACATCCTTAGTCATCAGGGAAATGCAAATCAAAACAAGTCTGAGATTCCACCTCACACCACTCAGAATGGCTAAGATCAAAAACTCAGGGGACAGCAGATGCTGGTGAGGATGTGGAGAAAGAGGAACACTCCCCCATTGCTGGTGGGATTGGAAGCTCATACAACCACTCTGGAAATCAGTTTGGCAGACCCTCAGATAACTGGACATAATAGTACCTGAGGACCTAGCTATACCACTCCTGGGCATATACCCAGAAGATTCTCCAACATGTAATAAAGACACATGCTCCACTATGTTCATAGCAGTCATATTTATAATAGCCAGAAGCTGGAAACAACCCAGATGCCCCTCAACAAAGGAATGGATATAGATAATGTGGTACATTTTCATAATGGAATACTACTCATCTATTAAAAACAATGACTTCATGAAATTCGCAGGCAAATGGATGGAACTTGAAAATATCATCTTGAGTGAGGCAACTCAGTCACAAAAGAACAAACAAGATATGTACTCACTGATAAATGGATATTAGCCCAAAAGTTTGCAATACCCAAGATTCGATTCACAGCAATCCTTGGACTGAGAGTGAGGTCCCAGATGTAGGAGTTGGAGAAGGAACTGAAGGCCCTGAGGGAGTTTACAGCACCATGGAGGGAACAAAAGTGTCAACTGGCCAGAACCTCCAGTGCTCCAAGAGACTGTACCACCAACCAAAGAATATACATGGAGGGATCCATGGTGCTGGCCACATATGTGGCAGAGGAGAGCCTTTTTGACCATCAGTGGGAGGAGAGGCCATTGGGCCTGAGGGTGTTAGGTGCCCCAGTATAGGGGAATGCCAGGGAGGGAAGACAGGAGTGGGTAGGTGTGGGTTGGAATACCCTCATAGAGGCGGGGGGGATTGGAAAGGGGGTTTCCAAAGGGGAGACATGGAAAGGGAAAACATTTGAAATGTAAATAAGGTATCAAAAAGAAAAAGAAAAAGAAATAGGTAGGTGGGGAAAGTTATAGTATACTTATTTGTGGTCTACTTGACCTGTGGGGGAAAGACTTAACTCTAATAACTCTCAACTTCACGAAGCTTACATAAAATGTTTGTTTACAAGTTTAGTTATCAGTCTTAGGTATATTAGCATTACTGCTGCTTGTAATCTATATTGAAATCTATATTGTAGAAAAAGCAACTAACAGGTGTCCCGTCTTTGAATCATAGCAATAACTTTATGTTAAAAGCATGAATATTTTCCTCTGATAGGAAATATTGTCCTCCAGAGAGCTGGACATACAGATAGGATATAGAATTTTTTAGAATGATAAGTACTGTGTTGGTTTGAATAGGTTTTCCTGCATAGAGAGTGGCATGTTTAAATGCTTTGCCCATAGAGAGTGACACTGTTAGAAGATATGGCCTTGTTGGAGTAGGTGTTACATTTTAGCGGAATGTCTGAACGTGGTGGTAACATTTGAGGTCTCCTAAGCTCAAGCCATGCCTAGTGTGACAGTCTCCTCCTGGGTGCCTTCAGGTCAAGATGTAGAACTCTTGCTTCCTCCAACACCACATCTGCCACCATGCTGCCATGCTTCCCACAATAATGATAACTGACTAAACCTCTGAAAACATGAGCAAGCTCCAATTAAATTTTTGTCTTTATAAGAATATCCTTGGTCATGGTGTCTCTTCACAGCAATGGGAACCTTTATGAAAGAAGTTAGTACAATGGACTTCGATATTGTTGTGATAGCCCTGACCATACTTTTGTTTGAAGAAATGTAGATTTTTCAGACTTTGGATAAAGAGAGCAATGGAATGTTTTAAGTAGAGCTTAATGGGCCATACTAGTAGAAGCATGGAAGACAGTGGTGCTAAGGGTGATTTGAACTGTGGGACAGGGCTCAAGAGTTTTCAAAGGACAAAAATTTTTAGTATGTTGCCTAAAGATCATTCATGTGACATTTTGATGAAAAATGTGGCAGCTTTTTGCCCTTTTCAGAAGAGCCTGCCTCATGCTTGAGTGAAGAGATTTAGATTAATTGTACTGACAAAAGAAATCACCAAACAGCCTATTATAGACTGGTTTTTGGTTCACTATTATGAAGAGCATTTTAATCCAACATAGCAGGATGAGAAAGGAAAAATGCAAAATGTGTGATTCAAGAGTTAAAAAGGCATTAGGAAGTGAAATGGATTTAAATCCTATATTCAAGGAGATAAACAGATTAAAGATATTTAATAGAATTAAGGGAATGTTGACAACCTGGCAAGATTGCAACATAGCTAAGCTTCCATCTTGTGAAAAGGATGGTCCTCAAGGGACATTGCCACCTATTCTAAATTTACATTTGTGGTTGTACAAGGGATTGTTATTAATACGTTTCCTCTGCCAAAGAAATAAGCTAATTTAAGCTGAATTAAAGTTAAAAGGGCAGATCCATTTGTGAATGGGCTCCAAACAAGTTCTTCAGCCTCAGGGGACAAGACCAGAAAAATTCAGAAATACGATATTCTGTCACATGTTGGGCTTATGAAGGGGATGATGTGCTTGGATGGCTGGAACAGCTGTCAGAAATTCAGGATTGGGCTTTTTGGTGCCTTTTCTATTTTAAGACTTTTTAGGTGAGCAGGGTTTGAAGGACATGGAAGAATGGAATTTGCTGGACCATGGGGGGGGGGGGCAGCCAGGGACTCCAACCAAATATCCTGACCTCTTTGGGTGTATGGGCAGCATTTCATGTCTGGCTACTTCCTGATAAAAAGGAACAGTGTGAAGTGGGAGAGTCAGGAGTCAGAGGGTCCATGATCAACGAGAGGTTTAGGTGAAGAAGCATCTGGTTGACCATTACACAGGAAACTTCATGAATCTGTTTCTGGAGAAGGTGGAGGAAACGGAGTAAAAAGAAAAAAATACACAAATAGGAATGAGGAGTCTTATTATGGGACAAGCCATTGGAAAAGGGGAGACTGCCACCAATTTGGGGGGAGACATCCAAGTGTCACCCTTCTGGCCCCTTATTGGAGCTTTATGACGAACCAGAGAGTGGAATATCTCAGTTGTTGTAAAGACCATTCATCTTGGTGCCCTCTTGAGCCTGGAGAAGTAGTATCAGCACTGGTCTTGTAGAAGTTTGGACGCTGAAGGAGTGGTGAGGATCACAGTGTAAGAGTCCTTTCTACCTAGTCTCTGGAAACTTGGGAGATAAGTACTTGACTTATTTATCTACTATTCAGTCCCACAGGGAGAGTTGGGTTCTCTGGCATGGGGACATGCAAGTAGCTGTCAGCTTGCAATAGCAAAAGGGATCATAGGAGAGAGAGGTAGGGTAATTTCCCCACCAATGGGGATGTCTTGGTCAGAAAGTTTTCACTGAGGAGGAACAGCCTCCCATATAGGAGTTCAAAAGGACATAAACCTGTAGGAGATAATGAGGTGGCTTGAAGGTGGGTGAGGGCAATGGGAGGCGGGAGGGCCAAGATAACCTGAACACAAGAGAGAGCTTAGTGGGCTGATGTTTAATGGGTTCATTGCTTCTCTTAACCTTTTCTGAGGATTGTGGGTGGTAAAGTATATGGAGTTCTCCAGGAGATGTTGAGAGCTTCAGATATGAACTTTATGACCCTAGAGGTGAATGCTAGACCTTGTCTCTTTAGATGGTCTGTAGTACATTGAACTGAAGAATTGTGTGTTCAAGGAGCACCTGAGCCAGTACATCTGCCATTTCTCTGGAAGTGGGGAATGTCTTTATCCAATATGCAAAAGTGCCAACAAGGGTTAGAAGATAGCTGAGCTGTTTATGAGTGGGCATGTAGGTGAAGTCAATCTTTGAATCCTTGCCTGGTCTGTGTCCTCAGAGCTGGTGCAAAGGCTGATGTATCTGGAAAGCCCCCTGTGGCTTTGTCCTAAGAACATGTCTGGCAGGTAGTGTGGATCTATAAAATGCGTTCTCTGGTCAGTGGGATTGAAAAGTGGCTCTAGAAATTGGAATGGAACCTTGGGGCCAATGTGTAAGTTGTAGTGGCTATGAGAAATGACAGAGGCACCTGCTTTGGGAGAAGTATAAGGCAGTTATTTAGGTAAGGTCATCCATCTTTTGCCTGTGTAAGTCCTTTGTCAAGGAATTTGGGTTTTTTGTTTTGTTTTGTTTTTCCTCTTACTGGTATAAGGTTTGTAGGAAGAAGTCAAGAAGAGGATATGCCCTGTGAGTCTGGAGGAGTTGGAAGCCAGATTCTAGGCCACTGGGCAATCTTGGTTATTAACCCGTACCCAGAGCCATTGGGTCTATGGAGGTCTGGTACCTCTGGCAGTGAATTAGGTCCACCTCTGCTAGGAGTTGAAAAGCCTCTAAAGTTTGGCTATTAGAGGGACATTGACAATTGTAGTGCCCTTTGTGGTGAGAAAGCCCCTTTCCTTCCAAAGGGCAGAGTGCATATGGGCTATTAAGAAGGATATTCGGTGTTAGCCCATTGGTTCTTGGCTATTTGGAGTGCCTTGTCTAAGGCAATTAACTCAGTTTTCTGTGAAGAAGTCCCCACTAGGAGGTGATTTCCTGTGACTGGTAACCATAGCACAAGCAGCCTGGCAGTTTTCCAATATGTCTATAAGAGAGTTCCCATCCACAAAGAGAGTTGGGGGTCTAGGAGAATAGGTTGGGGTGAGCATAGGTCCTCCATTGCCTCTGGGCAGGAGGGAGAGGGTGTGTCAGAGGAGGAATGGGATAAGGAAAGGATTGAAGGGTTTAGGGAAGGGCTGGAGGTCAAGGAAATGGGGGAGGTGGAGTTCTAGAAAAAGGAGATGAAAGGCTTGGACCCATAGGGGCCTGAGAAGGGAAAGAGAATGAATCAAAAGGTCTGAGAGACAATAGGTGGAGTGCACTGTGAGAGGCTTCAACTGCATGATCTTGAGAACTTTCCAGGTGAGTCCTGCTGCTGATGCTAGGGCTCTCAAACTTGGCTGCCATCCACATACGGTGGGAACTAACTATTTAGAGAAAATAGCTGTGACCTGATGGAAAGGCCTAACAAGTTGAGCTAAAATACTGTGGCTGGTCCTATTCTGTCCTCTATAAAGTTTGATAGGGGTGACTGTAGTCCGGGAGAGCTAGGGTTTGACTGCTAAAAGGGCATCTGGAAGTAATGAAAAGTGAGGATGGACCATGGCTGGGTGGTTGAGGGACCCTGTAGTGATATCTCTGGCCACCCAGTATAGTGGATTAGCCATTCTAGCAAAATTGGGGATCCAAGGTCTGCAGAACACCACCAAACCCCAAAATGAAAGAATCTGGTCTGCTGAGGTTGGGGCTGCAAGTCCTGCGAGGTGAGGTGAGGTGAGGTGAGGTGAGGTGAGGTGAGGTGAGGTGAGGTGAGGTGAGGTGAGGTGAGGTGAGGTAGGTGAGGTGAGGTGAGGTGAGGTGAGGTGAGGTGAGGTGAGGTGAGGTGAGGTGAGGTGAGGTGAGGTGAGGTGAGGTGAGGTGACACTGGGCTGAAGTGAGGGGTTTAGACACTGGGCTGATTGGACATATAAATACACAACAGAGGGAGAACACAGCTAAATGTTAGATGGAGAGACACAGTAACCCAGGGAACCAAGACAGTTTAGGAGTGAAACAGTGTTTTATTGGGACAGAAACAGGGAAGGGCTGTAGATTAAAATGTCATATACACAATAAAGAAGTGTGCTAAGAGTAAGGCCTGAGGAGGAGAGGATCTAAGCCAAAGCTTGGCAAAAATAAACAAGCAAACAAATAAATAAATGTAAAATAAAATAAAATGAGGGCTACACCCAGGAGCCTTGAAGGAGAACTATCCATGTTAGCTGCCTTGAAGTCCTTGTGCTAGGGTCTTCCCAAGTGAAATCAAAGAGAAAATGTGTCAGGATGTAGGGGAGAGTAAAGAAGGAATCCTTTAGGTCCAGGGCTGTAAAATGGGAAGTTGTAGGAAGAATGTTATAGAGGAGAGTGTACGGGCTGGTTGATGGGTTGGGACTTCTGACTCAGTAATGAGGGGGAAAGAGAACAGGGCAGACAAACATGACCAGAAAATAATTCGAGAAAAAATGGTCCTCCAAGAATGCAGGGGAGTGGCAGGGTCCTAGGTGGAGAGGAGAGGGTTTCATCCACTCCCGTGACAGAAGTTGGCAATGGGACTGTGGGACCCGAGTGTGAGGTTAAAACAGAGGAGGTAGCCCCTGTGTCCATTAGGAATGAGATGGGCTTACCCACCACCTGCAGCATTACCCTGGATTTGGTAAGAGTAATGAGGGTCGCTGAATCTAGGAGTCATTAATTCTTTGACAGGCTAAGGAGCTCGAAGGCTGGAAGGGTGTGTGGTGCCTGCACTGGTGGTGCTGGGTCTCCGTGGCTTAGCATAAAGGACAAGCCCATATAGAGGCATTTCGATTTCCAGAGGCCATGCTGCCAGGGGGCAGGGAATGTCGTAATGGACTGCCAAGAGTTGGGGCAGTTTCAGGACCGGTGTTATTCCTGGCTGCATTTGAAACAGGTCCCTGGTGAAGTTGATTTAGACTTTGCCCCATCAGGATTGGGCACGGAGGACCTCCCTTGCTCCCTCGGCAGGAATGTCATTGGCAGCTGCCAAGGTTTAGGCCTGGAGCACAGTCTTCTGCTGTAGCTGAGCTTCTCAGGAAAACTCGACTGCCTCCTTTTCGGCGTTAAAAACTTAGACTTTAAAGGCCATTTTTCCCAACTCCTGTATGGAGGCCGGGGGGGGGGGGGATTCGGGACAATCCTCAGCTTTTTTGTTTGTTTGTTTGGTTGGTTGGTTTGGTTTTTTGGTTTTGTTTGACTGAGAAATAAAATGGGTAGCAAGGACCGTGGCTCCCGCTGGGAAGGATGGATCCAAGTGAGTATATTGGATCATGGTCTTTTGTAATTGATTTATAAAATGGCTGGATCTTCATCTACTTGCTGTGTACTTTTTCAGAGCTTAACACAATTAAGCACTACATTTGAGACTGATTCCATTCCTTCAAGGAGGCATCCAACCATGAGGTCTCTCCTCTGGCAGCCATCTTGACCCAGATTGTAACTCTCACTGTATTCCAGTAGCTGGCACCAACATGTCCTCCACAGGAACTGAATCATCCACAAGGTTTGTGTGGTCTGCATACTGCCTGGAAACTGCCTGATCATGTCCATGTTTCCAGGGAGTGAGGGTAGAAGCTTGACATAAACGTTGTGCCATATTATGTCATAGGCTTGGCAAAGGTAACAGAACTTTTTAACACAGGAAAATGGGTTGGCAGAGCCTAGGAGCTTTTCAATCTGTGAGAGATCTTGTAGGGAGTAAGGAACCTGACCTCGAACAAACTCCATCCACCGCCCAGAAGAGGCAAAGGAGAGCAGAGGTCTGCTCAGCTTGTGAGTAAGAATCCAGGCAGGGCAGACCAGTAGGTGGACAGAGACCAGGATGTGGGTTGTGAGGTCCTTAAAAGGAGATGGGGCAAAGTAGGCATGGAAGACGGAAGATGTGTAGGAGGTGGGTAAACAGGCAGCAGCTGATTATTAGATGGAGCCTGTGGCAGTGAGGAAGAAGAAGAGTAGTAAGAGGAAAGACAGAAGAGAGGATAGGTGTATAACAGGGAAGAGGCTGGAATAGAAACCCTGACAAAGACAGTATAATAAAACTAACAAGGACATAGAGAAGCTGTGTGACAACAGGGAACGCTAAGGGGAAGATGGAAAAGGGAGCAGGGTCAGGAAAGGCTCCTACAGCCCACTTAGCCTAAAGAAGCTAGCTCCAGGGAGGGAAAGGGGAAACAAAGAAAAAAATGATAAAATCTGGAAATAAATAAATCTTACAAGATGAGGAAGCATGAACCTGTGCTCCCAGAGTTGAGGAGACAGAGGCAGGACTGAGAGGTCAGCCAGCACTACTTAAACCCAGTCTCAGAAATCCAAGGGCTTCTGTGCCTCAGCCACAGTGAGCTTGCCTAGACATTTGGAGTAGCTGAGATTGAACCCCAGCCACACAAAAAGGAAAAGGAATTTTCCTACTCACTGAGAAGCTAATTTTTGTTACTACGAATAGAAGATGAAAGACTATGGAACACTTAGACTTAAATGGGATGTCTTCATCAAATCCCTTCCCTTGGGGCTCATGGAACTGCAGAAGAGCAGTGGGAAAGATTGGAAGAGCCAATGGGGATGGAGGACACCCAGGAAACAAGGCCTGAAGGCCTAATGCCCATGTGAACTCTCAGACAGTGGCAGCACACACAAGGCCTGGATAGATCTGAGCCAGATGGGGTCCCAGTGCTGAGAGGGGAGGGCGACACTGGCCCCCATCCCTAACCCATCTCCAATTAATAATCCCTGCAAAGGAAACATTAGTTTTTATCTTATGATTCTGTTTTTAAGGATTTTCTTTTTTTTTTTTTCTTTTATTATTCTTTAGCAATGTAACTGTGTCTATGTAAGTTTACTGTTCTGAGTCTAGGTTTCCTCATCTATAAATGTAATCATAAAATAGAACCTACTTTATAGGTTGAAAGAATCAAATGACTTGATGTATATGTGTGTACAATTATGTTTCTGTGCATGCATACATATGTATTTATACATATATATGTTTCAATACACAAACATGATGCCATTTTAGGTACCTATATCCATTTTTATTTATTTATTTTTTTATTTTTATTTTTATTTTTTGATACTTTATTTACATTTCCAATGATTCCCCCTTTCTAGGTCTCCTCTTTGGAAACCCCCTATCCCCTCTGGAAGACCCAAGTTTTACTTTGCAGTAACCGCTGGACTGAGAGTGAGGTCCCAGATGGAGGAGTTGGAGAAGGGACTGAAGGAGCTGAGGGAGTTTGCAGCCCCATGGAGGGAGCAACAGTGTCAACTGGCCTGACCCCCGGCCCTCCTGGAGGCTGGACCACCAACCAAAGAATACATATGGGGAGACCCATGGTTCGGACCACATATGTGGCAGAGGAGGGCCTTGTTGGCCATCAGGGGGAGGAGAGGCCCTTGGGCCTGAGAGTGTTAGAAGTCCCAGTAAAGAGGAATGCCAAGGTGGGAATATGGGAGCGGGTGGGTGGGTGGGTGGGAAGTGGAATACCCTCATAGAGGCGGGGGAGGAGGAGGGGATAGGGGGTTCCAAAGAGGATTTTCTATATGAGTGGACATGTATGTCTTAGCATCTGTATGCACTTCTTCTGCTATTTTTCTGATTTCTTTATTTGTTTTGTCATATTGTTTGTTTGTTTGTTTGTTTTTATAACTGTAAAGTCCCATGATTAGGGGTATCTCTACCTCCAAGAATACCAGAGGGGTGCTGGTCATGCCATGGTCATTTCCTTGGACTCAGTAGTATTTACACTGACTGAAAGGAAAACTTACCAAATAATCAACAGTAGATCAGATTGAGCAGGAAAGTGAGTCTGTGGCAGGTAGACTGGAGATGAAGTATGGATTCCCAGACCCTGAGAGAGAGCAGTGGCAACAGGAACATCTGTCTGAGTAACAGAACCAGTATAAGGGATTTTCTGGAGCAAGGTTATCTTAACAGTCAGCGGCCAAGAAATACCATAAAGTCACAACAAACTTTACCCAAGAGATTTATCAGAGCAAAGAAAGGAATGGCAGTTGCCTCTGAACAGAAAGACAGACAGCAGTGAGCGAGACAGATGGGTGGGCTTTTGTAAGGCCTTTGGAGCATGCACAATGAAGCAGTGGAAAAGTACTGTACAAGCCAAGTATTGCTTGGTACTTATACTGATTCACAGGGGTGGAAATTTCCAAGTGGCAGAGTTCTGGGTCAAGCCGGAGGCAGGGTATTTTTCTGTGGCCCCTTTTCCCTGACAGACTCTATTTAAATTCCTTTCACATGTATATGTATTTTAGAAAACTTATACAGAATTAGGTTTTCTCCTCTACCCTGCCTTCCTGGCCCTCTCTCCATGTAATTCTCCTATTCTAATTTCTCTTTTATCTCTCTAACACCACACTATAGTTCCCCTTTTTGGAAGGCCCCTTTCTAAGGCTTGGTCCCTCCATAGCCATCTAAATGCTGTCTGCTTTCTGTTTCAGATAAGCCCTGGCGGAGATCTAGGAGGAGCCAACAGAAATTGCTGAGTCATCCTATTCCAGGCTTTTAATGACACAGAATAACATTTAGTAGGATACTATTTTTTCTAGCTCAGGTGTTCTAGGCCACCATTTTTATAAAAAAAAAAAAAAAAAAAAAAAAAAAAAAAAAATTGTTTTTGCGATTATAATATAATTACATTATTTTTCCCTCCAAACCCTCCCACACTCTCTCCCTTGGTCTCATGGCCTCCTTTTTTATTAATTGTTGTTACACGCATAAGCACGCGCATGCGCGTACACACACACACACACACACACACACACACATATATATATATATATATATATATATATATATGCATAAATATAACCTGTTCAGTGTAAATTATTCATTTATAAATAATGGGTTAACCATTTGGTACTGAACAAACAACTTGTCTGATTTCGTTTAGTGAGAAGGCTATTTCTCCCACTCTCAGCATTCCTTAGTTGCCTGTAGTTCATTGTAGAAGGTTGAGGCCTGTGGTCTTTCCCTCATCCACTTTGGATTGTCAATTGCTGCCCTTCTTCTTCTCCTGCTCAGGTAGTCATGTTGCCAAGACTTTATGAATACAGATTCTGACATTACTAAGAGCCACAGTCTGAAGCAAACTCCCTGTTCCTCCGGCTCTTACACTTTCTTCCCTCTCCTCTGCTATGCTTCCAGAGCTTTAGCTGTAGGGGATGTTTTATAAATGTGTCCCTTGGAAATGAGCTTCACAACTTTGCATTTTATTGGTTGTGCATCTCAGCACTTCTAGACAGCTGCCATTCACCCAATCCAAAGCAGCTAGCCAGCGCACAAGTTGCCAACCAGGTCCCGCTTCCTGCCAGCTGCGCTCTGTGGTGGGGCTCCATTTGTTCCCAGCTCTTCCAGAGCCTGGGAACTCCAGAGCCAGATGGTACTCCCTGGGAACTGCCCCTTCTCCCACCCACGGGCTGTGTCCTTGAGGCTTCACATAGCCCCCACCTGCCGGGCGAGGACATGAGGCCGAACTTCCTGCGTGTTCTGTCCCTCCTAGAGCCATAGCAGGGCTTCACTCCACCTCGTGCCATTTATTCCCACAAGCCAGCATCCCCATTTTGTCAATAATTATATTCTGTTAAACTAATACAATATGACCCACTGTCTGTTAGATGTTACAAAATAGAAATACATACATACATACATACATACATACATACATACATAATCTGACATGCTCTAAGAACATAGCATAGTGAATCCATTAAAAGACTCATAATAAATCAATGTAATTTAATATATCAGACTATGGAAATGGGATGCAGACACCATAGTATTGCCATCCAATTTTTTCTGCGCCTCCTTTTTCTCCCCTAAGTTTTCATGTTCTTCTTCATCAGTCTTCCCTGCTTGTTTATAAACTGAGTGTGATAAAGGTGACTGAGCAATATCTGTGACTTTTGCTACATATCAAGCTATGCTATGGTCTTCAGGGGACACATGGGGCCAGATAGCCGACATTAGTGGTACTTCAATGATTTAACTTTGCTTTAAATGTCACAAAAGTGAGTACATTATGATTATTTAAAACATGTTAATTGGCTTTCCTCCTACCTTCAAGCAGGACACAAATGACTTACATTTGTACATTTACCAGAAATATTGATGGGGAAATGTAAGCAGGCTACCGAAAAACAAAGAACTTTCTGCTACATTTTTCACATACACTGATAAGATTCTTGAATTGAGTTGGTAGAAAATAATGGCCTGGTAAGTTAATATATTCTCAAATTTTTACCATGATAAAAATAATATCTGCATAGACAATAATTTTAACAAATTTTAAAATGCCAAAGCTATGCATTTTTCATAAGTGAATAAAATATTAAAAACCTTAGTAATCTCTGAAGGATTAAGCACTGCAGAAAAATATTTGAAACTGGAGAGTACAATAAGTTGTGCTTTTGTTTGCTTTTTACATAAATAGATTCCTGACATCAACAACTTTGACAAGAAAAGCTCTCTTCGCTAGAAGCATCATAGCTTTTGAAAGAACAAAGGGATTATTAATTGGATTAGCATTCTTTGGTAGCCCTATCAGTGCTGGTGAACAACAAAAAAGGAAAGAAGTGTGGTCACATGTGAGTGGGATTTTCACTTCATGATACTCTAGAGAAGTGTCTACCAAATCTACCATTTTTGATCAAACTTCTACTTCTCATAGTATAAGAATAAACAAACATCAGCAATAAAAGCAACAATAGTAAATGTGTGGTTCAGATGGGGAAAGGCAGCAACACACAACAACATTCAGAGAACATTTCGTAGAAAAATTTACCTGGTTTTTGTCAATATAAATAAAGAAGATAAAAAAAGGTATGGAGAAAAATATCATTTAAAAGGAACTTGGGAAGCCAAAGAGGCATTAAAATGTAAAACATACATTTTATTATTTGTAAAACTTGCTTCAAATAGTTTGGAAGACATAGAGGATGAGGTCATAGACAAAATAAGACTGGAAAACCAAAGAATATACATTGAGGGACCCATGGCTCGGACCACATATGTGGCAGAGGATGGCCTTGTTGGCCATCAGGGGGAGGATAGGCCCTTGTGCCTGAGGGTGTTAGAGACCCCAGTAAAGGAGAATGTCAAGGTGGGCATAAGGGAGTGGGTGGGCAGGTGGGTGGGAGGTGGAATACCCTCATAGAGGCGGGGAAGGGGGAGGGGATGGGGGTTTCCAAAGAGGAGACCTAGAAAGGGGGAAACATTGGAAATGTAAATAAAGTATCAAAAAATAAGTAAATAAATAAATAAATTGAACCTAAAAAGAACAAAAAAAAAAAGACTGGAAAAGAGCAGATAATTTCTGAAACTGAATACACAAGAATATTGTACCTTTGCCTCCACTCTGGTGGATTATTGATAACTGTAGTGATTTAACGAAGAATAAAATAATAGGATGATATAGCACTTTGTCTATGTTCTGAATAACTATCAATAAGAACATAGAAATAAACACGTTGATGACTTAGAAAATAGTAACAAACCAATTGCACCATATTAAATGAGGTGAAGTCACAAATTGACACCTCACTATTGTTTTCTTATTATATCAGAAGAACTTCATGAAGTATTTATTTAGCTTTATAATTTAAAAGGCAAATAAACATATTCATCAAAGACAAGAAAAATGAGTGTAAGAGCTAATAAAGGTAAAAGTAGAAATACATTAGATCACAGATATTAATTTGATCAAGGAAAGAACTGAATAACTCAATCTTTCAAAAGTATACTAAGAACAAAAATACAATCAATCAGAGTTAAGGTGAAATATTAAATTTAGTTGTAATAGAGACAAGAACTAAAGTAACAAGAAAGCATTTCAAATTACTAATGCATTAGAATGTATTAACAAGGCTAAATCTTACTGGCATTTCTGAAACAGCTTGTAAGTACATTAAGTTTTTACTAAGAATAAAAGTCCAAATCAGTTTTAAAACGTTTATTAATCACATTAGTTGTCAATAAAAGCCCTAAAACAATAAATGTTCCTTTTTAGACAGTCAGCTAAAATATAAAGAGGATAGTTCTATATACATACTTCTGACTCTGAATCAAATCAACAGCTCAATTATGCTCTTTCTATAGTTCCCTTACTCTGGACCACATTATCATAGTAGTACTTATATTTATTTATTTGTTAAAGGTAATGATTTGATGAGGAGGAGACAGTTCAGGGTTTAACCAACTGATACTTATGTATGAGAATCTGACTGTAGAAGCCCATTGCCCACGTAACATACCAGACATCTATATCTCAAGCTCTGGGAGCCAAAGTCATGTGGATGAGACGGCCAGCCAGCGTAGCCAAAATGTGGAGCTCAAAGTTTAACAAAAGACCTTGTCTCAAAAAATGAAAGTGAAGTGGAGAGAAAATTTAAGAAGATATCCCTGTGTTATACTCTGGTTTCCAATATGCCCACACAGTGAAATTTGTGCCCACACAAATATAATACATGAACATGTACACACACATGTGGGTGCGCGCACACACACACACACACACACACACACACACACACACACAAGTAAAAAGAGAGAATAATGAATTCAATAGCTTTTTTCCACTTTCTGTTTCATTCATTAATATTGTTCAAAAGAAGAATATTCAATTTGATTCTAATTTAGTTACAAATAAACTATATATTTCTTATATAGTATTCATTGTACTTTGCATCTATTTTCTTCAGTTTCACTTATTATTTCTGAAAATCAAAACTAAAGAAGGAAAACTCTTCTCAGTGCCGTCACTACTGCGCAAGCACATTTCCCTGTTTTTATGATTCCTTATGACCTGCATAATCATACAGTTTATATGTTACAATGTTGTTTATCGTCTACCTTACTTAACAGAAGGAAAGCTCTATGAGAGCAGGGGTTTTGTGTGTTTGTTTATTTGTTTTTGCTTGTTGTTTTCAGTTTTTGATCTTTATAGCTAAATTTCTAGACACATATGGATGTTCACTTAATACCTGTTGAAGACTTTCAATGGATTAGTAAGGTTATGCACACAGTGTGTGAGTCGTCAGCAGTAGCATGGTTTCTTACATGTCGAGATCATGTTTCAGCACTCTAAGAGAAAAAGCACATGAATCATTCAAGAAATAGTGCAAAAAATGATCATATAAAGGGAAAACTCAGTAAAGACATGACATAAATCTACCAGTGTCACCATTAGCATTATTTTGTCACTGATGTTACAATTAGCGATATTATTTTTGCTTTTCCAAGTTTTAGAATTTAAATTATGTTTGACTACAAAAGCTACCTAATATAATTCTTTTTTTCATCCAATACACCAAAAATTAAGCCCAAGATATTACACAAATAAACAAGACTGGATGAAATGAAACAACTTGGCAAATTAGAAACTGCCTGCTGCATGTTCCCGGAAAGCACAAAGCTATCATATCTCTAGAAGTCTATCTACAGCACAATGCTGAGACATATATTGCAATTCAAGCTACAGAATTAAAAAGTAGAGGAAATTTGGCTTTAAATTTTGCATCGACTTCCTAGGTACATAATCTTACAGAGATAATTTAACTGATTCTAAGTCTTGGTTTCTTTACCCCAAATAGAGTTTGTTGAATCATCTTGTTTGTTGTGAAGTTCAATTATAATGATGATTTCAAAAATGTTTCTGCTAACTAATGTTTAATAAATAAATCTATGCCAGACATGGCAGCAGACACCTGTAATTTCAGGACCCATGAGGTAGAGGCAGGCAGCTCTCTATGAATTCAAAATCCAACCTGGCCTACATAATCATTTCAGGCCTTCAAGGGCTCTATGATGAGGCCCTATGTATAAATAGATAAAGAACTTCTTTTGTTCTTTAAAATAAATATTTGGTAGAAAACTTTGAATTATAAAAAGTAAATTTTAGATACAGTACACACACACACACACACACACACACACACACACAAGACAGAGCCTTATGTAATTGTCCTTGAACTCCTGATCTCTTTCTTTTACCTCCCAAGTGCTGGGGTTGTAAGCATTCAGCAGCTACACCCAACACTGTGTAAGTATTTTTAAATTAAAATTTCAATATTATTTCAGTATTGCACAAGGTTTTAAATATCACAAAAAATACATTTGTTAGTAATTAAGAGCAGGATCCCAGCATGTACTAAAGGCTTTGTGTATGGATTTAAGCTTGAAATACAATATCTGAAAATGTATTGGGTTTCTAATCTCTAGATTAAAAATAGGAGGAAGAGAATTTCTGATGTGGCACAGGGATATAGGAAGCTGCACGTGATTTCTAAACTGCCACTTTTTACCTTGAGAAACTGTAACTTGACTGCCTCACCCTGTGTATGCCTTACATTCTTAGAAACCACTTACAACTATTATGATCAATTGAGTCTTCATCCCAGTATGTATAATGTCTAGTTTTCTGTTCACTACAATAAGATATGTTAAATGGTTCTTTCCTAAACAATAAATATAAAAGAAAATTACTTAAAATCGAATTAATGTATTTTTTGCTACAGAAAATCACAACAAATCAAGAATATTCATGTATTTTTAGAAGTATTTGTCTCAGTGATTTAAAGATTGAAACAACTAGGCAAAGTCATCTCTTTGGCTGAAGATAGAGGCCTGCTGAAAGTTAAAACAGGGAAAGTTTTCCACTGGACCCTGAAGAATGACTTTCCTGGGTTTGAGGATGATATCTCATTGGGTAAAGTTCTACTGTGAAAGCATAAGGACCCTAGTTTGACTGGAATCCACATAAAATCCCAGAGATGGTGGCATGTTCCTGTAACCCCTACCACCAGCGAAACAGTACCTGGAGAAACCCTAGAGCTCACAGGCCAGCCTGTCTAATCAGTCTGTGAACCCTGAATTCAGAAAGAGACATTGACTTAAGGAATCAATTAGGAAAATGAGAGACTCTCAGTGTTCAATGATTACCTGTGACTTCTTCATGCACATGTACACCACCAAACACAGATGCACAAATACAAATTAAATACATGCACATGTATATGCATTTGCACAAATGCACAAACACACACATTCAGTGCATGCACACGCACACTCACCCTCACATCCACACAAACACATACACATTTAGTACACACACATACACACACACACACACACATCTTTCCTTCTTATCCTCAATAAATAGGTAATGAGTTTATATACATGACTTTTTAAAATGTTTTCAAAATCATTGAGTTTTTGAAGTTTCCAAAAACTTCTTTCATGACAGGAAGAAATTTGTCCATACATTATTACTGAGCAAAATATTTACCTTACCATTGCTGACTAGAATGTATAGGCCTTGCAAGACTGAAGAAACTAATGGTAATTACATACAACATTATTTGTTCTTAAGAAAAATAAGTACAGCATAGAGCCAAAATTGAAGTAGGAAAAAGAATTCTATAGACATATTTACATTCTAAGGGTTTCCTTTAGTAAGTTATTAACATTTTTACCCAAACAGTGAATGTTTTCTCCTGAAGCTGACTTCAGCAGGGAAAGTGATTAGGGTCCTATGGTTCTACTGCTGCTGGAGAAAGGTAATCACCTATTGATAAAGGTAAATTAACATCCTGCAGGGAGAAGCTTGCCCTCTGCTTTCTGTTTCAATGCATTAAGCCCAAATCTGCAAACCCTCCCACTGATAAACAGGCTCCTGTGATTCAAAGGGACAGGCAGAACTTCTAGTATATTTTCATAGGAAAAAAATGAAGCTGTGCAAAACGAATGGCAGTAGCAACTCCACTGAACAAGAGTTTATATAGAGCAAACATTAGTGATAAACTAAAAAGGTAAATCAGTCCCTCAGAAAACACATGGGAGTTTGTTTACTTATTTTTTCCTCAGGGCAAATAAATAAATAATAAATAAATAAATAAATAAATAAATAAATAAATAAATAAATAAATAAAAATCTTACAAATTTGGGAAGACACAAGTGTTTCAAATAGCAGAAATTCACAGCAGTATCGTTCATAATGACTGTCAGGCTGAATAATAGGTAAATAATGGCAACATAGTAGAGGCATCTCTCAATGAATGGCCCAGGAATGGTGGTTACTATACACACAGTGATGAGACACTGCAGAGGCTACAGAAGTGGCAAATTCAAGAGGAAATATACCAGCACAATCAAAACCAGAAACAAGCCATATAACAGTAGTAAAATGGAAACGGGTCACATTTAACTAGACCTTGACTTAAAAGGAATTGGGATTTTGAAAAATATGTAAATTAATCTTTTTTCTTTCTGACAAAAAAAGTGGTGTGAAGTTGTAGAAAAAGTATATTAATTTGAAGAAGAGATGCATTTGAAAGGGAGAAATTAGAATAGTGCTAATATTTTCGCTTCACTGACAGTTTGGGGGAAGAACTTTGCAATTTTCTAAACAATATTTCACTGATTACTTCCTCCCAAATGTTTTAAAGATTCCTCTTTAAAGAATTACCCTAAAATTTGTACTTTAGCATTATAATTTTGAGTATGAAAGGGCTAAGTAGAAATTTGGGGTAGTAGTGGAGCTTGGAGCTCTAGGGACTATCTTCAGAACAAATACAAAAGTATGTAGAAGAACAAAAGTGATATTTTAGCCAAATCAGAGCTGGAGATAGTGATGGTATTCAACATGGAAAACGTGGAGAAGGAGCATTAGATGACTACAGAGCTGTAGGAGCCAAGAGATGTTCATACACAAGACACTGAGTTCTGCTTCCCAGTAATACAGACACCCAAACAACCTAAAATACAAACAAAAGCTCATTCATTCACCATGTATTTGTTGAGCCATTACCAAAAGTAGAACTCAGAAAAAAACTGATAACACTGAATTGATAATCTGAGTTTCAACCATCAAGGACCCTAGATCCACAGGTTAGTGCAAATATTTTTATTCCCTCAAATGGAGGAATAGAATGAAAGTTGTACCCAAGCTGAGCCCAGAGTGTTTCTTTCTCTGTTCTAAGTATTGCTAGATCTATCCCTGGAAGCTTCTAGCCTTCATACAATCTAATCTTCTAAGCTAATATGCTTCTCTTGGCTTCTGACTGAATTGCTCTGATTGGCCTTATACTAACTTTGATAATATATTCTAAATGTCTGGCTCCTTCTCATTCTCTGGGTTGTTCTCTCTGTGTCTATCTTGTTCTCTCTGTCTGCAACCTATCCTTATAAAACTGTCTCAGTAAAACACCACACACACACACACACACACACACACACACACACACACACACACACACACACACACACACACACACACCTTTCCCTGTACTGCTCTTAAAGTAGCCTCTTCTTCCTGTGTTCTTCTCATGAACATTGGGGGCATTCTATCTGTGACTTGTTCTGTCAAGTCTTTCTCTGGTTTGTCACTTTGTCTGCTCCTCAATTAAACATCACTTTCAAACTTCCTTCTACAAACTAACCTTACGTTCACTGTTAGGAATTAGTGGTGTATAAGAAGGATGTGTCTGTATTTCAGCCAGATCATACCATAATCCGAACTGTGTATGAATCTTAGCCAAATCACCCAGAAAGCCTTTGGGATATGATCCCTTGCCAGAGCAGCCATGTTGATAGATTAAAATTTCTCTACCGGAATTCAGGTGGCATACAGGTGTAGAAAAAACTAAGATAATTGGACAGTTAAATAGAGGAATAAAGAAATATAAGGAAATAAAGCAACAATAAAAAAGGTAAAAGACAATATACGATATGCATTTAGAATAACCCCAACTGTTACATACCAGAGCCTAAGAGCAGAGAATAGAATGAAGCAGGAGCTACAATTGCCAAGAATACCTGTGTCTACTTTCTGACTTTTTCTACTATAGTCTGCTCTTCTGATCCAGTGAGAGCCAAGGGGTGATAGATGTATCCTGAAACCACTAGATTGGCTAGTTTCTCCATGGAATTATAATTAAAAAGATACCGTGTTCATGAACAAAAACTTGTAAACATATATATTATTTAGAACTTATGGCAAGCTAAATCAAAGTTTAATGTGCAAACTAAATCCCCCTAGCATTTTTAAATAAGTTTATGAAAATCTTATACCATGTATTCCTCAGACCTTAAGAAAAACATCCTTGTGATTAGGACAATAATTTTGGAAACATCAGAAGTACCTTGTATCATAATAAATCCTTGCATTGAGTAAGAATGAGGGGAATTTATTTTTGTTTTGGTTTTTTTTTTAACCTGACATATATTTATTTCTAATATCTCTTCTTGATACTTTATTTACATTTCCAAATGTTTCCCCCTTTCTAGGTCTCCTCTTTGGAAGCCACCTATCTGTTCCCGCTCCCCTACCTCTAGGAGGGAATTCTGCCTCCCACCCACCCACCCACCCACTCCCATATTCCCACCTTGACATTCCCCTTTACTGGGGCTTCTCCTCCCCCTGATGGCCAACAAAGCCCTCCTCTGCCACATATGTAGCCCGAACCATGGGTCCCTCCATGTGTATTCTTTGGTTAGTGGTCCAGCCTCCAGGAGGACCATGGGGGGGGGCGGGATCAGGCCAGTTGACACTGTTGCTCCCTCCATGGGGCTGCAGACTCCCTCAGCTCCTTCAGTCCCTTCTCCAACTCCTCCATCTAGGACCTCACTCTCAGTCCTGCAGTTACTATAAAGTAAAACTTGGGTATTCCAAACATTTGGGCTAATATCCACTTATCAGTGAGTACATACCATGTTTGTTCTTTTGTGACTGAGTTAACTCGCTCAGGATGATATTTTCAAGTTCCATCCATTTGCCTACAAATTTCATTAAATCATTGTTTTTAATAGCTGAGTAGTACT